>CM040741.1:10210000-10917500 GCA_022829145.1 Albula goreensis
CTCCCCTGTTTTGTAAGGCAGTCTTCCCCAGTTCCTGCAGATTCTCGGGATCTGTAGTAGGTATCCACACATGCCGCATACCGTTTTCGCTCAGAGCCAATTTGTATATTGCAAAAAGTCATGATATGAGGAATTGTGTAATCCCTTTTTGACCAGGTAAAAACATTTTTGCTTGTTGAAAGAGAGAGTATATTGAGAGAGAGTTATAAATGAACTGAGTGAAACATTGTGTTGTGCAGAATGAATAAGTGTTGATACTGTACTATATCCACTAATGTCTTCTGATGGAATATAGACTGACAAAGTGCATTTATTGTGGATACCATAAGTGCTTCCTTGGAAACCATATTGAAAATTAAATGGTACTTTGGAAAGTCACCATGCAAGGCACAAATAAGCATGAAGGGCACTCTCTCCAGTATGGCCCATGGGGGTTTTACCCATTTCTCTCCATTTTTACTCCCCCTGCTCCTCTTCATCTCCACCTTCTTCCCTGTGTTCATCTATGAAACGGGGAAAATATGTGACCATTCTTCACTTTTCAAAAAAAAAGGAAATCTGATTTGAAATGCATAACTGAACTCTTTATTTGAAAGAGGACTGGCAAAAAGGCTGGTTTGAAAAGACCTGTGATCTCATGGGAGCCCCTTTTGAGGTAATTACCATCCTCTAATACCACAATTTCTCAATACCTCTGAAGTGCATCGAGCAATCAAGGACAGAAAGTGATAGAGGAGTCATAAAATAGTTCACTTCCTTTCATGGCTGTTATTTTCATAATTGTTTTGTTCAGCTACGGCACACAACTTCTGAGGTTGGGACTTCCACCTACTTTATTAATAAGGTCATCAGCCTGAACTCATTTGACATTCGCCTTCTATTTTTACTCACAATTCAAAGCTACTGTTTGTGAAACGCAGTTTGAGTGATGTCTTTCATGACTAAAATTACCAAAAATAAAATGTCTGTGATGCTGGCATTTAGTTGTGAAACTAAGTTAAGCAGGAATGTCGATTGAGTCCTTTCTCAGAATTCTTACACAAACACCGCTAAGCCATCGTGAATTTTGTGAAACAAATTATCTCTCTGAATCACACTGTCAATATTCAAAATACACAGAGCAAGAGCTGGAGACCTGTTGGGCTATCCCAGTCACCCTGGGAGTAAAAGCCTCACCAGCAGGGGGTTGGGGATATAATCTCTGCCCTTTAAGCTGCAGGACATCTGTCCATTTTTAGTGCCTGGCTGGCTAAGTTATCAGACGTAATCAGGTGAAATAATGGTATGAATAATCGGCAAAAAATGTACTGTCATTTCACAGAGTGGTTTGGTAAAACTAACAATTCTGTAAGACATATCTGGTAATGTGCATCCACATTTAAATATGGCTGTTAAATGGAATAAGTAAATAAATAAATAAATAAACAAACAGGCAGCCATAATCAGAGTCTGGAACAGACGGAGGGGTGAGCTCTGTGTATAAATGACATCTGCTCTGTGTTTCGTAAGTCACCATGACCTCCATGATAGGAGAGACAGAAATCTTTTTTTTTTCCTTCTTTGACTGCCATTAGTAAGCGTTGATTTTCTGAGCTGTGTTGTAGTAATCAAACAATAAAATTCTGACAACATGAGATTACAGCTTTGTCTCCATCTGAATATTTACACATTTTAAGGGCAAACTAAGCATGCTGAACAGATCAACAAAAAATATAATTCCATTATACATTTATGCCAAGCTCATGGTCCTCCCGGTGCATCAAATTGTTCAAATGTTCCATCTCTACATATTAACTGCACTACTGGTCCAAGCAGGCTTTAATCCTGGATTATTATTATTATTATTATTATTATTATTATTATTATTATTATTATGATTGTGAAATTATTTTCAATTCAGGCACCCTCATTTAGGTATGCTGCTCAGCTTCATGTGGAGTATATACGTAGCTTTATTTATTGTAAACCAGTAAATCAAAGGATTGTGTCTGTTTTTTGATTTCATTCCAACTTCTGCTGGTGTTTATTTAATTAGATCAATAACTTATGTGATTTGGCATTTAAACTTGATGATCGTAACTGTATAATGCTTCTATGCCCTTATATGTTTCAATGTGGTTTATTTTGCATGCAAATCTACATTAGTGCATATTGCTAATTAGTTGATTGAGTCTGGGTTAATGTTCGAAACCTGCACACACATTCTCGCACCAGGGCTGGAATTGCCCAGGGCTACTTTAAAAACATAGTGAGGTAGAGTTGATTTAAGTGTGTTGTGTGCTGTTGTCTACATAAATCCCAAACTAAATGTGTGTTTTTGCATGGAGCTCAGATATTATGTGATTAAAATATGTTCAATACTTATGTGTGCAATGGATCACAAAAATAACCTAATATTGTGTGCATGTGAATGGGAATTTTCTAAATGCGTCTCAGATATTTGCACTGGCCGGGCGTGACACTGAGAAACAGCCTGCCCCTTAGGACAAATTGCATGCCTATGACTGTAATTCAAAAGCCTATTAAGGACATAATGGACTGTCATACATCAGATTAGTGGCAGAGAGCATGAATTGCACCAACAAACAGGGGAGAAGGATAATGCATGATTCAACCACATTTTACACCAAAATGCAGACTGTCTTGTGATTGGTCTATGAAAAATCAGACCTTTGTGACTCTTTTGCCTGATCAGAACCTTCCTCCACCATGCTGTGATTGCATCTCCACAGCTTTTGTTGGTGGGTTGGTGGGTAAACACCTCTCAGGGTTTCCCATAGAAAATACCATAACGACCACTCCGGTTCCTTACAGATAATGGATTTTGTACCCTATTACCTTGTGTAAGTCCAAAAAGTTCAGATTTACACAACATCACAAAGCATCTCCCAGGCAATCTATGGTGTCTACATCATAGCTTACCACACAAAAATTAAAAATATACAATAAAATGAATAAAAAAGACATATTAGCAGACCCATGCTGTTTTGTTTAACCATTTTTTTTATTTTATTTTGTTTTTACTAAAATTGTCATTCTTATCACCAGATATTATCTGACCGTGGATTTAAATGTATTTTTTTGGTGTCTCTACCCATATGTATGCAATATTGTTGACAGCAAAATGATCCCTGAATCTGTTCTGTGTAGATTATTGCGATGCTCTGATCTCAGTATGCCAGAAGTATCAAAACCTAGACGGTCAGATCTCAAGAGAGCTTCTGGAACTTTCCCATTACCGTCTCTATAGGGCACTAACAGAAGTACTTAACACCATGGCAGGTTTGACATTGGTCAGATTTTCTCATAGAGGTTCAAAGAAATGCGGCACACCTGACATAAGCTTCCTCCTTGTACAGTTTATATTTCAATTGTTCCCTTCATCTTAAACCTGTCTTCACTGAGATGATGACATGGTTATAAATATTGGTCGTGCCCCCCTTTGTTACTGGATTTATTGGTTGGAGCTGCGCTGCTATTTCCAGGCTTGTAGCAGAGAAGTTAAGGCCTGGCATGTGAGGCCAATAACAAGTTTAAAGGAAGGTTTTCTGTCCTCCACTCCACGCTTTCAAACCACCACTGATATACAGCTATGTGTGGGTGTGTGAGGGATGGTGTATCTGACTACATCATTAAAGAAACAATTGCAAACATGGACTAGAAACCTGAGCTACCCTGTTTTGAGAACCCCATTTTTTTCCTTCAGAGTGGAAGTACAACATTTAACGTATAGCACAGTCTACCATTTTAATGGGCTACCGCTACATCTTACTTATATTTATGCCTCTGTACCCTATTAAATCTTTTATAGAGTATTTTAACTTTGTCTAATTCTAACAAAGTGCATCTGATCTATCCTTGCCAGGTCCTAAATAAATAATTATAATCTAAGTACACGAGAATCCAAAGCCTGTGCCAGGTGTCTTGAAGGACTGTAAATCCAGAGAGCGTATCGTTAGATCATGGATATACCTGCCACTGTGCTCATTACTAAATGATGCTTTCTGAAAACTTGTAAACAATAACTAGTAAAGTTAGGTTAACATGAAATACTTTATTTAAACTCAAATATAGATTTTATAGATTTCATATTACTGTCTTCAGGACAGGACATTAATTAGAAACATCAGATTCATACAAATCAAATATGGAGCTTATAGAAGAAGAAAAACCTTTTTTTGGAAGTTGAAAATCCAACAGAAGTAAGCCCGAATCAAATATCCATCCTCTTGCAATATCAGTACCTGTGAATTGTAAAACGTCTATAAGTGTATAGGCACACAGAACGTCCTTTCTGGATTTGACGCATGAGCTTTTTCGGTGAAAATAAGAATCACAGTGTTAATGCTGCTGTAAATCACTGGTTAAAATGATATTCTGAGGATCTGACTTAATGCCTAATGCTTTCAGGAGCTGGTAATCCGCTCGTCCCGTCTAAAGCACTGTCAGAAACACTTCACAAGAATTCCACCTGGAATATTCTACTCTAATAAATGAAGCAGCCAGTAAAATAAGACAACCCAGGATATCTTTGATATTTGGTGTGTTCAAGTACACATTTTTTTTCCCTTTAAACCACAGGCCAATGTTGTACAACGTAATTGAGTCAAGTAAAGAATTCATTTTTCTCACCTGCTTTATGACAGGAAAATGTATGACATTACTTACTCCAAAAGTATGTACCTTATTAAAGTATCTAGTAATATATGTCCCTTTGTGTGAATTTGAAGTGTGTAAACCAAAAAAACCTCTAACTGAATACTCAACAAAGTCTAGATCAAGATAATATCTCACATATGGCATGAATTTATGTTTTTTTAGCTGGCCATTCAATTTTATGTTTCAAGATTTCTAGTGAAGTGAATATGTACTCTGGCAGTTGTCCTTCACCATTTTCTCAACAGTGAGACATTTAATTAATTACAAAAAATGAATGAACAACAATCAGTGTAGCTGTCTGGATTTCAGTGCAGGAAAGCACAGTCATGTATTCACTGCCCAAAAGTGTTGATGTAATTTAAGTATGATGAGTAGAAGAAAAATGATTCTGAAATATTATCTCATCATTTTTGGTACAATGACATTCACAGCCTCCAGAGAAGTTTACCATGGAAATCACTGTCAATTCCAGAGGCCCCTGCATTTGACCTCATTGCCTCTTTATCCCCAGGTGTGCCCTTGAACTCCACCATCCTTCTCCATCTAATGGACTCAGGCATCTTTAATTTCACACTGCTCATGTGTCAGTATTCTACTGTCTCTTGCCATTTATAGTTATGCTGATTCAATTTTCTTGGAGGTGGGTGTGGACATACCCAGGAGATTTGTCTAAAGTAGGAGTCACCAACCCTGGTCATAGAGAGACACAGGGTGTCTTTGGTATTTCTTGTTCTTAATTGGTCAATTTGGGCAGTCAGTAACAAAGTTTGTTAACTTGACCAAGTTTATCTGGTAAAAACAAAAGCCAGCACACCCTGTGCCTCTCCACGAGCACGGCTGGCTGTCCCTGGTCTATACAAGAAAAAAATAAAGACTTCAGGAAAATACTTTCAGGAAAATATTTGGCTCACAGAAGCAGTACCCCTGGGATCTTCCATGGGTCTTTAAATATCTGCCTGAGAAACAGAGGCTCAAGGGAGGCCCTTCAGTCACTGGCTTTCCACTGCGTGACATGAATGGCTGACTGTGGGTCCAGGATAAAAGCTAGCACCTTGGGAATCACCACCCGGGCTGTCTGATCTTATTTTGATCCACTTTTCAGACCTAACCCATCTCATGGAATATCAGTTCAAACATTACAGGATGGAAATCGTGATCATGCTATCATTGTGAACCTGCTATTTATATGAAGCTGAACAACAAGCAGTGCTAGATGTATTTTACAAAATAGGTCCTTACATATAGATCCAGTGACAGGAGAATGCCTTTCTCTCTGCCGTCTTCAATCTCTTTCCATAACGAATGAAGCTTTCCGCAGGTGAAACTGAATTTACAGTGTGCCATGGTAGTTGGGAGCAAATTGATTCATACATATGTGTACAGGGTACATGGGAAAAACCCACTTAGTTAGAAATGTAACAGCAAACAAACAGTATTTGCACAAAGATCTGTTTTGTGGTATGTCTCATGTCTGTGCCAACAACATTTAGGGCAACACATGATTGGCTATAAAATTGCAATGGAGAGAAAGAAGAGTGCCTCAGTCAACAGAGTTTTTTCTACCTCACCAGGCAAGGGTAACATCTCTCTCAAAAATCAGGCCTCCACAGCCTGCTCACTTCAGCTGTGGATGAAGAGTATGAAAAGGAAGTAACTGTGCACAACAATATAGTAGCAGTGCAGCTTAATGAGAGCATACCTCTGTGAGGTAAAAAGGAATGAGAGCTAGCATAGCCTGCTACAAAGGAAATTCCTGTCTCTCCCTTCCAAAATTACAGAATGTTGCAGCAATGGAACAAACTTTCAAATACAAACAGGCAGGCATTCCAAAACTAAGGAATACAAGAACAGAAATTGTTTCCAAAATTGCCTTGGATGAAGGTAAAATAATAGACAGGGCTTTATAAACCATAAGATGTCTGGATCTATCATGTATTATAAGTGGCTCAAATATTTGAGTGATTTTCCTTGTAAAGCAAAGCTTTTTATTTGCTTCATGCTGGATTAGTGATTAACAGTGTGAGATGGTTTTAAACCATGAGGTCATGGATCCCGAGTCCTTTGTCACTATCTTAATTTTCTCTGATTAACCTCTACCTGCTCTATTTTTACATCGCTTCGGTTCCCACGCTTGCATGATAGTGACATGCCCCAGCTCCTTCCTTATATTTCACTCATGAGCTTCCTTGTAAATTAGTCAGTTCTTTGTACCAACATTTTCTTAAAGTCCCTACATTGCAACTAATATTATTTGTTTAAGTGAAGCGAAGCTGCAAGAGAGGTGTGACGCCATACATTAGCCAGGGCTTCATTCCAATTTCGATATGATGCAGAAATGACACATGATGTTTCATGCTTGCCTGCCCTAGCAAGATAAGGTGAGGTGAGCCACAGTTACACTGGTGGCATAAACATGATCTTCATTACAATGGTCACACATCGCCATTAATGCGGAACACTGAAAAGAGGATTAAGTACGATTAGACGGAATTGCATTCCCTGGCCCGTGGGAAGCTCAAGATTACACTGGGAATCCATGTGGTTTCAAGTGTACATGTTAAAAAGAATATCATTCTAAGCATTATTTTGTTACTACGATGAAAGTGGACAAACACAAGCTAGTGACTATAAAGGAAATTAGTAAGCGTGAGAAAACCGTATCACTTTTTAAAAATAAACTAGTTATGCTTTTATTATTCTTTTCAATGCCATGTAATCAAAAATAAGATGGATTCGGAGATGCAGTTTCCATTAGTTGAAGCTGTGATGGTTATTTCTTGCATATTTAGAAAAAAAAAGAAAAGAAAAGACCTTTTTGTACATCAATAACAACTTTCTTTAAAACAGATAATGTCACCTACACATTAGCAGCCATTCGTTTATGTGGGACTTACACATTGTGCTCCTTCCTCTGGGAGCACTGCCAAGGTTAGGTGTCATTCCAATCATTGAATTTTGTCACATTAAATCTCTGGAATAGAAAGACTCTGCACAGCCCCCAAAGCCGTGTGTTTAACAATCTCAGTAGCTCGTCTTATTGAGGAATCAATTGCCTATGCACCATGACCTCTCCCCACTGAAATCTCATTGGTTGTTCACCCCTGACTGAATAAATTCCAGAGTTAATTGGGATATAAAAGGATCAATTAACTTTTTGGAAATGCAAAACACATGGTAAATTAGCTGTACCAGAGCGCACCCTTTCACCCTGTCCATGTATATAATATGAATGTTGCAAGACTTGCAACTTGCTGATTTATGGTTTCAAGGCAGAAATAAGACAAGTTTGAAGTCTGCCTGGCACGTTTTCTCTTATGCAGTTTCTCTAAGTTTGATCCAAAGGAAGCATGACAAACCAAGTGACTGTGTCATGTCTGAAAAATGTAAAAGCTGCAGCTAATAATGCAGACCTGTTGCAAACTCTATTTATAACAGGAAAGTGACTGTTGCCTTTCTGAGCACCTACAGTGCCTCTGTGACAGCGCATGTAAACTGTACAATCAAAGACGATGTTCATCTCAGGCTTACTGGTAATTTCATATTTTCTGTATGATATTGCTATGAAAAATATGTTTCTCCTAACCCCATTCCCTCACATGGGATCAATAATAATATCCGCCGTCATATTATTTAGACAACAGTACTATATACAGGGCTAGGCAAAATAATGGGGGAAAACCTTAACTGAAAGATCAAACATGTTTTTGGACTCAATTGAAAGGTAGTCTACACATGTCTCATATAAATCTTAGTAAACAAGTACCAATGTGATTGATGGCAAAAGATGCTTTAAAACACGTTACTATACGGGCTTATTAAACAATATGTGTCTGATAACAGATATTAAAAGAGGTCGGATAACTGATGTCTGTAATGCAGGTGCATCAGAAAAGGCAAAATTATTTAATGTGTCAAGGGGAACAGCATCAAGTCATGATGACATAAACCAAATTGATCTGTTATGGTATGGGCAGCCAAATCAGGAGATATTGGGTCCAATTATTTCTCTACAGGGCTGGAAGCCAAGGAACACATCAGGCATCCAGGTGCACCTATTGTGCGAACATTCTCTCTCTTTCAATGGACATACATTCCAAGATCATAACACCCATATACACACTGCTAAGCAGATTCAAAAGTTGCTTCATGGACACCAGGAGCAAATAAATGCATGGCTCGCCCAATCAACAAATCTCACACTGAATCTTCATCAGAAGTTAAAGGAAGTGCAGTAAGAGTTTAATTCATCACTCAAAGAAATGGAGGCCTTAGTTGTTGTTAGCTGTTGAAAAATGACCCTACAGTTTAAAACAACATTCTGAGAAGAACTAAAAAAATTTTTGGAGGCAAAATATGGTAAGATACCTCATTTGCTTTGTGTTTGAATTATTTTCTATGAGAGAGAGATGTACAAATGTACAGTATTTCAAAATACGCACTTGCTGACCTTATGAAACAACGCGCAAAGTGCTTATGATGTGAATTGGAAATGATTTATCTAATTATGAAGAACAGCTTTGCCCCTAGCAGTTCCATACAGACTTAGCATTGACCTTTCTGTACTATGAGAGGTGTTTGCGGGTGTTTTTTAGCAGGGATTACAATACCAGCCCCAGAAAGCAGGTCACATGGAACACCCTCTAGAATTTACCGCAACTGTGCTAAAGGTGACCTATTGGCACACTTTGAGGTGTAGACCTTGTATGCTGAACACCCTTTGGAAAAGATTGCGAAAGCAGAAAGAAGGAATTATGTAAGTGCAGAACTGTACAGCAAACGAGACATTGTGTTCTTGTACAGTTCATCAACCCGCAAACAGCTGCTTGATGAATAATTACGTAACCATCCGAAATATCATTTTAACCAGCTCCAGTAGTTGTCTTCTTTTTGAGAAATGGGAGGTAGAACACAAAAGCGTCGCAGATGCTGCTGCTGTAGCAGTAACATCTTGAGGTTGAACCACACTGTACTCTGGGACTAAATGATACCAATTATAAAAGACAATTAAGAATGAATGAGTGCCCAAAGAAAAAACAGGCAGTTTCAAAAACACTTGTGCACTGTTCCAGACTGCTCGTTTAACATCTAAAATATTGAGTAGTACTTAACATTAAGTAGACCTTGCTCCAGTGAAACTACACTATAATCACTCTGATAACAAATGAATACATAACTACACATGCTATGGAATGTGCAAGTGATGAGGACAGGATTGTGAGCTCTGCTTCATTTGCATATGTTAACTATACATTTTTGAGAACATAATGTGCGTTGTATATTATAAAGCTTTATTAACACAGGGCAAGTACATCCCCCCACAGTCAACTGATTTTAATTAAAATTTAAATTTAATTGATTTTGTCATTTCGAAAATGTAAATAGACTGGCACAGTCAGAATAAAGCTTTTGTATAGTCAGAGCAGAATCAGTGTTTGTGTGTATTTTTCATATGCTTTTATTCCATGCAGGTGGTCTGTATCTTTATATTGATACAGGAATTCACTTTGAAAATTGTTGTCATTTTTCAGACCTTGCATAGTTCACACCCAGCAGGTATTACTATTATGTGTAACATAAAAAACAAAAACACTCAAATATTAAATTGTTGTCATCTTTGGTTACAATTTATTGAACTGAAAAAAAAAATACACGGATAGTAATAAAATAAATTATTTTCAACAAATAATATTTCCATGGAATAAAACATTTGTATTTATGACATGCAAACATTGTCATATACCATAGATCCCTTGTGCACATTATTCTGAAAATAAAAATTAATATTCAAGAAGGTAGCAAAGACATGAAAGTGCCATTGTCAATGAATTATGCAGGTAAGTGAAGTGAAACCTGAAGTAAAAGTTGAGCTTTGCAGCACAATTGAGATGATGTACATGCAGTAATTGTGCTGGTTATTACTCCAGAAATCCACTGTCAGCACCTTTCACATACATAACATCAGCATACATAGATCTCTAACACAGCAGAAAGGCTTTCTTAACTTTCTATTGATAAGAGGAATGTTTATTTTTAGGTACACTTCAATGTAACTTGGAAAATGTGTATAAGCATATCCTTGCTGCAATACATAGGGAACAACAAGGGAAAATGACTGTTATAGTTCATTGCCTCCACTAGATACCCTGATGACTTGTGAGACTGTTTTGTGAGGGTCCAAGTGGAAGATAATTTGAGAAGACATGGCTGCAGAATATAATTTATTGAGCCAGAGTATGTTATGTAATTCAAGTATGTGCAAGCCCAAACGCCACTCGAACTGACAAGATTACACAACGTCAGCCAAAGTTTAATATATTTCCTCTTTGCTTACATATTTATTCCTGCTTGCACTCTTTGTCAACTTGTCCACGGACAACTATTTACCCTGGCAAGAAATGAAATTAGAATCTGTTTTGACTGTGTCTTCTCATGAGCTTGTGTTTGTATTTCATTTGAAACACTGACAAGAGTGGAAATCAAAGCGCGATGATATTAACTGATTTTAATCTTCACTTCAAAAACTCTGGTTGTAATGCATACAGAAGATGAGATATCAGAGGGGGAAACCAAGCAAAATTATTTCAAATGTTGCAAATAGGGGAAAAAAGTCACTTGCAAGTTTTACTGAAGAATATTTAATCAACTCATGTCATTGTGAAAGTTCTGTGAACATTGCAGAGGATTTTTATGGTAAAGATTAAAGATTAAAGGATTGAATCTCCAGTAAATCTTGGTTGACCGTGTATAACCAAAGGTTCTGCCAAAGTCCTTCACTTTCAGAGAATTATTTTCTTTTTCTTAAAAGTATTATGTTGACTGGCATGTACCTTTGAAGTGTAACTACATTTGAGCTGGAATGCAACTATATTGTTTGTTCCATCATGTTGGAGTTCATATTATACTGCCACCGAGGTGGCAAGATAAACAGTAACTCCAAAAACAATTCTTGCGCTTGTGTGCTTTGAAGATCTTACCACACATCTCTGCCTACATGCTTATTTGAAGTGTTAGTCCTGTGAATATCCTGTAACGTACAACATCATCTATTCCAACTGGAGGGAGAGGCAACACATTTGTTTGGAAGTTCAAATTTTTATCTCTGTTAAAGTTGTTTGGTATGGGCCATTTGAATATTCCAGCGCAACATATATAGCGCTGCTTTTACAATCCAAAATGAATTTCTACTACTTCAAATGTTTTCTTTCTTCTACACTTACAGGATGTCTTGCCATTTCCTACAAATTCTCTAAACTCCCTGAAAGACATGCAGGCAGTACACTAATTTACATTTTTCAACATTCAACACTGAAAGGCTATTGGGTTTTTTAGCTCTATGTGAGAGTACAGCCATAAACACATCCTCCAAGACATGTGCAGCCACAAGCTTTTCCTTCACCAGGTCACAGACTATGTTCTGCAACTGTTTCACTGAAGCACTGCACAGCTCCCAAACAGTATAGGGGGGTTGTGAACTACTAGTAGTAAACTAGTAGTTTAATTACATTTTGCATTCTGGTAATGTAGGGGGTAATTATATGGACCATTATCAATGTAATGCAATTCTACGTTAACTCATATTCAAAATGTGTCTTTCTTTTATTATTAGAGGAAGCATCCACACAAATGTGAGAAGATGGAAAGACTGCAGCAGGAATTCCCGAAAAGACCAATTAGATTTTTGTACAAAGTAGTTTGAACTACTTTTCCTAGGTAGCTTTAGTTAACCAAACTAGATTTCTCCCAAGGGAAGCTTTGCTGTACTTCAACTTCTTCCAGTGTGAAGTAATTGGTAGCTTGCAAAGCTATGCTTTCAGTGGCTTCCCCAACACTGCTGCCAAAGCCAAATCGCAGTCTCCTGATTGACCTGAGGCAACATTGTCATTTCATGAAGCAAGACCTTGTCCAGTCAAGGGAAATATCCAGCAGACTAAACCCTTGGCTCCTTTGGAATCCTAGCCAAAGGACACAGTCACTCTTCTATGTTTAATCTAGCTTATAAAATATGGCTGATTTGGCTGATTCTCTGAATAATGTTGTGGTGTGTGTGTGTGTGTGTGTGTGTGTGTGTGTGTGTGTGTGTGTGTGTGTGTGTGTGTGTGTGTGTGTGTGTGTGTGTGTGTGTGTGTTTGAGACATTGCCAACACCTCTACAGACAATAGTGTTTTTGAGGCTGTGCTATTTATCATTGTGTCAGAGGTGAATGTGCAGACGCATCCAAAGCCATCACGATTTAGTGACGGCTGGCTTTTCTTCAGGCTGACCTATTTTAGACATGTAAGGCTTCTGTCCAACGCAGAGCAAGGTCAGACCAGCGGCACGGAGCCACCGCGCTGGCTCTGAGGAGGCACAGGTTGAGTGATAATACAAAGCCTGATTCCTGTGCGACGGCCAGACGTTCGTATCACCGCTATGGTGCCAACTTTGATGAAACTGGAGTGTGCCCAACTCAATTATTATGGCACAAAATTCCCCAATCGATACAGAAAGGAAGTTACTTCTATGCAGTTGCATAGTTTTCTGGCAACTAATTCTGGCATGAGTTATTTTTATTTATTATTATTTTTTTTTGTAAATTAAAGCTCTTGATCTTTCTCTGATCCTCATAATTAAATTAGGAATTTGCATTTTAATGTAGATGTACTTCATTGATCAGACCTTTGCTGAGACTCCTGTTATCAGACAGACAAACCCTGAATCCATTTAAACTAACAGTGGAAATGCAGAAGAGTAATGGTAATAAAAATATGTTTTATCTTATTTCATGAGGCAAAGAAAACCCAAGTGGAAGGTGGCTGGTGGCTGAGGGCTGGCGGGTGACAGCCATGGTGATGGATTGTCCACTGGCTTCCTGGGACTGTGCGTGAGATTTGTCAGCAGTCAGTGTGAGCTCCACCAATGTGTTTTCTTCTGGTAATTTCAGCAGAGAGAGCAAGTGAAGGAAAGAGAGAGAGCGAGAGAGAAAAGGGGGCTGGGCTGTGAGGCCAAGCAGCTGATTGATGACAGACGTCACATTCCCGTCTCATTGGCTGCCGCCTGAGAACTTTTTGCGCGTAACACACATTTCAATTACCGCATGGGTCTGACTGCTGCCCCTCCTGGTCCCTTCTCCTTCTCACCAACTGGCCAGAGCTCAGCTGGCTTTTAAATAACTGTCACACGAGGGCTTTTATCCCCATGCTCTCTCCTCCCAGCATGCAATGGAGGTGCCTTCACAGGCGAGCACCGTCTCTCGGGGCAAACCGGGCAGCCTGTTGACAGAGGCATTACGGTGCCGAGCGGGGAGGTCTCGAGGCGGGGAATGGAGAAGAGCGGTACAAAACGTGGTCTGCCGCCCCACCGAGTCGCCTGTCTTTTATGATTGCTCTGCATCTCACCACACATGACATCTCATGGCTTCAAAGTTTAATGAATCCATTTCAGGGTAAAATTACAGTTGTGTGGGGGAAAGGAGGGGTGGGTTAGCTTTGAAATGATGGGCACGACACTCTACTTCTTTTATTATTTGTGTTATATATGTTTACATTGATGGACCTCGAACTTAGAACACCCACCTGCTCCCTCACATCTAATGCTTATCTTAACAAGGATTTATATGACGGCTGAACTGAGCTCATATTTCATACTATAAGGAGTGCTGTCGAGGCTCTGGTGAAGTATTGAGGCTGACTTGAGTCTGAAATATTTGTTGCTTGAGAGGCCACCGATGGGAAGAAATGGCCACATTAATGTGGGTGAGGTGGGGAAAAACAGCCTTCCTTTCCCACATATTATTCTTGAAAATGCTTTCTAAAATACCTTTTTTGCAATGTTTGGATACAGTATATCACTTTTCTAATAGTGGTGGCTTCTCAGAGTCCATATTTTATCTGAGAGAGCACTTTATGCACATAACTAGAAAGCATTGCGTTGGCTCTGTACCACTGTCTTTCCAAAGCAACCCAGGGGAAAGCAAAAGGCAGTGAAAAATGTACCGTGGAAGATAGATTAATGGAAGCTAAGCTGAATAAATGATTGTGCTGTGCTGGGCAATGCCTCCTGAATCCCAGAATAACTGCATACACTAATTTAGGGGGAACCCAAAATATACTGGCAAATATATCCATCTGAAAACTGTGTCAGACCTGGCTTCCTGTTTTGATAATCAATATGTATTTAGTTCAGTTTTGTAGCCAGGGACAGCGTGCAATTAAAGCTTTACAAGCCAAAAAGAAAGAAGAAAGTATTCATATAGAAAGTACAAATAAAGTATGCAAAGAAAACTGTACATGTTGTTCACACAGTACATATTTTCCTCAACACATGTAGGTAAGTATTTATCTCACATTTGCCACATAACAGAATACTTCTAACATGGGCTTGCTTTAGGGAACATTTCTTTTCACCTTTGACACTTTATAAATGTGCTTTTAGGTAATGGGAAACCCTATACGTCCCTCCTCCCAGCTCCCTATTAATAGGTCTCATGAATTATTAACGAATGAAATCCTGAAGCAAAGGTGACTGAACGCCCATGGGCACCAGAGAGCCTTAATTACATACAAAATTGGGCTGGAAATAGGTCATCTGTCAGGGTTACGTGAGACATGGATGGAGATCCATGTGTGACACACCACACACATTTTATTATTCAAATACATCAGGTCCATTTCTAAAGTTTACCAAGGAGCATTGTTAACATGGAAGTATTTGATCATTTTTTTTTTCATGAAAAAAAAACAAAAACTTGAGTTAGAAGATAAGCTGTTATCTCATTTTAAGCATTCCTTTGAACACAGGGGGGTTGTGCTGGGGGTGTCAGGGCTGAGCAGTGACATTGCTCTCTTGGGGGTCCTCTCCCCCACAGTGTGGCTTCGGCAGAGTGATGGATCCCATTATATTGAAACATGACAGATTTTGTGCTGATGTATGGAGCTGTGTGCAGTGGCTGGATGTGGTTCGCTTTGTGTTGTGACAGATTGATGAAAGTATGGAAGCTGGTGTAAAATGCTTACTGGTGACAAAACATGTTGTTGTCAAAACTTCTCTTAAATCATTTTGCACCAAACAATTCCTTGGTGATGATGTCAACAGAACATCTACAGTGTAAAATTCCAAATGCTGAATACAGAGCTGAATTGTGAATACACGGTGAAAGTCCAAGAACATCAGCTGAAGGACTGAGTGAACGTATTGTGATGGTCAGACAATCTTGAGAGCAGCAAGACTATGGCTCCAGAATAAAAGCAGAGCAGATCACACACACATGCCAGCTAGATGTTGGAGAAACAACTCAGGACAGAATGTCTCCTCTGCCAAACCAACATTTACACACACAGCGCCAAAATGCAAATACTGTAGCATCAGTACCTTTCTCAGTGGCAGCTTACAGGAGGATACTGTACCACAGATGTGGGGAAATGTACCATCCATGTTTCATTAGACAATAGTACAGGTTCAGGGACACAGCTATGTTGGTATCAACTGCAATATGCCATGAATGAGATGTATGCATTCATTTTCATTTGTGGTACAAAACCCAGGAATTTTGTTCATTTCTGCATTTAAGCAATACCATTTTTTGAACAAATAATAATAGTATCTAATGAAAAGCTTACTTGCAAAGTCAAAATAATGGTTTTAAAACTCTGGAGTCCAGATCTGATGTGCTGGTTTTGTTATGTTGGGACTGCAGCATCCATCCGTAGTTGTTTTAAAAGTCAGTATCTCAGGATAAAAAAAATCTTCTGATAACTTTGTAGAACCATCTTGTCGGCTGATAAATATTTGATCTGATTTACCCTTGAAATGACCCTACCCCTGCTGGTACAAAGGCTATTGTGCCCCACTGCTAAAACCTGAGTTCATAGGCTAATGGCTTTCATACAACACTTTCTCTGACTGGAATTTTATTTCCCAAAGAATGATAAATAGTCTTATGATGTAGTTATCACGGTAGGTGGAAGCACACTGGTCAGAGCAAAGGAGGGCACATACAAAATGCCTGAATTCATCAGTCAAAAAAAAAAAAACACCAACAACAAAACAGCATTTTCTTCCTTTCCTTCTCTCTTTCTTTGTATTCTTTTCTTTTTGTATTCCCTTTTGGAATCTGTCTATTGAACAGTGCAGTGCACTAACCTGTAAAACAAAGATGAAACATGATCTCCTTGATGTTTCACTTTCCTTGATTTGATAATAGATTTGGGCAGAAGTCATAATATAGCAGTGTCATGATATAAGTGGCCCATGTATTTTGTATGGTGCTTTTTTCAGTCTCGTTTTGGAAGGTCTTGGTGCAGGACCTAAGGAGTAGGCTGTGCTACTTCTTAAAGTGCAGGTTCAGCAGAAGAACTTGAAGAAATGCTTTACAGTTAATCAGGGCAGACACAGTATGTGACCTTGCAATCCATCTGGCTGCACACCTGGCGGCAAGCTCCGACATAGACCAATTTTTGTAGTTTCCCCATCCGTCTGATTGAGACTCTTTTGCTAGCAGCTACAATCCCATGTGACAAACCTGGAAATCTGGTGATTGAAAGGCATCTTACCTCCATCCTCAATTGATTACATTTGTTTGACAGTAAGAAATTCATTACCAATATCAAAGCCTAAAGGCTGGATCGTGATGATGGCATTTTGTTCCAAACACAATTTTTTTTTTGGCAGATCATGTTTATGCACAAGTCTCAAACAAATTCATACCTGAAGTGTTGTATTATAAAGAGTTAGTGTCCCCAGATGTCAGGTTCTGTGCCATGCTTTGGAAAGTAACTTCACAGGAAATCCTGAGCAGAGAAAATGCCAAATATGTCTTATTGCTACTTGAGGGGAGTGAGTTTTATATATATATATATATATATATATATATATACACACACACACACACACACACACACGTAGCTGTACAGGAACATGACCCAAAAGCAACTGTGCACTGACAAATTCCGGGGAACAACACTAGCTTCACATTACTAAGGTCAACATTTTTTTTTTTTTCATGAAGTAAAAAGCTCTGTTTTGTGCAGTATGTGAGTTTTGTAAATGCGGAAACAACACTTCCTGTGGCTGTGATTGTAAATGTAATCAAACCCACTTTCCCAAATTGGTTGTAGGCAGAACGCTGCCTCTGAAGCGTGTGCACTTCAGCGGGTAGGTGCGGCTTGAGGCAAGACAGAGTAAAGCAGGGAGAATATGAGCAGGGAAATGAGTTAACCAGCTTATTTTCACAAATAACCGCAATTATATTAAATAGCATTACGCAGTAAAATATGTTTTCCAGTCAAATCAAACATGCTATATGTTTATCAAATATGGTATATTTCTCTTCAGCTATGTATTTCAGAGAAAGTAAAATATATTACCCAAGAAAATGATAGAAAGAAATATATAAGGATACACAGGTCAAATGAAAATGTGCATATATACCTAGATGATGCAATATGGGATGGAATTCCTGTTCACACTGAGCCAATCAGGACAGATTGATGGGCTGGATGAAGCACTCCATCACACACAGCACAGGGCCATTCATAGTTCTAGAGGGCTATAGTTCCCTGCTCTGCAGCCTGATTGGAGTCCTAAGGCTCTGGACAAAGCAAGGCCTCACTCTGGATTTTTTTTTTTTTGTTATGAAACTCGCCTTCACAGCAAGGCTAAGTTGCATTTGGTCTGTCATTCATGATGGAAGATTCCACAATTTGCAGCCATGTGACCAGACATCCCACATCGGATGAGAGACGCAGCCCCAGCAGTGGACCAGCAGAACTCTCGACAAGCTTCAGCAGCCAATCAGACAGAGAATAACAACCTTACATTATAAAGGACTTTGGAGTATGAATCAATATGTGTTTTTCTGGGAAAAAGACTCTTTTTTAATAACAACATATTCCTAATCATAATCAAGCAACTTTGAGTTCAAGGAAGCACATCATATGTAATTTGTCCAGACACATTCGGTACATTATATTCGGTTCATTACTCACCGATAGAGGCCACTGGTGAGTAATGAGACTGGGACATATGTGATGAGTGATGCCTTCCTCAGTGACAACACTATAGCTAATCATAAATTGCCCAGTGATGCTTTTATTGGCATTCAGCACTGGCTCAGGTCGGATTCAAAACCAGACCATAGATCCCAGCCACACTGAGCCTTACAGGGCTGGGCCACAAGAAGCCCTCACCACATGTATTTGTCAGCAGCTTTTGGAAATATGCTGAGATTTCAAACAATGATGAAACTGCCAAGCCACCTTCTGGACTTCATAAAGTAGTTATCTAATAAGCTACCATTTTGTCTTTTTGAAGTGAACTTTTCTCAGCGTAGTTCACTGTAATGGTACTCTATTCCTTTGTTTGAGTTCTTGCAAACAGAGCATTTTTTTTGAGAATCCGATTATGGACTCACTACATCAGGCTATTTGTTTATCAGACTAGCATCTTCTCTTTGTAGTTCAATTTTTCCACTCCACTTTTCTGGAAACCACTAGATATTGAACTAACACTCAAATACTGAGCTGTAGATGCATTTAAATGCATTTTGTATTTGAGGGAAAACTCCAAAAGCTGAGGGGCAATATCTGAAATTATAAAGTGTTTTGGTGACTTCATGTTTCAACTTATTTCATTCATTAAGCATGCACACCACACCTGTAAAGGTTTGCATAATGAAATGTATTGAGGTCCATACTAACTGTTGTGTCAACCAAGGCATGCTGTATTTTTATGGCTAAAGACAGGAAAGGAGAGGTAGTAAATTTGTGATGAAAGAGGCAACATTGGGTTTGTATAGAGATGTACACAAAGGACACATAATGTTTACATATGGAGAATGTAATGTGATCACACTGGACTGCATCTTAAGGACTATCCTTCTTCTGTATTACAACATTTTGTACTGTATGTACATTCATCATACCAGACTATAGTTTGCCCCTTCGTGTTTTCATTTAGCTTCTACCCTGCCTTTCCTGGCTGAAGAAAATGATCCTACACAGAGCCTTTATTTGATCTTCAAGATTATGTTAGTCCATCAGAACTGTGCAATAGAGATACATTCCTGTAAACTTAAAAAAAAAAAGTTTCAATTTTAAGCAGCAGGCAGTCATGTGACCTTGGCAACGCACAGTGGCAGTGTTTCCCTGACTACGCTACTTTTAAGTCGTGCTGTCAAGCAGCCTCTCCTGGCCGCGTTGCCCACCCACCCCAACCCAACCCACCCAATACATTTTACTGCCTGCCATAAATCCCCTCGGCTAAACTAGAAGGAGACAGGGCCCTTCCCTCCCTCCACACTGCCATCTTTTTACAGCTTTGATTTTACACACTCTTATTAGAGATTTATGAGCACTCTATGATTAGGTTCTTCTTTATTTTTAATTTGTGTTCAACTACAAAAAGGAGGAAGAAAATCTGTGGGGGACTGTACATTTTTTAATTGTCTGACTGGCAGCCCGTGACAAGAGAATAAATCTCTAAAACCACAGCCAGAGCCAGTGTCTTTATTGGTCTTGGGGGGGAATTCCGCTAAAATTGGGAGCAATTTATTGTGTGCATTATTGCATCGCAGTGATGGCTTTGAACAGACAATCTGGTCCCCTTCTGACTTTGTCATTGAAGGCAAGGATATCTTTTCTATGTCCACTTTTATATTTATTTTCTCACAACTTGAATTGCATATTTGCAGTTACCAATAATGCTTTGCTACCGCTGGTAATGGTGATCATTCACATTACAGTATGTTAAAAAAAAAAATACATTTTAACTGAATTATACATTCATGGTGGTTCCATTAGGGTAATTAGAGTCAGCTGCCATAAGTTTAATATGAATGTTTTGCCCAAGGGGAAGTCTGAAATCTCAACTTTCATTTCAATATCAGACATTTCATTAACCACGGCAGTGACTGAAAACAACTTTAGCTGTCTGTACTAAATTAGTTTGGAAAACTTGCTTGTACACATCCATTCCTTACCAAATGACAGTGCTTGCGAAGAAACTAGCAGGCATCTTAATCATTTGCTTTCTGTTTATTTTTTATTTAAGTGAAAAAAATTGATTCATTACTGTTAAAACTTACAGCATTAACAGTGACAAATTTGCATTGCATCTGAAATGACAAACAGCTTTATTAATGAATTGCCCTGTTTGGTGGCAGGGGTAAAGTGCAGTCATGTGTAGGAGGACATATATTTGTTATGTGGCGTGGGTTTTGGTACTATTTTTGGGAACTGAAGAAAGAGAGACTTCAGTATGCAAAACAGTTTTGATTGATAAAGATATAAGAGAACTATACCTCCAGAAATTCCTTATAATGGCTTTTCTCTTAATGTTTTTTCTGCTGTAGTTTTTTGGCAGAGGCAGCTACATGTTGTCCTTGATCAAACAGTCCAACCTAGACAACAAAGACAATAAATAATCATCAATAAGGGTCTGTTGGTTCTTAATGCCTGCTAAATTATTATCATTTGACATCATCTGTACTGAAGTCTCCACACCTGAGACATATACATAATCAAATTATACATCTGCACCTGTGTATACTTCAGAGATCAATTGAACCTTTCCATTGCAGATAGCAGGGTAGAGATGAGATACAATATATCTGAGAGGCTGTATCTGCTTTCTCCTTGCAACGCTTAACCCTGCATCTAAACATTATTAATATAGTGACTCGTATAGTGACTCCTTGCCTTCATAGCTAGTAGTGCCATGGTACATGGCAGGAATATAAGTAGTCTGAAAAATATCAGTGACTCAGAGAGGTAGGAGCCATAAATCAGTCAGCATGTGTGCATGCATTCATTCATTCTTTCTTTCTCACATCTTGCAATCTCCTGACATTCTACTCAATGGAGTATATTACAACAGCAGGTGCTCCCAGTAGGTAACTGATGAAACACTAGACAATCTGATTGTGATTTTTGCTCTGGCCCCCATAGAAGGAAATTAGTGCCTTGATTTTTTTTTTCCCACTTTATTCCCGTGCATTTCTTTTTATGCCCCTGATCGAGTAGAGCAGGGTGTCTAATTAGCTGTGTATCCTTGGCATTTAGTGATAAGGACTGAGACATTAAATGTCTCTCGCTGCAATCAGAACTGAACGCATATTTAAGGTCACCGGTGTTGCTGGATATTGCTAACAGCCGATAATAAAACAGGCATGAACAGTTGCAGGAAGCAAACAAGCATCCTTGGAAGGGTCCTCAAAAAATCAACAGAGCTTCTTGAAGCACCATGAGTGTTTGGAGCACCCAACAATTTCTGACACAGAATTGACACTGACATATTGGTCATGTGTCTCTCTCTCTCTCTCTAGCTCTTTCTCTCTCTTTCCTGCTTAGTGAAAGTCAGGGCAGACTGTTTCTTTGTGTGATGAATTTTAAAGTAAATCTTCTCCATTTGCATTTCCATCCCTTTCAAAGTCAAAGAGCTGCTGGATGGAAAAATCCAAACATGAGAGGGCTAATTCCATTTCGCCCTCGGTGGTGGTTCCTGCACTCCTGGAATGCGGGGAAAAAATGTTAGCAGGAAATGCGCAGTCTTGAATATTTATGCCCTTTATTAATTTAGCTTGTTTTAAGCAGCCACTCATTGCTCTGGTACCTGCTAGGTGACTTAACGCATTCTTTTGTCTCATCATTTTCCTGCTCAGCTAGTGGTGTTCTGCATGTGCACAGGCACCATATGCTCAATTTAATCTGCCGGATTCAGTTTGTGCTACATTATTAAACACAAGTGAAACATATCACTGCTTTGACTAAATAGTGACAACGGTTAAACACAGTTGGCCTCTGCAGGACTAAACATAAATTAAATCATTTCAAATATACACTATAACCACCATTTATTTGCTTATTTATTGAAACAGCACCATGAGGAAAAATATGAAATTGGCAAAAGTGCACCCTCAGAATTTTCATATAAAAATTGTTGGCATGAGTAGCACATTTAAATGAAACAAGATATTTTTTTTACAATTTTTATGGCAACAGTATGCATGATGATCCAAAGGAAGGTACATAAATACATAGCCCAT
This sequence comes from Albula goreensis, assembly GCA_022829145.1. NCBI lineage: Eukaryota > Metazoa > Chordata > Actinopteri > Albuliformes > Albulidae > Albula > Albula goreensis. Next base: position 10,232,676 of record CM040741.1, read on the forward strand.
CCATAATTCATGATAATTGGGTTCCTTTAGCCAATTAAAAATGATCTATAGGAGCTCTTAATGGAAACTGATGAACTTCGTTAACCAGGTTATTTCTTCTTGAAAGTGGGGAGAAACACTCCAGTTAAAAAAAGACATGGTGAAATTGCCAGTACTTAATATTAAGGAAAGGTTATTAATATATGACAGGTACTTCACACTGTATGAGTATCTCACTGCAAGAGCCTTCACATGGCATCAGTCCAAACCAGCTACGGATATTCTTGCTTATATGTACATTCAGGCACCTAGCAGACATTGTTACAGAGCAAATCATGTGAGGAGCAGACGCCGACACTGACCCCACTACTCCACAGCACAGGTACCAAGCACCATCCACCCCGGACAACCAGGAGACAGAATCACAGAACTTTATTGAATGAAAATGATCAACAGATCGTGGAAAGACAGCTCACACTCTGCTGACCTCCCCTCTTCCTCCAGTTTCCCCCGTGTGGCGGCCCTTCTCCCATCCACACTCTGCCGCAAGAGCACAACACCAGGGGAGAGAGATTTCCCCAACACCCCCTCACCTTAAAACTGTAACTTTGCCCGTGCCCGTGCCCGTGCCCGTGCCCACAGCCACAGCCCTGATTGCACAGCTTAATTCTCCTGAGCTGTCCAAACTAAGACTACTGGAAGCTCCATTCCTAAATACCTGTGACTGTGCCTAATCAGTAACACGGGACAGGTTTGCAAACTCTCCAGCAGACTGACCGGTGAAACAACCAGTTCCCCAATTCAGCACACCCATGTCTCCCTATCATTCAATTAACAGGCAGCTCGTAAAGGCGGCAGCTGTCAGACTCACCTCCTGACAATCTTACAACGTCCTTTTCCTACCATACAACACATTTTTAGGTACAGTCCATTTACACACCCAGCTGGACATCTACTGATGCAATTAAGTTAAGTACCTTGTTCAAGGCTACAGCGGCAGTGTCCCACCTGGGATGCAAAGCGGAAATCTGTCAGTTACAAGCCCAGATCACCAGTATACTACATTGCTGCCCACTTAAAGTTGGTAGAAAATAACACTTGCCTTTTCTTACTGCATTCACAGCCAGCATATTCCATCTGACCTCTGTTAGTGTTCAGTACACCCAGTCCACCTTCTTATCACACAGTAGTGCCACTGGTTATGGCTGTGTTTGTGACAGTCCTTCATAATGATTTGGGGAATGTACATACAAAAAGACCAGGCCAAGCCCCCACTCTGTCATATTTTTTTCTCCCAAGAGAATACCTACATCCGAACACGGCTGTGCAAACGTCAAGGCATACAGGACTTTGCTTCTAAGCAAACAAGTTGGCAGTTTGGTTTCCCCACATATTTGACTTGTGCGGGCTGGACTGTAGTTCTCATCTCTCCTAATGACAATTCAACAATTTCCGTTGTATTTAATTGATTACCCCACAATCAATTATAGAATTGAGAGTAAGCTGTTTATGGACTTGGGGATGTCAATTTAAAAATTAATTGGTTGTTAATTGCAAACACATCAACGCTGACACATCCCACTGAGTCAATTAAAACATGTTCCAGTTTAAACAGCCATAGGGGCTAATGAAATTGATTATAAAAAGAACATGCACAGAAATCTTCTGAATATTGCAACACAATATCAATATTGTAATAACATGTGTAGCTCAGAGACCTTCAGAGATCCCGTCAGAGATGAAAGAAAGTTACATATTCATTTCATTAACCATCCTTAGTGGGTCCCTGCTATTTTAATTACAGTGATCTATTGCCTAAACAAGGTAAGTCTTTTCTGTAGATATCTCAGATCTGACATCTGCTTTGGTATTTTGGTGACATCATCATGGTGTGGGTTTTTAACATTCATGTAGACTTTCAGCCAGGGGTTCGTTTAGCTGTGGTGGTCTATAGGGAAGAACACTACATTCCAAAGCTTTGGTCTCAACCCTTTTGAAAAATCTCCCCTCCCATCCAACAGTATTTCTGTATTTCAGTTCTTGGGATTCAGTAGCCTGGCCTGGATAAAACTGTTGGTTAGCATACTTTTTTGGCAATTCCTATTTTCTGGTGATTGTGAGCTGCTGTCTGCCTTTGTCAGTAATAAACAGCACACAGTAGTTCATGATATGTCCGCACAGCCTTTCATAGCTAGTGACTGTATTACTGGTCCCTGCATGTGAAATTAATTTGACTGAATGATACAGTACTTAGCTCCGATGCTGGTCATGTCTCTCTTCTTATTTCATTACATTTTAGCACTGCATTCAACACTGTTGACTGATCATCCTTTTAAAAGACAGATTGTCACAGACCTGGAATGATTTTGATCCTACCTTGCAGATAGGACCCAGTTTTTAAAGGTGGTGAGACCAAAACATCCTTTGCTAAATTACATATGGTGGGACCAGTACTGTGTGGAATTTATACTTTTCTTCTGCATAGATAATGTACGGGGTGGAGTTTCACCACAAGTTAGATTACATCCAGATTTATCTGCATAGTTTTCAGACCTAAATCTATGTGCATTAACCATGACACTTTGTTTTGCTGCATTTTACAAACAAGATCATGCCTAAATGTATGCAGTTATATTGAAGTGCCTCTTTTGGGTTTTACTTTGAAATCGGGGAATGTGAGACTTTCAATATTACCATTGGTGATATTCGGGACCACCCCTCTCTGTCTGTCAGAAATATTATAGTGGTGTTTGACTTGCATACATTCAATAAGCATGTTAATTATGTTTGTGAGACCTCCTTCTAGCTCAGGAATTTTGCCTGGATCTACCCAGTCAGTGTCAGCTGGATGCAGAAAACCTCATTAATGCCTTCACATTCTCAAGAATAGATTATTATAATGCTATGCTTTCTGGAGCCTCGGATTCTGTCCTGCAGTGTAATTACAACATGTGCAGAACGCAGTAGTCCTGACAAGAACAAGTCCCATCTGCACTGCAGTTCCATACTACCAGAATTATACTGGCTTCCACCTCATTTTAGGATCCAGTGTAAAATACTTCCTGACCTACATGGCCCTTTGTGATTTGGGACCATGTCATATTTATTTCTGACCTTGTTACTCAATGTGGATTCAGTCCTAATCTTAGGTTCAGCAGGTCGGGTCTTCTGTCTGTTCCATGCCCTAAATATTGTTCATTTTGAGACGAGGCTTTTGCAGAAGTAGCACAATGTTTGAATCCTACATGATGACAAGCCAAGTGAAAACATAAACATTTAGTTAAATCTAATGTGTATCTCTGTTGTTGTTAATGTGCAAAGAGAATGTCTTTGCACATTAAAAAGAAATGTGCAAAGACTGTCTCCTTAAGAAGCCCTGAGGAGTTGCTTTTTGAACAGAGCTGCTGGCCTGCTTGACATTATGCATCTTTTTTCTTAATCGTAATTTTGAAAGCACTTTGAAATAACCTCTTTGAATTGTGCTACATAAAATAATGTTTATGATTATATGTGCATGGCTGTCTGGAAGACTAGGTTGGTTGGGTATCATCTGCCTGTTTTTGCTTAGCAATCTGACTCCCAGGGAAATAAGGTCTGTTTCTCAAACAGAAAGCAAAATAATCTTATTTTTTAGGAAGCAGCACAGACTGCTGACTTCACTAAATCATTTACTGGGTTTCCAAGAGGCTTTTCAAAGAGCAGTGATGTAAATAAAAATAATTAAGTCAAATGGGGATATCATGTCCATCCAGTATTCAGATGAATACACAGGATACAGAGGCATAGGTTAGACATCCAGGTCTATTTTAAAAATTAAACAGTGGCTGGTGGGGACAAATTCTAACCCAATACATCAAGTATCCTTTACTAAGAGTATTTAGATTGGCCGGAGCTGTTAGGCACAGGACCCTGTAGTGAATGCTACCCTTGGGAGAATGTGATTTTACCATCCACTTACCATAAAGCCCCATTTCTTGTTTGTTTTTATGACTGCTTCTTGTGAGCATATACTGTAATTTTGTATTTAATATTTAGGACTGAATCCTGTCTGAAAAAGATCACATCTCGATTTCCTAGTGTTACTTGAAAGTGTGGGTGCGTGTGTGTGTGTGTGTGTGTGTGTGTGTGTGTGTGTGTGTGTGTGTGTGTGTGTGTGTGTGTGTGTGTGTGTGTGTGTGTGTGTGTGTGTGTGTGGTGGATTGTGGTTTGAGTGAATCATAAATCCTAGTGAGTCTGCCTGGATTGTGTCATCTGTTCACTCTTTTGTTGGTAAAAATCTCAGGATGTGGGACCATTTAAATTCTAACAATCACAGTGCACAAATCCAGTGTTAGAGGGACATTTGTGATTTATAGCCTATAATACTTTTTAATGTCCATTTTCAGTGCTGTCCATGTTTAAGTGCAGATTTTGTCTTTGACAATTACAGCCAGTTGTTAACACTAGCCCAGTGGCTGTGCTGTGTTTAGAATCTGGGTATCAATTAACGGTACATTTAGTGAGATATACTGATATACTGTAGTCAGTCATGAATCCAGGTTGGACTAAATGATGAAAATATAAGTAGAATATAATCCTGCCAATAATTCTGCAATATGAATTTTAAATATGGAAAAAAATGTCAAGGGAATCTTCAGGAAAAAAGGAAAAATTATTAAAAACGCATTAGGGCTGTCCAATGGTTTTAGGCATCAGAGAGTAAATGTAAGAGACCGCTACCACACAGCCATACATTTGTCAGCGTAATTAGTTTTTGCCGTGGCAGTCCAGTCACTGTGGTGAGTTTTCTAGTTCCAGAATTACACTGGGATATAATGATGTTGGCAGCTCCCTGCTTCACTTCATGGATGTGCAGCTCATTAGTGTCAGCCAGTAATATTCTGTCCTTTGAATGGGGGCAGAATGGATTGAAACTCCTCCATTAATCAGACAAAGACACTCAAATGCCAAGACTCCATCAAGAGCGCTGGCAGTGTGTCTATGTGTGGAGGGGGAGGGGGGCGGCTTGGGGTTTTGTGTGTGTGTGTGTGTGTGCGTGCATGGTGGATGGGGGTGACACAGGCTTGTGTTTTTCATCACGTCCATCTATGTGCAAGAACCAATTTTTTTTTTGCGAGAAAAATCAATTGAGGCAACCTTCCCCTCCTCCTCCCCACTGAAACTATCAGGTTTAAAAGGGTGGAAAAAAAGTGAAAGTCACTGAATTTTTCTGCGCCAATCTGTTCAACAAATGTTCTGCTTGGTTTCACCTCCCTGTTCTTCTTCGAGATTTTGCTCTGCTCTTGCTACGGCTATCAAAGATATGCCAGCCAAGAAAGTGAGGAAGAAAGAGAGGAAAGTAATTGTTTGGGTGATTATTTTGGGAGATGGGTGACTGATAGCATCGATGATGGTTATGGAGATAGCTGGCCCTGACAGGAAAAGATGGCCAAGGAAACCATTAAAGCCAGGGTAGGGACTCAATTAAGCACTATTGCCAACAGGCCATTGGCTGACAAGTCTGATAATGCTGTATGTGGAAAAATGAGCTTACTGTAATGGCTTTTGTTGAGAGGAAAAGCACAAGGAATGTAAAACTAATTATGTTACATACAAAGACTAAGAGGAGAATCTAGGAACAAGGCAATTAAATAGATGGAAAGATCTGTATTGCGCTGAGTTTGTCTCACCAAACGCTTTTAGATTTTCTGTTTCTTTTTTTTATTGCCGTGCACATAAACGGGAAACATACAGATTCATATCATTGTAAAGAAATAGATGCAAAATGATGGGGTGAATCAAAGTAAGTGGGTAGCATTGATTAAAATGTAGTGTTACACTCACTTACTGTTCATTTGAGCTCTCTACATATTGGTCCCTGGAATGTTGCCTGTGGTGTGTGGAATGATAGCAACCATTAGGTTTTATGAGCATTGTGAGTGAGGTCAGATAGTGAAGTGTGACCTGACACTGCTAAGAGTGAGGCATCATGGGAGATGCAGGAGATAAGTGATACCTTATGGTAAATCGAAAAAAAATGATGATTTTCAACACCTGTAGTGATCAGCATGTCTTTGCAGAATTTTAAACCTTAGCTATTTTTAAAAATAAATAGTACTTGTCAAAATATAACAAAACAGGTTCATATTTATACTTCTAAATAGATCTGTTTGTTCAACATTAATTCATTATTGTATTTTTTTTTCTTTTTTTTTTGCATATCTGGTTTTAACCATTAAAAACATCATCCTAATGAAAAATACATTTGACTATTTTTTTTCTAATTGAATTTTTGCACCTCTCTGCAAATTCAAGAAATAATTTGTGAAATGTGTAAACATCCTCTGTCATCTGCATGTACATTAAAATAATTACCCAAGATGTGTTTACAGAGTATTGATTAAGTATTTGTGTGTGTGTGTACCTGTGTATACACATGTGTGTCTGTGTGTGTGCATGTACACAAGATATATTAAATATGAATTAAATATCTTTTATACAACCTTATAATACCTTTATATGCCATCATGATATCACTGTATAGTGTTAGACTGAGATCCTGCCAACTTCCCAGAAGTCCTTTGCTTTCACTTTCTTTTTTTGAGATGGGTGTCACTGACCCCTCTTAACTAATCAGAACAGAGGAAGCCTTCCACATTTGGAGGAACAAAATGTATCCCACTCGGTACAGAACTTTTCATTTAATTTGCGTGCACTTGCAAAAGTTCCCCCAGTCAAAATCAATAAGCTGATGCGTATGTAGGTAGCACAATCGATTCCAGACATGGTTGTATTAATGAAAATCAAAAATTGATTTGGTGTAATTGTAATGTAGTTACAAGAGCAAAATGCCTGACTAAAGAAAGCCAGGGCTCCAGTGGTATTGACTTTAATGGTAACCCTCTGGGTTTGCCAAAATAACTAGCTGTGTGGTTGGGGGGATACAGAAATAACGATAAGGAATATATAATTTGAGACAATTTGCCGTTGCATTGATTTGAGCATGTTCTGTTTCAACCCCCTCCCCCCCCCCACCACCACCCCACCCCCCACTCCATGATGTAATTGATTTATTATTTCCACCTTTATACAATATCTGTTATCAGCAGATGCATTTACAAAGGTCTTCAAATGTGATTTATCATATTAGTATTTCATTAGTTTTACTAATGGGATATTATTCAGGAGCAAATTTCCTGTGTAAGAGATGCTCCCTCTCTCTGAAGTGGGCTGCCATGGCAAACAGAACACTATTGCTTGCATTTGTTTTAGTAAGCGGTATTGAGCCCGCAAGAGTCTGCTTATCTGTGCAGCACTTTGATCAACCTAGTCCCAGTTACAACTACAAACAAATATTACATTAGTGGTCTCTAGCTTAAGTTGGTACTTGCCTTTTACTAGTCCTAACATTGGCGGCAGTAGACTTTTGCTTGTTCCAGTAACAATCAATGAAGTTTGACTCTGGCCAAGGCTATCGCTCTTCTGTACTTCCTATACTCCAATAATGAAGGCCTCTTTTTTATCAAAATAGTTCTGGCAATGGTACCCCTCGCTGTGTCAAGCCACTGTTTTATCATCTTGTAATCAATGACACTTTGGAAGAAGGGATCGAGATACCAGCCCAAAAAAGTTGCCTTGAGTGTCGATATAAAAAGGTCTATTAAAGTCTCCGATTGACCTTGCCAGAGAGTTCTGAAGAAAAAATGTCAGGTAACAGAAAGTATCTGTTACAAACTAGTTTCATTCATATGTGTTTGGGGAAAAGGTATATCCTTTACTGGACATATAGTGCAGTGGTAAGGAACATATTGTGTGTCAATCAGGTCAAGCAAAGAGGGGTGTAACTCAAACTCATTTCCATACCTAAATGATACCATGATACTTTTTGGAAATCTCATGGAAAGTGAAAAAAGTCAGACTTTATAAAGAAATTCACTGCAGAAATTAACACCCCTACCACACACATAAACTGTAACCTGGTCCTAACTGTAAGGTCCCATTTTAATTATGCGTTTCAATAAGATCCTAATGGATAAATAATTTATCAAAAATGCCATCGATCATTAGGAAGGTTTGTGTTGTTGTTTATATCTGTGCTGGAAAAAAATGTAAAAGTTGTACATGGATACTGTTTAGGTACACAGGAAAGAGTAAGATGAACTGTGATCATTATTTAAATTTAATTTAAATTAAAGCCTTCTATGAGATTATTGAGTACAGTCCTGCAGCATTGCAAGAATGGTTTTGAATCTCAATTCAACTCATGTGAGCAGATATCTTCACTGAGTGACTTTCCTGTCCACTTTAAATGATACTGTCCCTTTAAATCATCGTCACAAAGATAATCGAAAGCTCAAAAATGGAAATGAGTAATCTTCTTTATTATATTTCTTTGGCTTCGAGACATGGGAATGATTATCTTTTTACTTATAAGGTGACCTCATTCAATTAAGGAAGAGGTACCAAAGGACATAGAATCGATGGATGACCAGAACCAATTAAAAAGCAGCTAATTGCAGATGCATTTTTAAGTGGATTGACTAAGTAGCCGTCAATAACAACATCTTCTGCCAAGGAAATTATACAAGGGAGTAAACGCAGCAAATTAGCTCTTAAAGGGGCCTGCCTCTTGTTTCCTGCTATGATGATTAAAGAAACTGTAACCCACCTTCTGCAGAGATCGGTCTAAATTTAGAATCAGGTACAATCCTTTTAAGTATTTTAATCTCACTCTGTCTGTTCCCAATTGTACTTTTTCCAATCCCGGGCAGTTACTGTGGCTGACAGTGCTTAGATTAAGCATGATTTGACAATTCATAGTTTGACATAAAATGAGATAAAAGCCCTCCAATTAGTGGAAATTTTATTTCAATTCCTGTCCAATATCTCTGCAATTAAAAAATAATCCCTAAATAATTAAGCAGGGTATAATTATATTCCCTTTACCAGTGAGAATGAACTTTTACAGTCACAGATAAAGCTTTTGGGCCATGTGGATGTTTTTATAAAACCAGTACAGTCAGCACACACAGTCACACCTACGTGTACTTCCTTTTGGTCCATGTCCATATTCCATTCTGAACTCTCATTTTATTATGCCCCCACCCAGGCTTGTGCTTGTTTAATATTTTGTTTCATTACCATAAATAATAATATTGATTGCTTATGTCATGTATATAGAGACCAGATTTACCAAGCAAGATACATTTCATTGATTTAAAATAAAACATTTGTATGATATCGACTTGTTTGCATGTATTGCTCTGTTACATTTGTATGTGTGTGTGTGTGTGTATGTGTGTGTATGCAGAAATTGTACATATATTTTTGGACAAATACTGGCAAGCTAGAATAATGCTTGAATGAATGACTGTTCCCTTGAAAGATGGATGTTTTTTGTTGGACTCTCAATTCATTATCAATCAAGCTAATGGTTCCCTGGTTTTTAAAGTAGTTGATGAAGAGAGAACAATGTTACGTCTCACAAATGATCTAATTCCCATTATTGATTTGCACTTAAATATGAAAATGGTCATCATTTGAATGCGTTTATTAATTACTTACACTCGTTGAAGCTTTCCAGCCTACCACAAGCACTACTGAAGGAAGCCTGCTTTATTGAATTGGTTACCAGTTATGCTAATCCTTTGGAATTCACAATTGATCAGATTTATGGCCTGGATTCGGCAACCCAATAGTCTTACAGGAGAAATGCATGTGCATGACCTCACTCAAGGGTAAACCGACCTTAAACAGCCCTGGACCTGGACACAAATCTGACCATATTTCACTTATTTATTTTTTACTTTGCAAACTGTAATGATAAATTGTTTCAGAGTGCCTCATGGTTTTCCCATCATTACGTTACTCTCTTATTGAGCAGCAGAAATCATATTCATGTACCACAGGGGGAGTAAACAAAGAACAAGCTCGATACTTGTGGAGGGCCTGGTGGGAATCAATACATATGAGCTTGTTAGCATGCACACAGCTGTCTACTACAGGATATTCAACTGTGGTGAGCAGAAGCTACAAGGGTATTCAACCTGACAGTAGCACTTTCTGTACAGTACAGCACACAACAAATGTTAAATACTTTCTGATGTGCATATGTGGATACCACTGAGGAGCTGTTGATTTACAGTATTTATATGTTTCTGAGAGTGGATACCCACTTTCAGGTAAAACAGAAGTAATTACTACTGCAGTATGCTTAGCTGAAAAAAATATGCAACAGTTCCACAGTATAGGATGCTGGGATTTTGAGCAGTGGGACTACAGGTGACTATAATCACCCTGCTCTTCAATCAGGCAAAAAGATGAAGTCAGTGCAATTCTTTAGCAAGCCTCTATAACACTGTTTCAACACATTTCTACGGTATGAACCATACACATTAAGAGTCACATGTAAATGCTGATTTCATGCCAAACAATGTTTATTGGGTGACACATTTGATGGGACCTCATAAAGACATTTCACAGGAAATAAGCACTGTAAAACACTATCTAGGCAACATTTCGCAGGACTGAAATGTTGGTGTACAATCTCAGTGGCTGAATGCTGCTGACTGAGACTCCTGTGCCAAAATGCAGAGCAGAAACTGGTTATGAAGATGTTTTATTTCCCGAGTCACTGCAGGTCAATCGCTTAATACATATGCAAAACATTGAGCATTTTGGCCAAATGCAGCTTCTCTTGAGCATTAGTGACAACAGCCTTTAAGAGACCTGACTTGTGGTAAGAATGACTAATGAACTACGATGCTATTTTTAGCCATGCTACATGAAATATGGGCATAACATTTGCCCATGAGATCTTCATGACTTCTGACTCAATTAGGCTGCGATACAAAAATGCCACAGAGAAATTTGTCCTAACGATCTGTTTTTTTTCCCTCCATTTGAATCATTGGGTCACTGTGGGACAGATGCCTTCACAAATTATAATTGCAAAAATTGTATCTTAATCTGAATTACAGATTTTTAACCCAGATGATAACTTCACATGTTAATTATAGAATTATAACACAACATATTAATAGAGGTATGACATGTGAACATCCTTTGTAAGGAACACTTTTTTGTGAGTGGTTTTATTTTTTGGCTGTTTAGAGTCATTTGTTGGCGGCCGCTCATTATCGATGATAGTCCAATGTGAGGAGCAACACTGTCAAATGAAAGCTTTAGCAGAGCTACCATTGAGGTGACTCCAACTGCTTTGTAGCCAAACAGCGTAAATGTTACTGATCAATGCATTTCCTGTTTCTCTTACTTCCTCCTCACTCACATTAGGTATGGCTCACACCTTTTCTCACCTGTCCAGCAGGCGTTCAGTTTCCCCTTCATATCCATGCTGCAAAAGGTAAGGTATGAGTCCGATTGGTTTCTCATCTCAATAAACCAGAAGTCCTCGACTACAGGGAGTTCTAATAACAGAGATCAGTTGCAACTTCTGGCAAGTCTCAATCTCGCAGAGGCTTGACTCTAACTGCCGACAATTAAAATCCGCAACCTGCTTTGTTTGTGCTTCAGTACATACTCTGCATTCTACAACTTAAAACTCAAAATAAAGGGAATATATCCAAGACCATGGCACCATTTCAAGTAATTATATGTGTGAAACTACACAGGATAGATCAAGCTTTATATATCCAACAAATTCAACTTTTTACTGCAGGCAGGAATGTATTGATTGAAGAAAAACCTTTCAAACCAGTTTGAATCATTCGGAACCAATTACTGACTCAGGAGATCCTCAGAAATCACTGTATTTGATTGGGTTATTGAACATTTAAGAATATTGTCATCCACCAAGGCTGGGACTGAACTGCATGAATGATAATTATAGCAAGTAGGAAGATCAGTACAGGAAAAGGAGAAGAAGTAGAAGACAGACACAGATTGGACACAGAGCACAGAGTCTGCGGCTGTGTGAAACGGTAGCACCCCACCCCCCACACACACCCCTAACAACCAACCACATACACCATCAGAAATCTGATGGCACAATTAGATTGCATGAAGCTCAGGGCAGTGAAATGGAGTTACAGTTTTAAAGATTATCGAACAGAGAGAGTAGGTCTTTGCCTACTTGTTCTTCCATTACTTACATGTTCTTGATGACCATAGTATGGGGTCAGTCAACATTTGTTATCAGCTTTGACTCATTAATAAATGCTACTGAGCGTTTAAGTTTGTGCTAAGTAGCATTTAATAGAGGTTTGCTTTTCTCTTCAATGTCATTTTGGTCAGTCTGACTTCAGCTCAGATTAGTCCAAGTTAAGCAAAATATGGATAAATTGTATGATTTATTACAGAATGGCTCTCTAATATTTAGTTTATTATTGTTATGCATCATTAACATACCAGCCATTGTTGGCTCTCAACAGTTAAATGGCAAACAATCTGTGAAAGCTTATATTTTCACTGTACATGAAAAGAGGATCACATCTGACTTCCCCCAATCACCCTATCTCTTTGCCATTAGATTAAATGAAATCACATAAAGTGATTCAATATGAAGTGCACAAAGGCATAGTAATTCTACAGCAGCAGACACAATTAAGCAAAAAGGAATCCGCTGCTTCTGGGTGATCCTTACTTAAAATTGACTTAATTATAAAAGACAATTAAATACTCATTTAGGACAATTAGTGATTTTAAGGTAACTTCCCAGTCTTATTGCTCACTCAAGGGCCACAACTGCTCAAACAGTAATTATTCCTGATTCATTTTGCAAACATATCCTTTACTGTTAACTCAATAAGTATTGCATAACAGAACCTAAGGAAAAAAAACATTTATTCAAATGTAGTTTTTCATTGATTTTGCCTCTCTAAAAATGGAACTGGAAAAAAAAACTATTTAAAATTAAAAATTTACAATCTGTAAATTTTAGGAAACATTATCATGGCGTAAAAGTAAGGAAATATAAATTTAGCATGCAGCACATATTATTCGAAACTCAGAAGATAAAGATGAGGTGGGCTTTGGGAGAAGCTTCTGGCTGTAAATTGTCTGATGCCACTCAAACATATATGTAAATTAATTAAGGCACAGACTTGACAGCATGTGATCCCTATAATCCATGCGGTCCTTTTTGTATGCTGAATTCTTTCAGACGTTCATTGAAAATTTCTCCTGGGGGAGGTTTACCCAGGAACCCCCCACCCCTGCCCTCCAACATTGCAATCTATTGAATGGCCTAAATAATGGAACAACTGCGATCTGCTCTTTCAGCCTCAGGGCACACCCTGGAATGGAGAAACATCTTTGATATCGCAGTAGTGTGCTCACACTGGAAAATTGAGGGGGAAGTTATCCTGTAATTGTTGAACATTATTCGGAATAGATATCCCAAACTTTGGTCTCTGTAAAAAACGCTGAGGCGGAATGTCAAACCCTGTCAGACCAAGAATGGGGAAGAGCAGGTAAATGCTTCTGTCCTGGGGACCTGTGAAGTTGTGGGTACATGCCTGCTTTACTGTACTGTGAGTAAGAACTACACTGACCAGCAATGTGAAAGAAGTTGGAAATACAGCTTTTATATAGCAATATATCCCCAAGGAGGTATATGAATAAATGTATAAAATCACTTCCACTCATTTCCATTCCCTGATTCAGTCTTTGAATAATTTAGTATACCGTCTATGACCACAAGACATAAAGTAGACAGATCACCTGACTCCACTAACCAGACTGGAACTTCCATCCTCCAGTTATTGAATGGCAATAATGCAACAATGCTCCATTTGTTTTTGTGCCAGACAAAATGCAGTATGCAGAAACCTTTATGGCCAATGTTGATCTGCAGTGGAATGAGGGATCAATGCAAGCAGGGATAAATAAACACGACAGAGCAGGCTGACTCTCCCAGAGGACCCCAGCCCATCATCATACTTGAGTGAAATGAGTGCTCCGTATATTGACAGTGACTGGTCCCGGACCTCATATGCATAGTTTTGATCAGTCATTGTTTAGTTTTTAGTCTCTGTTTTTTCCTGCCTCATTACTGTGACTCAGTCCCTGGCATTTGCATTCGCATGGAACGATTCTCATGACCCTTTGGGCAATAAGATGAAATCCTGGCTTCAAAGCAAATTACCATAGTGTTAAACGACACTATTTGTCTCCCCTGCATCCATTATGCAAGGGGCCCAGAAAATGGAAGTGCGAGTGAAAAATGATGCGGGGGGCTGTCACTGGCTTCCATATGTCTCCCGCTCCTCAGCAATAACTTAAAGTTTAGCCAATCAATACCTTATTGCTTTATAATCAAGACTCGATCAAAAGCAAGATGGCAGGTTTAGTTCCTAAAACAGCACTTAAAAGCTGCTGTCTGGATGTAAAGCCAGTATTTTCTAGTGAAGGCAGCCAGAGTGAAAATAAGCAAAAACGGCAAATATGTTCACCCTGGCAGTCAGCACTCTAAATGATGAACCAAGCGGGCCATCTAACCAGCACCAGCACAGCGTCTGCAGCGTCTGCGACAGCATGACCAATCCAAAGTCTGCTGCAGGGCTCACATTGTTGCGTGCCATTAGTCATAAGCAGAATCTTCATTTGCATTATGAAGATGCACACTACAGCTAAATTTGATAATCCATGTTATAGTTCACAAGTCTGATCACATGTGCTACGGTTCATATCAGGCATTCATTTCTATGAAGTATCGTATTTTTCACATTTCACACCCATTGTTTTGTTCTGTGATACTCCTTTGAGCACATTTGCTATGGTTTGTGTAAGGGCTGTGAATTTATTTTTCTTGTTAATTTCAGTGAATATATCCATTTCTTCTTCTACGAATTGTATCACAGTGGAAAGCATTTATATTAATCTGTTTGAGATATTAATGAGATGTTATGTCACAGATATTATTACTTCCATTACCTACACACTTGTTGAAGCAGAGGTTATGTACTCTATTTGTTTGTGAGCAGATTACAAGTCAAGCCGACTGCACAGACTTGTAGCTTGAAAAATTCATGGAGCGCGTTGTTAGGCATCTTAAATCCATGCTGACTTCAGAGATGCTAGGTTTTAACACCAGTTTCCAACACCAGTGTGGAATAACACCCTTGGTTGTGCTTTACACAGAAACCAATTAGACGTTAACTACAGTGCATCTTCAGACATATGCACACAGTGGGAGTGGGAATCTTTTGAGACTCAAATTTAAATAGACAAGAAAAGTTAATCCTATTTTGTAAATTTAGTGTCTGGAATCATGATTAAGAAATACATTTCAAGTCTCTAATCAAGAAGTTTTGCAGAATGTTAAAGATGACTGGTATATCACTTTACTGCCTTACAAATTTTTCATCTGTCCATCTGCAAAAGGCTGATGCCTGCATGAAAGCAGGCCTGGGAAACAATAGCGAAATTACAGGGATAAAACCCCCGGAGCCCTGAGCTTGAGCTATCCAGCGTCTTATTTTTTTAAAGCACTTCAACACGTGCAGCATGTTATGCTGTTAATGGTACCTGGGACTGGGGCGGATGTGTTCGCATGGGGGGTGATGTTAGTGACTGCAACGCAACAAGTGCTGGGAGCTTATTAAAACCAAGCCTCCGAGGTGAGTAATAGCACGAGCTGCATTAGGAATGATCCAGGCAACAGAGCTTGCATGGAAAAATGCCATTTAGGGTAGAAGCGGCAGACGAGGGGAGCATTAGCAGGTGCTGGTGGGGGTCTCGAGAACCATTAGAAACACAATGAGTTGATGTGAAACCCAATGGCCAATCTGACGTTTACTGAATTTGACAAATGGTGCATTGGCAAATGTTTGCTTATAACACAAAAGTAAGACCAGAATGTAGTTATGAAAGTAATAAATTGCATTTTCCTCAATAATTCAAGCTGAAATTGCAGATTTTAGCAGAAATTCAATAACCCTGGTGAATCAACTGCTTTTTTCTTCTGAGGCAAGAGAACAATAAGAGGTGCACTCTCAGACCTGCAGACTCCGAGAGTAGAAACAGCATAATTATTTAGACAAGTGGGGCAAATGGTAGCTCATTGTGCATTTGTGCTTGGTCTTCAATTTCAGATTAAAAAACACATTAATGAGTTGTGGCAGTCAATTCTATGGCAGACAATTACAGTCTGGTGTCAGTTCATTTATCTATGCATCCATCAATGGGGATTCAATTTGGGCCATTTGAAATTAAAAGCCTGGTGCCAGTGCAAACATATCAAGTGGTGCAAAAGCATAAAATGACATTTGCACTGAAGATGCTGTTTATTTGTTTATTTGTTTACTTACTTACTTACTTACTTGTTTTATGTATTATCTTTACGTATTACCCTCCAACCCTATAAACAATGTCTTGGCTCCAGTGGGTGCCTGGAAATAGTATAATCTCAAAGGCATACACCACTGTGTAACAGTAGCTATGAAAATGGAAGTTGTATAAAGCAGCTGCACATTCTCAACCCCTTTGCCATCACTGATGTAAACATGAGTAGTAAACAATTGCACTCTCTATTGAAAAACAAAATTCATAAGGGATGTCTAAGAACTATTAGCGTAAGAAGCCAAAGGTACAACCAAAGATAGTGGCTCTCTGCATAAGATATGTATCATTCTGAAAGCCATTACCGAGTAAGAAGTACTGAATGGTTTAATGAGGTCACAGTTCCCACTGGTATGACAGCTGGTAAATAATTTAACTGTAATGGGTCATGGACAGGCTGAAATATTGGTGAAGAGCACTGCTCTGCCACAACATTGTTTTCATTGAATCTAATCTGATGCAATGTAGACATGCTTTAAACAACCATAGTTAATCAAGAGATAGATTTTAAAGCAAACCATAATACAGAGGAATGCACCAAAATCAAGTTTGGGACAAAGAACAACCTTTTATTTGAGGGCAATAGTCAGAGAAATATTGCAACAAACAAAGAGAAATACAGCTAAGCGAGTTTTAAAATAAAAAAGTGATTCAGATACACCTATTATTGATCTTTATTTGTGCTTATTCTCGCATTTTGTCTGATCTCTTTGCCTTGGAATTTCAACAACCGGGTAATGTCTATGAACCTTTATATCATTTTATATAAATCTATATCAGTGCCTCGCAGGAATGTTTCACCACATTCCCCATGGGTACAACATAATTGCTATACAGGTCTACATGTTTAGACCTAGGCAGAGAGCAGAGGCTAAACTGTCACAGCACCTGTTAATGAGTTTAGATTAGGTTGGTGACTAATGTGTTTACCTTGTCCTGTCAAATCTGCTTGCTTGGTCACATGAGCACCAGATCTCAGGACATGATATAGGATTTAATTGTGACATCATAATGCAAGCATACAGCTGTTGTGACATCTCGGTACAAAAAAAAAAAAACATCCATCGGCATCATCAGAATCTGTGACCCAAATCATACTTGCACTCCAAATTAATAAACAGCAAAAATGCCCCTCTTGATTATTCTCCTCCTCTTGAGTGATTCTACAAATAGACTTAAGGCCCTTGTTTGGCACTGGAGAAATTCAGATTTTAAGACCTGAATTTCCCATGGTGGAACCAAAAACCTTTCAAATGCAGTCTCTCAGAGAGAATCATGGGTAACTGAAACAGTGAAAAAAGGCAAATGAACAGGTATATGATTTGAGAAGGGATATAATGAGGCGAGCTCTATATTGCTTCTTCATAGACAGGCACAGGATGCAGGGGTGGCGGGGGTGGAGGCTGGCTGGATGCTCCTTGTCTCTTGGCTTTGTCAGCTTCATGTATTTTTAAGCAGCTGTTGTGAAATAAGGCCCTGCACACCCGGGACTGTGTTTTAATTTGCATTCTCAAGGAAAGCGCTGATAACTCAGACAGTAGATGAGATGGCAGGAAGGACAAAGTGTTCGGTGTCTGAAAATCTTTCCCAAAAAAAGTTTGAGTTCGCATAACGAGCTTCTGGTTCATTCTCTGAGCTTTAATGTGAGTGAAGGATTACTGGGATTTAATTTTATGAGGAGAACCACATCATGTACATGTTTTCTTTTTTTGGAAAGTGTTTCATTGTTCTTAGAAAGTATATGTATGCCAAGGTCTCCAGCTGATATTTTATAGTAATTATAGTAGTTGTGGTACAATGATTGCTGCAGTACTTGATAATATATTTTTGATAGACCTGTGTTATTTTTCCTTTGCAGGTACTCAAATCAAGGTTGGACAGCAGAGAATTGAAACTTTCAAGTGGGGATAGATTTATTTGTATGGACCTCAGACTTGTACCAAATCTTAAAGGTGCGAGTTCTGACTGTGCCATGCAGCTCTAGAGTGGGGCACATAACTGCTAACAGTGTCATCCAGGGGGGTGGTGGGGGTGGGGGTTAAGAATTTAGGTTGATGGGTTGGTCCATATCATATCCTTTTTCCTCCTAAAAACATTTTTACTCTCTAAGTTTAAATTCCACATTGTGCCACATTAGTTACTGGTTTGAAAAAAAAGAACAGACAGACAAATTTTTCTATGGATAGTAAACATGGTACATTTGCATTATGGGTAGTGAACTTTCTCAGCAGAAATGATATTTGGCATGTGTTTTTCATGACAGTTTTTGTAAAATGTAGCTACGGTTTCCCAGGACAAATTTCCTTGTGCTAGTTTGTGTTATTATATTTTACCCTACTAACGAGCACTTCCCTGTGAGCTAGTACCTGTTTCCCTCTCCACACATCACCCTGTGGTACAAGCAGGCTAGCACCATATCACTTTTTGGAAAACCATTTGAATGTGTTCATTCAGTGGGTCATTCTCTCTGGAGGATTGCAACTGGTTGTGTCCCATTGCATAAGACTAATCATAGTCAATAAGCTAAATCAAATTATTACCACAGCATGATGAAATAATGGCATTGCCCATTCTCAGACCTAAAATGTCTTGGCTATGGGACACAGCCTGCTATCACCACACATCACAACTGCAAGTGTCACTAAGAAATAAGACATCCATTGCAATCGCTGAAGACTGGTGTCAATGGGATTCACGTCTGGCATTTTGGGGTCACGTCCTTTGACACAAACATGGGCTGCAATAATGCAAAGAAACTCATTTTGACAAGGCAAGCGATAACCCGCAGCAGCAGATCTGTCGGTGTCATCACCAATGCGGCTGAAATCCACCGTGACATTTATTTTCACTGGGGTCAGAGGACACATAAAACATTATGGTTTAGAGGAGGTCACCAGCCTAAGGCTTGGATGTCAAAATGAGAAACACCATAAACCGTAAAAAAGTGGACAAATTCAAACATTAACAGGCTCATAAATAAAGTGCCAAATTTCACTGTGTATATCCTGGAGTGGTTTCTCTATGTTTTTGCTAGAGGGCCTGTATTACCAACGGCTGTCTTAGCACACCTGATTGCTTCAGCAGAAGGTAGACAAGACTGGGAAATTTGTGAGGACCAGATTCAGTCCCTGGAGTGTTTCTTATATTGGGAAAGTACAGCCAGCAGCAGTAGTATTAGCTGAAGAGAAGAAAAACCTTACAGTACTGTTTCCATAATGATTCTGAATAAAGTTATGCATTTTGACATATAGGGAAAAATGCATCAAGCACACCTGACAGCACTGTGACTGAGAATTTCTTGAGCACTTTCTTAAATTAGTATCATGGGTATAACAGAGTGAAATTGGGAAATGTCCGCTCCCCTGTAAAAGGAGCATTTGCTTTTCTTTACAATCCAAGGAAGTTCTGCTCCAGTGCTTTCCTGACAGCACCCTGAAAAATATATGGCCGTGAAAAAGGCTTTCGGTGTGTGTGTGTGTGTGGTGTGTGTGTGTGTGTGTGTGTCTGTCTGTCTGTCTGTGTGTGTGTGTGTTGTGCTTGTGTGTGTGTGTGTGTGTGTGCACGTGTGTGTGTGTTTGTTTGTTAATGGCAATTTAACACACACACACACACACACACACACACACACACATATATATATATAAAACCACATAAAAACTCTGGGGCGAAAAGTCTTAAGAAGAGCAGTACAACACTGTGACATTTGAGCGTGTCATTGGATTTTTGTCAGTGAATTTCCGTTTTTTGCCCGTGCCCGCTGGTGAGGGCGGGCGGCACCGCTGTTGCCCTTTGATTGAAAGGGAGATGTGGAAGATCTTTAAACAGATCGAATCAGCTCACAATGGAAATTCATTCAGAGCTATTTCACAGCTGAAATACGGGGTCATTAGTTGCGCTGTTTTCCATTGCCTGGATCACCAGAAAAGGAAATTCAAGCTGCTCTGTCAAGTTGAAACCGCCCACCCTACCCCTCAAACCCCCTTCCCACGGGAACTGTGACGTTCTGTTGAAATCCCCGCCTGTGTCAGGCTTGGCGACGGTGCCCTTTGAAACAATTCCCCCGTAATGACAGCAGAGGGGTCTGATTGTTAAATTACCAAACCAGAGGCCTTGATCTTTCAGAGCTTGCATGTTGAAAATGCAAATATCGAAATGCTGCCACAGCGATGCTCACAACTGCAGCTGGTTAAAGCACAAGTGCATTAGAACTCGCTTGAAAGGTTCCAATGTGTGCCAGTTTAGCTCTGGTAATATTGATTTCACACTGCTTTCACAAATCAATCATATCTTTGTGTACCTCTTTATTTGGACTTCATTTATCATGAAAGAGACATATCTTCCTCCATGAACATGCTGGATCCACCTGATCTGAATACAACAAAGCTGCATAAACAGAGTGACCCAGGTGTGCACGCCCGGGCGGGAGTGAGAGAAGTATTGTCTCTGAAATGTGAATATGAATAGGGCATGTAAAATATTCCATGGTCGGCTTAAAAGATTTAAAGACATTTTTTTTCTTACTATGTGAGAGTTTTCTCAGATATGTTCCCTGGGGTCATACTTTATCCTGCTGCCTGTCTCATGGCTGAATACTGCCATGATGAGACCATGGGCCAGTTTCCTGCAGCGATTTCTCCTCTTTGTGCAATGAACAAGGACAATCACACAATGGGCTTCCACCTAAACAGTGCTCCATGACATCTGACTAATTGAATTCCTATAATAGCAGTGGTATGGATTATTACTACTACTACTACTATTATTATTATTATTGTTATGAATAATAATAATAATAATAATAATAATTAGTTGTACATGTTTGCTTTTACTCAAAAGATTGAGAACAAAAACATATAGATTGATCAAAACAGACTCATCAACAAAGCCAATGCTATATGAAATGTCTTCTGTAGATAGATTATTATTGTGAACTTTGTAGATTTTAAAATATTAAACACCTGTCTTCTATTTTCAGCAACATCCCAATCAGTATGTTTTATACAGTGCTATCAGCACCACCTGCCAGTCTAGTCTCTCTAGTCTAGCCTTGGGCTAGAGCTAGGCACAATTGAATAATTTGTTTCCATTATACTTGTACAATAGAACCTCAGGGATGTAGAAACACTGGTTAACCAACCAGGGTATAAACATGGAGATAGCATTCTAATTATATCTTATTGATTAAAATTGCTGGTGCACAAGGGTGCCAAACATAAATGCTCTCACAATAATAATTTCTTGGCACTATTGTTAAAGTACACTGTTTCAGAAAATTGCAGAGCTAGTTCACCAAAGGATTGTTCGCACACATATGTTTTACGAGACAAACTGTCAGGGCGCAGTATGAACTCAAGTGCAGACAGGGATGAGATGAACCAGAGTTTATTAAGAGGGGCAAATCCAAAAACAGAGTCAAAAACAGGCACAGGGTCAAACCAGAAGAGCACAGTGTCAGGGCCAAAAACAGAATCCAAAGCAGTAGTCGAAAACAGGCAAAGTTCGAACCAGGTAAACACAGCAATCAGGCAGAGACACAATCCAAAATCAGAAATCGGGGAAAACAGGCAAGAATCAAAAACAGGCAGGTCAGAACAGGAAAAGGCTCGTAGCGCAACTGATCACAGGGAATACAGAGACGAACTCGCACAGAACAAACACAAGACAGGGTTTAAATGCATAGACTAACGAGCCAACGAGACACAGGTGCACAATAGGGCAGGTGAAACAAATGGGTAATCAACTGGGAAGGTAACAAGGAGGGCGGGGCAGACACAAGGGGAAATGAAAACAAAAGCACATGGACAGGGAACACAAAAACAAAAACACAGCATCAGACAGCATTACTGACAGTACCCCCTACGACCGCCTCTTGGCGGTCCAGCAGGCGCTTCAGGATGACGCTGGTGAAAGTCAGTAATGAGGGAGGGGTCGAGAATGTCCCGAGCCGGGACCCAGCAGCGTTCCTCAGGTCCATACCCCTCCCAGTCAACAAGGTACTGTAGCCCGCGCCCTCGACGCCGAGCCTCCAGCAGGCGGCGGACAGTGTATGCCTCAGAACCGTCAATGAGGCGCGGGGGAGGAGGGGCTCTGGGAGCTGGGCACAGGGGGCTGTGGCGGACAGGCTTGATCCGAGACACATGGAACGTTGGGTGGATGCGGCGGAGTGTGCAGGGTAACTGGAGACGGACAGCAGCAGGACTGATAACCTTAGCAATGGGAAAGGGGCCAATGAACCGTGGGGCCAGCTTGCGAGACTCCACCCTGAGGGGAAGGTCCCGGGTGGACAGCCACACCCGCTGTCCCTGCAGGTAACGCGGAGCTCGGGAGCGATGGCGGTCAGCCGCCTGCTTGGTCCGGGCGGGAGGCCCGTAGCAGAGCTGTCCGTGCGCGCCTCCAGGTCCGCCGACAGCGACGCACAACGCCTCTGCTGATGGCACCCCACCTCCTCCTCCTGAGAGGGGAACAAAGGAGGTTGGTATCCCAAGCAGCATTGGAAGGGTGACAGCCCAGAGGATGAGGAGGGAAGGGAGTTGATGGAATACTCCACCCAGGGGAGCTGCCGACTCCACGACCCCGGTTCCCGTGATGTGAGGCATCGCAGGACCGTCTCCATCTGCTGGTTGGCCCTCTCCGTCTGTCCGTTAGACTGGGGGTGGAAGCCTGAGGAAAGACTAACAGACGCACCCAACAATCCTGCAAAAACGCTTTCCAGAAATGAGAAGTGAATTGGGGCCCCCTATCAGAAACCACATCAAGAGGCAGTCCATGTAACTTAAACACATGCGAGACCATTAGTTCAGCGGTCTCCTTAGCTGACGGCAATTTAGGGAGAGCCAGGAGGTGAACCGCTTTGGAAAAACGGTCAACCACAGTCATGATAGCAGTGTTACCGTCAGATGGGGGCAGACCAGTCACAAAGTCCAAGGCAATGTGTGACCAGGGCCTCCTTGGAATGGGCAAGGGGTGCAACAGACCTGCAGGAGGAGCAGTGGAGGGCTTATTTTGGGCGCAGACAGGGCAGGCAGATACAAAGTTGCGGATGTCAGCATCCATTGATGGCCACCAGAAGCGCTGGGAGATGAGGGCCTTAGTGCGGCGGACTCCCGGATGACCTGCCAGCCGAGAGGAATGCCCCCACTGCAAGACCTGGGAGCGGACGGACTGCGGAACAAAGAGACGGTTAACAGGACAAGCACTGGGGCAGCAGCACTTACCCTCCGCGCTGAGCGAACCACCGCCTCAATGTCCCACAGAGCCGCCGACACCCAGCAGCGAGGGGGCAGGATGGTGTTGCCGTCAGCGGGGCCCTTCTGCGGCTGTGGATTGTCTGGACAGGGCATCAGGTTTGCCGTTCTTGGAGCCGGGTCGGTAAGAGAGGGTAAAGTCGGCGGGCGAAGAACAACGACCAGCGCGCCTGGCGAGGATTGAGGCGTTTGGCTGACCGCAGGTACTCTAGATTCTTGTGGTCAGTCCAGACTAAGAATGGAACATCTGCACCTTCCAGCCAGTGCCTCCACTCCTCCAGAGCCCGTTTGACTGCCAGCAACTCTCGGTCCCCAATGTCGTAGTTCCTCTCCGCAGGGTCAGGCGGTGCGAGAAGAAGGCACATGGGTGCAGCTTGCCATCTGTAGGAGAGACTTGGGACAATACAGCTCCCACCCCCACATCCGAGGCATCCACTTCCACCACAAACTGCCGCGAGGGGTCTGGCTGGACCAGGATGGGGGCAGTGGTGAATCGTACCTTTAGGTCCCGGAAGGCAGCTTCAGCCGAGGGGGTCCAGACGAATCTCCTGGTGGTGGCCGTGAGAGCAGTGAGTGGAGCCGCCACTGAGCCATAGTTCCGGATGAAACGGGCGATAGAAGTTGGCAAAGCCCAGGAAGCGTTGCAGATCCTTGCGGGAGTCAGGTCGGGACCAGTCCATCACCGCCTGGACCTTCCTCTGGTCCATCTGGATGCCCCCTGCGGAAATGACAAAGCCCAGAAACGAAACAGAGGTCTGACTGAACTCACATTTCTCTGCCTTGACAAAAGTCGATTCTCCAGCAGCCTCTGCAGCACGCGCGGACGTGGCGGATATGGTCAGCGCTGGATTGGGAGAAGATCAGAATATCATCAAGGTAGACATACACAAACTGACCAATCATGTCCCGCAGGACATCATTAACTAGGGCCTGGAACACCGCTGGAGAATTGGTAAGACCAAACGGCATAACTAAGTATTCATAGTGTCCAGTAGGTGTATTAAAGCCGTCTTCCACTCATCTCCCTCCCGTATGCGAACCAGGTGGTAAGCGTTGCGGAGATCCAGCTTTGAGAAGATGGTCGCCCCTGGAAGAAGAGATTCAAAGGCGGTGGACATCAGAGGTAAAGGATAGCGATTCTTCACCGTTATAGCATTGAGCCCTCTGTAGTCAATGCACGGTCGCAATCCCCCATCCTTCTTGCCAACGAAGAAGAACCCGGCCCCGGCAGGAGAGGAGGAGGGTCGGATGATGCCCGCTGCCAGTGACTCTCGGATGTACTTATCCATGGCTTCAGTCTCAGGACGAGAGAGGGAGAAGAGTCGGCCCCTGGGAGGTGATGTGCCCGGCAGCAGCTCGATGGCGCAGTCATAGGGCCGATGTGGAGGAAGCGATGTGGCACGGGACTGGCTGAAAACCTCCTTGAGGTCCAGGTACTGCAGGCACTGCAGACAGGTCTGTGGTTCCCACATCCGGAGCGGTCGCTGGGATGGCAGGAATCTGAGCATTTCGGAGACAATTAGCTAAACAAAAGGGACTCCACTCCAAGATCAGATTTTTGGCCCAGTCAATCCAGGGGTTGTGCTTTGAGAGCCAGGGGTGCCCCAACACTACAGCAGACTGAGGAGAATGGATGATGTAAAAGATGATGGTCTCATGATGATTGCCGGACAGGGTGAGACTCCACCGGGGGTGTGGCATGGGTGATGCAGACGCAGAGGGGCCCCGTGATGGCTAGGCTTCTAGAGGGTCTTGTAGAGGAAGTTGTGATAGCTGGAGGCTGGCTGCGAAGTCAGCATCAATAAAGTTCCCATCTGCGCCCGGAGTCTAGGAGGACTGAGACCCGTGGGGAACACCCTCCACTTGGAGGAAGCAGATAACAGAGAGCGCACATTAGATGACTTATGGACAGAGTTACGCTCACCTGCACTCCCCTGGCCATGGGTTGAGCACCAGTCTTTAATGGGCAGTTCCTGATGAAGTGGCCAGGGGTGCCGCAGTAGAGACAGGCACGGGTTCTGATACGGTTCTGCCGCTCTGCAGGTGAGGTGGGTGCGGTCAACCTTCATGGGCCGTGGGGAACTGGGCTGCAGCCGGGAGTCTGGAGGCAGGGCAGACGGAGGAGTAGCTCCTAGAACTGGATCAGTGGATCTGCGGAAGTGCCGGGACATCTCCAGTCTCTTGATGACGGCAGGTGAGGCGGTGGTCGATGCGGATGGCCATCTCTACCAGGGCATCAAAGTCCCGGTAAGTCCCTCGGGAGGAGCTTGTCCTGATGTCATCAGAGAGGCCATGGAGGAAGGCATCATACTGGGCATCATGATTCCAGCCACTGGTGACCGCCAGGGTGAGTGGAAATCAATGGCGTAATTGGAGACTGTTCTACTACCCTGCCGACTGGAGCATCTCCCGGGCAGCTTCCCCGACAGTGACGTGATGGGGTCAAAGACCCGTCTCATCTCCTCCATAAACGAGGTGAGGAGGTGCACACAGGTGTCTGAGCCTCCCAGACTGCTGTCCCCACTCTCTGGCTCTGCCGGGTAAGTAGGGTGATGATGTACGCAATCTTGGCACGGTCAGTGGGGAACATGGAGGGTTGGAGTTCAAATGCCAATGAGCACTGGGACAGGAAGGAGCGACAGGTGCCTGGCTCACCAGCGTAGGCCCGGGCGGAGGCAGGCGGGGTTCTCTGTAGGAGCGGCTGCGGGGATCAGAGAGGGGGTCACTGGAGCAGAGGCAGAGGCTTCGCTGAGTTGCAGTTGCTGGAACTGGGCAGACAGGTGGTTCATGTTCACGGCGAACCATTTCAATGTCTTGCTGACAGATTCCAGTTGAGACTGATGCTGCTCCAAAAGTACTCCGTGCCAGTCCGGGGCCAAGGATCTCATCTGACCGCTGTCTGCTGAGTCCATGTCTGGCGAGTTCTGTGACTGTCAGGGCGCAGTATGAACTCAAGTGCAGACAGGGATGAGATGAACCAGAGTTTATTAAGAGGGGCAAATCCAAAAACAGAGTCAAAAACAGGCACAGGGTCAAACCAGAAGAGCACAGTGTCAGGGCCAAAAACAGAATCCAAAGCAGTAGTCGAAAACAGGCAAAGTTCGAACCAGGTAAACACAGCAATCAGGCAGAGACACAATCCAAAATCAGAAATCGGGGAAAACAGGCAAGAATCAAAAACAGGCAGGTCAGAACAGGAAAAGGCTCGTAGCGCAACTGATCACAGGGAATACAGAGACGAACTCGCACAGAACAAACACAAGACAGGGTTTAAATGCATAGACTAACGAGCCAACGAGACACAGGTGCACAATAGGGCAGGTGAAACAAATGGGTAATCAACTGGGAAGGTAACAAGGAGGGCGGGGCAGACACAAGGGGAAATGAAAACAAAAGCACATGGACAGGGAACACAAAAACAAAAACACAGCATCAGACAGCATTACTGACAGTACCCCCCCCCCTACGACCGCCTCTTGGCAGTCCAGCAGGCGCTTCAGGATGACGCTGGTGAAAGTCAGTAATGAGGGAGGGGTCGAGAATGTCCCGAGCCGGGACCCAGCAGCGTTCCTCAGGTCCATACCCTCCCAGTCAACGAGGTACTGTAGCCCGCCCTCGACGCCGAGCCTCCAGCAGGCGGCGGACAGTGTATGCCTCAGAACCGTCAATGAGGCGCGGGGAGGAGGGGCTCTGGGAGCTGGGCACAGGGGGCTGTGGCGGACAGGCTTGATCCGAGACACATGGAACGTTGGGTGGATGCGGCGGAGTGTGCAGGGTAACTGGAGACGGACAGCAGCAGGACTGATAACCTTAGCAATGGGAAAGGGGCCAATGAACCGTGGGGCCAGCTTGCGAGACTCCACCCTGAGGGGAAGGTCCCGGGTGGACAGCCACCCGCTGTCCCTGCAGGTAACGCGGAGCTCGGGAGCGATGGCGGTCAGCCGCCTGCTTGGTCCAGGGCGGGAGGCCCGTAGCAGAGCTGTCCGTGCGCGCCTCCAGGTCCGCCGACAGCGGCGCACAAACGCCTCTGCTGATGGCACCCCCACCTCCTCCTCCTGAGAGGGGAACAAAGGAGGTTGGTATCCCAAGCAGCATTGGAAGGGTGACAGCCCAGAGGATGAGGAGGAAGGGAGTTGATGGAATACTCCACCCAGGGGAGCTGCCGACTCCACGACCCCCCGGTTCCGTGATGTGAGGCATCGCAGGACCGTCTCCATCTGCTGGTTGGCCCTCTCCGTCTGTCCGTTAGACTGGGGGTGGAAGCCTGAGGAAAGACTAACAGACGCACCCAACAACTTGCAAAACGCTTTCCAGAAATGAGAAGTGAATTGGGGCCCCTATCAGAAACCACATCAAGAGGCAGTCCATGTAACTTAAACACATGCGAGACCATTAGTTCAGCGGTCTCCTTAGCTGACGGCAATTTAGGGAGAGCCAGGAGGTGAACCGCTTGGAAAACGGTCAACCACAGTCATGATAGCAGTGTTACCGTCAGATGGGGGCAGACCAGTCACAAAGTCCAAGGCAATGTGTGACCAGGGCCTCCTTGGAATGGGCAAGGGGTGCAACAGACCTGCAGGAGGAGCAGTGGAGGGCTTATTTTGGGCGCAGACAGGGCAGGCAGATACAAAGTTGCGGATGTCAGCATCCATTGATGGCCACCAGAAGCGCTGGGAGATGAGGGCCTTAGTGCGGCGGACTCCCGGATGACCTGCCAGCCGAGAGGAATGCCCCCACTGCAAGACCTGGGAGCGGACGGACTGCGGAACAAAGAGACGGTTAACAGGACAAGCACTGGGAGCAGCACTTACCCTCCGCGCTGAGCGAACCACCGCCTCAATGTCCCACAGAGCCGCCGACACCCAGCAGCGAGGGGGCAGGATGGTGTTGCCGTCAGCGGGCCCTTCTGCGGCTGTGGATTGTCTGGACAGGGCATCAGGTTTGCCGTTCTTGAGCCGGGTCGGTAAGAGAGGGTAAAGTCGAAGCGGGCGAAGAACAACGACCAGCGCGCCTGGCGAGGATTGAGGCGTTTGGCTGACCGCAGGTACTCTAGATTCTTGTGGTCAGTCCAGACTAAGAATGGAACATCTGCACCTTCCAGCCAGTGCCTCCACTCCTCCAGAGCCCGTTTGACTGCCAGCAACTCTCGGTCCCCAATGTCGTAGTTCCTCTCCGCAGGGGTCAGGCGGTGCGAGAAGAAGGCACATGGGTGCAGCTTGCCATCTGTAGGAGAGACTTGGGACAATACAGCTCCCACCCCCACATCCGAGGCATCCACTTCCACCACAAACTGCCGCGAGGGGTCTGGCTGGACCAGGATGGGGGCAGTGGTGAATCGTACCTTTAGGTCCCGGAAGGCAGCTTCAGCCGAGGGGGTCCAGACGATCTCCTGGTGGTGGCCGTGAGAGCAGTGAGTGGAGCCGCCACTGAGCCATAGTTCCGGATGAAACGGCGATAGAAGTTGGCAAAGCCCAGGAAGCGTTGCAGATCCTTGCGGGAGTCAGGTCGGGACCAGTCCATCACCGCCTGGACCTTCCTCTGGTCCATCTGGATGCCCCCTGCGGAAATGACAAAGCCCAGAAACGAAACAGAGGTCTGACTGAACTCACATTTCTCTGCCTTGACAAAAAGTCGATTCTCCAGCAGCCTCTGCAGCACGCCGGACGTGGCGGATATGGTCAGCGCTGGATTGGGAGAAGATCAGAATATCATCAAGGTAGACATACACAAACTGACCAATCATGTCCCGCAGGACATCATTAACTAGGGCCTGGAACACCGCTGGAGAATTGGTAAGACCAAACGGCATAACTAAGTATTCATAGTGTCCAGTAGGTGTATTAAAAGCCGTCTTCCACTCATCTCCCTCCCGTATGCGAACCAGGTGGTAAGCGTTGCGGAGATCCAGCTTTGAGAAGATGGTCGCCCCCTGAAGAGATTCAAAGGCGGTGGACATCAGAGGTAAGGGATAGCGATTCTTCACCGTTATAGCATTGAGCCCTCTGTAGTCAATGCACGGTCGCAATCCCCCATCCTTCTTGCCAACGAAGAAGAACCCGGCCCCGGCAGGAGAGGAGGAGGGTCGGATGATGCCCGCTGCCAGTGACTCTCGGATGTACTTATCCATGGCTTCAGTCTCAGGACGAGAGGGAGAAGAGTCGGCCCCTGGGAGGTGATGTGCCCGGCAGCAGCTCGATGGCGCAGTCATAGGGCGATGTGGAGGAAGCGATGTGGCACGGGACTGGCTGAAAACCTCCTTGAGGTCCAGGTACTCGGCAGGCACTGCAGACAGGTCTGTGGTTCCCACATCCGGAGCGGTCGCTGGGATGGCAGGAATCTGAGCATTTCGGAGACAATTAGCTAAACAAAGGGACTCCACTCCAAGATCAGATTTTTGGCCCAGTCAATCCAGGGGTTGTGCTTTGAGAGCCAGGGGTGCCCAACACTACAGCAGACTGAGGAGAATGGATGATGTAAAAGATGATGGTCTCATGATGATTGCCGGACAGGGTGAGACTCACCGGGGGTGTGGCATGGGTGATGCAGACGAGAGGGGCCCCCGTGATGGCTAGGGCTTCTAGAGGGTCTTGTAGAGGAAGTTGTGATAGCTGGAGGCTGGCTGCGAAGTCAGCATCAATAAAGTTCCCATCTGCGCCCGGAGTCTAGGAGGACTGAGACCACGTGGGGAACACCCTACTTGGAGGAAGCAGATAACAGAGAGCGCACATTAGATGACTTATGGACAGGAGTTACGCTCACCTGCACTCCCCTGGCCATGGGTTGAGCACCAGTCTTTAATGGGCAGTTCCTGATGAAGTGGCCAGGGGTGCCGCAGTAGAGACAGGCACGGGTTCTGATACGGTTCTGCCGCTCTGCAGGTGTGAGGTGGGTGCGGTCAACCTTCATGGGCCGTGGGGAACTGGGCTGCAGCCGGGAGTCTGGAGGCAGGGCAGACGGAGGAGTAGCTCCTAGAACTGGATCAGTGGATCTGCGGTGTGCTCGGGACATCTCCAGTCTCTCTTGATGACGGCAGGTGAGGCGGTGGTCGATGCGGATGGCCATCTCTACCAGGGCATCAAAGTCGTCCGGTAAGTCCCTCGGGAGGAGCTTGTCCTGATGTCATCAGAGAGGCCATGGAGGAAGGCATCATACTGGGCATCATGATTCCAGCCACTGGTGACCGCCAGGGTGCGGAAATCAATGGCGTAATTGGAGACTGTTCTACTACCCTGCCGACTCTGGAGCATCTCCCGGGCAGCTTCCCGACCGTGACGTGAGCGGTCAAAGACCCGTCTCATCTCCTCCATAAACGAGGTGAGGGAGGTGCACACAGGTGTCTGAGCCTCCCAGACTGCTGTCCCCCACTCTCTGGCTCTGCCGACGTAGGGTGATGATGTACGCAATCTTGGCACGGTCAGTGGGGAACATGGAGGGTTGGAGTTCAAATGCCAATGAGCACTGGGACAGGAAGGAGCGACAGGTGCCTGGCTCACCAGCGTAGGGCTCGGGCGGAGGCAGGCGGGGTTCTCTGGTAGGAGCGGCTGCGGGGATCAGAGAGGGGGTCACTGGAGCAGAGGCAGAGGCTTCTCGCTGGAGTTGCAGTTGCTGGAACTGGGCAGACAGGTGGTTCATGTTCACGGCGAACGATTTCAATGTCTTGCTGACAGATTCCAGTTGAGACTGATGCTGCTCCAAAAGTACTCCGTGCCAGTCCGCCAAGGATCTCATCTGACCGCTGTCTGCTGAGTCCATGTCTGGCGAGTTCGTACTGTCAGGGCGCAGTATGAACTCAAGTGCAGACAGGGATGAGATGAACCAGAGTTTATTAAGAGGGGCAAATCCAAAACAGAGTCAAAAACAGGCACAGGGTCAAACCAGAAGAGCACAGTGTCAGGGCCAAAACAGAATCCAAAGCAGTAGTCGAAAACAGGCAAAGTTCGAACCAGGTAAACACAGCAATCAGGCAGAGACACAATCCAAAATCAGAAATCGGGAAAACAGGCAAGAATCAAAAACAGGCAGGTCAGAACAGGAAAAGGCTCGTAGCGCAACTGATCACAGGGAATACAGAGACGAACTCGCACAGAACAAACACAAGACAGGGTTTAAATGCATAGACTAACGAGCCAACGAGACACAGGTGCACAATAGGGCAGGTGAAACAAATGGGTAATCAACTGGGAAGGTAACAAGGAGGGCGGGGCAGACACAAGGGGAAATGAAAACAAAAGCACATGGACAGGGAACACAAAAACAAAAACACAGCATCAGACAGCATTACTGACACAAACAGTTGGTCAGCCAGCTTAATAGCATCATTGACCTGGTTCAATGACAAACAAAGCAGGACATTAACAGAAATAATTTTGTGTCTCACATTTTGGATCTGTGAAAATATTAACACAAAAATGAACTGTATGTACACCTAACAGCAGCACCATGGCTATTAAATGTGTAGTAAGTCAGAGCACCGATATAAGTAAATGAGGAGAAGAAATGTACATGCAGGAGATAGTCCATTAGCAATGATGGGTACCACTGGCCATTTGGTTATGCTCTGCTATTAGTTAAAATACAGTGCAGCCATGAGGAGATCATGTTGCTGCAGAACTGCCTTTCTGTATTTGCAGCTACTATAGACTTCAAAGCCTTCATGATATTCAGATAATCATTGCTGATGTCAACTTTGACTGTCCTTAAGGTTTTTTCATGAGAAAGTATTTGCTTTCCTCAGATGAATTGGCCATAACTAATACGGATATCATGACTAGAGCATTAATGGAAATCGAGCAACTTCTGAAGACATCCACCCCCGCACACTTGCCCTGTTCTGCTAGATTAAGACCATAGGGCCGCTTTGTAAAACTGGAGGAATAAAGTCCTTAAGAATGTCTTTGCCTCCACAGCCCCAGTCTGTCTTGTTACTAAGGCAGCAGACATGTTGGTTTTGAGCCCCTAATAGAACTTTGCCTGGAGACAAACCACCCTTCAACTGCACAACCCACACATAATTACACAGTACCTCTGTGTTGTCCCATGGTTTAACATGAAGAGAGGCTATGGCTACATTTAAGAGGAATAGATATAATGCAAAAGAATTCGTAGCATTTACATTTAAAAAAGAATGCTAGTGAGCTGAAAAATACAACACAGACAAGTTGTTTTTTTTTCTTTTAATGGCATACTTAATCAAGACAGGCTTTAAACTACAAACCAATTTCTTTGAATATTTTACATTTAACTGGAGACAAGCAAACATGAGTATTTAACATGTACTTTTGAAGATTTCAAATGATACTTTGTTTGAATTGTGAATGGCCTTAAATAGACTATGCAAGTTTGTGTGTGTGTGTGTATCCACAGCTAGGATCGGACCGTTATTTCAGAAAGAATAAATACAGTAGAAAAGAGAACACAGTAACATTTAAATGGTATTTTCAAGTCTTTGGACTAATAGGAAAAGGGAGAGAATCTTACTGAGACACTTTAGACTTTATGTCTATTGGCTAATCTTGTACAATAATATAAATAAATAACAATTTTACTGGAATCAGTTATTTTGTTTTGAATAAAGTGTGTGTCCTTTAACTTCAGGATTTGTGGTGTTAATAGCCAGGGCAAGAGTTTGTTGCCTGTGAAAGAAACATCCATGTTTTTAAACCTGGATCTTTGTCTTTCAAGAGCATCCTTGAGAGATGATTCATAATCTCATCTCGTCTTCATTAATTACTTTTAAGGTTGGGGTTATTGGATTTAAGGCAAGCCGTAAAAATGAGATTAGAGGCAATTTGATGGCAGAGTCAAGTAGAGATGTGAGGGGTCTCCAAGGTCACTCATGAAATTACAATACAGCCAGCAGATCTGTTTAAAAGCATTGTCCACCGCTGACCCATTTTAGGCCGAGGTCCTGTCATCATTAGATTTGTTTTTGCAAAGACCTGGCACTTTGTTTGAAACTCATGTCTCTTGTATATTAGGGATTTAGTCGAAAGGTTTGAGGTGTGTGACTTGCTTTTCCCTCCTGATTCTGACTGAGGTTTTTAACTGTATCTGAGGACGTGGTTTCATGATAAAAACCTTGGGCCCTGGGCTACAATCTGAGATAGGGGTATCAGATAGTGAGTTTCATAGTGATGGGGGTGTGGGCTGTCATCACACCAAAATGGGTGGAGATACAAGCAACTGATCTGAACCATGCTGATGTCAGCTAACTCAAAATGTCAGAAACTGAAATAACGAAATTGTCAAAAGCCTACATAATAAAGGGGAGTAAGTCCAGTACCCTAGGTGTGTTTGAAATGAACTGCATTCAGATTTCTTTCACTGGAGTTTACATGAGAAATGCTTGGCGAGTGCATGGCTCTGTCACAAAGGGAGGGGAATGGAGGAGAAGCGTTTTACTTGCAAGCAAGTGATGAGTCATATGGAATAAATTTGGTGATGCAATGAACTAAAAACAGAATGAAGTACTTATTTATTTTAAAATATTTATTTTCAGGATTGTGTTTAGCATCATCCAACTCCACATTTTCCAAATTCTGTGAACCAAAATTGATTATATTTCTGGTAAACAGTTTAATGAATAAATTAAATTGTCTTGCCAAATGCTGAATAAATTTGACTCTTCATTTTAAACAACTGCAAACAACTTTGCATTGCACTAAATTGCTTCTGTGTATAATACACCTTTCCCCTGTGTATTAGTTATAATTTCTTTATTGGCAATTATTTTTCAATTTCCAAATATTGGGGTTATGTAAAAGTACAATTAATCTGAGGTCACATTCTAACCTGTGACTGTGTTACAGGAAGCTCAGCAGACTGTTGTAGTTGATTCAAGAAGAATCATTTGAGAAAAAGACACTACAGTGCCACACTGCTGGCCTGCCCAGTCCCCCTCCAGATCTTCAGTATTTTTTTTTAAATGTAATTAGCACTGCAAGAAAAAAAAAAACTCTGGATTCACTCACTGTATAACATTTATATTGACTGAACAAAAGGAAGATGAGACGTCTAATAATCAGTTTTGTTTAAATGCTTTTTTCAGTGTAGTCATAATTTGATTGTTGATTGTTGACAGTCCTGAGAATCATTTTTTATATTTTATATTATGGGGAATGTGTAGCTGTAGTCCTGTCAGAGTAGTCTGTCCGAGGATATGTCCCAGTAAAGCAAAAATATTCTCCTCCAACATTTTAAATGAATTCAGTGGGAACTTATTTGGAATCTCCAGAACAGTCTCCAGAACGGTTTCATCAAATACAGTCTCAGTCAGGCAGATTGGATCCATTATAATTTCCGTTTGGTTTCTCTTGAGTTTTATTGCACAGCGATGAAGTTCCTGTCTTGTTTGCACTTCTCACTCATACAAATCCTCTATTACCCAGTGGTGTGTTTCTTCAAAACAACATAAAACATAAGGAAGTTATTTTTAACAATATTTTACTTTGGAAAATAAAATAAAAAAATTATAAATACAACAAACAGGCAACTCTCACAAAGCATTTAGGGGTCAAACTATATACAAGCAGTTCACAGTGAGCTGTGGTACAAAGCAGCCCTACATTATCCTTATTCTCACCTTCTTGGAAACATACAAGACTAACACTGAGCCAAAATGACTCCTAATCAGTCAGGTACAGCATGCAAATATTAATATGTTCAATGTATGAAACTTACTTCTTCACACTCATAGTTTCTAAAAACCTGTAAAGGCCAAAGCACATACTGCTATAATGTTTCTTCTGTACCCCTTCATGGTTACAAAAGTAAATGTCTTACTGGAGTAAGCATCCAGAGTCTTTTTGGGATTAGATTGTTCAGTCATAAAATGACTGTAAAAGGACTTGCTCAAGGAAAGAATTGCAATGTTATTATTTCATTTTTATTATCTATTATCTTTAAATCAATATTTGGAAAATAAGATTATAGAGGAGCATCCTCTGGATTTCAATCTAACAGTCATTTCACAAACATATTGCCAAACAGGTTTTGTTGACCATAATTTTCCATCAGAATTGTTATTAAAGTTTAAGCTTTGTTGAAGTCCCATGCGATCCAGTCTTCCAAAGTGTTGTGCTCCATAGAATATGTGATATAATATATGCAGGCATTGAGCTGAGGGTTTGGAATACACAATGTTGTGAGCTATACATCTTCACACTGTAACTCACACTAGACTGATAATGCTTTCATCTTCCAGTGTGACTATTTATTTCAGTGTTAGTATTTATGCCACTTATGCACTCCCACAAGCCCTGGTTTTTTATGATTTTAATCCAGATTTTGTCTTCCTTTTTAAAATGCCAATTTCTATACCATCTGTATCTTTAAAACATTACATCACCATTTTCTCATCAACACCTGTGTATTATTAATGGGTCATAATCCTATGACTAATCAATTGTACCCCAAACATCACATGACTGATAACTTGAAGATAATGTAATAATCAAACCATTTTCCTCTTTGCCACCAAAGTTTGATATAATTGTTGTTGTCTAATATAGTTTCTACAAGTCTGTCTGTTCACTGTACAGCTTCCTTTCATGCATAACTGCCAGAGGTAATTGCTTGGTTGACCTAGGTAGATTTTCATGTAAAATAAGACAAGGAGATGTACATCCCTCCATCAAAATCAAAATCAGCAGAAATGGGCCGAAGACAACACCATCTCAGAATTCAATACCAGGGTGATCAAAAACACTCAAATCATTATAATTAGACCCAGGTTATATCATTACAAATATATGAGGTGTGGCTAGTAGATTACTGGGCTTATGTAAATTGAACCACAGTGTGAATGCACAGACCACATGGTATACATTGACCAATGGTCAAGCATAAACAACCCCTGAAAATTTCAATCCGCTCATGTCTTCAGTTCGCTGTTATGCATTGCTCAAATTAGACGTCTTTTTCTTGAGCATTAGTCTCATTATTTAATAGCCACACCTCGCACAGGCTACTGTTTTACTGTTTCTGTCTCATAT
The DNA here is from genome assembly GCA_022829145.1 of Albula goreensis. NCBI lineage: Eukaryota > Metazoa > Chordata > Actinopteri > Albuliformes > Albulidae > Albula > Albula goreensis. The sequence continues at coordinate 10,269,169 of CM040741.1, forward strand.
TGTCTTACTATATAATTTTTTCACTTGTTCAGCTTCCAAAAAATGTAGCGCACTATTACTCTGATATATGCTGCTGCCGCTCTGCTTGACCATGGAGCGCTCATACTTGAAAAATGAGTGATGTTGGTGAGCTCCATGGTTACTCATTCACATCATGTGAATGTTGGCAATGTGCTCTGGGTGTTTACAGCCTACAAGCAGTGTTCAGCAGCCTTCTGAAGCCTTCTTTCCCCTTTCTCTCTCCATGCCCACCATGCATGGGAGCCAATAAAATGCATTTTGGCCACATGTAATGAAATTCTCTTAATCTCTTTAAGGGGACATTTAATTCAAACAAAATGGGCTGTACATCCCAAATCACTTTTCTTAACTATGTCATATTTTATTGGAGGCAAGTAAACATGTCTGCTGAAATTTGCTTTTCTATTTTGAAAACAGAATAGCATATGCCCTTAAAAGGATCAAGAGCATTTTTTATTGCGTCTTTAAAACTACTCTGGCCCATATTAGAGATGTGGTAAAATAAACATTCTTGAGGTCAGCAATGCAGAGAAAGAAAATAGCTGTGAAACAATCAAACAATATTAGCCTGGGATTCAATAAAACTCAGTCAAAACTGTCCTTCGTATAGTATATTATATTGTATACTATATTTACATTTCATAAGAAGGACACATTCTAGGGGCATGTTTCCTTTTGTATAATAAAGTATAAAATACTCAATTAAAATTATGTTTTACAGCACAGTATGCTTTGATTGAAATTAAAATTGTCATAAAGAGATACAGCTTGTTTGATTGGGTCCTGAATTAAGGCTCTTTAAAGTCCTTAAAAAGAGTCTAAATGCATTTGATTGAATACCAGGGATTATAGGCAATGAAAAATCTGTACTATGTAATCTGTTTTGTGATGATGAAATTATTTCTATATTCTTCATCCTAGTTTTCCAATTCACATAATATAATAAGATATCACTGTATGGCAAAATAGATTGTGTTTGTGTATGTTCTGTAATACTTCAAGAAAATGTAGAGGATTCATGTCGGAAAGAATAACATTCCTCAGTTAATTACATTTTCTCTTTGCTTATCGCCAACAAAATGTAACATACTCAACTGATCTTTGAAAAATTGTAAGCCCATGCCCTTTGTTGTTTGGTCCATTCTCAGACTGAATGAGCATATGGCAGATCCTTATGAGTGTACATTTTTGCTGGAATAGCAAATGCCCTTGGAGAAAAGTATGTTTGATTAACTCTACCCAATGCCCTTTTGAGATTTGCTGTTTGGGAGATACAACTTTTGCAGGGCAAAGGCCAGGATCATTCCAAAAGAACGTCTCTTCAAGGACATGTACAATTAAATCAAAACAGATTTAAGTCTTTTATTAGCATACACTATTATATTTAAGAATAAAGAGAACACATCCCAAAGGACAGGTTTTCCAGTCTCAAATGAAATAGGTAACATTCTCAAAACTGGGCCTATATTGTATTGAAGACACCTTAAAGAGACTGCATGAGGTTGGCTGGGTCCTGGCCTGGTCCAAACAGATCTGCTGCCCAAAAAATGCCAAGGCCTGTTACACAGAAGTAAAAGTGTAGCTGCTCATCTGTTTTGCCAATGTCAGTCAGACCTGAACCACAGCATGCAGATCCAAGCAGCATCTTCTATAAGGAGTCTACCCCCTGTGCAGAAAGGGGTTTCCAAAGAGCTCAGTTCAAACTTTTCAAAGAGGCCACTATAGGCAAGATTTTCCTCAGTGCTGATGGCATATACTCAGCCCCAGGTAAATGTGTCTTCATCTACTACTATCTCTCTCTCTCTCTCTCTCTCTCTCTCTCTCTCTCTCTCTCTCTCTCTCTCTCTCTCTGTTTCAGATAAAATAACAAAATAAATATTATTTAAAACTCAAACTCTTTTCCAACCCCCCAACCCCCAGAAAATGTTTTAACCTGTTGTGTCTTTCAGAAAGCAGTCTTTCCTAACACTGCACTGTACTGAAGTACAATTAATCTGATTACTATCTTGGGGTGCCTATGGGGTAGACAAACCAGAACAGTAAAAATTTGAGAGGACCTCCTTTCCAGCTAATTGCTATTTTAATCACCATAACGCACCTAGTTAGGCTATGATATCTTAGAATTAGTAATCAACACAATTAATTTAAAAAAAAAACATTCAGGAAGGCTTGTTTGGCATTTATTTGGTTTGTTTTTCTCTTGGATGCTTGGGTGGTTTTTGAAAGGTAGTCTGAATACACTAAATATAATATGAGAACAACAGAATGCATCAAGTATGAGGACAGAATACTGCATCTGTCCCCAGTTGCAATCACTGGAAAAATGCCTACCTACAAAGAAAACAGGATTCAGTGACTAGGATTAGATAAAACTGGTTTCCATCTATGTCGTGGTAGCACGATAGACAAGCCATACACGGCTAAGTGAAGATGTGATCTATCATATTCATTTTTGACAGGGCTGTCACATTTTAATTACTGAGCAATGAGTTCTTGTGAAATCAATATGCCCTCTGCTTTTTAAACGTGTGACTGCCTGATGATTACTGAAGCTCAATCCAGTTGGTCCACACTAATCAGCAGAATATAATTATTATATTACAGGTCAATAAGACATCCCTCTATCATTCAAATATGAGCAATTTCCCGATTGATACTCTTAAAATGGAGTAACTCTTTATGTTGCACTTATACATTTGCAGTTATTAGTTATTTTAGACTACATTAGTTGCTTTTTTTCAACAGGTTCCTACTGGATAACAGGATAACCAATTTAGGTGACATGGAAGGTGTTGGTAATTATACCTGTGAAACAAGGTCCTCATTTTGCTGCACAGAATACATGTGTTACACAAGTACAGGTGCAATGTGAAGAGCTACCAAAATGAAGAAATATAAACAGGACTCAGATCACATGTGAAGGTAAAAGACATTAAATTCTCTTTTGGCACTGTCCTTACTGTCTGTCTGGGGTCAAGACCCCTCTCAGGACAGCTCCATCTGTAGGATGTGCCAGAGTGCCATCTGCCACTCACATTCTCTCACCCTCATCTTTGTCTGGGGATGAAAATCAGAGCCACGGAACAAGACCCAGGTCTACACCCCCCCACCCCATCCCACACCCCCCCCCCACCCCTTGGCACTGAGAGGCTGGCAACAACCGCTCTCGCGCCCACCGGGGGGGTTTGGTCCGGCACATTGCCAGAGCGGTGACCTCAAGCTGAGCACCTTTCGTCTGTGCTCAAATCCCTCAGCAAACATTCGCCTGCTAATCCCCTGGCTCCTCACCTCACACATGCTCCACTATGTCTTCCGGACCAGAGACAATATTCAATGCCGAACAAGGAGGAGAGGAACATGAGCGGCTCCCAGCTGGACACACTCATGTGGATGACTGTGTGTTCAGGCTAATTTAGCATGCAGTTGGATGGACATCAGAATGGGGCTTAAGTTTTATGACCGATATTCAGGTGCACTGTTGTACCCGCATATCTTGCTCGACTCGTGGTTCAACCTGCATGGCATCCCATCTAGATAAGCAGTTAAAAAAATTGTGAAAATCGTTAATTGGCATCTCGGTCTGAATGGCTCTAACCTTCTCAAATCCCTTTGAGCAAAGCCCATCAATTTCTCTGAAAAAAAAGGAAATAGCCTTTTTTTTAAAACACTTGGCTGCAATATAGGCCCTAGTGTCGCCCATTGCCAAGGGATCGATACTCGTTGACGATGTTACTGTATCAGCTCATCCGACAAATCCAATTCAATTATCTGCAACAGAGGGGGGAAAATAGATCTATCCAGGATTTGAAGACCAAGAGAGGGTTTTATTTTAGAGAGAAAGGTGAGGATCCTTATTCCTTCTATCTCTAGCACCTAGACATTTTCACAATAGATTACACAATAGATTTTTCTCTGAACGCAAAAGAGGAGGACAAAAGAAAGTAGCGCCTGAATTGAGAGAAAGAGCCAAGCGCTAAGTGACAAAATGATGGGGGTGGGGAAATCTGCACTCAAGAACAGTTTTTCTTTGGTCTTTATCACTGCTGGATTCGTAGTAAAGAAAATACTTTCTGTAGCACTTTTAATGATGACTATAATACATTTTATAAATAGAAAAGTTTCATTTTTTTAGGTGGTTAAAAAACACTGTTTCCAACTTGTATCAAAATGTGACATTAGTTAATTAATTAGATGAGGCAAAATAAGGCCTGCTGAATTGTGGGATTTCTCTCTAACTGCAGTGAAAAGATGCAAGGCTGCATTTTGCCAGGATCACGGTTTGTTGGCTTGATCTACACTCACCAACACAATACACAAGTGGTGGGGCAGTCCAGGTTGGCATGTGTCCATTCAATTAGTCTGTGTTTTATTGACTCACAAACATAAAGACTGAAACCAATAAAAAAAAGTAGGTACATCTTTAATTGGCCTTAGATCAGAACCTCACAAGTGCCTGAGTTGCTCGAAGATCCGATGAAATGTGTGTATGTGTGTGTGTGTATGTGTGTGCGCGCACACTCACATTTGTTATGACCACCACATAGTTAACAGAGTAGAGTGAATGGAATTACAGCAAATACGATTTCCAACTGAATCTTGAAATAAGGCAGAATTTTGCAGTAACACTGCAGTGTTTGCTGTACCCCACTTTTATAATTTAAACTTCATCTACCACAATGTAATCACCCCATGAGGCGTTTCTGCACAGGGTACTGTATTAACTGAGCTCAAGCCAAGCGTCATTAGAATGTAGGAAATCACCCTCTCTGAACTATGAATTGCAAATAAATATCCCTTGTACATTGTTCCTCTTGACCAGTCATGTAAGGGCAGTTTGTGAGTAGCAGATTTACTGAGATATCCACCGTGGATACCAAGTGAAGGGCAGTGGAGGGTCTTATTTTGCGGTTGCAGCTAACAGATGTTCAGTTACCATCTTGAAGCAAGTACAATATTAAATCTGCCCCCCCTTCCCCCACACACACAGAAAAGATTTTGGCAGGTATGCTATGAAATCTATGAACATCCATGTGTTCTGCTCTTAACTCCAGCAATTACAAATGGTTCTGTAATCAACTCTGTCAAAAATGAAATTCTGCATTATGAAAAATGTTGCTGAGCGGGTGGGACGTGCAAGCTAAAGGAGGGGTACAATATGAAGTGGTTCCAGGCATGTTGCTCTGAAATCCAATCATTACCCAGTCCAGGAGACCAACTCGTCTCATCCCAAATCCATCTGTGGTTCATCACAAGGGAATAAGTGTGAATGACAGAGGAGACATCATCGATAAAAGACTCCCTAAATGAGTAGTGATCAGCAATCACCACTCACTACAGCTTTCATTAAAACCCAGATCAGTTGCTCTAACAAATGGCTACAGCCACCATGTGACACGAATGTCTGGCTGAGGAATAATCCATCGAGAGGAAAAAAAAATCAGCTCTCAGATATATGCACAGTGTGATTGTGTATGAGTAGAGCCTGCATCAGAGATCATTAGCGCTCTCTAACAGATTGTTCCATGTAACGACATGCACAATTTCCACTCTACCTCTAATAGAAAAGAAAGAATATGACTACATTGATATTTTTAGCTCCCCTTTAGGAACACAGAGGCAGTCCGCAAACTCAAACGTGAATCTGAATAACTTTTTGGTGTTTTAATGTAGCATACGCATGCGGCACAATGATGCAATCATTGCACACAAATGCAATTATTTACAAAGGTATGTTTGACTTCTGAAAGAAGAGCTTGCAAGGCTATGTTTAAAAAGTGATGAGGTGAGACATCTGTAAAAAGATTTACAGTTTAATCAATTTATATTTATTAGTATATGGTTAAAAATTAAGAGATGGTTTTTATTGATCATTTGTCACAATCAAATTCTAACCTTTAAATTCAAACTTTTCAAACTTATGGACATATTTTAGTGAATGGACATGATTGATAAATCTTGGACCTTAACTTTTATATGCAAAGTCCAATTTTGAATTATTTGACCGTATACTCAAAGCCAATGTGTGAAACTTGTGTTCCAGAGGACCACAATTAATCAAATGTAGAAAGTGTAGAAACATATGGAAAACCAGGACACACACAGGCATACACAAAAGCACACACAGGCACCCAGGGACACACACGCACACATGCACGCACGTACGCATATGTGCACACACCTACACACACGCACGCACACACACACACACATACAGATGCACACATAGATCTGTCATATTTTACCTGGCACTGCTTTTAACTGAAAATGAATCAGTTTTTCTTTGGTGGGTAATTATGGCGGCTGAGGAGCGCTAGTGTTGCTACACATGCAATCTAGCTGTGACAGGCAGCTGGGCACGGTCCCAGCAGGCCCTGGGGAGTGACCTGTCACACACACACACACACACACACACTCTCTCTCTCTCTCTCTCTCTCTCTCTCTCTTTCTCTCTCTGTTCTCTCACTCTATCACATCATTTTTAATTCAATTTGAAGATATTTGCCTCGTAATGAGATTCGCATATCAAACATTCATAATGCTCCGAGGTGGGGACGGTGCATGTGGAGGATGGCTTACCGAGACGATGCCATCTCTTCACTCTACTCTCCCAGCTCTCCATCCTCAGGGATGCTTTCCTATGGAGCTGCACTTTGCTTCCTTGTCTCAGTGGTTACCTGGTTACCTTCTCAGCTTTCAGGCCATAAACACAAATAGACAGAAGACCAGACATTCTGTTTTAATTCATTTGAAGTGCTGATACTTCAGAGTTGAGAGCATGTGTTGCTGCATAACCTCGTCTCAAGAGGGCGTTACCATTCACAGTGGTCCTCTACATCTTTTGTGTGCCTGCTTGTGTATGCTTTCATGTGGCATTACTAGACCCTTACAGGGGCATTAAAACTGACATCATTATCGTTTCAATCTTTAGACAGGGCTACAATTTTACAGGGCCTCTCTGTAACATCTTCCGGTTGAAGGAAGGATGAGGATGGGGTCATAATGTCTGTAAAGGTCTGGCACCAGCATTCCTGTTTTTCTGCATCTATCTACATGAAAATTCACAAAAGTGAATCACACATGATTTTTTTATTTCAAATAAATAGTATTTTTCCTATATTTATAACTTTAGTGTTGTAAAATACGTTGCCCCCACCTCTAAATGGAATTAGTAGATTAAAATGTAATATTATAAAAATTGGTATTTTCTTCACAGCTAATTTGTCATTAATCATTAATATTAACCCGGTGATTGGTGTGGGAAACCCCTTGATCCTCCTCTAACAAGGCCAGTGTCATATTTCACAGACATTCCAATACTCTTTTTGTGGCCTAGAGGTATCCATTTTCAAGAAGCCTGCATGGCCCAGCAGTTTGTATGTGGTAATTATTATATAGCTAGGCTGATTTTGATCAAACTGTGCACCTCTCAGTATAGACAAATAGGAATCTCCTTCACCCCCCTCTTTAAAGTCCAATATTATCACAACTTTAAAAAGGCACTTGAAACAGCATATTGAACTGTATTCAGGCTCAAAAGCACAAGGAATTCAAATTCTTCATGATATGGATTTAAAAGAAGAGAAAGAAGAAATGGAAGCATCTCATTAAATTGTGCAGTGTTGATGTCTGCCTTATAAAAGACGTGCTTGAGCTTAAGAAATGAAAGGCTACTATCCACATAAGCCTCTGTTGCATTTCAGAAGACTCAGATACACAGAGGGAGTGAGAAGACCAACTCTTTATTTTTTAAGAGCATATAATACTGGGATTAGGATTTTGGAACTTTTGTGTCATCTATGATGCGGAAACAAAATGGGACACTTATGACAAACATAACACATGGATTTATACTGCATAACTTGTGGTTAGGATATATTTTCTGCTGCTGGGCTTTAATTATTTCATTGTCATTGTTACATGCATGCATTTGAATTGCCATTTCCATCTTCCTGCAAGTACCCAATTGATGACTGACAATAATACACCAGAAAGTCAAACATTATTTTATTGTGGATGTAAAGAGTAAAAAAAAGTTGTGGTCAACCAAATACAAATGTTTAAGACAATCCTGAATCTGCATGATCAATGTAACTACAGTATATTGTTTATGGCAGCACTGTTGTTGGCATGACTATATTATTACAGTTTACAGAAGCAAATCAGGCAGAGTATTTAGCATTCTGATGTAAGCTGCGCTCGTTTTATCATTTGACAAAATTACGTATTTAACCTTTATTTTATTTGTCATCATGATTTCATTCAATTTATTTCCATAAAATCTATTTTAGGTGTGAATTAGGCCCCTTTTGTCTGGTTATGAAATTGTAGGTAAATCTACTCCACTACTACTACTTTCATACAGTCCACTATCCATGATAAGCATCATAATGCAAATCACAATGAAGATGCCATGGAAGGCATGTATGAAGAGTTTTGATGACTGTGTCATCTAAAGTGAATAGAGTATTAAGAATGGGCACTGGTATGGGGGACTGCAAACATTGAGTGTTTCTATTTTATCTTTACTCGATTTCATATTTGATTCCATTTTTTTTAAAAAAGCCATGTATGTTAGCGGTAGCTTGAGTTGGTTTATCACATAATCAAGAGAGCAAGCTAGTCCTTGGTGTCAGTGGCAAGCATTTCCTCTATGCCTGATGGCATTGGATGTTGCATTGATATGCTTTCCTTCTTCAACATTTCACATATTCACATATCGTAGGTTACAGGAAGACAAGGCTAGGGGCTGTATCATGACAAAGGGTGTCCTTAATTTGACGACTGGAGAAGGTGAAGTGTACTTTTTTGGACAAGGTCAATAACCATCAAACATCGCTTACTTGTACAGATTTAAGGGGGGCCCATTTTCAAATTGACAAATATCATTTCTATCCCACATTAAGGTCATTTCTCCTTTCATATGTTTGTAGCCCTGATCAGATGTAAGCCTTCTTCTCAGAATAGACTAGTCAAGTTCTGTATCTTAATAATTCATCAATGGCATTTTCACTTGTGAAGTACACTCTAAAACTCGATGGCTGAGTGTCACAAACACTTAACCTTTTCAAGCAGAGAGTTAGCTCACTGCTGGTTCACATAGCGGTTTCATACTTCAGTTAGACCTTATTTTACTGTGATAATTTATTCAGTACTTTAATGTAATTTAATATTTCTGAGACTGTAAGTAACTATTTTGTTGCTCAGAATTACTGGACTTGATAAAGTACACTCCATTTGAAGAACCGTTATACAAGGCAAAAGTAAATGTTCACTTTACATAAATGAAATGAATCACAGATGATTTGCACAGAGAACATTGTGCAGACTGAAAGGGAATAGTTAGATTAACAGAAGCAATGCTAATCCATTGTCATTTAGATCCAGGAAAGAAGCTCAGGTTGGAGGGAGTCTTTAAGGACACTAGAGTGCCTCTTTCTCAACTTTTATTTATTTTTCTTTAGCTTAGTCACCTCTGATTATATGGTTTTCAGTTATATGTTATGAATTTAAGCGTAAAGTTTGGATTGTTCTAAAGCAACTGTTTTGGTATTCTGTAATCAATAGCAGCAGGTTCTGGTGTGTGTGTGTGTGTGTGTGTGTGTGTGTGTGTGTGTGTGTGTGTGTGTGTGTGTGTGTGTGTGTGTGTGTGTGTGTGTGTGTGTGTGTGTTGGGGGGTGTCGGTTGAGTTTAATGATACCATTAAACCCAACTGTATTCTTAACTGTATACTATACTAGTCTATCATGTCTGTGCACATAGCTCATTGGGAATCAAAAGGGAAAGTCTGCGTTTCACCAACCAAGCACCTTTTACTGACAGAGATGTTTGAAGTCAAAAAGGGGCAGGTGGAAGGGCTAATGACTTGTTAATAATGTAGGGTGTCTTCCTTGCCCTTGTAAAGATATTCAGTTGAGTGTTCCTTCACTTTTATGCTTGAATCCAGGATGTATAACTCAGAGATTTTTCATATAGAACTGCTCCCTTGATTTGTCCCACTCTTTGCCACTACCAGTAAATACTTTTTTAATCACTGAAAGAGGCTCTCAGTTAAGCTTGGCTTAATTAATTATGACAAATATAAATGTGAAGATAGGCAAGCCTTAATAGGCAGAAAAATAAATACTATGAATTAATTCATTGTTGTATAAAAAAACCTTCAAACTCCAAACTGAGGCTGAAGCAAGCTAGTGTAAATCAATTATAAGTATTGAATTAATGTGAATTTTATGATATGAAAACAACGAAAACAGAATGGGCATATACGACGGGGTCCAAAAGTCTGAGACCATAAGTGTAAGAGCTTCTATTTTGCATTATTTTATAATGTAATACAGTTGTTTAATTACAAATTATGTTAATAATTTGAGTGAAAGGCTTTATCTTGATGACAAATGTACATGAATTTCCAGAATGTCATAGTTTTCAGTATGTCCCCCTTTTGCTTTAATGATGGGGTGCACTGGAGCTGGCAAGGACTCCACAAGTTTGAGCAAAACCTGATGATACATGTTATCACATGGTCTTTAAGTGCACAAAACTTTCTTGGCCTTTAAGTGCCCCAATAAATCTTCGATGGGGTCTGACCTTTTCTACAAAGGGATTGACAGGGTGAATGTCACACATTTGCTTAAATTTGACCTAGACATTGTGCAGAATCTTCAATGTTTCTGCTTCATTGCTGTCATAGATGTCGTATCCTTTCTTTGTTTTAAATGTTTCAAAATCCTAAAACTTTCGGATTATTTCCCAGTTCACATGAAAAAACTTGGGAAAAATTGTCCATTGTGGTTTAAGACATAAGGACCCACTGTATGTGTGATAAAAAGCAACACAAATATATGACATTAATAATCTTTTTCTACTTTCTTTGTGTATAGATATGGATAGTAATATTTTGGACTGAAAGCATTCAAGTTAATTAATGCTCCTATTTAATCAAATCCACAGCGTTTCCATCACATCAATAATAGGTTGAAAACTATACATTAACAGTAACTCAACCACTGTCAGAAATCTTAGTATGTCAGTAATCAGCAAACTAGTTGTTGCCTTTTTGTGTGTCATGATATCTCATTGACCCATTACGATTCCACCGGCTGTCAAATGCAATTTTCAAAATAAGCATGCAGTACTGAAATACGAGAAATAAAGACCACGTTTCTGCCTCGTAGCTTTGCACACCCTAGCCTTAAAATGGACAAAACAAAAGCTTCTCAGAGTATTGACCAATGTGCTGTGCTTGTCAACCGTGAAATTGCAGATCACAGATACTGATGATAAGGCCACAATCATACCAGAAGATGTCCATATTGTTTTAGGGTTTCTTTGCCCTCAGGAGTCTTCAATTGCATCTAGTATCTCATTTTTTTATACGGAAAACAGCTTGCAGTAATTAAGTCTGTATTTTTTTGTCACATGGGGGAGTGTTTTTGTAAGCATATTAATGAATTTGCATTATTCCCTGAGAGGAAACCCCAGTGGGAAGCAGTATCTTTATTTAAAAGAACTAATTTTTCAAAGTGTTTAAAAAAAATTGATTTGTGCTATCTTAAGGGAGCCTGTCTCCAAGCACATTCAAATTGTCCTCACTAGAAGCCAGGGCTGTGGAAAAAGTGCTACATTGCCAGAGGTGTGTTTCTTGGAAGTAAATTAAAATGATACAAAACAACAACAAATGAGACAAAACAATTCATTTAAATGTTTTTGTCTTTATTCCTTCATTTTGGAGGCGAGATCAGAGTCTGTTGTTTTATATCCCATCAGAGATGATCACGTGAAATTCAGAATTCCTCACCGTAAAACCTCCTCCTTGTCAAGCAAACCAGCCGCCTACTGACACTTACATGTTAACTATTCTGTGGGAGTTTAAAACCAAAAATGCTCTGGATGTTTTATAATTGAGTTAAATATAAGCTTCAGTGGAACTCCTTTTGATATAATGCCTATAGTCTATTTCATTGTGTTAGTGGAAAAAGGAGCATGTAGGGGCATATTCTGGGACACATTTTACACAACATCATGTTAGAAATTTGAGCTGCAGAAAATGCTGGAGGAAGGAAATGGAACGCTCTTCACTTCACCAACAAGAGGTTGCTTTGATATCCTGTAAGAAGGAGCTGTCGTCAAGAGTTTATCATTCCCCCATTTGAAATGGAGCTGAAAATGACTAACCTAATAATCTCATTACCAAGAGCAGAGCTAGCCTTTAGTACACAGACTTGAGCAAGAGAACATCATGACATTTCTATGTGCATGTACAATAACTTCAAACCCATTGTTATGTTGGCCTGAAAATCAAGATTAAGTGTATGAATTTGGCAGGCTTAGATAAAACTCCCTCAGATGAATACAGTACTTAGCAGTAGATAAAAGAACTGAAAAAAAAATGTCACGTTTTTGAAAGCTGATCTGTAATAGAGGGGTGTGTGTGATCAATGTTAGCTCATCTGAGAAAGGCCACTGCTGGGTTTCACAAGAACATTATACAACCAGGATTAACTGTCGGTTCTGTGCTGAAACAAACAGGAGCAGTAATGGTGGGATAAAATGATATCATAGCACAAGGGGGACATATTTCTGCATCATTAAAACAGCCTGTGCAATTCACACAGGGAAGCTGTCAGTGTTATGACCTGCAGCAATAACTTGCAATGGCCATTCTTCATTTTTCTCTGCAGTGTACAATAGTATGCATTTGGTATGACTGGGTCAAATTGATTTGAACACATGTGCTCTCTTGCTGGCAACCACTTGTAGCTCCTGAGATGACTTGACTGCATTTTACCTCTCATCCGTGTTTGACTCTGCTTAATTGTATTGCCTCTTTATGGGTTAATTCCATTTAAAGCTAATTAAGACAATTCTGTCAACAGAATCTAAACGTGACAAATGAGATGCTTTTTTTCTTCCATTTAACATTGCATAAATTATGGATATATGAGTTTTGTGTTATCAAATTTCAACTTGCATAATGTTATTTTAGCTGGTATCATATATCAAAACATTGCCATGTAATTTACCTATGAATTATCATCTATTACTAATTCATTACCTTTGAATTATTCTCTCTAATTAAAGCCAGCCAAATGAGCTCCATTCATAAATGTATGAAGGAGTTTCAGCTTTCAGGGCCATATTTTTGTAAGTAAACATTTCCCTTAATTGTGTGTACTCTTAATAAGAATGATAACATTGGCAAGGCTTATTTTTCCCTTGAACTGATGCATTTAGTAAGTGAACATTGATTTATAGTCTTGTGTTTGACTAGGAGAAAATACAGAAAAAAACAACATGATAATTGCTGGTTGATATAAACAATATCAAAGAAGTGTGTGTGTGTGTGTGTGTGTGTGTGTGTGTGTGTGTGTGTGTGTGTGTGTGTGTGTGTGTGTGTGTGTGTGTGTGTGTGTGTGTGTGTGTGGTATCCGTTCGTATTGCTATGTGTGTGTGAATGAGAGAGAGAGACAGAGAAGTATAGAATCACAACTCTTCTCTGACAGGATAAAAAGGAGCTATGTTTAGGGGTTTTTGCAGACCCAGCAAAAGGTTTAACACCCATTCAAAGGGTCAGGACCATCTCTGGCAGCAGTCCCAGGCCTTCCACATGTTGCACCAGATCAGGGAGAGAAAGAGATCGATGGGGCTGGGATGGGAGCGCCAGTCATGTTCACCAGCGGGGGGATCTGATTGGAAGGACAGCCGCAGGGTGGGGTAGGGTCAAGACTTGGAAATGGATTAGCATGGAAATAGAGCAGTCACCGCCGTTCCATTATGAGGCGTCTCTCCCTCTGCATTCCTGACTGTCAAAGACAACTGTTTGTCCTCAACGACCATTTTCTGTGTGCAAATATCCATTTTATCCAAGAGAGGAAAGCCATAAATGACAGCGACCCCTGATTTCACCTCAGGACATATCATTACTGTCCACCAACCAAACCTCTTCCATAAGATGGAGGAGCAGTGTCTCTAAGATGATGCCAGCGCTTGATATTCATGAAATTTTCAAGCAGAAAGCTGGATCCTCTTTTCTCTCTGTAAGATCTGTGCAGTGTTGAAGATATTTCAAGCAGTACAGTACAGTTAACATTGGTTTAACACACGGGTTTCAGTTGATTAGAATTATTCTTCTAGGAAAATTCTGAAGATTATTATTTTATTTATCCAGTGGCATCTGGTGTTGTTTCTGAAAGTAACATTTAATAAGGCAAGTATTTTAGTCCCAAAATAGAAATGTGCCAGATTTGTGATAATAGAATAGCTCATCTTCTTTAAACAACCCTTGCTTCAGTTTAAGAATTCATTCCTTAATGACCTCAAAGGCTGTCCCACACAGAGCAGGGTCCACATGTCATCCATTCAGGCATTTCACTGACACAAATTCAGTGGTCATTCTTACAGAATTCTTACCTCACATACACTAAATTCCCCACCTTGCTGAATATTTGGCCAGATTAAACCAGCAGAATAGAGAGAAGGTTAGCCAGAATAGGATTCTAGGATGTATAAGGCATAACAACAATTTACAGTATCATAGATGGCATTGCTTAGATTGTTTTAATGGCGGTAACTCAAAATATAGTTAGGCAGACTGAAGTCACACTAAGCATCTATGCATTGCAGCTTTAAAATCAGTTGAGTTTGAGCTTTGAAGCTCAATAAGTTAACTAGCAAGGTAGATCACAAAGTCTGAATGAGGATGTTCAGGACTTTTCAAAATTAACTGCCAATTTGGTTGCTTGGAAAAGAGCATGCTCAGTGTATCATGCTCAACATAAATGGATGGGGTTATGTTTACAGAGAGTACCAACAGGGTACAGCCATGCTGGGATGGTAGAGCTGGCAGGATACAGCCAAAAACACAGGGGATGCCATCAGCACCACGGACAGCAGATGTCAGACCAGATGAGGCTGCAGTACCATCAGCACCATGGACAGAGTTCAGATGTGGCCCACCGCATGGCACCCTTCGTTCACTTGCGCCACTCGTGGGATCCAGTTCATTAAGAGGTATACATATTGGTCTGGTGGAAAACAACAGACAAACATACAGTTCACTTATATTATAATTATTGAAAAATAATAATATTTGGTTAAAAAAGAAGACATACGTAAGAAAGAGTGAGATATAAAGAAAGTAGATATGAGTAAAAAATAACACAGCTGATGCCTTGCTGGATAATACTGACCCTGAGCATCCAATAAAATGCACTTTTGAGTCTGGAGATCGGGTGACACCTTTTGCTATTCATTGTTAGAGGATGATGTCTGTAGTTTGACATACCAAAAACTTCAAATTATCTTGCAACCAATACATTAACTACCTTAGCAAGAACATAGCATAACAACATGTTTGTATTTATATAATGATAACAGACTAATGTAGTAGAACTGGCCTTGTTTCACTTTTGTAATTAAGAACACCTCAAACTCGTGTTCAGTGCTGCCTACATCTTTGGTGTACACAGACTCTCTTTGAGGAAGGGGTGAAAAGATTACAAAAGGGCACCTTCAAAAATATGTTATATTTACAACTAATTGATTTTAATTATGCCTCCTAATAATCACTGGATGCCCCTCTGCCACATTTTAAATTGTCTCATGGACTGAGAGGGGCACATTGCAACCCAATTCCCCACTGAGAAGACTGCTCCAGCCCTTAATTAGACCCTGTTTGATATTTTCTTTTAAAATGAGCGAGGCCCATTTGCACTCAAAACAATATGTGTTTATGAAAAGATTCATATATGTTTTTAAAAGATCCAATTGCAAATTATACAGTTGATGGTTCATAAAAAAGGTCAGATTATATCATTTTTGTGCATAGATGTGCCCTTGATGAACTATGCATATTAAAAAAAGAGGGAATTTTTTTTGGGCTTTTCAGTGCTTCTTAAATTCGATCAAAGGATACCACATTTTTTGTCTCCTTTCTACAGATTCTGCATAGTGTACATAAATTGATTCAAACATGACAGTGATCAGCCAGCCACCCACTTAAGAAAGCTACACACTTGTTACTGTGCTGAAAAAAGGCCTTTACATGTGCAGAATTAAACATTTTCATTGGCCACGCACTGCAACCTTTTCTGTCATTGGTGCAGGTAATTTCCATTATTATTTTGAGGTCTATATTGTGAAAAGAGAAAATGCGCAAATATCACAGCTCTTGTTATTTTGGTAAAACAAAATAAATGAGGTTCTCTGCTTTGTAATCTGTATTTTTCAGAAGGAAAGGTTAATTTTAGAAGGGGGCAATGCTGTACACAATTGTAGGATTGTAGGATTGTTGCTTAATTATGTGGTAATTATTGCCAAAAAATACATTCAAGTCATACAAAGCATAGTAAGAGTTCACAATGACATGAAAGTAGGTTAATCCAAACATAAAATGCTACAGTACTCATGTACAGTGAAGTGCAGTAACGTTTTCAAAAGCAGTTAGTGATGTGCACTGTTTTTATGTTTTTATGTCAATGGTCTGCTTTTTGGTATCATCAGCACTCCCACTGTCATGTCAAAAATTTCTTATCTGCTACGGTTTACAGAGAAATCTACGGTAAGCATCTGATCTGATTTCCTACATGACAATACCTCCATGTGAAGGTCTGACTGTCTCATTTGTATTTGGAATGTCAAGTGACTAATGTTAGCAATCGTGTTGCTACCTGAAAACTATATAATAAGACATGCTTGCAACAGCAGTTGTTACCAGAACTATGTACTAGGCAGAGTCAATTAAGTCTACTAAGAATCGCTTACTGCTCAGATAAGCAGACAGGATGACAAATATCCTGGGACAAGAAAAAAGGCATTACATCTTAGTATGGTTGTCAGTCTTGCCCCTTCGTGAGTCTATCCAATGATGTCAGTGGCAGATGTTGCCAGGTAACAGCTAAAGATGACTGTTACCATTTATAAGAGCAATAGAGTGAGAAGGTAAAATTTTTATTAACATGCTATCAAGATAGCTTTCACATTGTGTTCCTATTTGCATTTATCCAAATTTCTTCTCTTTGCTTGCAAAAAAAAAGTTAATCCTTCAAGTGTATTTTTTGAACTTAAAGTTACAACTAGCTGATAGAACTTTGTTACAATATCCTTGACACATGAATTGTTCATGACTTTCCAGTCCATTTAACAGATGTAAATCTGAGAAAACACACCCCTCAGGAGTGTTTAACATTTATGCTGCCTATGACTCCACTAGCAGCATTGGGAGCAACCGTTTTGACGTTCCCATTCATTTTCTATGGGGAGCGCTCAACGCAACCCCAAGGTGAATGACACGATTGTTTCGTCAATGGCTTGGGTAGCAGAATGTTTGAAAGGTTCAGAAAAAGGCCAGCTTTATGCAAATGAATCCAGCCATCACATCATGTTATCCATTAAAGCTAAGGCAAATAGTGTGTGTATGGCTGCAGTACCAGGACTGCATGTATGCTTATGTAATTTTAGTTACATACGCTAAGCACAAGTTCAGTTCCATACATCGCTAAGGACCAGCTAATCATTGCATTTCCGTGATGCCCTGTCCTGCATGATTAATTTTCGCCAACAAATTAAGGTAACCAATGCCAAAGAAACTCTGCATGGACGAAGGCTGCTCAGATTGTTGGCGTTTCTGGTGAGCTGGTAGTTTTGTTGTATCATAATATTGGTTGTGTGTAAAACATGCAGCAAGCTGGGGAACATTATGAGATGCAGTTTATATATACAAGCTGCTTCTCATAATGCAGTTTTGAGGACTGCTACATTTCTTCACACTTCATGATTAATTTAATCATCCAAGACTAAAATATGTGAAATGGCTAAAAATAAAATTCACAGAAATTAATTAAATGACTTGATTCAGTGTGCTGCGGTTAGCAGTTTCTCTTTTCTGATCTATTATTGGCTCTCTACACCTGAAGCTCAGTTTAATGCTTCTTATTAACTGAGCATAACAACACTTCTCTTACCTTCTAATGTTTACTTCATGAGACTTCTTTGACTTTAACAAAATACGGTTACAAATTTTCTGTCAATATTTCGTCATTATTAGTGCTGTATTACTGTCCTGCAAATATGTCTATTTAAATCGTAAAGTGAAATGTTGCCAGTTTTACTAGTACTGTGTAATGAACTCAGTTCATACCTGCAATTATCGTTAATGAATACACAAGGTTTTTCTGCACTAAATTCTCATTTGTTTTAATCTTTGATTTTTAAATTTCTCATGGTGCAGTTTGAAAGGAAACTCTTTCTGATGAAAGGGCTCTGCTATTATTTCTTTATACCAAGAGCGATGGGACTGACAACATCAAAAGTCTAGTATTTACCACCTTGTTTGTCTTCACATGATGAGCTCACTGTAGCCATGGAAACAAAGTGTTTGAGCTTTTGTATGCTCTTGCTCCAGGCTAAATAAAAAAAATGTACCTATAGATAAATAATATCGAAATTACTTGAAATGAATATCATACATATGGAAATTCATTTTGTTCATTTCTGTACTGTGGAATCTTTTAGCTTTCTTTTTGTCTTCCTTTGTGTGAGCGCTCATCATTGCTCATTTGGTAGCAGAGGCTGTGTTCTCCATGTGGGAGGAGTGGGATGTAGTCTGAGATGCCCATTTACGGCCATCAAACAAAAGGTAATGGGGCCTTGAGGGAGAGCTTTAATTAGCTGGATTCAGATGTGGAACCAGTCAGAAGACTGCAGGCTCATTTGGTCATATGCAATCAGTCTGGTCTGTATATTTACAGTCCTTTATATTCACTTGATTCTGGAAGTTTACCTAATAATGTTATCTTTAGGGGGAAAAACAAGGTTGTCGTTGTGGGGGCAGGTGATGCAGTATAACCGCTGTATGAACTTGGCAGCTAACAACACAAAATTCTGCATTTCAAATGGAGAATAAACAGCTGCAATTGTTGAGTAAAGAGCACCCATCTATGTGCCCCCCAGAAGTCTGGAATGACATTTCTTGTTAGAGAGGAGGCAATGGAACATGACAGCATACCTAACACACACCGTTTGGCTTTTCATGGCAAAAACACTAACCTGACAGTGAAGTCAAAAATGTGAGGTTCTCTCTCATTGATTGGTTTTACCCTGTAGCTTCCTGAGGTATTGAAATCTCTTTGGGCAATGTCTCTTTGCCCACCCCAGGCTGTGGCATCAAGTTGTGTGCCAAAGCTTTGCTTCTGGAGGGCATCTAAATGCAGTTGGGGTGGATGTAACAGTAGGCTTTTTCAATTAATTTCTCTTACAGTTTAATTGTAACCAAAGTGAGTTACACCCATGAAAGAAATCTGCCCCATGAAGTCAAACAACCATCATTGCTACAATGGTTTCATCATATCTCAACCGTTGAGTTAAGACAATAGGTTTAGCACATAATGTAATGGTGAGATCAAGGTTAGATGAGAAGGTAATGATCGCTTACATTCAAACCCAAAGCCAGAGGATTTAAGCTAATGTCTTATTTGATCTCTTGGCACATTCTCCATTGTTCTACCATGCGCTCTCTAAAGGGTTTTTTTTTTGTTCCTGTGAGCCTTAAACAGCATAAGTAGGAACATTTCCATGGCACTATCAGGGCTGGTTTGACATAATCTGATTCAAAACATGGGCCCTGCAGCCTCTAGCTGGTTCAGATCTGACACTCCATTGTAGTGTTACAGCTTTTCTTTAAAGCAGCCTGGATTCCCCACAGTGATCCCCTTGCCTTGTATATTCACATACCTTCATGGAAAGTTTGCATTCTGACTTTTGATTAAGACTACAAAGGCTGAATCAAGTTTTCCAAGCCCTTCAAGAGGGCTGTTTACAGTGAAATCCAGGAACACTTTTCTCTTGAGAGAAGAGGAGGGGAAAAATGCAAGAAAATTAATTAATTAATTTTTAGCTGTCAGCACACTCTGCACTGTATTGCATACTGTTAGGATTACAAGGATGTACATTTCATGCACAAAAATTTAGCAACATCTATGGTTAATAAACTATTAATTTCTGATGCAAATATATATCCCTGTGGCATTAAGGAGATCAAAGGGTGGTAAACTGGCAACTAAATATCCATTTTTAAAAATTTCACTTCTTATGAAGACATATCATTAGGAGTTGTGATGTTTCCACAGACCTGCCAAGTTTGTATATTTATAAGGTTATGCATAACTGATTATATAACAGAAAGAATGGGAGAAGCAACTTACTTATTGTAAGAGTTCCTCTCTTCTGATGTGGCAGAAAATTAAATGATGGTCATTTATCTTTCCTCTCCAGAACATATTATTTTTCATTCCAGCTCATGGAGAAGATAATAAGACATGTTCACTTCCTGTCAGTTGACAGAATACTACCCCCTGCCTCCTCTGTGTTCTATTGAGCTTCTCCACCCGGTACCAGCTAGATAGAAATCTGTGTTTAAATCATATGTACAGTCCTGTATGTCATTAGCACTCACAGGGAATGTTCAGTCCCCGTTGAAATTGATTGTAGTGCCGTCACTCCAATGTTTGATTCTACATGCTGATCAGTCAACTGGATCAGTCCTCCACTTCCAGTCTGTCAGTGATGAGGTTTGAAAGGGAGGTTAACAAGTGTGGTGGAGGGCGGGGAGCATGGGAGCGAAATCTCAGATAAGGCTGGTGGGAATGAATGGTCTCCAAGATTGCTTGACGCAGGGACCTCCATGGTCAAGGAAGTAGAAACCTTTATTTGGGGGTGAAGGATTAGCCTGCTGACCAAAGGAAAGTCAGAGATTAGCACAGATCCTGATTCAGAATCAACCCTCATTGCAGCAACTGATAAGAGGTTGAGATGATCCTGAGAACAATACGCCCTCTGGCATTGACAGCAACCCAGTCAATGATTCAGACTATGGTACAGTGAGGGCAATGCCCGGAGTTACATTTTCACACCTTTTCTTAAGTCACTGCAAGCATTTTTAAATCAATCAATCTAAGCTTCACAACTCAACATATAAGTTTTAAGTAGGAAGGTTTTTACTGAGAATTTGCATCAACAAATCACCTTAACACAACATCCCACTCTCAAATAATATGAAAAAATAGAGGGTGTTTTTACAGCCAAATATAGTACAGAACAAAAATGCACAACTGAGACATGTCTTTCCTTCAACACTGAACAATAAAATGAAACAATAAAAAATAAATACATGAATGAGCTGAAAATATGAAAGCTATGTTATATTCATTTCAATTAATAATTAAGGCATTAAGTACTGTGCTACATTCATTACAAGCAAATATTACCAGACTTAAAGTGGGAAATCATTCAAAACACAATAAATGCATGTTTTGAGAATAATTATGGCTAGCGTGAACCAGCTATTCTATCTATGATCCTTATCAAGTGAATCAGTTTGCATTTCCATAATGAGAACAAAAAAATGAGAAACTGGGCGCCATTGTTTATCTCCTGAAAAAATATCTAACGATTAGTTGACAGCATTTTCTGGTCATTCCTTAAAGACACACTCCTTTAAAGATGAATAAATTACTTTTACGTTACAAAATGAGTATTTCATGGAGATTACAGGGGCTAATTTTGACATCGACCAGAATCCATCAGGTTATGAGGGTTAAATTAAGTCACAAGATTTCTTACTGGTGAGTAGAGAGGAATCTGAGCTCATAGGTAACCTTAAAACCAACTTAAAAAAAAGGTAAAACAAGAAAAAAAAAAAAAACCTTGAGTCTGATACCCTGAGGAATGAATTTGTTGTGGTTACCCTGGATTTAATTGAAAGACGGCACACTAACAAGGTGAGCACGGAGGGCTGTGTGGTGCATCTCCTGCAATCAGTCAGCTGCAACCAAACAAATTGGCAAAACAATGCACTTCACGCTTCTTTTGGGGTATTTATGTTTCTGAATGAACCTCTTAATTGTAGATTATATGAGAACAGCAGGGCACTCGAGCAGAAAATGAATACTTTTCTTCTTCTAAATTACCAATTGAAAGTTTTAAAAGCAATATTAATTGGGACTGTGTTTTTCCAAAGAAAAGGCTAATTAAAAGCATGATATAACTGTGAGCTGCAGAGACTGAAACTAAACCCATGGAATTCTAGTATGTCAAATTCACATACAGAAATGACACTGTGGTTTTTCCATTCAATTAATCTGTACTTTACTACTGCTCTAAAAAGCTAATCATTAACTGTGATTTTTAAGTCACAGTCAAATTGTGTCAGTTAATAACAGTGCCTTTTCTGGCTATTTCCTCTCAATTTCATACATTCTTGTATAACCTTGCCCATTTAATAATGAAAACCTTGCCTTGCTGACTGTTTGTGATGTTTTTCCTCAGATTGCATTTTGGCATGGTTCTAGCACAATGCGGCCTTGGGAATAAAAACAGATTTTTAACGTATCTATGGGCAGTGTTGCAAGTAATTTGTGTGCTTTTGAAAATATGAAACGAATAAATATTGCACTAAGAGGTTGATTTTTTTATTTTTTATGAGTGTTGACTACTATGAACAGTTCAAACCTCTTAACTTTATTACTTGTATAAGCTCCATTTGTTTTTTGTTTTGCAATATGATTCTACTACTATGTTTGGCATCCCTAGAGAGAATACTATATGCCTAAATGTAAGTCAGCTCCTTCAATATTTTATGCAAGATCATAACAGCAAGCCAGCACACTTACAATAATACTGTATTGTCACAATGAGAAAGGATTGTGGCTAGTATTTTTCTTTTCTTCAGGAGAAGCCACCAGAGCGCATCGAGAGCTTCACTGGTAAACACGCCATTCAACAACAAGGAGCAGCAAGCTGTGCAAAACCATCGAGGGATAGAACATCCAACATCTCTCACTGCCTCCACTTTGCACTCTCTTAAACAATGTGCGCTTTTGAGTTTGGGAGCACACCCACACAACTTATGTTGAGCACCTTCATTAATCTGATGCTTATTCACTTTGACTTCAGATGAAAATTTCAAAAAGTTGGACAAAGCTGCACATAAAAATCCCACCCTTTTTAAAGTCAAATGGATTTTGGTAACAAAGACAATGCTCTCAGTGATCATGAAAATCGGCCCTCAGGGGCATATCTCTGAATTGAACATGAAGGTTACCTTCACATCACCGTTAGAAAGCAGATGCAGAAAGGAAACAATCACATATTTCATGGTTCAGTGGTAAGTATGAATCATATTAGATAAATTGTGATATTTTTGGGGTGTGCCTTTTAATAAGACACACATGTCAAGGCAATATTAAGAATGCATTTCCAGAAATCAGGCATTATGTAAAAGATATTAGTCTATAAGGTGCAATACTAATATTTAAAATATGGCCATAGTTGAGTACAGTTAGATGAACTGTCCTAATGCATGCAGTAGGTTACTTAAGTATTTTATTGCACTCCAAATGGCCACGAAATGCATTATGAGTGATGTAATGCTAATCATATGCTATAATAGGCTGATGCTAATGGTAATGCAGGGTGTTATGTTATGAATTTGACAGCATTATTGTAATGACACTTATGGCAAACAGTTCACAGTCATTAAGAAATCCAGCTACTTGATTCTTTGATAGAGCCAAGGATGTTGTCCTGTATTTTGCTTGGATGATGAACAGTGCAATTCTCCAGTGTAATTATGGACAAGTTAATGAAAAGCAAGGACCTGTTGCTCAGTTGTCAAGAGACAGTAGAAAGCCAACAAAGCCAGCAAAATTAGATAATCATCTTTGAAGTCTAGGAACCCTAACCCTGGAAACCCTTACCCTAAAAACCGTAATCCTAATTCTAGAAACCCTAACCACCTAAGTCTATAAACCCTAACTCTAATCCCAGAAATCCTAACCCTAATCTTAGCAACCCTAATTCTACAAACCCTAACCATTACCCTAGAAACCATAACCCTAATCCTAGAAACCCTAACACTAATATTAAACGGGAGACTATCTTTAAACCTGAACCTAAATTTAAACTCGAGACTCAAAACTCGAAACCCTAACCTCAGAAAGTTTACCCCCTGAAATGTAACGAAGTCTAAATTCATCTCGTCTTGGACAAAGGAATATCAGAACAAAAAGGTTTTTCTCCTTGGCCTTGAATTGAGCGTGGCTTTCTGTCTTTGGCCAAGAGGTGTTGTTGAGGGGGTGAAGCTTGTGATTCATATGTCTGAGAAGGAAGGATGCAACACCCACAGTGAGAAGGTTGTAGTGTATTTCACCACAGACTGAGCACATGGAATAACTGGCCATAGCAAAGTCTGCGGTTCAAACACAGATCCAGCTTTGATATGCTTCTCTGCTGGTAATGAGCACTAATGAAGACCTAAGGGAGGCAAGCTGGGCTGGAAAGGCTTCTGTTCTTATTGCTGCTTTTGTAATCACTTTGGATTTTAATGGATTACTCTTCTTATTCCATGGGAGAAAAAAAAACAGAATTAATGAATAGGAATGTTGGGAATTTGCTTGCTGTTACTCCATAACCTTATTTTGTTTTGTCTCAGGAAATGCAAATGTTAGTAACCTGGATCGGATAGGCGGGGGTGGACTGGGGAGAGGAGGGAGATATATTGAACAAGGTGACCTGACAATACAGAGCAATTACAGAAAAGGATGTTACACAGAGATGCTGTCATAGACAGAGAATTCAGGAACCCGTCTCATGCTCAGCCATGTGTTACAACATAATCTTATTTCATTTGCTCTGGTTTCTAGAAAACTCTCCTTCAATATCACACACTGTTTGCCTTCCCATAAGGCTTCTGTTGATGGATAGATGGGTTTTGGTGCGCTGCGAGATCTATATTGATTTGTCATTGATCAATGTTGAATTATGAGACCCTTCAGGTAAAATGCTTCAAACTCCTGATAATGGAGATACTATGAATGAGTCCAAGTGTTGCTGTCATAAAACACCACAATCAATTTTAAAATAGTACTTGCACAAGCACACGCAGAAACGTGCATGCACCCACACAAACGCACACATGTGCACACTAAAAACACAAATACAAACTCAAAGCTTAAGACGGATTGTATATTTTGGAGTTTTGCGGATCATTTTTGCTCAAAAGCCAAAGCTTACCTTGAAAACTGGTAATTAATCAAGGTACTCAACATATTGACCTGTAAGGTGTTCATTCGAGCATTTATAATTGCTCAGAAAGTGGCACATTTAAACCAGTCCAAAGTCTTTTGCTACTATTCACTATTTTAGGTTATTGTTGGAAAATCATCACAGGTTTTTGATGTCATTGATGCGGTTTTATTTCTGCAGTGTCCTCCTCTGACCCTTGTTGAAATTTTCCCTGTAAGTTGCACATGCATTTTACAGCTGTTGATGACAATGACTTTGTCGTTCATTTTTTTTACTGAATCCTGGCATGGACACCTCAGTCTAAACTCCAGCTATTCAATCTATGAAACAGTGTATGGAAACTTTTGTGAGGTTTTTTTGGCTAACCTTCCTGCAGTCCCATTGATGCCTACTAATTGCTCAGGGCAGATTTTTCACTCATGGCTTACTCTCACATTACAATCAGTCAAAGCTTTCTGATGTGGTGTTTTTCTGACAGACGAAAAACGATGACATCAAAACCGCATCAGCACCTGCTTGTACCTATAACAGGAGTGCAGTCTCTTGGGTTGTGTCTGGTCTGTGAGAGGCATGATCCAATAGTAGAAGAAGAAACCATTTATCATTCATTAAAATGAAAATATGTTTTGTTTTTGTATACCCCCTTGACATGTATACAGCATGTGCCCCTTATATATATATATATATATAAGGGGCACATGTGTGTATGTATATATATATATATATATATACATACACACACACACACACACACACACACACACACACACACACACCTTCAGAGGTATCATACACATCTTCAGCGTTAGCAGCAGTGGATCACCCCTGCAGAAGGTGAGAGGGGAAACTGTCATGGTCAAGGGCAAAGTGACAGTGGTGGTATCTTTGATATTTTGAAGCCGGTTATCCTTGTTTAAGATCCTTTGGTCCGGGTACTTGGCCCATGACATAGCGGACATACTGGTTCAGCATACTGATTTCAGCACCTCTCTACTCCACACTTACATGACATATTTGGGCCTGTCAGTACAGGGAATCTAACCAGAAACCTCTCTGTTTCTGATCTGCTCTGCCTCTAATAGATTTTGCATGACATTAGAAATTAATTTATACATGTTTATTGGAAACATGGCTGACTACATTTGCTCACACAGATACGTCTATGCTCTTGACATCATCTTGAGTATCCAGGCATAGATATTCATCCATGTGCACACATAGCTATTAATCTATATGGCAAGATCCATTGAACAGCTTCACTGAATGATCAATACTCCATTGATTCATTTGGTGCTGTACAACTTAATGAGGGTTTTGTACATTCTTGCACATATAAATAATTATTGAGAACAAAAGAAACAGTAAAACATGATGTATAGATAATATAATTTAATGATATTATTGTATAAAACATAACTTTAGGCTGAATATCAGGACAGCTGGATCTGACAGTGTGCTGCTAAATTTTCATAGACAGCTTTAGGGGAGGTCAGGTTCCTCCAGAGGCCATGAAAACACAAAGCTTGGTTATCACCTTTTCCATTAGATCAAACATTTATAGCGATTAAAGTCTTCACTGAATCTCTCCTACATGACCAGGGTATTGTTGAGATTTATGATGAGATATGATTTTACCTGTGTGACTTTGACAGATGAGCCATTGTTCGTTTCCATGTGCATTTTCAGCTCTGGTAATTTATGTACATGCTACATTGAAATGCAAATGATCTTGCCCTGTCACTATATGCTGTTCATAATAGACTCTGGGGAATGTATCTTCATGCAGAGCGAATTTGGAAATGTGAGTTGTGGGAAATGTATTTTGCCAATCATTTAGACAGACATTTCTACATTTTCCTCTTTAAAAACATGGTATGTGTGAACAAGGAAGCCTGAATCACCTGGATGGGAAGCGAGACTTTGTTAATTGAACAGACTAGGGCCCTCATGAAGAGCTGTATCTTTCCAGAAAAAGTGTATGGTAGAGTTCCATAATCAGCGAAAATTATTTGAGATTTTGCTGGGAACCACTGAACAGGAAGAAGCAAAAAAAAAATAATAATAATAAAGGCCATGTGGGTCACAACAACATTCTCCCAACGTTGCCATGACATTGCAGGAGGACATTAAAATTGATTGTCTATTACGTAAGTGCTATGGCAAGGTTGTGCATTTACACGGTACGTTCTCCCACCCCCCCACCCCCAAACACACACTCTCTGTCTCCCTCTGGCTCTTAAGAAAGCCTCAAACAGAAAACAATTTGCACAGAGCATATCTGCTTCCAACCCTCCAGGCTTTTAGTTGCCGAACTGCACACTTGGTGGGTTCCATCCGTTTTAGAATTTGTGCGTCAAATTAAGTTATAACACCCAGCTTTATTTGATAAAGAAATGCAGAGGCGGATGCTAGCTTGCTGTTGGGCTCTGTCTCTTCCGCTCTCTCTCTCTCAAATGTTACTCTTAAAGTAGCTCAAAACTCAACCCCAATAAAGCCAAGAAGAATGCTATGTTATCTGTTATCTTAGCATATGATTGTTTTCTTCCTTGCTCCCAAGCATAATCAGATATGGATGTGTATTACAGTATTTTATCTTCCATTGGGGTAGTTCCTCTCTTTAGCCTTCATGACCCATTATAATATACAAATGTATGCCTCTGACATGAATGTTGACATAACGCTGCTCCCATGGAATTTGTGTGCATCACAAGTCTAAAAAATTCAAGTTGCACTGTAGATTGAAGCACAGTTGGAGAAAAATATGTCATGTAAATATATAAGCGTAAATATATGAACATATATTATTCATCTTTCTATGAACAACCTTCCTTGGTAATGCTTTCCTAGACCAAAAGCATAAAGAAAATCATGATGAGTGCCAAAACAATTAGCCAGATAAGCTTTGTTATTATTTGTATTATTTGTTTAAAAGGTGGAATAGCTGAGCATAAGGGCTGTTGAAGGGTGACCTCAGGGGTACAGTGAAGTCTACTTTAGCCTCTAGTATTGCTCTTAATTAGCACAGAAACAGACATAAATCAATCCCTCACTCACAAACAGTGTTACGGCCAGGTTTATGAGTTGGGATTTATGGTAATTTATTTGCCAATTGACACCGTGAGAGGGGCTTTAAAAAGTCAGAGTGAGAGAAAGTGACAGTGAAAAGGCTCCCTATCCACCTCAACAGACCCTCTCATCTCTCACTGGAAATGATGCAACTTTCACTTGTAACTATGGATAAAACCAACTGTCTCTAAGACTGTGCCACAGGGGACATGACAGCTATTTGTTTCTTTTTTTTTCTGTGCTGTGCAGAGTTCTGCGTTGATTTATCTGTGCTTACAGAGACAATGACTGACAAATGCATCACCATAAGTGATGTCATTGGAAAGGCTATTTTCATCCAACTGTAATTAAAACTTGTGCACTTAAAGTGGTAGTCAGCTGATTTTTCTCTCACTACTTACATGAAAAGTTGAGGATTACATAACCATGCTATTTATTATTATGTTGTAGAACCTGTACAGAGTAAAAAAAATAGTAAGAAAAGAAATAATTATGTAACTGACAGGCTGTGTGTTTGGTTTGTGAAGCTAGCATGATGGTGCTCAATGCCAGACTGGCAGTTGTCCAGGTGCTGGTCTAACTATCTCATCTCTGTCCTGAAACTTCTATTGGACTGCTGACTGTCTGACCGTTCCCTCAGGGAACCCCCTCTCCAGGAGAGAGCCCAAGTTTATCCTGCAGTTCAGCAAAAACTGCAACATAACTTGTTTATTATAACAAAATATCACATTTGGAAGGAACAGCCATGGTACTCTAGGTCCTTTAGGGACCACAGCCCCCAACAAATAATTATGAAGGATGGCAAAACCCAGAACACAAATTGTCCTTCTTCTTGGAAACAGGGGACAATGTGATTTCTGAGGTTAGTCATGCAGTTTGAACAAATTTTAGGCAATTATTCAATCCGACCAATTTATGGAGTGCTGAGTGGACTCCTGATTTATCCTTTACAGGAACACTGACAGGTAAATTAATCATGACATGGACAACTTAATGAAAACGGGGCAAATGGAAAATGTGCTTTATGGAAATGGTTAATGTTAACCATTACGCAACCTATAAAAATGCTAATGAAAAGTTACGCACAGAGATATTTATTGTCCTTCTTCTGTAATTTCGAATCTGAAACACTCCCATTTCATAGCCTGAGAGGCTTATTTTGAGAAGCAAAGGGCAAAGTTCATCATAATACTGCTCAGTGGTTATGACCTGAGATGGTTTGGCTCAACAGATTGTATTGCATTTACATTCCAGGCATTTAAAATATACTCAATTATATACATATCCCATTGCCCTGGGAAAGTCTACATTCCTAACCATTACACGACAAAACCACCACAATGCAATTCACAGCTGCTGCAGCTGCATCATCGAGCTTCACCTTCTGGTTTGTTCATATTCAGAGCTCTTTTCCCAGAGGAAATGAATTAGAAGTCCACGCTGAGGCATTTGCAGTGTTACATGCGCTCCGACCTGGTTTGTGTTTAATCTTCTGCATTGCTTTGCTGGATATTAATCACTCCAGCTCAGAGTCAGTGTCTCTGTTTATTTCCCCTTACTCTCAAATACAAATAAAAATGGGCAGAATAAACAATGTATAAAACAGCACACACTAGGCTCCCCAACTTCAGCACTGGGCTCACAGTGTCATGTGTGCCTTTTTTTAAAAAGATGTTTCCATATTATTGTGTTTTTAAATGTGTAAGCATTCTATTATTAATATGCGTAACCCATGGCATGTTATAAAATAGGTCAGCAATAGGTCAGCAGTGGGAGAGTATATATATATATATATATATATATAGAGAGAGAGAGAGAGAGAGAGAGTGAAAGAGAGAGAGAGAGAGAGAGAGATGTGAATGAGACATATGTTAAGTGACGGCCCACGCATAACCTTATTTTATCTACCATAATTTGCTTCTCCAAATTGATTGTTCCATGTCTCCAAAATTTTCTGCTTACTCTGATTGTTGAGGACAGTTTCAAATCTGTTGTGTGGGTAAGGTAAAAAGCTGTGCTCAATTCAAGCACAGGTTTTAAATGTAGGAGAATAATTTTGACAGTGCCTTTTAGGCAAAATTTTGTAAAGAAAAAATGTTTACATTTTGCAATCATAATGCAGATGGGAAACTTGTTTCATATGTACAGGCTCATTTGTTCTTCTCACAGCATGGTTTGCAGGACAACTACATTTGAGGGATTTATTTGAGCATTTGTTTATCTCTGAGCGTGGATTTTGGATAGATTTGTTGACAGACAGTGTCTTGCCATATTATAAATACAAAGATTTGTCTAATTCAAAAGTGTGACAAAAAGAGTTAAGTTTACTGCATCTCACAACCTTGCTCAGATGCACTAACATGTCTGCTAAACACCCATGAGCATGCATAATATTTTGTTATCTTGTAATAAACATATGTGTCTCTCATTAGAACATAAGTAAGGTTTGATATCCATGCTAAAATGATGGGTTTGCTTTGCAGTACGGTGGGATAGATAAACAGATGGATATATGCAATATTAGAGTTTCTGATCCCTAATCTTGTAATCTGTCCAGCTCTACCTAAAATCAATATCCCACTATCATTGCTTGTGTTTTATTGACTTCATTTTAAGACATACTAGGTTTTTGAAATTGAGTGTGCATCAACTGTGGAGATTGGTTGTTATGTTTCTCTTAATTGATTGCGAGCTATTTCTGGCTTGTCTGCAACCCACTACCCCCCCTCCATTTCTCTTAAAGCTGATTTATTGCTGGTAGCCTACCTGAGTGGAATACTTCCCTCCATTATGTATATTCTAGTGATACTCAATGCCACATACTATTCTAACAAAAGGACAATGCTTCACAAGGTCTCACAGGCCTCTATGTCAACTTAAACTGTTCACTTAAATCCACTTGCAGTAGAACCACCAAGGTTCTAAAGATCATCCAGTTGAGGCTCAGGGACACTGAAGGACAATAAATAAGCCACTCAACGGGTATGGCTATGTTAGATCAGAGCTATTTGATATACTGTGATAAAAGTAATAGTTTTTGCTTTCTAAAGGGGCAGGTTCTTATTCAAATGATGTGACCTTTTTTCCTCAAACATTTATTATACACATATTTTTAAATAATGGAACAATTTTATAGTCCGTATATTCCTACTACATGTATTTCAGTTGTCCTTCAGTTAGTTTTTAGTCTTGCTTTGTGCAGTATTCAGGGTACTTGCATTATTATTAAAAATGTTGTGGAAAAAAAAATACTTTGACAAAGGATTTTGATGTTGTTTCAGGTTCTCTTAAAGACAAATTACCTGTGACTCCATACTGAAAATTGATGGTTTTCTTCTGAATAATGATGTAATCCAAATTACCAGTGCCAAAACTGTGGTACTGAAAGTAAAAGCATTTGAATTGATTCATAAGGTAATCACCCTATATGAACATCAAAGCAAAATAAATCCGTCAGTCCCAGTGATGCCCCCGCTTGTTGCCCCTCCACGCCACCCATAACCCCCCAACACAAAACTCATTTCACCGTTTGCTTGCATTGACAGGACTATTAATTACCCTAGGTTCATCGGTGGCAGCTGACCGAGAGGCCCTCATTTGTTTTCCTGTCATGCAGCTTACTGTACTTTGTCGGATCGTGTAGGAAAAAGCAGGCCACATTAATATTTCCATCAGATCCGCATTCGGAGGTCAGCTTTAATCATTATGGATTAGTTACACGCGGGTACAGGAAAACAACTGAAGGGAGGGTAAAAAAAGAGCAATGAAAATGTGCTGAATTGAAGTGTGACAGAAAAGTTGAAAGTGGCAATATGTTACAATCAAGTGTAATAACATTTAATCTCCTTGTCTGACAAGTGGTTTTTCATGCAGAAAGATGAGCAAATCTCAGATGTAAAGCAGGAACATTTCTTTCAATCATAACTTTTTTGTACTAAACATTTTGTGGTGGCTGTTATTTGTGTCGTGCAGATTATGGTAGTTACCATTCATGATTATTAGGGCCGGTTAGAACGGAACTGCTGTGTGCCTTAGTAGAAAAACTGTGATATTACAATGTTCTTAGCTATTTTAGGGTCTAACCAAATGTGAAGTTGACCAGCAGATTTCTACAGCACAGCCTATTATTTTAATCTGCCTTAACAGAAATAAAATCCCAAAGCAACATTAACGGGGTGCAGTGTTATAAAAGGATAGAACACTGTAAGACAGTGGTGGCCTAACACAGTTCCATGACCCGTAATAGCATCTGTAAAACTGGGGCAAAAAATAAAATATGTATTTATTCATTTATTTGTTCTAGGCAAGAGTGATATTTGAAGGTTTGGACCTCAAACTATGGGATGTCTAATTTTTCTGACCAGCCAAGCAGGATTACTGCAAAGAAATCTAACCAAATTATCCTTCAGACTGTGCATATCAAAATGATCTACTAAAGTATAATGGCCAATGTTCGGCCAACATTTGTCAATAAATGTGATTCACAATAAAATGTGAGCGCTGGTTTTCTGTATCACAGACATAGTCTGTCAAGTTCAGCAGGGCCAGCATTGTGAGTGTGAACTGAATCAACATTAGAACAGTACACTGTTCTGCTTTTTCCATTATGGCAGCAATGCAGCACAACGAAATAATCTATTTTTCATTGCTTTCATTAATAGAGCCATTTCAAATACTAATTAAACAACGCAGTAGATAAGCAATTGTTCTGTTCTTTCTGGTTGCTTTCCACCAGACATGGCCAGGTGTTATATATTTAATGTGCTACCATGGCAATCTCCTTTTATCCCATACCTTAATGACATGCAAATCAGGAGTAGGATCCTTTTGGACTGCAATCCCATCTTTGACTGCAAACACAAAACACTGTTAGAGGACCTGCCAGCACACACTTAATGCATCACTAAACAATGATATCTGTGTTTACATCAAGAGTACCATCATAATAAATGGTTATACATAATGTCCCATGTCCCATACCTTTCATTTACTGTCATATATGATTTACTGACTGAGGATGATGTTCTCAAATTTTCCACTGATGTGAACTTAAATTTGATATCTTTAGACACAGGAATGGTTGGAACAACTTTGTTGCTTGAATGAATTTATTCAGCTGCAAGGGTCTCTTCGTTTGTAAAAGCAATCTTTTCATTTCAGTACCAATAGTCATGCATTATGTGTGGTGTGTGTGTGTGTGTGTGTGTGTGTGTGTGTGTGTGTGTGTGTGTGTGTGTGTGTGTGTGTGTGTGTGTGTGTGTGTGTGTGTGTGTGTGTGTGTGTGTGTGTGTGTAAAACCTCATTAAAATGTGTTTTCTCCAATAATGTAGAGTAACACATCATTGTCTATATCCAGCAACTAAATTCTTATTCCACAGCAGAAGGGTAAAGGAGACTACAGGGGAAACAACCAACAAAACTGTAAACCAAATGTCAAATTTGATTCTGCAGTTAGTGTCATTGTAGGTTTCAAAGTGATCTACCCAAGCATAAATAAGTTGGAGTGGTGACCTTAAGAGAGAGGTTACATGTATGTCAACACAGTACTCTGACTGAGCACAGTAGTGGCTAAAATCCACACATACAGCAGCACAAACATATGACCTTGTTATTTTGAAATAATGTAAGTATTTTTTTTCAAAGGGGGGAGAAATTAAGAAAAAGGTGCAGGCACAGAACTTGGTAATCGACTGGTTGATTCCTTCATGTTGGGTTGTTATCAGTTTGTTTAGCACTCTGATGTAGCCTACACTCATTAGATGTATTGTTGGCACATGTTTGACATTTTGTATGGAGTTCTCTAATCTGCTTCTGTACCCCTGCGTAGGCTGTGTATAAAGCTGTATTCACCCCAGTGATGAAACTCTCATCATAAGAAAAATTGTCAGTTGTGACTGATATCCTTACTAGGGGCATCTAGAGCTCCTCTAGAAATATGACTCAGAGTAAGTTGTTTATTGGACTTATGAAATATTTACAAATCAGAAATTTAAAGCTATTGACTTTGTGTGTGCTTGCTTGGTTTCCACCACTCTTCCCTTGACGTTTAAACATTTTTACTTATTTTCAGAAATCCCTACATATGTTTTCCTCCTACATATGTTTAAAAATGTTTGCCAGGCTCTTGGTGCTGTTCGCAAGTCTCCACCAATCAGTGTGAGTTTGAATTCATTACAGTCTGAATTTAATTACGTTATATTTAAGCATTTAGCAGATGCTCTTATCCGGAGATGCTTACATGGTTTACATTTCTACATACATTTACATTAATTCATTTTTACATTTATTCATTTTGCAGATGCTTTTATCCAAAGCGACGTACAGGGAGTGCATACAGCCAGCATAATGACAATACAGGGAAGAAAGGGCATCATTTAAACATTGTTACAGCAGTTCAAACCTAAAAAATAAAGTCTATGTTGCAAGTAACAAACACAATACAACATCCAAGTGCCAAGCGTCATAAATGGGAACAACAAGTGCTTCATGGGGGCTTGGTTGGATCAGGTATAGCCTGAAGAGATGAGTCTTCAGACCACATCGAAAGGTGTGCAGTGACTGAGCGGTCCACATTCTGGATCAGCTGCAGAGGCTGTAAGGTACAGGCTGGTAGTCCTGAGAGGAGGGAGTTACAATAGTCCAAGCAAGAGAGCACCGTGGCCTGGACAAGTAGTTAGGTGGAGAATGTAGTCAAGAACGGTCGGATCATACAGATGGAAACACACCATCCATCTATCTATACAACTGGATATCTGCTGAAGCAAGATCTGAGTTGTGGTTACATCTTCTACAGGTTACATTTTTTTACAGGTTCATTTCTCATCCCTGCCTCACAAACAGGCCCCTCTGTGGTTGTCCTTAGGGAAACCACAGCTAAAGGCAGCATATCTGTTTTATATTGTTTCTGCCCAAGATGTGATTTTAACTGAATAATAATTTTCTTATTTTATGAATCCATGGCTCATCTGTTTTCCATTCCAGTGTGAGTTTTTGATTGCAATGTTTATTATTCTCCTTGGAGCTTTTTCTTGCCTGTCAGTGAATGTAGAGGTATAGCCATAACTAACTGCTACATTAGCATGTAGACACTCAAGGCGCCCATGAACCTCACTGCCGCATGGCATTAAGTTACATCATCTGTGGATTCAGAGTGAATAAGGAGTATGTTAAGTTTACCAAGAGGAGGCAGCCTATGGTATTTTGACACAGCATGTTGAATATCTCAAAACAACATTGGACAACGTTGTGATAGTTGCATTTAAAATGTGTCAGACTTTTGGTTGTTCGTATCTTTTAGCAACACAAAACAGTGTATAACCATTCTCATGGTACACTCCTGGCTAATGGGTCAAGCTAACATGGGCTGGCCTACTACTGTTGGAAGTGGTTTTGGTAGGCCAGTAGTAGGACTCTGGACCAGTCAGAAAGTAGCAGTGCTATAGCAGACTCAGTCATCCAATCATCCCCAAGACTGACTGGCATAACAGGCCCCCATCTCCATCTTAATTCATCTCTATCCAGGTGTGGTGAGTGTACTAGTGTAAAATGACAGCTGTGCATCACTCAGGTGGAATTTCTTGATAGTGGTTGCACTGAGCATGCCCCTACACTCAAACTCTCCCTTCACTTTGAAGTGCTTAAGATCTTGATATGTAGTCATTTTATGATTGCAATACATAATTTTATAAGGCAATAGTACTTAGGCAGGATCACTCTAGTAAATTTGCAGTTAGTTAAATGGGTGAAACTGTCAACGTGAAATGCAAGCCATATAAGATGATCTATTTAAAGGTGCCTGGTAAGTGCACACAAACTGCATTGTGATGTTGACATCTCTATAATGATACTCTTGCAAACATTTGTTTTATTGTTCATCATACCAAATTACACCATGCTTTTTACCCACTTCAGTCCAGTTTCTGGCATGGGATAAAGGACAGATGATAAAATGACTGACGTAATTCATTATTTATGTCTCTGCTGCAATTATGTGCCATTGAGTTGAGCCATTACAATAGCAGAAACCCTGGTGCAGACACTTTAAATCTTCGCCAGTGCTCACATTCTGTCTAGTGTTCTGCCTGGAAAAGCAAAGCTTGAGCATCCAAATGAAGCCAAGGTCAAAAGGTGACCGAATCACTCTGCCGGCCCACTGCCCTGTATGGGAACATGAGGGAGATGGAGCATTACTCTCCTGCCACATTCACAGCCATTCAAAAATGAGAAAGACAGAACAGATGGGTGGGACAGGCAAACGAGTATGCCTTCACAAATGGAGGAGTGATAGAAAGCATGAGACATATACAGCGGAATAGCACTCTCGATGAGCCCATGCGACGATCCAACTCCAGCTCAAGAAAAGCAGGCGTTATCAAGGTGCTCATTCAAAGCACGTGCCTTTCCCGACTGTACAATCCTACTTGTAATTAATTACACAGAGCTTCAGCAAAGTGTTTTAGTAATGAAAAACATTTCCCCTCTGAAAACAGATGTCAGACAGGAGCGCTGTGAGAATGACGGAGGCTCAGAGACTCCAGAGAGGCCAAAGAACAGCAGTTTGCCGACTCGAATAGCTCATTCACCATTATTAACGTTGTTGTATTGGCTTATACCAAGTGCCTTCGGAAAACAAAGCCCTCAAACACAGCAATTTGTTTTTTTCTAGTTGCCCAGTCTCACAAATGATGTTAGGATTAGTCATATCATTGCTCTTGCTATTTATCAATCAATACTGTAATCCTTAACACTTTGTCTGTTCATTTCATTCACAAGAGAAACTAGGGCAGATGGTATAAACATGGTATATATCTATATCATGGTATATCTCACCCCTATTTCATCGATATGCTTCCTGCTTGCTTGAAGCGCTGTGTGTCAAACGTTTTAGAATTAAGACTTTTATGCTTACATGTTTTATATTGGGCCTCAGGCACCTGCCGCTACATCCACAGGATTTTGTTTTGGTAAATATCCGCTTTGGCTCTGAAAGTATGGGGGACTATGACTATGACATTTTCCTGTGCGCTGTGCTGTTTGATAGCCATGTTGAACTCCAGAAGAGGCACCTGATCCTATAGCCTGCTTCCCTGAAGTACTGTCAAAACATCTGAAGTATAAGGCTCAAAGCAAGAGGCAAAAAGGCGTAATACTGACTTGAAACGTGAGGAATGCTGATTATGGGGCCTTGTACACTATGTCCATAAGTCATATATAAATCAGTACATATGTATTAACAATACTAAATTGTATCCCTTCCATACATCAGAGCTTTCAGAGGATATCATGTGTATTTTTCTCTTTTAAATACAATATGTTCATATGTGAAATGGTGGGGATCTGTTAAACGTCATGGCCTTTTTTTTAAGTTTACAACTGGACCTCCAACGCACCCCAACCCCCAACCATCAACCCACTGCCAAGAAAAAAAACTGAAATGAATAAATGATGCCTGTATTAATTAATGCATGTATTCCCTTTGTTGGAGGGTGTCACGTAGTCACATGCACAGGGAGCAGTGGAGTTTTTCTCCACATGCAGTATTTGCGGTGCTCTTCACACCCCGGGTTGGTGATCTGCATGAGCTGTCATAGGCTCAGGCTGGAGGCCCTGGAGCCCTTTCTGTACTGAACTAAACCCACACACCCTGGCAGCTCATTCCTCAAACAGAGTACATGACAGTGTCCCTTTCAATTACATTTCTTATCGCATGTACTGGAGAGCTAGGCATACAGAGCTAAAACGATAACAAAAAAAACCCGATCACACCATAATATGTGTGTATGCAATATTGTGTAATATTAATAATAGTAATAATATTGTGTATGGGGAAACTAACTCAACAAAAGAAGGGGAAATAGCAATAATGAGATAGAACAAACAAACATGATTGGGCATTACACACTGGAGAAAAGAAATTGGTGCTAAAATTAGTGATAAAAACTCAGAGTTTTCAGAGGTGAAAAAAGACAGATTAATAAAGGAAGCAGAAATTCTACCCACAGACAATAGGGATGTCTGAGTACCAATAATAATAATGATAATAATAATGTCCTTTCTGACCACAGGGGCAGGTGTGACCATGAGTTGAAGGCAAATGCACTGAGAACAATATAAACAAAAAAACAAAACTGGAAAAAGGCCATTTTATCTTATTTAACACTTTTTTTGGTGGAAGCTTGATATTTGCAAACATAATCTCAAATAATCAACTTGCAAGAGATAATATTCAAATAGTCAAACAGAAACTCATTTACACCAAGTGCTGGAAACAAAAAAAAAATTGGTTCCCCTTTAGCTTGGGAGTCTGCTTTACATGCATGGCCAAATGAAGGCAATGGCTAAATGACTGGGATTAAAAACCAACACAGGTGAATTTGCTAATGTTAGACTCCACCTCTCCCAGTGCTGCACTTAGCAATGGACAATAAAAAGTTTACCATGATTGTTCCTATACATTGTGATGCATTTCAATCAATACTGCACAAAGACAAAATCAAACACAGCATGAATTTTGAATTGGATAAAATATATCCACCATCCTCTGCTTTAAAAGCAGTCAGTCAGGGCTTTTCTCTGATAGCAAATAGGCGGCTCATTAACTTTCAAGATGGAAGCTTCAAGAAGATTTGGCTTGCTAAAAGCTTCTTTTAAAAATGATTTACTCCCCACAAATTCCAATACATAATTTCACTTATCATGGCCCAATTGATGATGCCCATTTTTGAGTACAGATCTCAGCCTTATTCTACTACTTAATGAGCATGACTTCTCTAGTAGCTGTTTCACTGTTCCAGTGCACCAATCACAATTGTTTGCTTACTCACAAACAACAATCCAGTATGCTCTTATTGGCATACAGTTAAAGAACAGGTGCAAAAAGTATAATTAATTAATCTAATTATTCTACAGAGATTTATACATGACAAAAGTGTCAATGGAGTTGTCTGCTTGGTAATCTGGCTAGGATGAAGGACAGCTGAACTGAGAAGAACTAGTATTTGATGATTGTTTTCCCCCCATCCTGTTCTGTCACTGCTTTCGTCTGACGGAACTGAAAGCAGGAACAAAGCCAGCTGGGACAGAGCCCGAGGTCAGCCTGTTCAGGTAGATGTATCTACTCCACTGCTCCGACACAAGCAGGCCTTCTGCAAAGGTCACAACCCACCATGTTATCATGTGGCTGCTGCAGTCAGGCCTAATGGCATGCTGAAGTGAATAAGACAAATACTGACATGACAACTTCTGAAAGTGCACAGAAAAAGAAAACGTTTTTGATATGAAAATGCTGCTTTGTTTTGTAAGTAATTCCATTTCATTGGTAATAGTTTTGCAAAAAAGTACAATCATACCTGCCAACACAAAGTAGTGAAAGTGGCCATTTTCAAGTATAAACTGTCTCGTTGTCATTCATTATTGCTGGCTAGTTCTTGTTCACCATCAGTATGCACAGGGGTCAGACTGCAGGGGAGGTGAGATAATGTTTAAATCAATGATAGTCTAGGTTGCCAGGTACAATGGTACATGTTGTGTATAGTGTTCAATGTGCAGAGGATGACTCAGGTCACTCAGTCCAGCCTAGCCAGACATAACACAGAACGCCAGGTTCACCAGTTATGGTTGACCTTGATTAAAAAATGAACAGCTTTTGAAATGCAGAAGTCTAATGGGAGAAATAACCGAACATAAGCAAGCCGGGTATTGCAATCAGATAAAAACCTAGGTAAAATGGGAGTGTTGGCAGGTTTGATGTGCTAAACCTAGAAGGATTTCAATTACAAGTCTATCAGCACATCCCAAAATGATGATCTTTGAATAGTTTCCCCAAATACATTTTTCATTTTGTGTGGACTGAAATATGACTCTTAGGCATATTTGTGATCCATACTGATTTCATAATTTCCTGTTAACACGGAGGTCAAAGTGATAATTAATGGGGGCTTTAGGACAGGGTGCTAATCCGAAGACCAACTCACCCACCAACCTCAAAATATGACTCATTCACCAGGGTGTTCATGATTCTACCCCAACGGCTGCTCCAAATATCACCACTGGAGTGTGATAAAAATTACAAAAATGTTCCCTCTGCCAAAAGACCACTCCATAAGAAATCAATTTCCAATTGACCTTATCCCTGTCTACACAGAAAACTATTAGTCGCAGAAGTAATTTTGCATTCATCCAATGGCTCACCGGAGGATGACTATATTGATGTACCCAGGGGGCAAACTGGCGTTCCAAGTATGATTTTTGTGCTCATGAGTGCTGTCGAATATTGAATAATTACTTCATTTGCAAGATTCACCTGACAATACACATTCAAGTCTATGCTGGGGCCCAATCAATTGTAGGCACAGCATGAAATCAACAGGAAATGTGAATTAGGGTGAAGGGTCATTTCTGAAAGGCACAAAAACAATTGTGTTACACATTTTGAAATCACTTTCAAATTTCACATTTCCGGTGGAACAGTATTTGGTTCAGGGTATTAGTGTAAACCATTATTATTGAAATGAAGACACACAGTTTTCCACTGATAAATGTTTCTGATGGTTCTGTAATGGTGTAGGCCTGTTTTTTTCTGCTCACAAGCTCAATATCAGTTGTTGCTTTATACTAAAAAATGCTTTAGAGTAAAAATGTTTACTCCATCCTTCTTAAGGATTACTTTCTTTTAAAGAGGGACCTCTTCAACATGGCAGTGTCCCCATACATAAAAGCACAACATGGCATCAGGTGGATTGAGGAACATAAAACTGACTCAGATGGCTTCCTCTGGCACCATATCCATAAGCAAAATAGAGCATCAATCATTTATTGGATATTGTAAAACGACACCCAAAACAGGCATTTCTATCTGCCATCAACACAGTCAATAAATGGATTAATTGACTTTCTTGAGGAAGAGTGGTATTATATTCCTCCAGCCGACCTCTGGGTTCTCATGGACTCTATGTCACATGCATACAGACTGAACTGATCATTTGCATTCATTTTGACGTTTTATGTTAACTTCCTGAAGGTATGTACCTTCTCTCTTGTGCCACATAATTAAATCCACGTTGGAAGGTCTTTTGTCTCCTGAAGACAGGGTACATAGATTGGTAGAGTGCTGTGTTTTATCTTTCTTGTATTGACTTTCCTTTGTTTGAGAGGAATCTGATTCCACATTTCAGTAATACATAGATTGTGATCCCCCTAGGTGTACTCTGTGCTTCAAGAATCATTGCAATACTCTTAGAAGTATATTGTTTCCAGACGACGCGCTGAAATGAGAAGTTGTTAAATAATTATTTCCATAATGGAAGAGTAGTCATCTGAGACAAAAGTAAAATAAACCATTGTTTAGTATGTAAACACACAGCAGAACTCATCAGATTGGTTTAAATGTAGGGGGACCTTATTAAAAGGAAAGATAGGATGTAGTGTTGTGTAATCAACAGTCAAGTGTCTTTAAAAATGAATGTTAGCAAGTGGCACCAATACCATAAGGCATAAACTATGGTTGCACAAAAGTTGGAAATGTCTTCATTTTAAATAGGCAGTAATTCAATTGCATCAAGAGGGACACTGTAGCATTGTCTCAGCCGCCACTTTACTGTAGGCTATTTAATCGACATGTGACAGAACATCTCCACATGGTATATGAATCAATAATACAAATCATGAAAACCTCTATATGACTGGAATGCATTACTATTATCATTGTTATTGCATGTATTGAAAAAGACAATTGGAGGTCAATACACCTCCCTCTTTGTGCACACAGTGAGTAGCTAGAATGACCATTTTGAAGTAGGGCCATTATTCATAGCGTTTTGTTTGTGCCACCCATAGCTGTAAAAGAAGCCCTAAAACTAAAGCATATGGATTACGTCACACCCTGTCAGAGTGCTGGCGGTATCTCGAGCCCTTTCACGGACAGAGGCTGTGACGGGTGGGTGTTTCCACAACACCTAGTATGTGGAGACATCATGATAGGCTCCTCAAAGAACGTCGAACACCCTCCTTACACCTGTGGCAATGAAGCTAATTTAGAACTGCAGCTCCAGACTCCCCTTCATAGACTGATGACAGTGAGGAATTGATCCTATCACTGAGGATCATTATATGTTATGAGTGATAACCAGAAGGAGACAGAGCGTAAGCAAGGATGACATGATGCTATTCCAACACAGATACTGTATGTAACGCATGACAGTCCTTTTTAAAACAATATAATTTGTTAGAAAAAGCCAATTCCCACCTTTAAAACTTATTTTTTTCTCACTTAAGTAAAAGCCTAACTGACTTTACGTATGCAGAAGCTGAGCTGGTTTCACACTTTTTGATTTAAAGCAGACCATCTGTTCATTTTATAACACAGAGGAAACATTTTCCTAGATAATAAATTATATTTGCTCAATGTACCTGTCAGATTTTTACAATAAATAATTTTGCCAGCCAATAAAACAAATGTATGTAACCTTTTGTCTCATAGAAACTTTTGTAGTTTAGTTTAAAACTTATGTCCACAATTATGAATAATCATTCCATATAATTTTGTAATTCTGGTCTACACAAAGCATGTACTGTTTTAAAAAAACGATGTTAAAGGTCTCTCTGTCCCATATGGTGCGTTACATATTGTTGTGTAATTTTGCATATTTTTATGAAGATATTCCCATGCATTTCTCAAGGTTACTGGTTCTCAGATCTTTCATTCTTCAGATCCACTAAA
This sequence comes from Albula goreensis, assembly GCA_022829145.1. NCBI lineage: Eukaryota > Metazoa > Chordata > Actinopteri > Albuliformes > Albulidae > Albula > Albula goreensis. The sequence goes on from CM040741.1 coordinate 10,312,046, forward strand.
AGGTCAGAAACATAATCTTGTTGTTGTGCGTCAGCATATGCTTAATTTCTGTAAACAGAGCAGGCAAGCATATTTCTCTCAAGGTATATTTTATATATACCTATATTATTATTATTATGATTATTTACTTTAAAATCAGCATGTATCTTCAGCAGAACAATATAGAGTATTTTTATTTTGATATTACAATATAAAACACAATCAGCATGTATCTTCAGCAGAACAATATAGAGTATTTTTTATTTTTATATTACAATATAAAACAATATAAAACACAAGATTCTGATTCAAGAAACAGGTAAACCATGACCAACTGCTGAAGTTAATGTGTGTTAAATAAATTTTCAAATGCAAATAGATTATTTTGTGGTGTGGCTTGAATGCACCCCTTGTCTAGAAATAATCCTGCCATCTATTTAAAATGCTTCACGAGGCCGAGTAATGCCGATGTAATGGAGGCCGACCTAAAGGCAGGGCTGTATGGCAAATGAAGTTCCATTTTAAATGTAGCAGAAAAAAGTCAGACATAATTAAAATGTTTTCAATTAAATGCCTTAAATAATCTTTCCGACTGGGTTCACAGCTCTGCACATTCAAACTATTTCAAACACATAAAGCCTCTGGCTGTTGTGATCTGTGCAGCCTTTTTTTAAAAAAATACATTAATGTTTAATTAGGTGTTGTCATACAATATTTTGCCATTAAAAGGTAAATAGGCATCAACAAGGATGCAATTAGCAGTGACTGTGAACAGCCATTAGAAAAAAAAAACCATTGCTGTCAATTATGGCATTGTGTGTGCGTGTGCATGTGCATGTCTGTGTGTGAGTCTAAGTATGTATATGTTCTTTACATTGGTTTACAGTATCATTCCCTGTTGAGTAATCTGTAGACTCATTTCATTATCTGTACTTGTTAGTTAATAATTCATCTTATACCACGACCACATGGAATTCATTCTTCTGATTGGTTGGAGGGTGTGGCTCCAGCCAAGAGGCTTAATTACCTTTCGGAATCAATACTCCAAAAAAGTAGAATTGCTAAAAATGTGCTGTTTGTCATTCTGCAAGACATTATGAAAGACAACGTATGTGCTGAGGAAGCAGCTCGGAACAACAGCAGATGTCACAAGATGAGTACATTCCACTTGTACTCCTGAGGCCTCAAGAGTACATGTGAAACCATGCGTATGCTCATTTTCCAAGAGAGAAAGTGATTTATTACGAAATAATTTGCTTAGAGCCCCTTCTATTGACCATACACAAATATTTCCTTGAGATCTAAGGAAATATTTTTTAAATCTAACATTACATTTTAGTTTAATCTGCCACTATTTTGTAATGAGAACATGTAATTATGTGAAGCTGAAACCTCAAAGACTGCACAGAGAGTCTATCTCTCATTTAGGGAACATATAGGGACCGATGCTGATGCTGGAAGCCAAACTGAGAAAGGGGGGGGGACGAAAATGCTTGCTGAGGCAATTGCCCAGGGGTATAGCTGATTAGGAAAGCGTTATTAAATTATCCTTTTGCTATCTTTGAAGCAACTGCTAACTACGTAGGCAATTAATCCTTCAGCTGGAACAAAACCAATGAATCACAGCACTTTCGATGAAGATTATGTCACATTTGTCGAGGAAAGAGGGGAATATGCAGAACAACTGAAAGCAAAACAGATCAGACCTGTTATTGCAGCTCTTCGTATCCCTAGGTTGTGAGCCACAAAACCTCTACAAAAGCTATGAGAACCTTCATGGCAGAGGCTGTGAAAAACAAAAATGTCCAACACAGCTGAATGCATTTCAAAGGCTTTGGGCAGTCAGCAGCTTTGGTCCTTTGGCCCAGTGCACCAGTGCTGAAAAGACCTGGTTGCTGCCAGCTCCTAATAAGGATAGTGCTGGAACTCTAGTATCCATACACATGTAAGCACCCCTCAGGTCATTCCACCCCTGCTATGAAAAGTATGCTATCTGAACATTTCAACGTTTTCGGCACATTCGTTTTCGGTCAGTTTTCCTTTCACTCATGTGGTGATCTTTTTGATTTTGTTTTAAAATCAATTACAGTTCAGGGTTTTGTGACAAATCTTTGAAAAGGGAGAAGATGGGCTCCTTATTTCGAAGAACAATGCACAGGAACATGGCCCAGGAAGCAAATGACCTTTCCAGCGATGAAGACCCTCTGTTCCAGCCGAATATAGCTGAGGACAACCGGGTCAATGTGAGTACAAACTATTCTGTTCAACTGTTAAAGATCAAAGTGTATTATTTCAATAGTTTATTGTATTAGCGTGGGGAATGTAATACTTGAAGGTAATTATTAAAATAAATAATTTAACTTAAAATAAAAATAAGTTCACCAATATAAAATTTAACCACAAAAATTAAGCTGAGGGCTTCCTGGTACATTTTGACTCATGAAACAGGAAGCCCTCAGCTAAAATGCTTATTTTGTTTTATTTAAGAAAAATCAATCGATGAATGAGTTGAATCTTTACCAGACAAAACTTCCCACTCATAAATACAGTAATATCTGATTTTTCAACAGATTTCTCAAATATCCCTCCTTATTTGTCGGTATGTACAGCAGGCTGTGGTACACATTGTTACTACTGCATTATTAAAGTGCAGGGCTGAGGAGGGCCTTTCAGACTTGTGATTTTCTCGCACTTCAGAAGATGAAACACGTGCAGATGGAACGGGTAATATAGGTTCACAGGGCATGTTCCTCCCTGGCAGTACCTCCCACTCATTATTTTAACCTTAATAGAGCCTCTACATTTTTAAGCCATATCATGTCAACATGCAGAACCCTCAAAGGACTGAATCATGCGATGTCCTTGTCCTGAAGATGAAATTCTACATAACTGTTAAATGTTTCACCATTAGCAGCTCCCATGAGTGACATTTGTGACAAAGTACACTGAGCTGAATTAAATGTTAATACCAATGTGTCTCATCACAGTGTACTCTGCTGTGATTAAGTAAAACGGTAAGTAAATGTTATCACTCTGCAGCGCTAACTGATCTTGATGAGAAACGTAGATGAGGTGGAGGCGAATCACAACATTAACATGGAATAAAAGTGTCCTCATGCCTCCATTTGCAGCTTACATTTAAACAAACACATTTACATTAGGTTAAGACTGCCGGATCCATCTCCCTAAGATGACCCTGCCTTCCAAAGTGACTGCTTTTGATTTTTTTTTAAAAGGCACAAATACACGCTCACCCACCCTCATTCCAAAACCATTATACGCTGCTTTGATGATTACAACATTCATCACTGTCTGTATCGCTAACAGCTAAGCTCTGAAATCACTATACCCTCCTTGTCTCATCCTGGTGGAAATATCCCCAAGCAAAAAAAGATCTTTAATGATGGGATGAAAATAAACTGCACTGTACAATTTAGGAATAATAATAGGAAACTGTTACTGTAAATATATGCTTGGTTTCTGTGTATTTTAAATACTGCACACAGAAGTGCTAGGAGAAAAGGCTTTAAATTGCATGTGGAAGCTTCCTAGAATCCATCTCTTCATAAATGGTATGATTGTATTGCAACTACAACATTAAAATAGATAGTGTTACAGATTAATATTTAAAATGTTGTTTATCTCATCACAGTGGTACTGTTTAGATCCTGTCCATTTTATTTATATTAACATGTTTACTTCATTGTTTTGTTGTCTTTTACTGTTCAGAGGTGATTTGGGCCAAACTAGAGCCTTATCCTAACATATTTTGCCTCTCAGGACATTCCCAGGCCATTGTAGAAGAAAATTTGGAGAGTAAAAATATTTGATGCTTTCATTTGTCCATTTAAAGATTGTCTTTAAGACACTGAGAATTGTACAGTAATAGCTGCACAGTACTTTTCAGCTTTGTTGTTCCAATTAAAACTAATTTTAATTGTAATTCACATTATTAGAAGTATTTACATGGAGTTTTTATGTCAAACAAACACATAATTTCAGTACAGTAGATTATATTATGGAAAGTTGATGCAATTTCCACCATAACAAAGTAATGACCAATCATGGAATGCTGCTTGAATGTTTTTTATGCAATGGCCAGGACTTTTTCTCTCTTAATTAGACAGAACTCGTTTGAAGTAATAAAACATTCAGGAGGCATTTGTGGAAGGTTGTAGGTATAATATTATCTCACAACCAAATGGGAATCTAGCCAAAATCTTCTCCAAAAGTTCTGATAACACGTTTGCATAGCCATTCAGTTCTGGCTAATGAGAGATGAAGGGAAGTCATCTGTTCTCTGATAACTGTGTTTTTTTATGTTTTGTATTTATTTTATTTTCTTGTTTCTACTTTGGTCTTGTCACATGAGCAGGCTTTGCAAGTAAAAGTTGCATATCCTTCATTCAGCTGGACCCAGATGTTATGTTTGAAAAATGCATCCAACCTTTCATTACAATAATACTGTTTGGAGAGCAGTTGTTGGCAGTAACTTAGCTTCTTTCACTTGCATTGTACTATAGCATTTTTCCACACTGTTGGAACAAATTCTATTGTCACAGGTGTGACTATTGCTACACTAACAGTTCCCTTCTGGCCTGTCAAGCCAAGGGATTACAGAATAATGCCATTGACAGATGGGATAAATGAATGATTGACTAATTGATTGCCTACATAAGCCCAGTGGGCTGTGAGAGAAGGGGCAGCCACCTGGGACAGGCACAGGTGAGAGAAAATGAGTGTTTGAAACCACAAATTGCTCATTCTGGGCTCTGGCTCAGACACATGGCTGTGAAATGTATGTGAGATGAAGGTTGGGGAGATGTGCTGCTTTGGATCTTCCTGTTAGCCTCAGCCATTTGCCTTCCTGTGTAATTGTTTATACTGTGTCTGTAATGGCGCTGTGTAAACCCCTCAGTAGCTGTAATAAATCTTGACTGGATGATGATGTGTTGTCCTAATCTTACCTTTTCATGCTCAGCCTAAATTCGATAACCTGTTTGATGGTGAGTGTGTTACCAAGCTCCCTATGTTCTATAAAAAAACCAACGCTTTGCATAGGCTTAACCTGCATTTTACTACTACAGCTGCATATGTATGAGATCTATGACCTATTAAATGATCAATCACCACATGCTATTTACCTGTACAGCTACAGCAAGGATAGCAATGTCTCACATTTTCTTTTTAACGGATACCAGAAATGGGCCGCGTGTAAATGTGGGACATGCAGTCAACAGACATGCCCTACCTCTGATTTCCTGTCCTTACATTACACTTACTAAGCAATAGGTAGCAAGTACACTTAAAGGGGAGTCCACTCGAGGGGCTTGACTGTCATTGTTGGTGAATGTTTCTTAAAGGCTAATGATTATACCTTACAAGTAGGTAGATGAGAATTGTAATGATACATCACAAGATATAATATCCCTATCATATAAATGCTACCGCAAGTGGTCTTAAATTTACATTTTTGGCTCATTTTTTAGCTAACCACCTTTCCTAGGAGCCAAACAAAAACTTAATTACTCACTGAAATAGTGTGCATGAATAGTTTTAGTTAAATAAGGAAGCTAATCTCATTTGAATACAGTTGAACTACTAAATACCCAAAGTGTCTAAGTAAACAAATGTTCTTGTTTTCTTATTTTTAATTAATGCTTATGAAAGCTGTAATCAAAGCTTTTGACACATAAATAGATGTCTTCCTATTTGTGATTGTTTCCGAATAACTTTGTAAATTATAAACCAACAATTTTGACTTCTAAAAGGGAAAACTCTGTAGCATAACCCACTAACAACAAAATAGCCCCCATAGAATTACAAAATCTAATGTTTATCTGTTATTACACTGGAAGTATACTACACATTTTATGAGTACAAAAACGCCTGGGATTGTAACATTCAAACCCGAATTCAATAAACATTTGCCCTGCACTTTGACATGTAAATAAATACATAGCCTTTTTCATTTTCAAGCACAGTTTGGTGAGTCAATTCATGTAACATGTAACTTGCCCTTGCTGTTTGCTAGGCCACCTCCTATTTCCACACCTTTCTCCCATTTCATGGATGTTTAGCCTGTATGAGCGCTGTTCTGACCCTTCTCAGCACAGGGCTGAGTGGACTGAATAAGGCTAAGCTTTTTAATAGCACTTTCCGTTAAGTTGACTTGGCGGTTTTGATTGAATCCAGGGGTGAGTCACTGATTGACCTTGGCAAAGAGTTCTACAGAAATGGGGCCCAGTAACTGAAAGATCGATTGCAAGCAGTCTTTATGTGAGCTCTGGGGATAGGTTACAGCCCACTGTATGGCCTTGGTATGAAGAGTAAGAGTTGGAGCAGAAGGTAAAATTGAATTGGACCAGTGCAATGGGGCTAGGGCAGAAATGGCTTTATATGCTAAGGAAAATAATCATGAAATTAATTCTAAGAGGAAACTGGGAGCCAGTGTAAAATGGGGTCTATGTGATACTTAACCTTGGAGAGGAAGCAGTAACTTTTAGGTAATGATAAACATTAAAGAGAGAGCTAAGAAGGTTTTTATTAGAGTCTGGAAGCACTGGTCAGATTTTTGCCTGGTTTTGGAGAAAAAAGTTGTTTTTCAATTGTTTTTTTTGTGTGCTGTGGTCTAATTTTTTTTCTCCTGAACCATAAATGTATCATTTTAGACAAGAAAATGAGGTCATGGCCTTTCAGATAAAATGATGAGTGCAGTCTGGACAGCAAGTGCCATCATCCATAAAGAATAAAATCCAGTTATACAGCATGCAGAAATTGTATAATATCCAGGACAACTTAACAATGATGGTGGGAGGCTACTTGATATGAGTGCCTGCAGGTTTGAAATTAAAATTAAGGCTATGTTGTCTAACAAGGTTACAAAAAAGGTTGTAAATGTATATAATGGACAGAGGAATGATTCTGGGGGGACAGTAATGCGAAGTGAGACATGTTAAAATGAGCACCATTTTGGGGTGACCAAATAAGTGCCTGTTGGAAAGACAGAGCCTGAATGCTGAGTGTGCTAGGCCAGAGCCGGGCCTTCTGCTGTGGGATCCAGCACAAGTGCACAAGTATTTCATCTTTCACTTGCAAGTGTAATTGGTAGCATTTAATGGAGCAGTTTTATGCTACTGTTTAACTATTGCAGAACTATTGCTTCACTTACAGATTAAATACTTTAAAAGGGTTGTCAGACTGGCGGGGCTACGAAAAGCAGAATTGAAACTAGCTCATAATTAGAAAAAAACGACAAGATCACTGGTATGGCTTTTCAGCATGCATCATTACATAACTGAAAAAAGGAAGGCGGGGAGTGGGGGGGTGGGGGTTAGGGGGAGGAAGTGACATGGACTGAGCAGGGATAATAGAAAAGATTACATTCAATGCACTGAGGATAATCCGATCAAAAGCAGGACTCTGTCTGAATGCAGACCGGATATGATGGCATGCATGTTTATTTTCCATGCTTCAGCTGTGTTTTGCGTTGAAATAAAAGAAACTGTAACTATAGAATAGGATGCTTTTATAAGTCCCAGGTGCCAACTTTGGCTGCACCTGGTATTCTCAGATGAAGCATCTGACAAAAAGGTTTATATTATCCACTTCAGTAATCATGTCTAGGTTGAAGCAATTGAGGCTCTGGGAGTCTATGCCACTTTTTATGCAAAAAGCTTTGCATTGCTCTCAAACAACATTTTTTTTCCTCATGATTACATCTTCTGCAATAATATGACAGTATAAGGGGAGGTTAGATGCATTCAACTTTACATTTGAAGGTGGATGGAAAATGTTTTCACATACAGGGGGGTCACAGTGCTGTATGTTGAATGCATAGTGTTAGTTAATTCAAAGGTAATTGAATATTGTCCTGAACATATTGGTGAAATTAGCTTTTTTGAACCAAAAAAAACTTATCAGCATAAATATTCATGACATTGTCTGGTGGGAAATATTTGAAAGCCGAACCCTGTGGACCACAATCCTCCCCTGTTTTGTTTAAGTCTGCAAATAAATGAGGTGATTTTCGAATGGCTGAAGTGCAAAGCTGCGCCCCCACCACCCCCCTCCCTGTCCACTTTCAAACAAGCTGAAATTGGAAATGGGAAAGGATTTTATTAAGGCGTTTACTCTTCTCTAAATAATCCCCCTGTACTCTGCGCAGAGGTAATAACATTATACAGTATGTGATATATAGGCAAGGTTTAGAATGGGGGTTTCTTGTTTGCGAGATAAGAGAGCGCAATTACGGTTGTGATATGGGGAGCGAAGGGGGCTGACGTGGTGACAAATGAGCCGCCCGCAAAACTTAAACCTGACGCTAGCAGCAATAACCTGGAATAATGGAGGCTGACCCACGGACCCTCACCCATATCTTCACACCGATTATGCTGTGAATTGGACTGGATTCGCCAGGGCCTGCCCCCATCGGTAAACACGGCCAGATATCGCCACTGACGGTCGTTCTGCTCCACTGCAAAAAAGAACAGGACCACAATGGTGGCTGGACTCTTCAGAGTGAACCGGTTGTACCAGGGATTCATAGTCTTGGCAGATAGGTACCACCTACATTGTTTAAGGTCTGGTGAAATCCATATAATTGTTTTTTTAACCTTCATTTTTCCAATGCATCTTCTGTATAGTGTGCCTTGTTCCAGTGCTGTACCAGTACCAGTACTGTATGTCAGGTGTCAGTGCATTATATGGTTTGAAAAGAACTGTGTAGAACATGCTATCATCCTCTCCCACCGGGTTTTTTTTTCAGACAGGTGGCAGGGTCACATAGATTAAGCCCTGTGTCTACCTTGCCGAACATATTGTGCATAATACAGACTTCATTGCTCTACTTGAACTGCATTTTCTGCATACCACCTCTAAATTAAGTTACACACTGCGGCTTGTGTCTGCATCCAGTTGTTCAGTCCAATCTCAGCCCAGTTTTATTAAACTTTCATTGTTTATGTTGACGAAAAGGTACACAATTTCATTTTTATATTTACGTTTGTTGGCAGAGAAATAGAAAAAAAACAGCCAGTATAAAATCAAAAATCGTCTTCATATCATGAAGTTTGTGCCGAGCTGTGAATTTTTGTCTCATTCTGTTATTGAGCACATCTATCAAGCCGACACTCAACTGCAGTTTGTTTGATGCGTAATATATTGTCTCTATGTGGAACACAACAGACAGAATCTTCCAAAACCACAACCACTGCTGTTCCATAATTCTAAAAACCAATGTTACATAATTCAAATTCATAGCTGCAATTTCTTGCTTATATTTCCTGATATGATAACAGATGATTAGATGGATGTATCTAAACAGCAAACCCTGGTGGACAAGTCAGAGTCAGCCCTAATCCCATGTTCTGAAATAAAAATGTACCCTCTTTATTTAAGGATGATTGCATGTAATTACATCCACAATCTGAACTTAAAACAACCTTTTCAACAAAAGCATGGCCCTCTTCATTTTCATTTACATTGAAATGCAATTGGATGCTAACCTTTGCTCACAGAACTAGAAGATAGAAGAGTAATTGCCACGGTCTAATTGTATTTGCATGCGTGAAACCACCCTTAATAATTATTCTAGATACTGTTATGAGGAGACGAGTTTTATAGTGGAAGGTCCAGCACATCAGCCTTCACCTAAAGTATACAAGTCCACCTGTACCACTGCACTAGGCATGAAAACAGCAGTCATTTCATTTCAGCTATTAAATTAATATTTAATAATGCACTCCATACATTGTGTATACATACCAGGTATGATTTATATCAGTGCCATAACTCGTGTTGTACTGCACTTTCATCATTTATTGCCATTTATGCCTTCAAGTATTGGTTATCAACATGAGGGTCAGAATGCAGACCGTAAGGTCATGCAGAACTGCGTTTCAAAATGCATTAAGGGAGAAAAAAATGAATGTGGTCAAATTTCAGATTTTTAATATGACCTTGACTTCGCAGTGATATGAACAGACTGTAATAATTCTTTGACTGTGAAAACGCATCATATACTCAGGAATAGTATGTGTCCAAGATTATGCCAGGAGGCTCCATCAGGTGGGTGGGAGGTTGGAGGGGTGGGGGGTCTGGGAGTTATGTGAGCATCACAGTCCCTGATTGAAGATGTGTCCAATTTAGCATTTCAGTCAGGCCATTCCAGGCAAATGAATTATTTAAATGTCATATTTTCTTTGAGGAATGGCAGAGGAGGTGGCCGTCCCACTTGTGCCGTGAGAAAAATCTCTATGCAGAGCCTCTCGTTTAATGTGACACGTGGACACAGGAGAGACAGTAATTAGCGATCCGCTTGGTTCCCTTCTCCTTTATTACCCAACCTTATTAGAAACAACAGACCATTAAACGGCCTTTAAATGTTCACTTAATTGGCTATATGTATGATATGGAATAGGCCTGCAATACAGACAGGGTTAGAGAAAAAATGAAAGTTTTTTTTTTTTTTTTGTTAATGCAGAAACGGTGTGAGATGCTTTCTGCTCCAGTGCACGGCGGGCTGGGAAAACAGGGCTGAGTGGTGTCAGTCCTGGGAGTTTGTGCACCACTGAAGCAATCGCTCTGTCCAGAACGGCCCCATGTGCTGCAGTCACTGGGGGTTTCTCCGCAGCCCACACCATATGCTTTATGGATGCCGCTATCACAGGTTCAAAATGAATTATGAAAAAACAATCTAATAAAGGTAGTGTTAGAAAGCATAGGATGGGGGATACGAAGGTAGGGATGCAGAGAAGAAGTGAGTAGGAAGGCTAAGCGTTTCGTTATAAACATAAAGGAAATTGGAATGTGCATACTTGGCTGAAATATGCATAGCAACTGTGGATAATTTTCTTACTATGTTTTCCATCATTTCTAATTCCATTTTAATTGGTAGTAGCTTACTTTGAATAGCTTTCCAAGAATGAGCCTTGACAATATTAAAATGGACACTGTAGCCTGAGATATCACAAATAACAAGATATGACACAATTATGACTGTAGCGAGGTTTGGCGCACCCTTAACTGGAACAGAATATGCTCATGTTTCTCTAATCTCATGTGGCCCTTAAGCCTAAACTGAAGACAATGATAAAATTATGAATGATTACTGTATTCTTTGCTCTTCGCTTTTCAGTAGCTTCTGTGTGGTCAAGTCATAGTCAGAAAAATTTGTGTATGTTATTTTAATGTGTACTTACAATTTATAAGTAAATGATAATTCAATACTTTCTTAACCATGAGCACACTTATAAATGGTTTTTAAGTAATTGTAATTACTTATAAATCATGAGCAACAGCCTTTAAATATGTGTTAACTTATGTTAATTCATACATTAAATATAATTATTGACTTACAAGCAGTGTATTAATGAATGACAAACAATTAAATAATGATTTATTTATATTTTATGAGTGGTCATTAAAATAAAGTGTTACTGTATGTTGTAACAGCGTAGTAGAAAAACAGCAGAAATTACAAATAAAATTTTCAGTAAAGTCTGTGAATTACTTCAATTATAGCACAAGGATGGATATGAACATGAAATTTCATGTTGAAATGCAGAGCAAATTTAAGATGGCATCCATGTGAACTTCCTGCTAGCACTTTGAAGCACGTGTACCAGCAGATAGAAGACAGCACTGCATTTTCAGCCAAACATGAATGTGCCTGTTCCATTGATGGCAACCCGTTCAGTTTGCTTGGGAAAGGTGTTATGTTGCTAATATGAGATTTCTGGCTAATGAGATGTAAGAGCTTAGTGTTTGATCACGGTAATACTTTGTAATGTTTATGTGGTAGAAGAGGCTTGGAACCATATAAATATAGTTGTACTTCTTAAAGTAGTGAATATTATCTATTATTCTGGACCTGCATATTTCTCTGTTGGCGCCAAATTCAGACCCATTCTTAGGTGAATTTTCCCAGTAACTTATCATTGCGAGAATGGAGGACTTACCAATTCTAAACTCAGCCCTCTTTTTGTCCCCAGTCTTTTTGTTTTTGTTATTCTGTTACTGTATTACTTTTCTGTACTTTCAGAAATCCAAGCATTTTCCATAGAGCACACTTAAATAATATCAAATATTAACTTACCAATCTGGCTTTGAAAACCATGCCATTCTGTCAATATGCACCTATGCCATGTTGTTCTTAGACTTTTTTCTCTTCTCATGAATGATCAAAAGGCCTTCCCAGATTTTAAATAACTTAGTATCGGCATGCCTTATGTATGATAATTAGCTATGGAAGTCAGCCTTTCATTTGTGTCATTTATTCACACACATCAACAGACATACACACAGCTCACCTGCAATATTGAAGGAATTACAAAAGAGACTGGGGCATGTATAGACTCTTCTGGCTAACATGTATGTGAGAGCAAATTCACACAGGCATTTGATTCTGCCTTTCTCCATTCACCACCTTCTGCATTTTTTCTTCATTGAGAGCAAAACAGTGAAGACATTATTGATAACTATGCAAAGGCACTGCTTTATTTATTCTCATTCCTTTTTCATTTTGTGTCTTTTGTGTATAGAAAGCTTTTGAATATTTAAGATCAGATGTGTGGTTAATGTGCACTGAACTAAAATGTACTTTTTTTACTCATCAGATAATTAATTTAACTGATTGTTTTTGTCATAGCATTGTCATAGCATTGTCATACCAGCAAATGGTAGCACAATGTGTACTAGTTAAAAGGAACCCTTATTAATAAATAAATTAATAAGGGATAAGATACTGAAAGATATCTAGTTAACTATCAAAAAACAGAAATATTTACATCCATCCTTATTTACATCCATATTAGTTTAGACTAACCAGGTAATTATCATTAACTATATTATACAGCATAATGTCCATTTGTGTCCAGAGAAGTTGACATTTTTCTGTGGTCAAACAGGTCAGTCCGCTAAAAAAAGGAGGGACAGATCATTGCTGGACTTAAAGTCAACATTTTACTGTTGAATATTTATGTTTAAAATATCACAAACCCTGCCTCCAGTAGCACTGCTCTTGTTTTCCAAGACAGCTGGCTGACAAGTAGTGAGCTCTACACTATGTGTGGGCATGTGGGCGATATACCTGTACATAGAAAAACAAAAATAAAGCGGCTTCCAGGAGGGAGTGACACAAACAGCCCAGCAGGAAAAAAAACAATTGTGAGGCCTTGGCCAGGTGAAGGGCGACGGGTGACCCCAGTTGCTCCTGGTCGATTGCCTGGGCCCTCTCAGTCTCCAGGCCCTGATTCAGCTGACAGAGGTTCCGCTCCAGCGTGTCCCTTCAGCTCAGTTAGAGCCATGTGCTTACATGGATATGGGCTGCACAAAACAAAAAGGACAAAAAAAAAACAATGACACAAACAAAAGGGAGATACATAACAGTAACAAATAGAATGAACTGCAGAGTCTGGAAGAGCAAAATGAGGAAAAACAAGATTTTGCAATGTCAGAATGAAAAAAATGAAAGACACAGAGTACCTTTAGATATAAAATAATGGGAAAGGGAGAATGATGGACTGGAGATAAAGAGTAGCAAAATGGTTGAAAATGGTCAGCAAGAGTAGGGGTTTTAAAGCATTCCGGCAGCAATAGGGGCCTGCAAAGAAAACTGAACAATAGGGTAGCATGAATAAAAGAGGCAGGCAAAAATGATATCCTTATTAGTTTAAAAGGACATCAGCATTACAGACCGGAAAAAAGAAAAAACACAACCCTGTGGAGATGATTGCGTGTTGAATGTTCTTCTAGAAAGGAAAAGGATATTGAGTTATTTAAATAAACTCTCTACCATTTAAATCAATCATCAAAAAAATAATTTTGTTTGATAGGCTTTCAAACTTACTAAGCATTTAGTATTACACACTGTTTGAATACTCACGTCATAATCATGAGAACAGAATACAGAACTGCATTTTTGCTGCATTATTCTTTCTGATTCTGACCAGTCCATTTTACTCTGTGGAATATGAATCAGGACATGATGGGTGATCTGGTTATTACTTTGGCCACCCAAAGCAGGCCAAGCTGGAGTGTGGGTCAATGCAGGGCCTGCATTCTGACTCAGGGGCATAAATCCCTGCCGGATGACAAGGCAGAAAATGGGGGCTCTAATATCTGATCGAGGATCACTAGTTCATCCTAAAGCAATCCCAGCTAAACTCAGCATAATAGGATTGCATTTATAATCTGGTCTTGATTAGATGTGGCGACTGGTTCTCCCAGCAGCAAGTAACCCAGCGACTCGTCAGATGTCCTTATCTTTTCCTATAGCTGCTGTTTTACTACATCAGTAAACCCGTGAGTTTATCACATAGTCACCCCATTAACCTATTCTGCAGACAAAGGTTTAGCCCAGCCCTAATATATAAAACATAAAATTGTGGGATTTTAGTCATGTTACTTGTTTTGCAGTGAAATCTGAAAGTCAAAAGACTTCAGTTAGGAATGCCCAGTGTTGATCAGGTCTTTTTCTGCCTTGTCTGCACAGAGCAGGGTATTGTATTTCATTCTGATGTCCCTCTGTGAAACCAGGTTTTTTCCATCTCTTCAGTACACAATAACCCCAGGCTAAAGGTACAAAATACTCTGTGGGTCAGGGTAGGTGCTTGCTATTATATAATGCTCACATGTTGTTCCACTCCGTTACCATTTATAACAGTAATGCAGATGTTAACCCAGTTGTATTATATCAGTTATAAAACATACACACACACACACACACACACACACAGTGAGGTCCAAAAGTCTGAGACCGCATTGAACATTTTTTTTCCAAACCTTTTCATGGAAACCTGAAATAAACAGCAAGTTTTAGGATTTTGAAACATTTAAAACAAAGAAAAGTTATGACATCTAAAATGAAGAAGAAATGTTGAAGATTCTGAACAATGTCTAAGACTTTTAGACCTCACTGTATGTATGTATGTATGTACATATGTACATATCCTCAGATTCAAAATCTTCTATAAATAATATGATTCTGAAGATAATTCTGATTCTGACAGCAAGTATGCATGTGCATAACCATCAGTATCATAACTAAAATCATAGAGTACCGTAACTTCCGTTCATATCGAGATGCAGTCTTGTGTCGGAGGATGGCCATGATTTTGACCTCAGTGGGAGGTTCCATTCCATCTCTTGGGGGTGGAGCCAGTACAGCCAGGCAATGGAAGTTAGGAGCTGCCACAGCACAGGAAGGGGGCTGTCAGCTGTTTTCAGTTTGCAGAACAGAGAGATCTATTTGGGGTGTAAGGTTTAATGATATACAGTCATTTGTTTCCATAAATACTGTTAAAAAAAGATCAAAGCAAGTCATATGACCTCTCTACACACAAGCAAAGCTCCTTATTACTTGCTCCTACTTATTAATATGCTCCATATACAGTGGTTTAAGAGATGTGTAAGTCTCTTATCCGGAAGAGATGTGCAGTAATTGTAAATGGAGCATGAATGGAGCTTATACTGTAGTTTTGAAATACCCAGCAGTTCAACATGCCTTCCATACCAAAAGGCACTTTTTTGCAGGGTTTAAAGAAAGTGGAATTCTGTTACAGTCAATGGTGTCTTCCACAATGGCCCACTTTCGCCTGGTGACTTTTTCCCACTTGGTTTGATTTATGTTACATTGCTTGAAGATGTATGCCCTCCTAGAGCATAAATCAATTTTGTTCCCATGGACCAAGACACAGACCCACCCCAAAGCTTCCTGGGTCTTGCATTTACAATATTGATACACAATGTGACAATCAAAGCTATTATAAAGAAAACACGACAGGCTAAATTTGGCCAGGAACCATGTTGTTCGTTTTTAGAAGTACTTTTCATTATGAATTTTAGGTGATTTGTTTAACATCTGCAGAGACAGATAGAGATCTTAAGATATCCATTCTAAAAAGCAGGGTAGTCTGCTAGAAAATCATAATACTGGACTCAGATGTCTGTGCAACGCTTATAACCATAATTATAACTTATGAAGCCTGTCATCAAACTACTGGTTGTTCACTGCATCATTAAATAAAGGTAATTAGAGTCACTCCCATCTCTGGCTTGACTTCAGCAAGCATTGTGAACAATTTTTACCTGACACTACAAGTGCAAGTCATTTAGATCCTCAGCTCATAGGACATCTGTTAGATTCAATGTAGGAGATCCATACCAAGAGTTCACCCTGCAGTTTGTAACATACCCGGCACCGGACTTGTTTTGTGCAGTCCATCAGTCCACAGGAGTGGTAATTACCAACGGGCTTATACTCTGACACATAATTGCAGGGCTGTTTTCTTGGTTGTGAGCTTGTTGTGCTCTAACCTGCCAGCTCTGGCGGGGTAATAACGGGGCTATTCTTCTCTCAATGACAGGTAATAAGGAACATCAACACTTATGCCAGAACAAAGACTCTGGCTCAGGGATTCCTGGACATGGCTCTGTTCACCGCCAACGCCTCCCAGATGAAGCACCTCTTGCAACAGGGACCCGAAACTCAATTCTACTACTTCCTTTTCGTCTGCCTGGTGTGTACTGTACACTGGGGGCCGGGATATTTATGAAACTAAATCCCAATGCACTCAGACAGACTCATACAGAAATGAAATGTATTGAAATATGCTCACATAAAATACAGTATATTATCAAGATAGGAATATATATTGCAGTGCTTCACAGTACATGAGCAAATATACAAACAGCCATGGCTCTCAGATATTGTAATTTATTTAATAAAGCATTTTTTGTGAATAATATTTTTCAAATTTCCAATAGCTTATATAAACAGAATACCATATGCAATACGCTGTAATGAATTCCATTTCTGTGAGGAGATGCACACATAGGTGCCCATAAGCCAAATGACTGTTGTGGTCACTTCTCTTCCACAATGTTGCCCTACTTGATCACCTACTTGATCCTGAGACAACTGGAATCTGTATTGATGTTGCTTGAAGCAACTCCTCGCATTCTCTTTGAGCTTTTTCTGAGTCATATAAAATATTAATGTGCAAAGAGCACACAATTATGATTTTAGTTATAAAACCATGGTAATAATCAGACATTCTCATCCTATGAGTTAGAAGGAGCTGATTGTTTCAATACTGCAGAAAAAACAACTTATGCAAGGAACATAAGCTATATTTGGGTTGTAGGTGCTCTATGATGTGTCATATTTTAATGTGAAGTATTAACAAAACTTAATTAATGTAATGGATGCACTTCATATATTCAGATGTTGATGCAAAAAGTCATGATGCATTTTCTTACCCTTTTGCCAGGATAAAAACAGCATAGCTATACATAGTCTGTTCATTCTCTTACCTACAACATAGCTGGAGCTGTCTTTGAGTACACTTCTGTATTCATAATGCTTTTGACATACTTCTTTTTTCAGTCTGTGGGAGACGGTAACATAAGAGTCCATGCAAAGGTCATAGCAGTGCTGTTATCGCAGCAGGTGGTGGATCTGCCCTGGTCTAGCCCTGTCCCCATGTTGTGCATCAGGCGTTGTCTGAGTGGGGAACAGAAAATAACTATGGCCAGGTCATAATTAATCAGTCTGGCATTTTTGTAACCTGCCCTCTGTCACAGGAGTCTAAATTTCAAAGGTGCGCTGCTGTTTTGGCTCATCATCCTCCTGCTGTCTGAGGTGGAAGGGGTCCTAAAGGACGCAGCAGTCACACGCTCCATAATAAGTATCAAGTGACCAGCTTTCACGATGAGAGATTAAAATAAATAGCCATCGGAACTCCCTTGTTCCCGCTGCAGTCAGGATATATAGAGAAAAAGCAAAACAAAACTAATTTATCAGTCTACATTACTACATTTATTTTGTTTATTTATTCATCAGAATCCCTTGGCTGGTTCCATTATTTCAGCACTACCTTCTATTTGATAAGTCTAATGTGTCTGACGTGCTTTTTTTTTTGTAAAACTTCATTTTTTTCAAACTCTTAGTGCCTTGACACATTATTTAACAGTACCTCTGTGTCCATGAAGCCCAAACGAATGTCCACCATTAGGGACAATAAAGTTAAATTGCATTCCAGTGTAATGTTGATCAACTAATGAGGCCTGAGGTATAAATATTGCTTTTGGCAATAAATGCAGCAGTTCATTCTTGTTTGTAGCTTGCTGATGCACCCTCTCTATCAGAGGATGAATGCATATCTATGGAGTCTTTTGGAATGCTCTTTAAGCTAAATGCATGTGAACCTGAATGGATACAGGCTGACAATATACCCTCTAGAGAGTATACTTCACTGCACAGTATGTGAAATGCACTCTAACTCTCTCATGCAATGCATACAGAGATCTACATACATGTGAATATTCTCTTTTCCTTTATATGCTCAGAGTGTATGGGTATGGTTTGGTCTTTACAATGTATGTATGACATGCCTTGCAAAGAAATGATTAATGAATGTCAGACTGAGGTAATTAAGATGTCGTTTTGAAATGATGAAACACTCCACAAAATAATGATGCTTATGAGAAAATAAGACAAATCAGAAAACAAGGTAATGAGAGGTGAGTGTGTGAGTTTTTTGAATAGGTAGATGGTCCTGCATGTGGGTGTGTGTTCATATGTAAATGTGTAGCTCTTTTCTTGACAGTGCATTTCCGTTGGTCTTCAGCTCATCGTGGCCGCATTGCTGATCTACAAAGGATCCCAGAACCTTGAGTATGACGACCCTGAACGCAGACTCAGTGACAGGTAACCATCAACAACATAGACTGGTCTGCACTTGAGTTTATAGAATATTCTTTCATGCTCAAGACATTTTGTAAGGAGGCTATCAAAGCCAACTATCTAAACAAATTCAGGTTGTCTTAACCTCTTTTTGACCACATAATTTTAAGTATTCTTTGATTGAAAAGTGAAATCTTTATTGTAAAAATATCAATTCACTGGGTTCAGTATTGACCTCTTTGTGATTTTTACAATATATGTAACATGAGTTTATTCTGATTTTATAGCCCACCACAAAATCCCCATTGTCAGTGCAAAGGAAACATGTCTGAGTTTTAATCATCTCAGAACAATGATTAATCAAGATAAAACTACAGCTGGCAAGAGTGTTCCAGGCCTCCCATCTATCTATATTTGTCCAGGCTTATTGAATAACAAAAAAACTGCAACATATATTTATGTATTTTTTGCAATCAGGTGTCTGCCAACATCGTAGTGCTTGCTGCTTTTGGCAAGGCATTCAGACAGAATATGATGAAAAACATCTGTTTGCTTTAGAATGTCAATGTACTTACGTGTTTTGCCTTCATTATAAACTCATTTTTAGCAGACGCAAGTGATTCATTGTGCTTGAGAGTGCTATATTTTACTTTTTTCTCCACTGCAATCTCTAGAATTAAACTTTGTTGTGAGTTAAGCAGGGAGAAGACCGCAATCAATATAAACGCAAATGAGAGTTGCAGTGCATTGAGGTCAGGGGAAGGTTTTGTGATGATAATATTATTCCAACAACAAAAAGGTACATATCAGCCATTGAGCCGCAGATGAGATTCAGCTTTGAAGATCTGACATATTTCATCTGAATTGAGGCCACATGAAAAGAGAAGGGATTCTATAGCTGGGAGATCTTAGAACTAAAGGGTCCCCCCACTTTGATTTGCTGGCATTGAGTGGAGCACATAAATAATGGAAAATAAGATAAACACAGGAGGTGGGAATATGCAGCTATAAATAAGCATGAGAATGCCCACCGTTGCAGTAAAAATGTACCTGTCAGAAAAGTTAGTCCATGTTTGGGTGGATGCGTGCTCGGGCGGTTTATTGCGCAGATCGTTGTGACCAGGTGGCATGAGAAGAGGTTGGGTGTCTGATATCTGCATCCAGCTGAACCACTTGTTTTTAATGTGGTGATATGCTCTTAAATTCAGAACAAATCCTGGTCATTTTAGTGCCAAATGTGGCCAGGAGTCCAGCAGAGCTGTGCATAATTGGTCACTGTGTTGCCCAGGGAGGGAGGGCTTAAAAGCCCACTCCAGCTAAACGCACCTCTTCGTTTTACTGGATGAAATACACATAAAATGCAGAGAGTGCTGCACCAGGACTCTGCTGGGTCGGAAAAGTAACACCCATTCATTTGCTCAGTAACTCAGTAACAGGAAAGCCACTTCGCCCATCACTTTGTTCATAACACGGACAGCTACATTATGCACAGAATAGCTGCATAGGACAGCTACATTTACAGGTATGATCCATAAGGGATTTATGCACATCCATCATGGCGTATGGGAAATGGTTTTAGGAGAAAGTTGTGCAAATTATTTTTACATTCCAATTACTCAGATTTTCACACTTATTCTGCTATGTAAGCCTGTATTTACTGTACAACGTAGTATATACTAAAAACTAGTGCACTCTGCTGAATTTACAGATTCTGCAGTGATAAGATTTCACATTGATTAGAATAAAATCACAAATTAAACATTATTTTGGAAACCAGTATGGATACGGATGTGCTTATTTTCAGTTAAAAATTTATGGAAACTAATAAAAATATTGCATTGATGAAAACATGGACATTGTATTGTCTAGCTTGGTAACCAATTGACTTTTGTTCATTTTTGCAAAGCAAGAGCATCCACGACTCGATGGTGGCTGGAGGCGCTGGAATTCTTTTGCCGATTCAAGCAGTTTGGTTTGTCCCAGAATAATCAGGGTAAATGCCCTTGCTCAAGGGTACAGCGGAAATGAGGACACATGGGATTTGAAAGCGGTAACAGCTCCACTCACCGGACCTCAGCACACTGCCAGACCGCTGTTCCGAAACGCTGCCGACTGACCAGGCCTAACCCCGGCTCCATTTTAATTCCACAGCAGAGCGCGGGCCTGCGCTGCCAAGCTGCACCCAGCCAAACGCATCTCACATGTGCGATTGGCGATCTTTCTTCCTCCTTCGCTGTGTTAGACAACTTAACAACAGAAATAGGAGATGCAAATACAGCAAAAACCTTTATGTTGTCTGTGGGCATCATTAAGCTCAGTTTCAAAATGCTTAATGAAAATAATAGGGACAATTGGTTTTTCAGGAAATATAATTTTTCAAGAACAGGTGAGAAAAAGGAAAATAAATGCTTCATTTTGAGGGCCATTCCCAGTGTCTCTCATTCTGATAGCACAAAGTTGAGACATCTCTCAGACATTAATTCCTGCTACCTTCAAAGGAGTCCGAGGGAATAGCAGATTTAGATTTCCACTGCGCAGGTGTGACACTCTGAGGGTTAAAGCCTCTCTTGGCATGCTGTCATTGTCATTTGTGGAGCCACGACAGTCTCAGATATCTGTGGGAGGAACAGGGTTATTTACACTGGCCTGCCGGCTCGTGGCAAAGTGGGGAGGAGGAGGGGGATGAGTGCTTTTGAAAGAAGGGAAAAGGCACAAAGAAGGCAGATAACAAGATGAAGTATGTGTGACGGTTCTGCCCTTTTCTTTCTCCCCCCTGCACAGACTGCACCTGCTGAACAACATAGTGACCGGGCTAATCCTGGTCATCACCGCCGTCAATGTCTTCATCACGGCCTTCTGGTTCTCCTCCCCTTCGCAGACCCCTGCCACCGACTCGGCCCTGCCGGGCCCAGCTGCCGCCACCGCCGGCCTCTAATGGGATCGTATTTAGGGAGCGCTCTCCCTGCAGCCGAATGGACTCTCTCACAGCCATTTGCTTTCATCTTGTTTGAGGCCCAGTCAGTAATCATATGGGAGCAATGAGGAAACCAAATAGACTCCTTTGCTTTTAAATGAGAAAACAGTCCCTCTCCCCCACTACCCCTACCTCTATCGTCTTCTCTCCTCTCACCAGCCCAATAGAGATAACAAACAGCACCCTGTATGATTTGTTTAACTCGCCATGCCCATTACCCAGCTGGGGAAAGGAGAGAGGAGTCTACAGTCACAGCAGAGATGAATATGGTTGCAGAAGCATTCTTCCCAGGTTGTCATTAGTCACTTCTTTTCTTATGTTGCTGTGGCTTCAGTCACCCTTGTATTGGTGTAAAATGCAATTAAATCCTATTAAAGACATAAATGATGTCCGTTGCCTGACTGAAGCGCTCAGGTCTTCTTAATTAAAGAAAACCAAGATCCATCAGAGCTCCACTTTAACTCACTCAAAGTATCACTTCACACGCGGCATCAATCGAGCTGTGACAAAGAGTCTGCTGCTTTTTGTTTTGCAGTACTTAATGCACACGCTAGCAAACAATGTCCCTTGAGCAAATATAAACACAAGGGTATTAACTCTCAAAAAAGAAAAAAACACAAAGCAAAGCATACACAAAAAGACATAAAAATTGACACAACTTATCTTGAAAACTGAGTTATTTGCATGCATGCTCTTCGCGCTTTTTAGGATTTAAAAAGACAGAATTTAATTCACTCCAAGCCCTGGAGGTCCATGGAGTTCGCACTTTGGAGATGCCTTTTAAGTAGCATCTCACTGACAGCTGAAACAACAGAAGATTCTAGTGCTCATCCAATCACAGGCAGAGTTTAAATAATTAAGCCCTGAGCTGAAATGAAATCCAGAGCCAGAAGGCACCCTGGGGTCAATATGAGATTTCAACTGAAATTCCTCCAGCAACACAACAAAAAGTGTTACTGTCATGTTTTTCCATTTCAGGTGTTTTTTTCAGACCCAGACAAGCATCTGATCACCAGCACTGCTTTGTATTGCTGGCTGCCAAATCTTGCCCTTTGCAATGTTATTTCTTGATATCAATGTGTTGTACATGCTCAACATTCAAAAACTGGAGTTGAGTTCTGAAACATCAACACTCACTGAAGGCACTGAAGGGAATGGTTCATTTTATATCCATCCAATTACAGTACCTAATGCTATATATCAGATGGCAAAGTTGGGTCAAAACCAATGTGTCAAGTGCAGGGTGCAGGCCGCGTCCACACCCCGGATATTTTACCCGTCCATGGCAGGGCACATACAACAGTCAATCTAAAGCCAGCACATCTGGTCACAGCGGTCAGTATCTGGGGTAATCTCGACACATTTTGATGCTTGAAACATTGACAGGACTTGACTCAGCTTGACATGTTGATGAATATTAAATTCATACTTAACTTTCAGACTTATATTATCCTTGGACTCCTGTCTACAGAATACATAGTCATTCCCTATGTTCAGATGTCCTTGTAATCCAAAGGTAACATTGCTAAATGTTCATAAAAAATTATCAATGATAAGCAAAACTAATTCTGTGAGGCTACAGGAGATACTGAAAAGAGCCCACATGGATTTCTAGAGTCCAAACTCAACCTACTGCATACTTAATTACACACATACAATGAACAATGAACATATTCACAGCATATACACTCAAGCTCTGAAGCAGGGCTGCCCAAGTTTGGTTCTAGAGATCTACTGTTCAGGATGTTTCACCTTTTATCCAGTAATTTCAGCACCTGATTCAAATCACTTCCTTAATTCATATTATTAAACCCTCTGCCTGAGTCTGAAAGTGGTGCTTTTTGAAAGTGAAATGGAAAACCACCTTTTGTTCAGTGCCTGTTCATCTTGGTCTCTGGTGTTTGGATGATTGCCGAAAGCCGATGGGCTTGCTACCTGTACAGCACTCATGTAAACAGGAAGTAGGAACATATAAACCATACAAACAGCCATTTGCAAACCTCAGACCATGTTTCCATGAGGCCACATTATTACTCACTGTGTGTGGTTTGTTCCATCTGGCCCATCACAGAGTCAAAGCTCCACTGTCTCATTCTTTTCTCCCCCTATCTTAGCCCACTGGTTAATGTCAGAATGTTGTTTTTGCCCTCACCAGTCCTTGGAAAAAAGTCGTTTTCCGTTATTAGGGAGCACACAGTCAATTTGCACAGCGGGATGCTGGAAGAGCCTTTTCCTCTGCTTACCGTGGTAATTTACTGGCTGCAAGGAGCATGCTGGGTGCAGAGAGAAAGGGTGGCACTGCCATTGCACAGAGCAGCTTCATTAAAAAGTCCATGGATCTTTTTGTGTTGAAATCATAACCCCCATATTCCTCCCTAATCAAAGGGGATTCATTATTTCGAAAAACCAGTGGCGTATTTTAAGACTTGAGAGAGAAAAAGAGTTTATTTCATTAAAACTGACGTGACTTTCTTTCCCCGCATTTAAAATGTGTCCATGTTTTATAACGAGGCTTTATTAGAGTAATGAGTTCCTCCTCTCTCCAATTTAAAACGTCTCTGCAAAGATTCTCCGGAGCTGTCAACAAATTGAAAAGGACCATCTCCTGAGGCAGTCATGCGTGCATTCGACTTCATTGCACTGCTTAAGAACTTGGAGGAGGTATGTCCAAATTTGAGTTAGTGGGGTACTCATCACAAAGACATTAACAACAGTAATGATAGTGTTGCCCACACTACACCCCTGCATACAACTGTTTGCATTTAAGCAAGCTTTCATACATAAAAGTTTGAATAGACTTTTGAACTGGAGTTTGCATAAATTAACAATGTATCAAGTATGATTTCTTCCATTCTTGGTCTTACTGTGGCTTTTAATTTGACTGAAATAGATTGATAGGAACATGTGACATCTGGTTGCACTTAACTCCATTCTATGTATTCTTATTTCTGTGCTGACTGTAATGGAAAATCCCTTACATGTCTTTAAAACTCTGTTTTAAGAAATTGTTCCTGCCAAAGCACATTTCATACTGAGGCTAAACAATATGAGAGGTTAACATAACTGTCCACTGCCTGCAACAAGCCCATCAAATTGTGTGAAAACAAATTTCTGCTGTTGAATATTCAGGAGAAAGCAAACAATGATGATATGATCAATTTGAAAAACCCTCTTAGCCGGAGTTTATAGGTTAGCATTCACACTTTTCAAACAAACCAAAGTTTTGTCACTGCTTAATATTTGGTCTGAACTTTTCTGATAAAGTAAGTCACTCCTACTCACTGCTGTGAGTCTGACTGGTGAGGCACCAGGTCCTTATTCTCCACACTTGCAATTGCAAGCGGTCCCAGATCCATTGCTCCCTTCAAGGTGTGGGGCGAAAGCAGCAGGGGTAGAACCAAAGACTGATGACCACATTATCGGCCCCTTCCTGATTCCCAGGGCCACAGAAGTGTAATGTAGGGTCAAAAGGAGCAAAGCAATCTCCATGTCCCCAGAACTCAGGATGCTGATGCTTTGTTGTCAATAAAAACGCCTCAGCTGTGTTTTTAATAAAAGGCACAGGGTCATAGACTGCCCATTGGGCTGTCCAGTTCTGCATAACAACATGAGCACAGCATGGGAAACAATTGTGTCTGCTTGACATTTGAAAATGATCACCTTTCTCGTCCTGGCCACATCTCAAAAACACATCTCCTGGAAAGACGGTACATGCACAGGTGGATAAATTGATTTTTCTTTTCTTTTTTCCCCTCTTTTTTTTACCATAAATCTAGCCCATTCCAAAAAGGGAGCTGAAAGAAATAGAGCTTTGGAATTGTATTGTCCAATATGAGGTAAATAAATTGAATTTTGAGGGGTAGGAATGGAGTATAACACAATTCACAAAGCAATATTTACAAGCTAATTCAATGGAGCAATTCAAGGTTACAACTTTTTTAAGATTATGACTGGAGCAGTATTTTGCGCAACCTTTTTTTTCCATTTAAAAGTTTAATTTCAATAGAAAGATATTCTTGCAGTGCAAAACAGAGAACGGAATACTTTTCTGAAGATTTATACAAAAGGACTGAGAATGGCATAATTTCTTCTCACTGGTCAATGGACAATATTATTTCAACCAAGGTCATCTAAAATGACTATGCTAATGTGTGCTGAGTAAGCACAGGATAGTGTGTTAATTACATTGTAGTCAGCTTAAAGCTATTACTATTACCTTGATTAATGGTAGATAGTGTTACACTTGTGTGGAATATACCTGACATTTTCCCACATGGAGACTTAAAGTAAATTAGCTATATAATATGGCAAAAATGAGACAGAAGAAATGTATTTGAATTGAATTTGTTGAATATATGGTAAACGGAATTACAACATGGCAAGTGCTGAGAGGGGTGTATACAATCAACATGGTTATGTTAGAAAATGTAATGATTATATGTGGCATGAGAGTGAGAAAAGTGTATTGTACTGTTTTTTGTTAAAATTGTGTTAATTTATTGTCTGTGTCATGTACTTTGACATCAAACTTTAATGTCCTAAATTAGACAGGGGCTAGTTGTAGGCCATGCTGGAGCATCATTCTCTCTCCTCATACCACCAGCGGCATGTGATACAGGAAACCAATGAATAAATAATTGCAATTTTCAGCAAAATGCAAAATTGTGTATCTGAAAATACATTTTCTGACACAAGTAGATTCTGTGGTGGCTGAGAAAACTGAAATAACCTTCCAATATGGTATCTTTTCCCAAAGCGTTCACAAACATGGGTTTCATTTATTTTCCATTCAAATTCCGCAAAGGCATCTTAGGTAACATGCTTCTCATTCATTCAATGTTCACCCCTTTCAGGTCTGGCCAAGAACATTGTGTACATTGTTTGATTCAGAATGCCTTAATGGAAATGATCACCTTGTTATATCGAACAGGTTTCTCACATCCCATCGAGGCAAAATGATGCCTTCCGGTCATTTCCCATGAAAGACCCTTTTCAAACCTGTGATATGTTGTTAAGAAACAAAAGATTATCTGTTATGTTGACGTATTTGCTCAAGATTTGCTCTGATTGACAGGCAGTGGTTAACTGACTGGAACAGTGTCTTTGATCAGTGGACCCAGGTGAGGTCCTCAGCTGTGAAAAATCCCATATTCACATCACTGAACCCTCAATCAATCAGAAGTACCACTGTTTTGTTTTCTGTGTTATATGCACTGTATTTCAAATACTGCCATTTGAAAGAGGTTTTACTTTTAATAGATTCAATTATACACTGACAGGTGAAAACTGTTGGGTCCTATTTACTGACAGAGTGGAGACCTGGTCACTGAAACTAACCCATTCTTGTTAAATAAAGAGCTCAATCACATAGCAAATGGTAACAAACCACATTGCCGTCATGTTAAAATAAGTTAAAACTAAATTATGTTACCTTAAAAATGCCTTCAATTGCTTCATTGATCAAGAGCTTAACTTTAACAAAAATCAGTGTGGACACATCCTAGGTTCCCAGGAGAAAACTTGACAACCACTGTTTTAGATGACACTTAACAAGCATAGGGTGACTGCCTTAAATGATAGGGGAAGAGCACACAAGTGGCTGTTTGTGCACTGTTGAGTCCATGGGTCTACTTAAAGGCTGTCTGAGGTGGTTAATGCTCTTTAGTAGCTATTTTCAGAAATAGATCAATACTTTTCTGTGGTTTCTGAAGGACAGAAATCTGCAGTTCTACATATAGGTGAATCACTTGAGCCTCTCAGGGAGATATCAGTTATTGAGCAGATGCTTGAAGAACGCTCATGAATTAATATTTGGGCCTCCTATTTATGGACATTCATCAATATGTCTGTGCTGTCAACAAAGTCAGGAGGCCTTTTTTCATACACAAAATAGATTTGTAGTGAAATAACAAATATCAATACTTTGGCTTGAAAATGATTTTAAAGCTGCAGTAGGTGTAGGTTTTTTATTGATATACGTCCAGATTTTAATTATAAAGCAGCTTGTGGTCATTGAGATACTGTGTAAGATTATCAGACTCACTCACAGCAAGCTTTACTGTGCATTCACCTTTAAAAAGTGGTACTTTGGGCCAGAGATGACTAGCAAATCATTTTTTGTCTCCTGTGCAGTGCTGAGGAGTCTCCAATCTCCAACAAACCACCTAACACATTGTTTTTTTTATGTTGATTTCATTTATTTATTAAAGAATGTTATGTAACTGTGGGAACAGACAATTGCTATCTTAGACTCAACAAATGGTTATGCAGTCTCTAGCAGCAATAACTGCAACCAACTGCTTCCTGTAGGTATTGATCAGCATCTCACAGCACCATGGAGAAATGTTGGCCCACTCCTCTATGCAGAACTGCTTAAGCTCAGTAACATTCCCTTCTTTTTCATCATGGGCTGCTCATTGCAGGACCTGCCATGGAAGATCCCAAAGGAGTTTAGGTCTGGACATTGACAAGATCAGGGGCTAAGCTGCACTTCACCTTCAGCTCAGGGATGGATGGTACAATGTTCTTATGAAGAATTATCTGATGAATTCTCTCATGGCTTTTCCCATAGACACACATCTAGAACTGCATTTACTTTTCATGACTACCTACTTTTTATCTTTTGCTGTGTACCATGCAGCAGTACTAAGAGGTGTGAGGTTGTGTTCATCTGTGCACAGGTAAAATAAAGTGTGTCGCATTGAAGAAGTAAAAAGAACTTGTGGGGACAATGTTTTGGCAGTCTTACTTCCTCCTCAAGGTCAACTGCCTTGTTGCCACACTGACAAGTGCGGTGACAGAAAAACACAACTCTGCAGCTAAACAAGGTTTTCGTCCCTAAACACAGAAATGTACTGAGAGTCACTACTGAAATTCTGGACTAAACAGAACCCTCCTCCTGCACTATAAAGAGACCTATTTCCTGTCCACCCCCCCCCCCCCCCACCCCCAACACACACACAAACACACACACACACACACACACACACAGTCTCTCTCTCTCCCTCTCTCTCTCCAGCTCCCCCATACTCATTGTGGCTGAACTGCTAATAAGAGGGTTTTAGCGAACAAGCAGAGCTTTATTGGCACACAGCTGGGGAGGCCGTTTTAGGATTCAGCCTGGGGATCAGTCGGCTGCACCAACTGGGCGTCTCGGGAGAGCGCTGGATTAGAGTAATAATGTGGCTGCGCGTCAAGCCACAGCTACCTCATTAGCACTGTTGCACACATGTTTTTGAATTTGCATATTGCACAGCCTTGCTCCCCAGGCACCTGTGAGCTGTGTGTATGCACCCCTGCCTCCGGAACCTGTGTTTCCATTACGTCAGCCTATATCTCTGTGCAAGACATTCTCTGTGCTTCAGTTGCTATGGGAGACCCTGTGTCTGTGTCCGTATCTCTGTGTGACGTCTGCAGTGTCGTAACATTTCAACAAGTCAATTACTGTTTTTGGGGTTTGTTTGTTTTTTTTTTTGGCCAGTAGTACATTGTACAAGGCTAAGTGCAAGGCCCTTTCACAAGGGTTAAGCCATGGGTCTGACTACCAGGCCGCTGGTTTTGATTAGAACTAGAAAAGCTGTGTCTGAACAACAGAAAAAAATTCTAATACAGTTCAGAAGTCTTGTGGCATGAGATATTCATTTAACCCCCGTATTAAAAGTGTTGGAATTGGCCCTTGATGTTTTGCTGGGTATTGACTTCCTATCTGGAATATTCTGTAACACTTGTTTTGAATTACAGTGGCTGAACCTTTTTATATCCGGAGTTGCTGTTTGGAGATGTCTTTCTGTGGGTTTAATAATGGAGAGAGGGTACTCTGATCCCATGAGGATAAATCAGACTGCCTTAAATTATCCATTAAAGGGACTGGTTTAAAGAGTGTTCATGTGCATAGCATGGAATTTAACCGTAGAGGATGATCATTATGTATAGTTATGGTCATAGCTAGGCTTATTTAAAAGGTACTGTAAACCTAGAATCAGTATGAATTCTATTAAGACATCATTTTATTCAATATAGATCTTGATTTCGATGACTAATACAAAAAAACGTGTGCTCAGTAAAAGAAAAAAAGGACCACTTCCAATACCATGCGCCAAACCTCTAGAAATGTAATGACTGGATTGCTAAACGCAGAAGGTAATATGATGTACGAGCATTTTAATCTGAATTACTGCATATCTGTCAGATTAGCCCAGTGCTTTAAATCCGGGAGTTATTCAACAGCTCAATAGCATACAGCAAAAGTATAATCCCTGGTGTTTTAGTGTTTCATGTTGAATTAAATACTGCTGCCCACAGCAGGGCTGCGATAGCTTTAAAAGCTGCTTGTTGATCTTGGAGAGAAAACAACATGAATCATCTTGATTCTATATATTTTCAGGGCTGGCATTTCGCGTGGACGTCAGTTTGTTAAATTTCTCCTCATAGGTTGAGCTGCGCGTTGATTTGAGAGACGAAAAGGTTGGTTTGGTTCCAGCGCTCGCCTAGCTGCTGGTGGTGTTGCGCGCACAGTACACACTGAGCTTGTTGGTTTGGAGATGCCAAAGCGCCTCCTCACTGCTATGCGCTCACACACAAAGCAGAAGGATCCGGTCGAGCAAGCGGGAACTATCGACTGATCTCCAGGTATCGGGCAAAAGAAGGGAATCACTCGTCTTTGGTAGGTGTTCATGTGGGAGCCGACACAAGGGATGTTTTGGTGATGGGTGTTGGAGAAGAGCCCCGGAAAGATTCCCCTCCAGAGGAAATCAAAAGGTATAGATTTATAACAGCCGAAATTAAGTATCGATGCCACTCTAAGCAAGTCCGGAAATAAGGAATCGTAGAATCAAAGGAATAACTAATTGTAAAGAGAAGCCGCTGGACATTTAACCAATCTGTGCGCGAGAAAGGAATTTTTTGCATCTGTCACCTTTGGATTGTACGTGTTTTGTCCCGCTGAGGACAGCTCTGGGAGTACGTTGCTTGGATTTTGGAGAATATCCATACCTTTGGAAAACCGAATAAGACTGGTCTATCGTTTCTTCAGAATGGAAATTCCGATTGTATAAGCTTTCGAGGTCAAATGATAATCTTCACCTGGTCTTTAATCTAACTATCGTATTTATGAGATGGAAAAACGGGGACTCTACGGCGTCCTTTATTACCTGATGTTAAATGCGCCCCTGTTGTTTTACGTAAATGGTAAGTAAACTCTAACCAGTAATGCAGTTTATTCTGTATTGTAGGCTACCAATCAGGCATTAAGAAGTTTGTAAATTTAGGTAGAGCATTGAAAATGCATTTAGTATCACGGTTTTTTGGTGGAGCTGTCAAACGACTCACTACTTGTTTAACTTTGAGGCTGTTTTATCCTCCAATTTTTTTTTTTTTTATTTAATCGGAGGCATTCGCAATGTTTGCATCAGCTAATGCATTTTCTTAATGTTTGTAATGTTTTACGAAATTCAGGAAATAGGAAACCCAGAATTGTTTCATTCTACATCTTTCCTACAGCAGAAACTCCCTGAAGCTAGTTCAGCAGTTGTTTATGGTCTAATTAAAAATCAAACACAAAAATGCAAAATATGAATGAGTATGACTTAAATAAATAGAAACAATAACCATGAAATCACAATCATCACTATAATACTAGCACGCTGATATGGAGATTTATGATCCTATATATCGATTGTAAAAGTGGCATGTTTTATTATCAGTAGCGTTTATTCATACAGCCTTGCCATTACAGAATAGACTACACGTTAATTATATTTTCAACAGGTTATATCAAACATGGGCACTAAATCAACGCAACACAAACGCCCCGTATTAAACTAAAATGCGCCATGTATTTAAGAGGGGATGTTTGAGTTTGAACCCTATTTTGGACCTTTATTTGCATTGCTACAATTTGTCGACGTAATGTTCAACATTTCAGGGGGAAACTTCCAAGCCTAGAAACATTAAAAACCTGTGTGAAACATGGGGCGAATGCGGCACCCCTAAAGTTCCATACACATATAGCGCATTAGTCTGCTTATGTTTGTCCTGTATTGTCGTAGGGCTAGGCAACAGATAAGTCTGGCACATACGAGAATACCAAAGGCAGATATTTTTACATCTTAACCTAACGACTACTTTGTAATTTTCTCCTTCTATTAGCCACATTTACTGAAGTGCCCAAAGATGTAAGTGTCGATGAAGGAGAAGACATTGAGATGCCGTGCGCATTTCGGGCCATCGGATCTACGCCGTTCTCACTGGAGATCCAGTGGTGGTATCTAAAGGAAGCGACCCCAAGAGAACTTACACACGAACTACAAATTAGTGCCCCCGCGAACAGAGCAAAGGTAAATATGCAATCTGCGAAGCGTCAGTTGCTGCGCCAGGTTTTCTCTGGCTCTGTTTTTAAGCACGTTTATGCAGTGCGCCGGCTGCCTCGCTGGCTCTGGCAATGTCCATATACATATCAAGTGTGAAAATGCTACGGACCTCTTCATCCTGCATGGCAGGGATTTCCGTAATTATCTGTGCCAGCTTCAATTCTTTGAGGAAGGGGGTGGATGACTGAGTAGGTGGACTGTGTATTCAGTTCGGGGTTCTGGTTGGATTTTAAGAAAAAAATTCGACAGTTCCTGTACAAAACGAAAATCCCCAGCTGTGTTAAATTCAGGAAAACATCTTAGCGCC
Source organism: Albula goreensis (assembly GCA_022829145.1). Classification (NCBI taxonomy): domain Eukaryota; kingdom Metazoa; phylum Chordata; class Actinopteri; order Albuliformes; family Albulidae; genus Albula; species Albula goreensis. The sequence goes on from CM040741.1 coordinate 10,344,361, forward strand.
TTGGATGCATTGTGTTTTGTGTGACAAGCATACAACTGATGTATAAAAGTGAGCTTTGAATAATGATTTTGCAATGATTTGACATAAAATGTCACAGTTTGAAACATCGCCACTTGCACACGAACACGCAGTGCCTGCCACGTTTTGTTTCAAACTGTTGCTGTTCATGTTGTCTTCTTTCAGTTAAGTAACATTGCATTGACTTAAGTATATATTTAACGTTCTGCAAAAGCTTACAAAAGCGTAAAAAGCTAATGTGCTATGTATTTTTAAAAGACAGAGCGTGTTCTATAATGGGATGACTGAAACATTTCCCCGAATGTCGAGTCTGATACGGTATTGCGGATGTCTTTAGCTGGTAGTGATATTTTCACTGCTTTCTGTTTTCAGGTTGCTCCCAGGGATGCTACAAAAATAAGTGTAAGTGTTTCCGTTTTCCTGTCCTTCTTGCACTGTTGCGCAGTCGGTTGAAAATCAACATTAATCCTCGTAACAGCGAAACGCCAGGAATTTCGGCTCAGATGACATCACGCTGCTGCGTTCGGGTGGTGATTGGGCTGCAGGTTTACCTCTGGAATGCAGCAGGATTATTCTTTGTGATTCGAAGGAAAAAATCATAATCGTTGAATTGGGAACCCCCTCCCGAAAGTTCAGAAAAATAACATCTCTCCTTATGCTTTAGTGTGCCCATTTGACTAGACTATTGAAACGCACTTTCATAATTGATTAAGTGTTCTAAATATAGTTTCATATTTTATTTAATCGTGGTTCATTTCATTAAGTGCGAAAGAACGATACATTTTTTATTCGTTATGCAATGTTAGCGTGGGTCACTTGTCTGCCATGTGTCGTATCATTTATCATTATCGAAGCTTTTTGTTCACATGTATTTATTTTCCGATGTCTTTACCTTTTTGTAGTTTTATTTTGTAGAATAATAATATTATTTGGACCTAATGAATCAAGGCAAAAAGATAAGCATTACCTCTCCATATATGTTATTGGATTATATGGTTTGGGTCCAGATTTACACATATTTTGTTAAAGCTAAGAAATGTTAGAGCTCTTCTCATTTTTAAGTCTCCTCCATGACAAAGACGAATCTCCCTGGTGTGCCTGAAGAAACACTGTGAGAGAAATCATGAATATTTCTCTCAAACCCAGGATGAGTTTCTTCTAATATAAATGACAGCAAACAGTGACCTTGTGCAAATGCTGTAGGATATAAAAAAAGGGAGATTACATTTAGGAAAAGAGCAGTGAAGGCTGTTAATGTGTATGTGATGCATTTCCTCTCCCTTTTTTCCCCTCATGCAGACAGTCAGGGTGCAGGGCAATGCCATCTCTCACAGGCTTCGCATCTCCAATGTGCGTAAGGTGGATGAGGGAGTGTATGAGTGCCGAGTGTCGGACAACAACGCCGATGAGACTCAGGAACACAAGGCCCAGGCCACGTTGTGGGTGACCCCTCGTGACGGCATGGTGGCGGAGGAGGCCGTCTCCCACATCCAGAACAGGTGGCCCCAGAGGAACAGCAACAGCGTGGCTGGAGGGGGGCGCTCCACCTCCGAGCCGGGCCAGGGAAAGCCCCGGCCGCCCCCTCCTCCAGCCGGCCAGGGCCCCGATTCCACGACCATGGCGGGGGCCTCTGCAGCAAAGTCCTCGGCCTCCCCCCGGCCCGGCAATGCGGCCATCCTCCGGCAGCAGCACGGAGCCGGTGAGTGATAGAGCCGCAGTGACACCTAGTGGTAGTGCATGGGTAGTTAGGTTTTTTGTGTCTGCATTGTGTGGCTATATGTGTGTGTGTGTGTGTGTGTGTGTGTGTGCAAGCGTGCATGTCATTTCCCAATAAGTTCCAAATCTGCCATTAAGATTTCTGACATAAAATATTGTATGTGCATATTTCATATTTCATGTGAATATGATTATTCATATGATCATTCAATGTTGCCTGAAGTGGGTCTCATAGCACCTGTGGATGGTTCCTTTGAGGCCATTCTCCCACCATGCTACCTGTAATACCACAATAGAATGGAGCATTTCATTGACTTTTTCAACACAGCCGGATGCAACAGAACACTGAGAGCTTGATAACACAGAGGCTTTTTTGAGTCTGACATGAATTCTCTGTTTGCAGCATGATATGGAACCTTGCTGACACTGAGGCAGAGTATAAAACAAAAGCCTGGGGTTTTTGATCAAATACCTGTGTGCTTCACGCAGAGCTACAGTGCAGTCACGTGTGCTGGGGTTTGATGGTGTCTTGTTTTTCACCAACACGCTAAATAAGCAGGAATGTTACCTGACTAAAGGCTCCAGTTCTGCTAAATCCTCAGTCAGAGAACAGGACCAGCTTTCATATGAGCCTCCAGCAATAAGGGATTCCATGATTAGTCAAGGAGGTCCTGATTTGAAGGATGATGAGTGCTCCAAGCACTGCGGACATGACTGCTCATTGAAAACAGGTCCGCCATCTTGTTACTGAGAAATTAGCATCAAACGAGCTTTTTTTTTTTTTTTCTTTTGGAGATCAATGAAGCAAGTCCCAGAATAATTGCATTTCACAGACGTTGCAGGAATGTTTAATATACCATTCTGCTGGATTAGATGTGAGCCTTGCCTCTGTGGGAGAGTGGCCGCGAGGGAGAGAGCGACAGAGATGTGCGTAGCATTCGTGAGCAGGGACTGCCTGTCTACAGCAGGGGAGGCGGTGTGCAGTGTCCTGGGTGGGCCTCTAGGGGGCATGAGTCAGGAGAGGGGTATCCTGTAGTGTAGACCAGGGGTGCACAATGAGGGCCCATCTGTTTTGGGATTTCATGCCAACTTTCTGCACTTAATTATTTAAAATGCCAAATCATTTGTTTGATCTGACGTTTGCGATAGTCATGAGCTGCAGCGGTAGACAGCACGTCTGTCCCCGGTGAAAACATCCAACTGTGGTCTGACATTGGAGTAAACCAACATAGGTGCGTGCGGCTGTATGTAGAATAATAAAACGGAGGGATGAATTTGAACAGCATAGACACACAGATATAACACACTCACAGCCTTTTAGGACTGGGTTTGTGCACCTCTGCCTCAGACTCTCTGTGGCTTGTTAACCAGGGTGTACAGACATTGGCAGCTAGGGTAGAGGTGTACAGTGCTTTGGCTTGGGGGGGCAGTCATTCTTAATTGGTACTCATTACAGAGGCTGGGATCTTGGACAATGTGTTCTCCCTGGATAATTTGCATAAAAACATTAAACTATGCCAGAAGACTCTCGATTTTCTGATTCAGTTTTCACATATATATTTCCAGACATAAAAATGTAAAAATAATGCACCCAGTGTTATGAAGGTATCGGTTAGGAGCTGAGAGTGTGTTGTCTCAGCAGTGATAAATACCTGGCTTCTTGTAATCCTACAGTTGTTGATAAGGCAACTAAATAAAAACTGCCACAGGAATAAAGCTTGCGCTGAATTGTGTTCTTAACATCATTGTTTCACTTCTGCTGTAGAATTCCTGACCCTACTCCATTTTGAGTCCATTGAGAGGGATGTCAAGAGAGGATTCTCAGCTCTTGTAAACAGAACAGAGTACATGTTCAGACTTCTTGTGGTGCAAAACACACACTTGTTGTTTATTGGTGTAAAAAATGTGTCGTATACCATCTTGCACAGGGTCAATCATTTTCAGTTTGACAAGCCAAAGAGTGTTTGCCATGTGGCTGTATAACTGAAGTAAATCAAATGGGGTAAGGGACCATCTGACACTTTCATATTGACAGAAATATGCAGAATTTGTAATGGCTTTTAACTGGGCCCTCTGTGTATTTGTCATCACATTCTGAAGGTTAAAAAGCCACCTGGCAATTTTAAAAGATTGGCCTTTTCAGTCATGTGCGCCAGGAAATACGAAAGCCGCTCCAAAATGGTTTCCACTTGCTGCAATGTCATTTTACTGAGTGGCAGAAACAATTATTAAAGAGGAAATGCCAGAGGTGAGTGGCAGATAGACCAGGTCCTCAGAACACTGTGTTTTTCAGACTCTCTCTCACATCTCAAAAATTCATTAGATATTAGGTTGCCTGCTGAAAAAAAATCATTGTTCAGTAATGTGACATATTTCTCAGCTTTTCCACTGGGAAACTAAATATCCATTCTGACACTACATGACAGGTCCTTTTCAATAGTGTGGGTTATAACATTTTTGTCTTTAAATTTGTCTTTCCATCCACAAAAAACCATAACATATTCTATCATATCGCATTAGTATTAATATTGGCTTGCCATTGTATAAATAGCCACATTTGCCAAGTTTTACAGTTAGCCAATAAACCCATCCACTGTATGTTGTATCTTTGGGGTTCAATTGGGAAGTAACAGTTACATGAACTGATTTGTTTTACAATCAATGCAGTATTTTTCTAATATTATGTTTAATAAAATATCAGTTGAACTAAATATTGCAGGGAAGATCAGTGGAACCATAAGGAAATGAAGGTATTCCGTTAAATGTACCAGTCTGTGAGTGGTACCATTAAATTTGGTTTAATTTGGAGTTTGTGGCTTTATTTTTATAATGAGTAATTAGGAGGGTGCATATTTGTATTTTGTCAAGTAGCTGTTTTGTGTGTAATTAAGTATTAGTTTCGACAGTGTGCCTGTAGTATGTTGTAAGTAAGTAAGGTATTATATATATATAGGGGCTCTATGTGTGTGTGTGCATGCGTGTGTATGCCTGTAAGTGTCACTCACACCAATTACGGCTCAGCGGTGATCGATCTCTCTCTCTTAGAGGCCTCAATGCTTTTCATTCTTGACAGTATTGTTGCCACTTGTAGCCCAAATGCCTTGAGCTCACAGGCAAAGAGAAATCTGGGAGCACTTAAACAATTAGGAATAGTCAGGTACTCAGTCTGGTGATTACACGAGACAAGACACACAAGTTGAAGCTTATTGCCAGAATGATAAGAAACACAAACAATCCCTGTTGCCCGCCTTTGTGGATCGCATACAGATTAGCTGAACCTCTGGCAGTCCCGGGCCTTGTGCGCAGCCTGTCAAAAAGGAGGTGAGCAGATGTTAGCGTTAGTGGGGAATTATTTGGACTGCGCGTGAACTCTGTGATGATGTTATCAGAATGTCACCGATGGGAGTTCCCATGTCTTCGCTGCGTGCAGTTTTCTTGCTGCTCTTCCCCTGTCTGCATGCTCCTCCGTTCTCTCTCTCTCTCTCTGTCTCTCTCTCTCTCCCAATTTTAATTGTGCCCGTTGGTCCGTGACTGCGCCTTTGCCAGCCGCTGTGCTCGGCGTAACAAGTGACAGAGGCGGCGGTGGCGTGAGGGGAATACTGGCACCCCGGATCCCCCGCTCCTCCGAGCAGGGGGGCTTTTGTGCGGGGGTCTGAGTCATCAGTGAGAGCCATTTACCAAAGTGTGCTGGGGGGGGGGGGAGTTCTGAATGATGGGACAATAATTTGGATGTCAAGGATCCTGAGACAATGGCAGCGGGCCTCAGCCATCCCTCATATCATTGCTTTGCCTCAGACCGCATAATCAGGCTACAAGCGTCATATATTCACCCCGCTGTGTTTGGAGCACACGCTAAAACATCCAATGTTAGTTTAGCTCTGAGCTGAAAACAGTCCAGAATGGATCAGATGCAATCTATCGGAGGGAAATGTACCCTCCAACAGTCATTTTAATGTTTCACTTTATTGTGCTTAAGAGTCATTTTACTGTGCTGGATTTGAGCTCCAAACGAGGGGTTTCTGGGTTTTCGGTCGGCATTTTGCGCCTTTCAATCGTGTGTGGGTGTTCTGGCCCCATCCTGAAGCTTGTAGGTGGTCATATTTTCTTGGAAAGAAAGAATCAACCATGGAGCCTAAGGAGTAGGAGGATCAAAAGAGTGCTTCATTAGAAGAAGAAAAACAAACCAAATTGTTTGTCTGTTTGTTCCCTCTTTAATGCACAGGAGGCAGAAAACCATTAATATGAATGCAGCACATCTGCAAGCCCGGTGCGCTGAATTATTGCTTTTCCAAAACACCATGGCATTTATTCTTCTCTCTCTCCCTCTCTCTCTCTCTCTCTTTAGATCCTGCCTTTTCATCTTCTCTTCAGTATATCACCCTCTCGTCTCTCATCTCTTTTTTCCATCTCATTCTCTCTTTGCCTCTGTTCTTCCTTCATCATTGCGCTCCTAATTTCCCCTCTTGCTTGCTGGGATGATTCAGTGACTCTGTGGACAGGGCCTGTTCTTCCTCTGTCCTCCCCCTGCCTAGGCTTGACAACCCCTCTCCTCTCTCTTGACTGCTGAAATCTGCTAATCAAGCCGAGGAAAAGGTTCGGCCTCGTCCCCACGACCCCCTGCAGTGCTTTCAAGGCGTAGGACAGGACGCTGCGCGATCCTTGGTCTTCCTTAGGGCAGGGCTTAGCTGCCTCTCTAAGTGGGAGGCTTATCTGACAAACAAGCGACAGCCCCCTCGGTGACTTCCAGCCCTGTACTCCCTGCAAGGCTGTATTCTGTGGATCGTGGCACGGACATGGAATTACAATTCGAGTCCAGCGTTTAAACACTCAATCTAGGTCACTCTCTCCATTTTCTCCTCTCTCCTCTTCCCAGCTTCCCCACAGCTTGTCTTCTCCCTGCACCTAAGATGACAGAAAAGACATATTGAGGTGGGGGTATGGTGTGGTCATCTCACCACTCAGTTAATCAAGCGCTTTTGGAGAAGGGTTTGGTTCTCAGTGCTATGATGGATTTACAGTTAAGTTGGACCTATACAACGAGAGAGAGAGTGAGAGAGATATGGAGGAAAAAGTATAAGAAAAAGAGGTCCAGGTTATGACAGTCCAGTGGAGGAACCTGATGGTTGATGCTGTGGTCATGCATTAGTAATTATGGGTGAATTCTGTGAGGAACAGTTTGGCCATTTACTCAGACAATGGAACCCTGTCCTTAGAATGGCGGCAGTGAATGTCAGACACTGCCCAAAATATGAATGTTGCCCTCATCCATATTCCCTTTTTAAAATGGAAAATATTGCAGCATACTGTAGATATATTGTTGATTTAGTAATCTAGTCTATTTGCAAAGCATGTACACTATACAGTGGTGTGTTCAATTTACATATGCGAATTACCCGAATATATGTAATTTGGACTGTAAAAAGGTCAAATCTAATGTAAAATCTAAGCAGTGCACTGTACATTTCCTTTATTCAGAGCAGTCTTCTTTGCAACTGAAATAATAAAATGGCTACCACATTCAGTCACCATTTAATGTGATGAACTCCAGCATGGCGCACACAAATGATTTCGCCTCAGTGTCTAGTCTAGTGAACTGGATCAGTTGGTTCAGACAGCTGTCTGAGTGGAGTAATGTTGCATTATACTGTAGCTGATAGTGCGGTCACATTTTTGCCTGCAGTTCCAATGATTCCACTATTTGAGGCTGTCACGGTATCAGCTGGGGTTCATTTTTTTAAGTCTGGGTGGGTTTTTATCATTTGCCACTTTGTGCGAAAATCAAACTGAGATGCAATAAAAAGGCTGTATTTCTTCTTTTGAGTGGCATCTTAGATGTGAATACCTTACATCAGTGTTACCTCCTCAGGATGTACTGTTGCCAGGCGACAAAGTTAAACATAATCTTTTATCCATTTGGAGATCCTCCGGGAATATAGCTCTGCTTGATGTCATGAAATGTGGTTAAAAGAAGGATTAAACCTTGCTGTCTGAAATGTTCTGTGAAGTTCCTCCCATGTTATTTTAGTGACCCCCGACTGAAAACAGAGGTCGCTTTTGCAGATGCTGGCAGCATTCTGCAGAGCAAGTCTTCTGTGTAAATATTCATCACTGGGTGATAATGTGGGTGTGTATTCAAAGATGTTTTGTTGAAATCCCCGACGACAGAGGTAACGTTACAAGAAACGATGATGGCAAATGCGCACATTACAAACTGACAAAACCCTTGCAAAAGAGAGATGGCATGGAAGCCTACTAAATAATCATCCCTGAATGAGCAGGAAGCAGTTTGCTTGCAGGAAATCCTACCATATTCATAACCTTATTATACCAAGAAGGAAAAACTCTCTGTCACCATAGCAACACAGACTCAACAAATTTCAAGTTGTGCTTGCAGAAACTTATTGCAGAGCTTTCAGATGCTGTCATCAACGATGACACATTTTCACAAACCTCAAGAATGCGCCGTGCATTTTATGCAATTCATAACGGGCTTAAGAATGGACAGCAGTCACGTTAGCAGGTGCTATAACCAAGCTTTTATAGTGCAGTCAAACATATCTATGACACACATGGAGAGGGAAAAAAGGAGCATCACAAATGAAGGTAAATGAAGGAGGATGTCTTCAGACTGAGGGATGAAGACTCAAGAGGTCTCCATGTTGAGGCTGCCAAAACAAACGGCGGTGTCTGCACAGCCGAGCCGGACACGGACCACGAAGCCAGGGCTGGGTGATGGACGGGGGCCATCAGCCTTCGCTGTCTCCAGGCGTTTCAAATAAACACCTGTCATCTCCGTCAGGGGGAGAAGCCTTTTAAATTAGCTCTCACGTCAAGGAGTCATCCCTGTCGCCATGAGACGGTCCCTCTCTGTCTCTCCATGAGTCACAGGGCCAGGGCATTGTGGGAGAAAGGTAGTGGGGGAGGGGAGGGGGTGAGCTGTATTTCTCTTCTTTGTTCTGGCTGTGCTTCGCTACTCTCCTTCAGACACTGTGTTTGTTTGAGTGCCACATTCAGGGCCGTTACATGCAGTGTATTGACCTTCTCTCCTCCAAAAGAGCCTGTCACATTAGATAGACTTGAAGGTATGATCTTTGCACTGCGTTCTGAGACCACCCCCCCACCCACCCACTGGAGGTGATTAGACATCCGATTTGATATGTTTGCTCAGCCATGGCATTTGGGGGTGCGAGGCACCACAAACACAAGGCCGCCTCACTCTGTTAATGTCAGCGTCACCCCCCTGGTGGGGGTCATTCTCTAAAGTAATGATTCGTTAGCTGTTTATCTACCAAGTGACACATTTCTTTTGTATAGACTATTTTTTGGTTGTTGTCTATGGATTTTTCTCTCATTCATCATCCTAGTTAGCGAATTATCATACCCGCTGAGTGGAGGAAAATGGGACAGTCTAACTAGGCAGGTCCACAATTCCTCAGTCCAGAACTGTCAAGGTTGAGGCTGCAGTGTGCTGTGTGAGACCTTGGGCCATGTGGGACACACTGCATATATGATCATGTATGCCAAGATAAATCCTGTTAGTTTGTGTGTAATGAGGCTTTCATTACACTCTGGAGGTGTGGAAAAATTAAAGTGAAAAGAAAAAATCATAAATTGTACAAAAAAATGATTTTAGATTTTTAGTTGTGTTATAAATATACAATTATGCCCAAAAATTAAATGTACAAGTAAAAACCTGGGATCTCTGAGATCAGGGTTTGAAACCCGGTCTCACCATTGCCAGCTATGGTCGTAGGTCCCCACTGGCGAGGTAACAATTGGCTCAGCCTCGCTGGGGATAATAGGGTTATGCCAGCCATGTTTGTTGGTCTCATCGCCATAGCGCCCTCTCTGGTCATGTTGGGCGCCTGTGGTAGCATGAACTGAGGGCATGCTGACTACATCATCCTCCAACATCATAGGGGGTGTGCGATTAGTGGTTCATCTGCAGTGTGTATAGAAGCGAGTGTTGAAGTCACATGAATCAGAGGAGTCACATGCTCAGTCTCTCCTCTTTCAGTTGAGTTCAGGTTGGGAAAAATCTGGAAAAAATTATAATAATAACATTTAGCAGGGTCTATGGTGTGAGTCATAGCATACTGCTCCAGTTGTGTTTTGTGCAAAACTTTTATTCTTCCAGCCAATAGCCAACATAATGTGAAAAAGCCTTGCAAAGACATGTCCTATCATTACCGACATAAGGTTTGTCATTTTGTATAAGGTAAAAACATAAGGTTTTTTTTTAAAAGATATTTTATGTTGCAGTACCTGAAAAGGGGTGTATGAGAGAGTACAATCTGCAAACTGAATTTTTATGAATACAACATTCATGAAATGAATGGGATTTTAGAATGAATAATCTTTTGAAGAAAAAAAAAAAAAAAAAAAGGTTTTATTTTAGCAATACACTTAGTAGAACTCTGCCAAAGGCCCACCCCGTCACAGAGGGACAAGCCATGAACTGAAAACTAAGAATTATGGCCCACATTCACAAATCCAATGTGCTCAAATTGGGCGCATGAACAGCCTGTATAATGAAACTCCTTACAGTAATATTTTCATTGCAAAAGGCAAAACGTGTGGGATCATCATCACATTAATGTTTGTTCTTACCTTCGTAAAATAGTCTTAAAAAGCAGATGGACAGAAGAAATTCCAGCATGCACTCACATTTTAAATACCTACAAGTGTGTGAAATTGGAAAACTTTAACTGCACAGGTCAAATGCGTGTTATGAATAATTTTAATGTGATTGTAATTCCTAAGGAGTTATTTTTGTGATATGAATTCCCAAAAAATGATTACATATTTTTTATGAATACATTTTATTTTTAGGAAATGTCGTAGCTATTCTCCTTTAACCACACTGATTTTATGCATCGTGAAGTTTGTTAAGAGGTTTTTCTCTTATGTGGCATTTTTGGGACTTTGAAACACAACTTGTACTTTGGAATGAGACTCAGGCACTGAAATTGTAATTTTAAACTCATTTCTTCCCATGAGCAATTGTTTGTTAACTTTGATATATGCTCACAATGGAGTCCCTTATTTAAACCAACCTGGAGCTTCTTTTGATAGTGTGTTGTATGGTCATGGCCCTGATTATCCAAAACATATGAAAAATACATGACAACAGACTCTTATTTTATGGTTTTCTGTTAAGCCAGGTCTCTCAGAGCAGATTGAGGTAAAGGCTTCTTCTTTGCTTATATTGGCATAGTACTTTATATTTACATAATACTTTTCAAATTAATAATAATGAATGAGAATATAGAACCATGGAATTTCTTGCATTGTTTAAAGAGTCAGCCATGAGTCAACTTGTAGAGATCAAACCATGTCTGTAGCTTTGAACGATACTGGAGAAGTTGGAAAAATAAGTCTCCAGTTGAACATTTTGCTTGCTGTTTTGCATGACCTTCTTTTATGTCTTCATTCCATATATACCATATATGGGCAACTGTGATTTTATAAATTCTGGTGTTTTTTATGAGCTTCTATTAACTTCTGTTAAGCTTCTGTTAACTTATGTTTTAAATTCTTTGAACAACATTTAAAGAATTTTTAAAATAATTAGAAGTTATGAATGCTTTTGATATCCTTCTGCATGTATAGCCATGGAACTATCTTTCTACAGTAGTATTTCTGAGAGTGATTCTTGCACAAATACTGATGATTCTGATTTTATACTGCTAATGTAGTAACAGCTCATAGTTTTAACACTCTTTTCATTCTTTCATGTAAACATTTCACTCTATTAAATCATGCTTTTGTCACAGTATTTTGTATATACAGCATATTATATTATATAAAACATGTTATTACATTGTTATTCATTTTTAAAACTAAAAGCTTATTTTACATATACAGTATTTTTGCCTAACGTCTGTTGTGTTTTTGTGCTTGTTGTGTGTATCACCAGGTTCTGGAGTCATCACCACTACTGACCCACTCCTCTACATCACCTTGTTGATTCTGCACAGGCTTCTTCCCCTCCTAGTTGCAAACTGAAGGACTTCAACCAAACGACACCCCGCAATGTTTCTCACTTAACGTACCAAACAACAAAGGGAAATATATACATATATATATAAAAAAAAACCCATATGGCACAGCACTCATGAGGGTTGAAAAGAAAAGGACTTTGGAGAAGTAAAGAGATGACGATCTTCTAGCTGGGACTCATTAGAAGACTAGTCTTATAGATGGATGTATATGGACTGTATCAGAAGCATGACAAAAAAAATAAAGGAATCTATGTGAATACAAGCTTCACACTTGTGTTATACACACAACCGACATCCACAAATCAATGCATTGAGTTTCCAAATACTAGTGTCCGCCTTGCTGTATGCATGGCAGCCATACATTTTTCTTGTATCTTTTGTTTTCATTTTATTTTATTGGCTGTTTCTTTTGTATAAAAAAATATCTAAAAAAAAAAAAAAAAAAAAACAAAACAAAAACACAAGCAAAAAAATGTTCTTGTCCTTTTTTTTTTTTGCACGAACTGTTGAGCAGTTAACCATTCTCATATGTTGCAGAGGAATCCACTGCAGGGTCCGTTGTTGTCCTCCCCGGTCATGGACACTGTATGTAGATCTGTGTGCTCATTTTCCTATGTTGATGTACAAAAATATGACCTTCTATATTTTGATTAAATAAGGCACACCTTACCATAGTTGTTGTTAGTCACCTTCAATAATGTTTATTTTTATTAACGATATGGTGATCAAGGTACGTTCATTTATAAGAAGTATGATATGTTGCCAACGCCAGTTGAAATAAAGCGTTTTTCTTTTTTTTATAAAACCAGCTTTCCCAAGTGTGGTATTTACGCAATGAGTCTGTTGTCTGCTCTGTGGAAATGCATGCAGAAAAGTAGATTTGTTAAATATCGCTTTGCAGCTAACTGAGAAGCCAGGGACTTCAGAAAGCCCTGGATTTTCTGTAACATTGAGAAGAAATTGAGCGCAATGTTCATGTTTATTAGCTTCTGTTCGCTGAGCAAACTATTGGTGTCTGTTAGGTGCATTGTGAATGTATCAGTGCAGCAACTGTAAAATCTATCAGGGAAGTGGAGTACTTGAGTGCTGCCCTTTAGTCTGGGGGTTATTGAGGCAGTGCTTGGTGTACTGAAGTGTGACATATACTTTCCAGTTAAACAGACAGAGTGTGGAAAAACACACAAAAGCCTGTCCAACTAACCAAAAACGAGTATGATTCTCCTCTGCCTTGCATCCGCTTCATTTGTCAGATGCATATCTCAGTGGATTTCACTGAAGGATAACGTCTCAGCTCCCCTCATGCAATTCATTTTTGTTTTTTTTTATTATTTTTTCTTACCCAGGTGTGTGTTTGCACATTGATGTTAGTGAGTTAAGGATGGCCTATTTCAGTCTATATCCATCAGTATTTTTACTGTTCAAATTCACATCCTTGAGGATCTTCCAATAAAAGCCTCAGAAAATGTGCATGTGACGCACAGGGCTGCCGCCTCACATGATTGAAAAGAGAATTGCCTTCCCTCCTCTGTGTGCTTATCCTCCCCAAAGTCTCCTATTCACTTCACATAGCGGAATGTGATTATGCCTTCCCTCATAGAAATGGGGAAGAAAATGAATAGGCCACAACAGCCTAAACATTTCAAGGATAAGAGGCCAGGATTTATGTTGCCTTGTGAAGATCTGTTTATTCATCAAATGAATGAATATTTGACAATGATATTTATGTGGGCTACTGTTCTGGAATGTGGAATGGGGACCTGAGTACTCTTAGTGTTTCCGTAAATCATTGAAGCACATTCTGTCTTTTTTCCCCTCTTCCTTTTACCCTCTAAAACCGTTCTTACAACAAAATGGCAGATGTGGACAATGACACAGTTGGTATTGGATGCATATCAGTAGGTCTAACAGCGTCTCGTTTGCATAATACATTACTGCTTCCTTCCGAGAGGAGACAACAAAGCGTGGAATGATTACTCCTGTCAGTGGTTGTTAAATTCTTCATCACGCCTCTTCCCAGGCTACAAATGGGGTGCATTAAACTGACAAAGCCAGCATAAGCAATGCTAAATTATGAAGAGTGTGAATATCAAAATGATTTATTCCTTGGAGAAGTAGTATTTTTTTAATATTATATGTCGCAATGAAAGTCTTGTCCAAGACTGAATGCCTCATAGAGTTTGAACCATATTCAGATTTCGGTGCTGTAAAATAGTTTTATGTTCAAAGGTTTTCGGATGGAGCTGCCAGACTGCCACTGTGTGATTGCCCCATAGTGTCTCTCTAGTGTTGAGCAATGGGTCCCATTTTGAGCTCTTTAACCAATTTTTCTCCATAATTTCTCCAGTTCAGAATGCCCAACCATAGTCATGGGCAGGGCCCATTATCGCAGTGTCCTTCATCAATTTTGGGACAGAGCAGACAAGCAGGCACTGCCTCCAAAGTGTGTGCTGCCAGTCAGCATTTCTGTGCCGAGCTGCACAGTCACTGTGTTGGAGGAGCACACCACATGCACAGCAAGCGCAGGAAGTCTGCAGGGAGCCCAGGGGAAGTGGCTCTTATGTAATGACTTTGGAACAGTCCAGAGAGCTGAAACCTTCCTGAATGAGCATTGCTACAGCCGATCATGCTGCACCCTGAAGGGCTTCTGTCCACAGCAGTGACCGGCACGGTCAGGATTCCATACCGGAACGTCACAACAGTGTGAGCCAGTGCTGTACCCTAGGCTGTTAGACTCCAGTCCCGGATGGGCACAGTGTCAGCTGGTAGGCTAAAGAGTCCACATACATTTCCCCAAAGGTCAACATTTCATGCTGATTGAAATTAAACCTTTAGGATTTTTGGCTGACATGCTTGCTTGGAAGAAGCTACCTATCAACCATGTAGACCTTGTTGTTAAACTCTGACTTACATAAGGGTAAATGAGTTTAATTTCACTGAAATTAAAAGCTTTACTAAACACTGTGAATAGAGTCAAAATGATTCTAAATGAGAACTAATCCAAAGTTCTCATTTACAATCCAGTGTAAATGAGATTCCTCACTAACATTATCACCGAATCAGGATTTAAAGTGTACATTTATACTTGTAGCATATACAATTTAAAATGTCTTTTAAAACACAAGCTGATGTAAACTGAAAAGCACAATTAGTTGCATAATGTGAGCTTGGCATCTTCATTATTGAAAGGCACTTTTTCATTAGAAGGTATAATATGTATCCTTTTCCAATATTTTTCAAATATTATGCCACATTTTTTTGTCCCACATTTCAAAACATGATGCTATTCTTTGTTTCCCTGCAGTCTTTATTCAATAGCTGAGCTGTGCAGCTTCTTCAACAGTGGGCAGTGTTTCTTGTACAGTCAGCATGACCCTGACTGACCAGTGGAGGAGCTAATGCAGGACAGTGCTGACTGGAACCCTCCTTCCAAGCTAATATCAACCTACAAGACTCCATGACACACTCAGCACTGTCACAGTCAGGACTGTGGTCCAGATCATTCGAGCTCTCACTAGAAAAAAGACGAGGGCTTAAACTGGGTGTGCTTTGTAAATAATTATAACCATAATTCATTTCTGCTACAGTAAATACAACTAAATAATCTTTGTCCTGCACATGCATTTCAGAGAAGTTCAATCCACTTATGATAAAGTTTTTTTTTGATTATGTAATTAATGCACACTAAGCTGAAAGATAAACTCGGAGGGACAAATGTTTGTTTAGCTTTATTTGAAGGGCATCATCAAACACAGACACTTTCCTACACAGGGAAAGCAGATGACAGGGTGTTGTCACAGTTCCCCATACTTTTCATCCCAAAATGGAACATCCACAGCTTTAGCTGGGGGAGGGGGGGTGGGTGCATGGTGTGACCTCCAATGTCACATGGTGGGTGCTGTCAGGGTTGATAATTTGTGATCCCTGGCTGTCCCTTTCAGAAAAATTTGAAACCAATGAAAAATGCAAATGTCAGTATCTGAATGGGATGCTAGAACCACGCCTGCAGCATGGTCCGCCACTGCTGTGTCTGAGTCACATCTGCGTGGTCGTACCATCTCTGCCTGCAAACGTACAGTGCCTACCCAGATTCTACTGTTTAAAGCACGTACCTTCTCATTAAGTATAATCTCAACTGAGAAAACTGAGGGTGAAACAGAAAAAAATTATCATTGATCAAGAATTGAGTCTATGTGAATACAAGCTTCAAGATATTGAGTACATTTTACTGACTGACTACATTTGTAGTTCTGAGATATGGCTGGATCCCCCATTGTGTTGCACCTGCCGCAGGGAAGCTCGTTCTGCATCCTGTGCTGGAGCAGGCCAGGGTGGATGTCTGGCTGACTGCTGTATGAGAATAAACTCACACCTGCCTCAGAGAAGCATGCAACTTCTGTTCCAGCCCTGCAAGGGTTCTGGCGTCTGTTTTGACTGGGTGTTGTCTCACAGAAGTAAACTGGGTTTTGCTCAGAGGCTTGACTTGCTTGTTAGTAAGCTACCAAAGTTTAACATTGAATTGGGTCTTATCTGAACTTTTTTTTTTGTAATATGGGTGAACTAAAGCTTTTGTCAAACTGAGACACAGATAGTGTTTGTTCGCACAAGTGAGACTCTGGGTCCCTGTGGGTGATGCAGCCCCCAGAGACTTTATTGCTGTGGAGTTTATTGCCCCACTTGCATTCTGATGGCAGCTTCACAGTATGGTTTTGTGGTCAGTTGTTGTGGCCTGCTATTACTACTTATATCTGACTGCATTGGAATTACCAGTTTGTAGCCCATGTATTTTTAACTTTGCCTATGTTTTTTTTCAATATATTACTTTGTTATAGGCTTTTGAAAAAGGCAGGTTTGGTTCTCACTTACGTTGCCTGAATAAAGAATGGTTAAATCAATTCAGAAGTATATCCTAATGGACTCATTTAATCTCATTTAGAACTAAATAAACTATGAAACTTTTACTGATTAAATTGAAAAGATGGCAAGCCAGGTATGTATTCTTGTTGGACAGCAAGCAAATGGGCCAGCCACAAGAGGAAACAACAGCTGAGAAGAAATGCGTAGACATTATTTTTTTAGTCTCGAGGCCAACATCCACCAACACCTGGCAGTGCCACTTACTGAACACATCAAACGAAGGTGATGGGACCATGTGCTGTGGCCCGACAGATCTGACAGGTCTGAAGTCTGCGGTCACAGGAGGACACACTGAGAAAGTGATTAAGGGATTTTAATCTAACCCCAGTCGAGCTCCGTGCTCAGTTTCTGCGGCGCAGTAAGCCTACCTGCACACAGCAGAGGCAAAAGCACAGGAGTGCATGAGCACATGGATTTACAGTGCGTGAACATTGTTCTCACTTCAGAGTCTAAAAACATGAGAACAAGCTCCACTTCACTTGGAAAACAATGGATGAAAGAGCAATGAAAAATGCATTGTCCCCAAATACACAAGTAGGAGTGATGTTAAATTATTTGTGGATAACATGCAAACCATTTTTGAAATTTCTCTCAAGATCATATAAAGCAACTCTGGTTGATTTATTCCATTTAATATCAGTGGATTACAGTTTACAAATAATGAAATACTATATATGAAGCAAGAAACAAAAGTCCATGGTCCTCTTTTCTTTCTTTTTTTCTCTGCTATGCTAATTGTTGTCACTCACTCTACTCATTCCAAGTAACCACACCTTTGTCAATGTACAAAGCACACCTACAGGTTTTCAGGAGTACGTACTTTGCTCTCATCACATATGTCTTGAGCAGTTCTACGTAGTGCATCTTTTTCTTTGGCAGCTAAAGTGTAATTAATAATGTTATATAATTTCCATTTAAGTGTAGTGGTCTGCTCATGGGTGTAACATGGATACATTTAACCTAAGACCCAGGAAAAAACACATTTGTATAATTTATAACATTAAAAGGCAAATTTAAACATATTTTACATTCAGAGCTCATCTTAATTGCTGATGGCAGTATCACAAGGACACCATAAAGATAGGGAACATTAAGATACCCAAAAAAATATAATTAGAGAGCTGAACTGTTTACTTCAGCTTTCAGATTGATTTGTAATAGAGAGAAAAAGAATTCATTGACTTTTTCCCTTGACCAGTAATGAGATTAGCCATTTAACCTTGACTTAATTCCATTTTAATGCATCCCACCAATACTACTGTCACTTCCAGCTCTCCAAACCAATAGCAAACTGGAGGGATTAGCTGCTCAAGTTCATACTGGGACACAGGAAACGGTTGGTCGCTATGGTTGCATGCTCATAAGGTTCCCAAGGTTAAACAAAAGTGTTTTGCTTCGAAACTTTCATCCAATGAAACCTTAAAGGTAAAGTATACTCGCAAAGAAAAGTAAGAACATTTCTGCTTTTTGTTTCAGCCCTCAAGAAAATATCCTTGTCTTCCTCATTCTCCCCAATGTCTTCCTCCTCTTCTTGATCTTAGGTCAGCCTTCATATGGATTTCTGCTCCTCAATGTCCTTAAATGCCATCCTTGTTACAAGCTATTTCTCTCTCACTCTCACTCTCTCTCTCTCTCTCTCTCTCTCTCTCTCTCTCTCTCTCTCTCTCTCTCTCTCTCTCTCTTTCTCTGTATACTGTTTTAATAAAAAAGGTATTGAAGATCTTTCTGTTTAATTCAAGGCAATGAATTGAGTGTAAATTCAGATTATCAAAGTTTGAAAATACAACCCAGCAATTAAAATACATATCAAATGAATAGCACTGCCAGCGAGAGTCTCTGAACACCCAAATAGTTTCAGAAATGACAGTCCTGTGAGTCATTATTGATACTCCTAAAAACTCAATTTCTGCATATATTGGCTACATCAAAGCAGTCAATAGAAATTAACACAACATTAACAGATCCTCAATGTATCATTGTAGACTGCCCAATCAGTAACTAACAAAAACATTTAAATTAAATTTCATTTGGAAATGTCCCAGTGCTGCACAGTGTGAATTAATGTGGGCATGCAAGCTGTTGATTTACCCAGGTGTTTATGAAAATTAATAATGTACACACCCTCAGTGTGCAATGAAGCTTCTATGTTGTAGGTATGGAGATTGTGATAATGACTGAGACAGTGTGGTTCCAGGTCATTGTACATTACAACATTATGATCAAATCTATATCCCATATTTCATATTTTGGGTGCCCATTGGTTTGAATCATGTTTTTTTCTGGATTGTGAAAGGGACGGAGCGGAAAATATTCCCCTCTTGATGTTTCCTTGTAAAAAATAACTACGGCAGCCATACCAGCCTGCTCTTCCCTGTCAAACCCTGCTATCTTCAGACAGGGAAAACCACAATTAATACTTAACAACAAGTGCGATGAGCATGGATAAATGGCAAGGCAGATCAAGTGCACTTATTTACATTCTCTCATTTCTCCTTCTCCAATTTGTGAAGTGTCACATGGAATTCAGCCTTGGCTTTCATCCTAGTCCTTGTATTCTAAATGCAGGTATGCAAATTTTATAAGCACAGACAGGTGCTTTATGGATGGTTTTCCATGTGTTTTGCCCAGCATGAATGCCTCTGGCACTGGTGAATCTAGTGCTTGATGCCCTATAGCATTTTTATTTTAAAATTATTAAAGGTTATCTTTTGACATAAGCATTCTGTATCACCAGAGAAAAGTTTTATCTTAAAACAAAATGCTATTTCAAAACTGACTTTTTTTGTAATGTAAATATCCCACAAATGTTGGATATCTTCTGTTGTGCAGATTTTTTACAGCATATATATTTGTGCAGTACATGTAAAGTATCATACTACATATAACATTATATAATTTTACATGCAACTATATGTTCATGCATACTTTTGTAAACATAAAAGCTCATCACAAAATTGCATTCTTAAATCTGCTTTATTTTTGAACTTGGCTGTCCTGTAAATGTTTTGCCTCTGGTCCTACCAGAGAGGACCTCAGTATTGGTGAGGTATGGATCGACCCCAGGGAAAATAATATGCGGTACATTGTGGAAATGTTCAAATTACACCCCTAGAAGGACAAAAACAAATAGACATTTAAGTCAGGTTAAGGCAAACAGCCTTAAAGGTTTTCAAAATGCAGAACCTCATAGATGCACAACTCAGAGATAAAGAAAGGCTAATTACCTGAATGCAAACACAGAAGCCTGTAAAAAAAAAAGGGCATGAGGTCATCCAAGGACAGACAGCATCACTTTCCATTGCATGTGGGGAAAAAAAGACAATTTCGTTTGTCCATTAAATGTCTGGGTCTACCCGTCAAAAGAGCACCCAGCGTCCATGCATTTAGTAAGTTAGTGTTGTCACGAAGTGAGAAATTCAACTCAGCAAGGAGCAAGTCACAAGTCACAAATCAAAAGGTCACTTTAAAAAATGCTGAAATTCCCCAGTAACATGACAGTGTTTTCTGCATCCCTGACTGAGCAGCCTTCAGGCAAGACAGATGCTTAAAAAGCACTTTTAGGCCCAAGCCTCAGACAGTCGGCCATTAGCACGGCACACACACGGCGGTACCCCAGCAAGCACCCATAAAGCAGTTTAGAGGATATTTTAGTAATCCCCAGGTGATATTTGACATTTGAAGTGATAGTTGAGATTAATTTATATAAAAAAAAAATTGGAGGAGCATACAACCCTGACTCCATGGCCTAAGTCTAATCCCATTACATTAAAACTATGGGCTAGGTTCAGGCTACCGCTAAAACACATTACATCAACCACTATCCAATGTCACCTTTGGACACATTTCATGACACCTGTGCGCACAATGTTATTGACTCCTTCTGTCTCTCTCTCTCTCTGTTTCCCTCTCTCTCTCCCTTCTCTCACACATTTACAGACAAGTCATTCTACAGTGCAGAACAAAATGCTTAAATAACCATTCCAAGGTTAAAAATCACAATTTTTGCAAATTAATTTCATTAATTCATGTATTTGAATTCTTGGTTGGAAGTGAGTACAAGAAATATTATCTTACAATTCAGAAATAAATGTTCAACAGCAAATACAAAAGAAAAAAATCTTGCCCCCCAGTAATGTACAAAGGACCATGTTATATTACAACAAAATGGGAATCTGTGCAAGCTGAGTCTTCTCTGGTGTTTAAAAACATGTATTTGTGTGTTTGCTGGGAAATTAAACTGCAGTGTAAGACATATACGGTAATCAATGAGAGAGCTCAATGGCTTGGAGACTCTCATTTAAGTTTTGTCTGTAAATCGAACTGGTCCACAATATGCAAAGCTTTCCTTTTCAGCTTCGGTTTGTTCACTTGGATTACGGAATTGAATTGGTTTATATGGATCTTGGGTTTATTCTGAGCTCTTTCCTCCCACCTCTTCCCCCAGACACGGTGAGGTGCTGACGCTAGGAGGGAAGCTTGCCTCCTGAAACGAGACGGAGGAGGGAAGCAGCACGAGAGGCACAGGACGTGCCACGGAAGGACGTTTCGGTCATTACCGCAGACAAACGCACCGCAATCACTTTGCAGATCCTTAATGTCACACTCCCATCAACCCCTGGAGATATTCATCTCTCAGAGGAACGCTACCTTTGGTCAATCATTCACCAACTACTGTCCCTGGCTTACAATTGTTCTTCACAAAACTCTTCTTTTTTGGGCAAAACAAGACAGGTCTGTACAGTTTTTCTATTAACTGCAAAGGAGGGTTTCCTCACTAATTTCAAAAATTAGACAGGACTGTGGCTTCAGGTTTATTAAAAAATTTCTGTCACCTATTAGGGGATTTATGTATATACTTAATTGTCATTAGACTTCTGAAAAGCAGTTTAAATAGACAAGAGAGGAAGAACCACTAAAGATGGACAGACTAGTTATATTACTTGTCGCCGGGGGGGAAGGTAAGATTAATATCGCTGGAGCAAATTGAAGCAGTCAATTTGAGAGGCGTCTCTGAGAGGGACGCCATGAACCATGCAGTTCACATTTATTACTTTTACAAGTTGTTCTGCATACTAACAGGCTCTATGCTGTCCAGGTCCTTTAGAGACAGCCAGATATGCCGCCACACAATTAAAGCTGATTTGGGCCTCACTGGGCCTGATCTAGCAGATCACCGTCCAAACCTAATGAAGGTTCATCACAATCCTTTTTACCCTCCTTCAAGCTCCCCTTATCCCCTTCATTTCTCTTTTTTCCCCTTTCCCTTCCTCCCTCTTATCCTCTTACCTCTCCTCCTTTCCCCTCTGTTGTCCTTCCTGTACCACCTTGCGCTCTCCTTTTTAATTCCTATTTCCTCTTCTTTTCTTGCTCCATGTACCTTCCCTCCCCCTCTCCCTTGTGCTTTCCCTTGCCCTCCTCCTCCTCTCTTTTCTATCCAACATCCCTCTATCTCCTGGACTGGCTCATCTGGGGAGTTGGGTGCCAACCACCTAAGCATTTAATGAGATATAGGCATTAATTTGTTTCCATTTGTGTGCGTTTATTAAAATCCCAAGCTGGCCCGTGAGGCTTTTAGTAAATCCTGTTTAAATTTCATTTTAGTTTGTTTAATTTCCCAGACAGAATTACTGCTGATAGGAGCCCAGAGGTTTACTACTGTCTGTAGGGAGAGTTTGTGGGAGAGTTTGTGTGTGTATGCCCATGTATGATTGTGTTTTTTTTGTGTGTGTGTGTGTGTGTGTGTGTTGTGTGTGTGTGTGTGTGTGTGTGTGTGTGTGTGTGTGTGTGTGTGTGTGTGTGTGTGCAAGAGAGAGAGAGAGAGAGTGTGAGTGAGTGAGAGTCTATGTGTCTGTATGGGTGGTTCTAATATGTTTTCAAAATACCAATGAAAAAAAAAAGATAAAATTGAGGCATGTTTATTAAAATTGTAAGTGGCATCTTAAAATGTGAAGTCTCATAAATATGGGGACCCAAGCAGATGAAGGGGCCTTCATTTGGCCCTGAGCAACATAAAAAAACGGACTGCCTTCCCTGACTGTAAGAATGACAACCCACAAATTTATCCCACATTTCATCGATGGCAATAAACACAAAGTCCATAATAAATTCTGCATCCCCGCGGTGTGTGGCGTGTTAATAAAGCATTTATTTGGTATCCATTGATCCACCGTTTGTTCCCCCATCTGGCCCTCATAAACTTTTCAATCAGTCCCCGTGGCTGGGCCTGAGCCCTGGCATGTGTCATTCGCCAGCATCGCTCTGATTAGCGCTGTAATCTCTCAGCCAGGTCCGTCCGTTCAGGTCCTGGAATCAGATTTGTGTTTTAGAGAACAATCACATCTCCCACTTTCCCAAAGCTCCTATGCGCCGGCAAACGTGAGGCCAAGACTAATTTTATCCTCTCTGATACCACCGGAGAAAGCCAGGGGAGGGGGCGATTCGGAACATTTGAAAATCACATTTGGCAGGCAGCCTGTGTGCATTTAATCTCCGACCAGGATGACTGAGGCCTTTTAACAGCACACAGCGCATGACACTCTGGGAGAAATGGTCGGTGGGCCCTCTCACACACAACGAGCGATATTTCCTTTTATCACGGCGCTGATATTAGTCCTTTTTCCAGTGTAAAAAGAGAGGTTTCAACTTTTAGATGCCATGCATACAATGCCTTTAATTAGGCTCTGGCTTGCTGATTGAAGTGAGAGTGACAAGGTTTGCACCGTTTCAATCAATGTCCTGATTTTTTTTTTTTTTGTACAATCGAATGAGTACGTCTAAAAACTCTGCAGAATTTGCTGTGTGAACTAGCTTTGTTCCATTAGAAGGACAAGCATGAATTACTCCTGATTTTCACCAATCATGAGCTTTTGTCGGGGTGGCCCCACACAGAGCGCTATAACACTCATAGCTATCAATGTTAAAAAAACTGGACTTTTTCTCCCAGCATGCTTCGCCAGGCTCAAGACTCACATCCAGTCCTTCTACACACACACACTCACACACACACAATAGTTTTATTATATTTATTATTACAATAAAGGCCAATAAACTCATCTAATATCAATGGAATCAAAAGGCAAAGACATTTCAAAAATACAAAAGAAGCATGCAGTTCAAACGTTAGTGTAGTGATAACATTTCTGAGTGAAGAATTCACATAACTGAGTGTGTTTATAAGAATACACACTTATGCAAAGAAATAAAACTGAGTTAACCAAAACAAGGGTAAATCCTTCCAGAGTCCATGCTAAAACACACAAAATCTGTATTATATTCATTAATTAAAACATGAAACATAAAAACCTCCCCTGGTGCTTTTAAAAATATGAAAGAATGGAAAAAGTCAGTAGCCTTTTAACTGAGTTTTAATGATCGCCTGAGCTTTGACCATTTTGGCATACATCAGGGAGCTGTACATCCTCCAGGCTTGTTTGCATCTTTCACCATTGATTTTTATCCTGTTGACATTAGAAACTGTGTTAATAATGCACACAGGGACAGCTGAGTAAATTCATGTTCTCCCAGACAGTAGTTTCTTAACATTACAGTATGTAATATAGTAATAATTGTGTCACATAAGTATTAAAACATTGCATGTGACTAAAAGAAGCAAAAGCATCAAAGCAGCAAATTCTCACCAAATGACATTTCGCTCAAAAAAATCAGTGTTCTTCTGATTAATTTTTAATGTCAGGCATAATCTAAATTTGTATGAATCATTGGTTATGTGTCGTCCAGGCCAATTTGTAAATGCTTGGATACCATGAGTTCATTTTTCAGAAGAATTTTCATCTTTTTCAGGCAGAAATGTTCATCAGGAATTCTGTAAGTACAGTACGTTAGTTTCCACACATTGGAGATATTCCCTGATTGTTCTGGAATTGCATTCTCTGTCCAGGAAAAAAAAATAGTTTCCCAGGAAGTAAAGTCCAGGATTTTGGCACTTTTATTATGGAAAATCATAATCCTTATGAGAATAACTAGGATGCAACCTTAATAAATGGACTGGTGACTTGTGCCCAGCAAAATCATGAACCTGTATCAGCAAACCCAAATAACATAAATATTATTATGAATATAAATGCATACCATGCAGCAAATGTTATTCAGAAAACATACATACACAAAAATGTAGCAAAGCCCCCCAGGCTCCATCCTGTCCCACTGTCACACCACCCTCTCCCCAGGGTGCCCTCTGTTTTGATGGTTCAAACACAGTAAACCTATCCTGCAAATGGACTTTATGTGTAAAATGGCTGTCTATTGAAGCTGTACTGTGATGAGAGAGGGCACAACTTCTCGCATTCTAATCCCATTTCCTGTCATTCCTCCATTGTTTCCTCTCCCCCACCCTTTAGTCCTTGCCATTTCCCTGTCTTTAATCTCTTTACCGCTCATTACCAATCCTATTTATCTATACTTATCAGCGCTGGCCCATCTAAACAGGAGGATTACTACGCCAGTCTTTAACCTTTCAACAGAAAATGGACTTGCCTCTCAGCTGCAGTTATACACAATGACGGCCAAATGTCGTTTCTACGAGACATCTTTAAGATTTGAATATATGTGACACTAAAGCCATCATACATCTTCTAGGAAATTTCTCACATACGAAGGAAAACGGCCTGATGCTGACCTTTGGTAACGTAAGCATTGTTGAAGGCCTAATGAAACACGGCGAGCCACAGAGCCATGCTCATAAATATTCTGACAGCGCCCAAAAGGGAGGATTCATTCCTGATGCCCTTGGTACATTCATAAGGGCTTAGAACCGCACCAAGGGCATGCTCAAGCGAAGTCAAATGAACAACTCAGTGGCCTGAGTTTGAGTGTACATGGCAAAGCTGATATGGAGCTATGTCATATTCATAAATGCTCATTGTGAAATTAACTTTTAATATTTTAATATGGCTGTGCTGTAGTGAGGACATGCATGATGGGCTTTTTTCTCTTTGTTTCTTTAAATATATATATTTTGATTGATTGATTTTGGCAAGTAGCTCACAAAACTTTGACGATCTTAAATACATGAATAACAATTTATGAAAACTGCAAATTTAAAATGGCCATTTTCCCTGTGGGTTCTTTAGCTCAAAAATGTTTCAGATTATTCTGTCCCAGACTTTGATACAGATGAATTAATCCTCTGCACACAGCAGTGATCTTAGGATAACACAGTCATTAAGAGATAGGGGGTATAAAAACCCTCCACCGCCCCTGCCATGTTGTAAGATTATTTTCATGTATTTTATATTCTTTGCTATGCAGACATACTTAGCGACTTATATATCTTACGTATAATCAGTGATTTTCATTTTTGTGGCACACAGATAAAAAAAAAATGAAAAATATATTTTTCATTCCCAATGACCACCACAAGTCCTGCTGCCCTAACTTGCTGGAGGACATCATGCCAGTGGTAGACCACCTTATAGAACCAGTCACTGTTCTCTCCTTCGTATAAAGCAGAGAGAGGGACACCATGCACTTTTTAAATCAAAACAGGAAACTTCCTCTCACAGTGGGCACAGGTCTTTAATGTTTTTTAAAAACTAATGTCCTAAATTTATTATAGACATGGAGTCAGTGGACCAAAAAATGTTAAAGCTGCCACCTCGGTTTACAGTAAAATACGCGCACAAGAAAAATAATGAAAGCTTTGAATTTAATTCAGATATTAACTTGAATTGCTCTTTGACGGGAGTTACACTTTGAGTTGCACTCTAAAACTTTCAGCAAATGAATTTCAGCAATTGATATGCTTTGAGGTTACAACTTATTTTTCAATATTTGAAAAATAATACACAACCTCCTGAGTTTGAGATCTCTAAACTACAAAAAAATCATATTCTTTAATGCTTTATTAGTTTGGGTAGACAGAATGTCCCAAACTCAATATGTCACAGAGAACTAGGACAGACAGAATTTACCTAAGAGAAATGTCACATTATCCAAAGACTTCTTTAACCAAGATGTTTTATTTCTAATAATTTTAAGAATAATTTTAAGAGTACAGCCCCTGGTCTGTGATATTATGGCCAATGATAGAAAGAAAGCACACTCATTTATTTAACTTTAATAAATCATATGAAAACATACAAAATTTTGGTTGCAACACCACAAAGGAGTTCAATAATTTCCATCAGTAATACAAGGGGTTGTATTGAAAATGTCACTGCACCGTACCTGACGGAACCATTACAAATGTTTTCAAAAACCACAACACTGACCAAAACACTGCTATTTCAGATACACAGTAATATAGGTTAAGCTCAATCCTGATTATTCAAAAAGGCATTGATTATCTTTTAGTAACCCGCAGATAAAGACAAAATAATGCACAGCTATGAAGTACTTCCAGTGAATGGTATATTTATATGGCTCTAAATAAACATGCAAAACAATCTAGTTACACCTGAATATAACATAATTACAACTGCAAGTCTGCAACAATGGTATACCAATAGCACAGCCCTCAATGGTTTCCTACTTGACATTATTACCATCTACATCAAACTCCTGGCTAAGCAGATGTAGAGTGGAGAACAGGCAAACATGTGACCTGTATGTCATTGATTGTAGACATCAGATGACTGGTCAAAGAACCAGGATATGTCAAATATTCATACGTAACAGATGATCACATTAAGATGCCAGCTTGTCCTGCTGCAGTGAAAGAACAGAGGCTACAAATTCCTAACAGGCATCCGAGTATGTGAGCCAAGGAGTATTTGAGCCACATCCCACCACAATGAGATACAGGGTCTCACTCCATACTCTATCTTCGCTCCATTGATTTTGAAGCCAACTCCAGCCTTATTAATTGGCATTCAGAACACAGAAGGAAAAGTTTGTGAGCTGGTGCGTTGAAGGCACCCCTGAGGTCATCCTGTACCGGCCTGAGTGCTTCTGAGCGTATCTGCAGGCTAAAGACATAGCGATACTCATGGCAGTAAGCCGTGAAGGTCTGAACATGGCAGACTGCGTTCTGCTCTCAGAGCAAAATCTCTCGTAGGACTTTCCAAAATGTTAAGGCATTGGTGGGCAAGAAGGTCCAGGAATGCTTAGGATTCCATGCCAATTAGCCAGATTATTTAGTGATGTGACAGTTTAGCCACATTATTAAGAAGTTTACAGATATCCAAGCTTCAAGGCTCGGAGCCGAGCTCTGTCCTAGGTAACAGTATGTAAGGCAGTGGAGAGTACTGTTAAAAAAGTGGCATGTTTCTTCTCAACAGAGGAAACCCACCTACAATTAACGCTTTAATGGAAAGACCGAGCAAAAACAATTCAGACCACAAAAAAAAAAATTAACCATTAACCACAAAAATGAATCAGACAAGGGTATAATAAAAATATATGTGCCATTTAGAGGGTCGAATGGTGTGTCCAATCAACTGTAATGTGACTTTACAGTGAGGCGCTCGGCACCACTTCTCTAACTGTGCTCCTTATTAAGTGCAAGTGGTTAGCTGCCAGATAAGGCCCCATGGTTGAGGGTAAATGCATGCAGTACCCATAGACCCCATGTGACATGTAACACCCCCTCTCCTTTTTGTGTCCTCTCTTGTGTAACTTTCCCTTGAATTAGAATGCGGGAGCACTCATGGCCCATTACTTCGCTCAGCAAATTGCATTGCAATTTTGATCTTATTTATTGCCTGGTGTTGCGTCTCCAGTAATACCCTTCATTTTTCTCAGCGCGTCCATTAGAGTTTATGAGAAACGTACCTGTCTGATTGCTTTAAAGAAAGTGTTTGTCATTTCCTTCATCGCATTTATGATAACATATCAAAAAAAAAACCCTCTCATACCAATGTACATAATCATATACAGATTATGAAGCTGACACAGAGCAAACCTAAGTGCACCAAAAAGAATTACGCGATAAAGTCAGTTTCCGTTTCACTGAGGAATAAAGAGAACCACTAAGAGAACACAAGGAAGGAAAAATGTATGCAGGTAATAGTTTTATTTCAACAGACAAGCTTTAAAAAATGAGCAGACAATGACCTCTCCATTTGTTGTGTCTGACCTTTCAATGACACCATTTTTATCTGCTTTCAAAATGGATTTACAAAGTGAATTTGGCTGGAACTAATAGGTTGATTTAATAAACTTTCCCTGCTTTGTATAAGAAAATGGCAGTTGAAAATCTACCCTTTGCCTTGGGTGCATAGAAAGTAGGTCATTGCTAATGGCAGTATATGTGTGCAGAGAAATATTGGCATATTACTGAGGGGAGAAAAGCTTTCGTCTCGTCGACAGCAAAGGCCCTGAGAAAGCCAGAGACTAAACGATGAGCCATCTGCTTCCAGCAGCCTTATGAAAATGCATTCTTCCCCAACAAATGTACAAGTATGTTTTTCAGAGAGTCCTTTTTGTAGTTGCTCTGGGGTTTGTTGGGGGGGAGGGGGGCGCTATGGGACTTCATCATTTAAACCCCCTCTAAAGCCATTCGGTTTTCTGAAATATGGAAATCCACAGGATTATCTGTGTCTACATCAAACATTCCACAAACCAGCTGGTCTGTCCCCTCGTTTTCGCAAAAGAATCCTGTTTTATGTGTCTGCTGTTTTGTTAAGGGAGCAAACACTCCAAGAGATTCAATTAGTACACTGAAAAAAGGAAAAAGCAACACTTAAAATGAATATGTATTTTTTGTTTGCTTTTTCAAGGTAATGTTTCTTTTTTCATGATTTACTTTCAGTTAATTCACATTAGGAGAGTAATTTGATTTCCCTCATGAAAATATTTTCTTATATATTATATGTCTTTTCTTTAACTAGACATTTATCTAAGCTGTGATTTGTCCCTTTAAAGATCAGACAAACATGCTGTGGAAGAAATAATCTGAGGAGCTACAACCCACAATCTCAATAGCAGAGAGCATTTCATCTAACTACTGGTATTCATGCTGTGTATTCATGCATTCATGCTATTCATTCTGTGACCATGAGAGCCTTCTAAGGTAAATAACACCAGCTCACTGCAGCTTGCAGTTTTGCATAATAATATGGTATACAATACTGATCATACATTTTCATGTGTTGATGGAGGATTGTTAGTAATAAAGTTTCTTCTGTTGCATTAGTATTATTTATGTTTACTTTATCTTATCTCTAAAATAAAAGACGTAACCTATAACTCATATGCCCCAGCAGAAAAAAAATCACTTTTCAAATTAGATATTGTACGTCATATGTTTATGGACAGGCTACAAAAAATAAAGACAACCAGGAATTTTTCTACTTATTGTATAGATGCAATAATAACCTTATGCATTTAACTTTTTATTTGCTTTGTATAGAGCCTTGCTGTCTATCATTTGAATGGTAATTTTGCAGTCGATAGAAAGCATTTACCATTCATTGGATGGCGAGCTGCATCTATTTGTAATGTCATTAATTTGCAGTTGGGTTTGTTTACCTTAGCCCAGATCACAGTGTTTATTCTCACCACTGCAGAATTCAGGCTTTTAGCACTCTTCATTGGGAAATGAGGGGAATATGACCAGGTGTTTGGGGTTAGGAGGCTAACACGCAGCATACACACACTTGTTATTACAGTTTGGGAGCTTCCTGTTTCAGAGGTGAAATAGGTGACATAAGCTCAGTTGGGAGATATGGAAGGAGGAGATGAAATTGTGAGCAGAAGGTTTCATGTCAGCCAGCTTTTGCTTGGTTTGTGCTCTACTATCCCCGGGCCAATTGTTGCCTCACCAATGCGGACCTCCGGTGATGGCGTGGCTGGGATTTTAATATTGAATATCCAGCCACAGGGCCCCAGAAAAATATCTTTCTGCCTTTCAAGTTAGATGGAGTAGTCCTGAAGCCAGCCAACCTGTCCATTATGTTTACTAGCAAAGGCCATCTCCAAAGCTGTGCACAACACACTTGTCTGTGTAATTCTTTCAGGACACGGGCAGCGTGTGATTGGTGGTGCATCTGCAGAGTGGAAAAAGCGAGTCCCAGCTTTCACATCATGTGCTCCAGCTTCCTCCTGCAGGAGCAGGTCGCTGTGGTGGACTAAAACAGTACAACTGTGTTCAGGGAAGGAAAAAAGCGAAAAAAAGCGTTTTATAATTCATAAGGTAGAACTGCTCTACCTCTCTTTCACTTTTTTTAGCTAAATATATCTATATTAACATTAATAAATATATGTATACATATATGTTATATGCATGCACATATGTAAGACTGCTGAATACTTACATCATATAAAATTATGTATGCACTATACATGCTCAAGTTTATGACCACACTGTTTGAAGTAATAATTTTTTATCAAAATTATTCCATATTATTATTAATCCTTCAATATGCACTGAAATATAGAATGGAAAGTTGCAATTTGCCACAACAGAGAAAATGTGATTACTCCTATTGTGTTCAGATGATTGCCACTGGAAGCCTTTTGTTATTGATTAATGGAAAAATTTTATCATAAACATTACACTATGCGCAGACATCACAGGGCCAATCAACAAAGCCTTTTTAAACCTTTAAACATTAATGTCACAGTGAGAAAACGATTTTTCATTGCTACATAAAGTTATTAGTGCTGCAGGTTTTCCCAATTTTTGTCTTTCACAATAACGTAATGAAATGTACAGGCTTCATACTATTCATGAATTACTGAATACTTTACGGACTGTCTGTGCAACAAGATGTATGCGAAATGTTTAAAGGTAGGAGACATGTGAATTGTGCTATTTCTATGGACACCACAAAGTCATTACACTGAAAAACGATTCACCTTGATATCTGCAATGCCCCCATTTTTATCTAACAGTTTTAAATACAATCTGGCCTACATTTACTCTGCAAATCAGAACACGGACAATGGAACTGTCCATTTCTCAGTCAATGAAATGATGAGTGTGTTATTTTTAATCCATGGTACGCCTTTCTTCCTATGGAAAATATCAGATGACATTAATGCTTTTTAAAACTCAGCTGCAATCAACCCCCCTCCCCCCAAAAAAAACAATGTATTCATCAGTTGGATAAACTATATGAAGAATATTAAGTATACTGTAAATAACGATGGGTGGATTGACAAGTCAACACATACTGAATGCATTTCCCACACATCTTTGGAGAGATGTCTGGTGTATATTTACTTAAAGTTGTTATTTTGTGGTATCCCTCCACAATACTAGCGTTATTTCATATATGCTTTTTATATCAATTACCAATAATTGTTGTAATAAGTATATGTGCATATACATTGGACATGAAATTTGATATTAATAAACTTTATTATAAATTACAGTTATTAAATAATGTATATCATTACTTATCAGTTGTTATGTTTAGGGCTAATGTTAAAGGTTGTGGAGTTGATTCAAAGCTAAAAAGTTATTTTGAGGACCCAGGTAAAATGAACAGTTTTTTTCATCACATGGATTTTAAAGTGTGCATGTTTTAAAGTCTCCATTGTTTCCACACCATAAAGATTTGAGAAGAACAAACTAACAGTTGTAAGGACCCAGACTGGGGATCCAACGGTGGTCTGAAAAGGTAACTTTAAAAAGGAACTGAAACAGTATACAGGAATGCAAACGGGAACAAAAAACAGGGGAAGCAGCAGTCCCAAACAGATCCAAAAAAAGAGAACACAAGGTCAAGCAAACAGGTTCAAAATAGCAGAAGGCAAACATGATCACGACAACACAGGCTTGGTAGAGTCACACGAACAATACCTCACAAAGTGACTAAACAAACAGAGTCCTTAAGTAGCCAGGAGTGAATGATCAGGTGCAGGTGGACTCAAGGAGCTGGGGAGGTGGAGCATGGCTGAAGTGGGCGTGGCTGAGCTGGCTGACTGGGAGCAGGTGTGACACAGTCATCCATTAATGTATATTGATGCTGCTATACTCACAGATTTCAGTTTTTCAGAAGTTTAAGAAACATTTTATGTGTCAAAAACATTTTTGAAAGTGTCTACAGTTTAATTCAAGACGTCTAGTTAAATAACCATAAGGTTTGCACACTTAAACTAGTCTGGCTTCTGAATTTGTGTGGTGATGACCTCCCATGTTTTTAACCAACAAGGTTACATTCCTTTCTGTCTGTTTGTGTTTATATTCTGCTATAATAGAATTTCAACTCGACATAATGGCTTTGTTCCCAAACTGAAATAAATCTGAGACTACTGTACATGACAAACCTACAATTCAATAAAATGTCCTGGCAGAATGTACCCATGGCATTGTGAAACAAACAGATGGAAGATGTGTTTTCAGAGAACAGATGACTATCAGAATGCCACAGCCTTGTGGACATTTCCAAATCCATGCTGCATTTTCTGCTTTTTATCTGCTTGGTTGGTTTGCTGGTCGGCTGTGTTTTTCTCTTTCTTTTTTAAGATGATGAAAAGATGGATTTGATCAATCTGGAAAAACCTTTTCAACAACAGCTGCTTTACTTGGTGTTATTCCTCAGTTTGTGGAGTGTTTTTAATAGATGTCTATCAGAGTGCGTGTGTTTGTTTATGTGTGTGTGTGGGGGGGGGGGGGGAATGAGAGAAATTTAGAGAAGATGGTGAGAGAGGAAGATAAATATAGGGAGCAAAGGAAGGGGCTGCCACATGACAGATGACATTATTTTGCATTGTTGTTCTGTTTTACTTTCAAAATGTATTAATGTCTTTGGCAATATAATTTTGTTTATTGCTCTGCCAATATAACCAATAAAGCTAATTTTTGAAATTTAAATTGAATTGAAATTTAAATTGAATTCATAGGACAGAATGAGAGGTTCTGTATGAGGCTGGAGGAACACAGTTTGGTAGTCTGCGTTTCCCCTGGGGACAGCTCTGTGTTGCTCTCCATCACACTGTTGTAGCTATCAGTGTTTTTAATGGCTGTCTTCTCTCTCTGTCACACCTCTTGCTGACTGTCGGCTCAGCTGGTCAGGGAACTTGCTGACTGCAGCCTTCCTCATCCATCCAGCTTGCACAGATAAATGTAACTCATTCTGGCTGAGATCCTGTCTAAATAAATTCCATCCAGTCAATTATCTCAGTAATGATGGCTGTGTGTTTTTGTTTGTGCCTGCATCTCTGTCTTTGGTATAGTGTAGTTATGTGTGTATTTCCTGCTGTGTGCAAAGTGTTTGTGCATGGTGGTATAGCTATATATATTTATTTCTGTAAGCCAATATTTACTGTTCTATGTTTGCTTTAACTCCTCTGATGCAAAAGTTGCATCACATCACAAAAAATGCACATACAGACCATACACATCACCATACCCACAGTAATGGTTTAAGCTGCAGCTGCATCATATAACATGGGTCTGTACTGCCTTGAAAGCCCAGACAGGAATACTCGCATAAGTCACAAAAACTGAGAGAAAAGGAACATTAATTGTCAATGGATTCTGGACTCGCTGAAGTACAGATGCACACACACGCATGCACATTGATGCAGTCCACAGAGAAACACACTCACATAAACATCCTTTGTCATTGCACCTACCCATACTGTATCATCATACAATGGCACACATGGTAATGATTTATTCTGTGCTTTGTTAAAGTAAACCAGTTTGCTCAGTGGGGCAGAAAGAGGAAATTAAATGTCTGGAGTGTTAAACACATTTTCTGAGGGAAATTTGGAGACAACCCCAAGCTTAAGCTATTACCCCATGTGCTAAATCTTTTTATCTCGTGGCCCCCATTTCTAGCAGGTTTCTCTAAAGGTATAAAATAGTTGGTTCATGTGAGCTCTTTCTTGCACCTCCTCCTTCTGCTATGCCCTTTACCTTTTTTCCATTCTGTTTCCGCTGTCTTTCTCATTACTTTTGTTTAAGCGTCAGCACCCTTTACTCTTACAGCCAGGTGCGACACTCTCTCTGGAGTCTTTCGCCATGTCTTTTCCCAAGTGTTTTCATGCGTCAAATGAACTATGCATTAAGTGTCACTGAGTTTACCCTGAGATCGTATTATTGTTATCATCATTGTTATTGTTGTAATTATTATTGTTTAGTAGTATTACTATTATCAATGTTAAGCATGAAATACTTCCTTTTATACAATCCTTTTAGTTGGTGTTCCATATTTTTCAGCATGGAATTTTTTTCTCAGTGGAGGAGTCCTTTGTTCAGAATTCAACTGAACTTAGCACTTGTTACATTGACACACACAGTGTTTTTGTTTCCCTTTCTGCAGGGATCTCCCATCACCTAAACCCACAGATACTCACAGATCATATTGCACATGTACAGCTGCCTACAGGCATTCTTGCATTTTGTGTGACAGCGCACTATAGCTTCACAATGTATATGCCAATGTCTAGGCCCTGGGGTCAGAAATGTCTCTGATACTAGATGGCTTTGTGTGCACTGCTGCAGTGCACTTTCATAACCACTGCTGTCATTCAGAGCATCAAAATAAGAGGGTTCATTCCACGAGCTCACTTTTAGCAAAGTCAGCCTACTTGTTTTAGCATCTATTAAAGTCCTTAATCTCTGAATACAGTGCCATTTCTGAATGCGTATAAAAAATAAGCCTAAAAATAAAGCATTTCACATTGGTGTTCATCGTATTTCAAATTTCAAATTAGTGATAAAAAGACCATTATTTCAGCACATACGAGTACTGAATAATGTTCATGAAACAAAATGCATGGCTCTGTAAATCTTTAAAGTCATTTGTTCCCTCTGTAATTAAAAACTGTTTTTCTCGTCTCCCTATTGAAAGGAACTGAGTTGTGTGCAGAATAGTGCAATTACTGTGCTTTTCATTTGTGCCGACGGGCTGCTGATACAAGACAGCCCCCTTGTGGACATTTCAGAATGCATGCTGTACTTCTTTTCATTTGATTGGTTGATTCATGATTTTTTTATTTTATTTTTTCTTGACCACGATGATAAAAGATGAATTTGATCACTCCAGGGAATAGTTTTCATCAACAGCTGCTTTTATTTTGGGTTATCCCTTTGAAATAATAAACCCCTGAAACATGGACTCCATTTCTAAGTCGGACGTCATCCCTCCGTGCTGTCATGCCTAATCTTTGTAGAGTATATTTGCCTCCACTTCCCATCTTACATAATCTTGCAGCTGAGGTCCAGGAGCAGACGTGTCAGTCCCATCTCCCAAAATAAAATCACTAAGTGGATTTCTCCCATGATTATTGTAAAAGGGCCACTGTCATTTATGTCGCACCACTTTACACAGCCAAAGCATGAGATGTCTCCAGAATGCATGCGGACTGATTGACATTTAGATATGACAGAACATGTTCTTGAACATCCTGTTATCATCTCTAATTAAAGCGATCTCCAAAGCAAGTACAACTTCTGACTCTGCAGTCTTTTATTTAAGAGGCACAGCAGGAGAGGAGTTATTTACCTTGTCGGAGCAGTGAGATCCATTTCTATGAATCATTCTGGCAAATTTCACTTTGAGTCCTTTTACCAAATGAATTATCAAAACTGTCAGTAAATAAATAAAGATGTCAATAAACAGAGTGGTCGGAAAGACCTCAAAGTGAGTTGACTCGTTTCTATAAAAATGTTTTTTTTTTCTTCACATTGCACACCTTTCCTTTTATGAAATTATATAAAACCACAGTGCATTTTGGCTGCTTCCGCATGACTGACAAATCCTTGCTTCCAAGGATCTTGCTGTTTGTTATGTACAGGGGAAGAAGACAGAGGGCGTGTGTGTGTGTGTGTGTGTGTGTGTGTGTGTGTGTGTGTGTGTGTGTGTGTGTGTGTGTGTGTGTGTGATTTGTGTGTGTGTGTGTGTGTGTGTGTGTGTGTGTGCGTGATTTTTCAGGCTGATGATAAGGGAAGTATGCCATAAGTGAGCTGCATACATTCACCATGTACCTTGCGGTTACTGGTTTGTATGTAAAGGTAGCCAGTCACACACTCTGTAATCAGTGGGTACATGTGGGAATTTGTGTGCATTTTGACAGAGGCCATACGAGAGCGTGTGTTAAACCAGTCATGAGGTAAAAGCATCTATTCAGGTGGATCAAGGTGCACTGCAGCTGCACACGGCCATCAGCTCTGTTCTCTTATCTGAGGCACAGAAGCTTCTGGAAGCAGCCAGAAAGCCGCGTTTCATGAGAGGGGAGGCTGAAAGGTCAGCTAAGCCCCAGAGGTGACG
The DNA here is from genome assembly GCA_022829145.1 of Albula goreensis. Lineage (NCBI taxonomy): Eukaryota > Metazoa > Chordata > Actinopteri > Albuliformes > Albulidae > Albula > Albula goreensis. Next base: position 10,381,139 of record CM040741.1, read on the forward strand.
CAGGGAGACGGAAGTGGCATATGGCTCATCGATCAAGGCGGTTTGATCCGTGACCTTCAGGGCTGAGTGTACCACCGGGGGTCTTCAATGCCTCCACTGCAGAGAAGTTACCCTGAAGCTACGCCTGCTCCCTCTATACAGGATGCCAATCATGAACACGGATGTGACGAGATCAGGCCAGCAGAACTCAATCCAGGTCCTGGAAAGCCGCGGGGTGTGCTAGTGTTTGTTGTTACCTAGAACTTAATGGCCAATTAAGACACTGTTATCTCACCTCACCTGGTTTCTTGGGTCTAGTGTTGCCATGGAGTTTTAGGTGAGAATAAAAACCAGAATACACTGTAGCTTTTCAAAAAATGGAATGAGCACCCCTGGGTTGGGCACTATCATAAAGTAATTATCTAACTGATGCTATACATGAACCATATGTACCTGTTCTGACTTACATACAAATTCGACTTAAAGACAGTCTTAGGAATGGATCTCATCCGTAATCCGGGGTCGAGCTGTATCCCATAAATAACAGAAGCATAACAGAAAGAAGCTAACTACAATGAGACATCACCACAAAAAAGCACTTTTGTACTGTTATTCCCATTTTGAGCTCTCTAAGATTCACCAGAATCATTTCTGAACACATTTAGTGTATATTCATACTATATCTTCCATTTCTGGGGCGAGTACATTTTTTATTTAGTCGGATTTTCCTTTTCTGTCTAGGTTTGGGTTGAAAAGTTGACACTTTAAAGACATACCCAGCCTTAATACTGCTTTAAACAGATCTCGCAGATGATCTGTCAGAACTGGGTCGACTCTGCTGGGTGAGCTGGGCTGGCTCCAGTCATCCTCCGTGTCTCACGTATAGGCATTTTCAGGCTTTTTACGCAGCTCTGAGCCATTGCAGCTGCTTCTGATGTCTGTTTTTAAGCAAACCCTCATCCTCCTCTCCCAGCACTAAGTAAAGGCAACGTACACCATACCTGACAGTGGTTATTTTATCACACAGAGCCCTAAAGGTCATGGCTATGCCTCCATGAATATATAGAGAAGTGCAGACTGACCACTGTATGTGCTCAGGCATACTGAGACCAGATAAGGCCCTAGGCATCTTTATTGGTGAGCTGGTGTTCTGGTTGGGAGGGATTTATGAGCCCTCAGATTATAGAGCTCTATAACAGCCTCTTGCACCCAGGTCAGAAAACTCAGTTAAAATGGGCCTACAGGGGATTTGTTTCTAGTACACTTCCACCAAGATGTTCTATTGATCAGAAATCAACATACAGATGAAGTGGGGACATGGGGGGGCGAAGACCAACAATAATATATAAATAACCAACTCCACAGCCATTGGGTCCAACAGCCCTTGTACATAGATAGAATATCTTTGTTGAAACCTATGAAAGGCTTATTCTATTGAGAGGCTACCTTTTTAGTTCTTCAGACCATTTTCAGTCAATGACATGAAAGAGGTCAGACTGCTAAAACAGGCAAGAAGGTAACCCTGCGAGAAACAAAACGCGGTTCTGTTTAAAATGACCATGGCCACAGCTGTGCATGGGGTTGGCTTTAAGCACTTGGGTAAATAACAATACTACCCATTGGCTAAGAAACAGCTCTCCTATAGCACAGTGTCCCCATCACAGCACAGGGGCAATGATTTGTTCCAGAGGGGAGGTCTCCTACACTTGCCCACCAAAACCACTTCCAGGAGTAACTTATTTTTCCCAAGATACTTCCCATCCAAGCATTAACAAAGCCCTTACCTGCATAGCTTCAGTCATTCAGCATCAGCAGAGCACATGGTGGCATGGCTGCTAACACACATACTCACTGCCTCTCTGCACAGTATGGCAGAAACCATTTGGGGGAATTTATTGCAATAAATTGGAGCCCTGCAGAGGTTTTATCCTGTCAAATTATCTTTTGCCACAGAAACAGAGAAAGGCCTACTCGTGTGTGCCATCAAAGCTGGATCCTTATTTCCTATAATTTCCCTTATCCATGGCAATTTAAACGGTTCATGCTTTAAGCTTAAGCATTTATCTGGCAGTAATTTGTGCTCAGATTTCTGGAATAGCCTATCTGCATTTATACATTTCTTGGAATAAAGAGTAAAACTTTGAAAAGTAATGGAACCCTGTCCCCACTCATCTAATTAGATGTTGTGTACACTTCTGACATGACTCGTGTACTCTGAAGTTGGGGCAACAGAGATAGGGAAGTACCCTCGAGGCATGCAAATGGATACACTCGGAAAACAACTGAATACACAAATCACAAAGTTAGAGACACGAGAGGAAGCAAAAAGTCTGGATTTAAAAGGAAATTTTAATAAAGCCCATTCACGGGCTTTCAAGGAGCACTTTAATGGGCTCTGTGAGAGTAGGAGTGTTTTTTTTTTTTTGTGAAATATAAAGTCTTTAAAAATGGGGAAAAAAATGCACTTGATGTTATTCTAGAAAAATCAGAGCATTGGAATAGTGTAAGTGCATAAGCACTCCAGTTTCTTGTAGCCTTTAAAAAACCCTAAAAAACTAACCATGATAGCTTTAACTTTTGGGTGTTATTCTTAATTCTGAATTGAACTTTCATGCTCATATTAAAAGTGTGACCAAAGTGGGCTCCCTTCAGTTTCCCACAGGGGCAGATCTGAGAGACTGCTGCATTCTTGTGTTATAAGTAGGTCAGATTATTGTAATGCACTACTCTGTGGTATTCCCAAACATACTTCAGATCGGGTGCAACTTCAGCCACAACACTGACAAAAAAGAGCCCATATTACCCCCACCCTCTCAGCCTTGTATTGGATTTATTTTAGAACTGATTTTAAGATCCTTTTACTAGTTTTAATATAATACTGGCAAGTTAATATGATACCCGCCTATATGACGTTTTAAATCTTCTGATGCCACCTGCATAAATCCCGCCACGCCAATTTTGCTGGCCTTACTATTTCCTGTGTTTTATTTTGTTCATCATTGGTAGGTGTGGTGTCGATGTGTATGACAGACATGTGTACTGAACATTTATGAAAATACGGAACAAATTTTTTTTACAACATTTTGTTGTCAATTAAAGGACGATTCCGTATTTTACGGGATGGGTGGCAACCCTACGTTTGAAGTAGGCTTGGCAAGGCTGCGATGTTCAGTAGGTTAGGTGTATTGAGCGTATTAAATGCATTTTCTACTTATGATATTTTCCTCTACGAAGGGTTTATCGGAACGTAACCCCACCGTAAGTTGGGGAACTGTCTGTAAACAAATAATATAATTATAAAGTTATTATTAACAAGTTATCCCACAATATCAATCCTGAACCACACTTATCACCCCCACCGCAGAGTCTATCTCTCACCAGGTCAGGAAGCAACCAATGTCCTCATCACTTCCTACAACTCAAGCCTGGTACTTTTCACAATGCAGATACGACATCAGCCATATCATGCTTAAGATATTGGAAGAACCGATTACTGCCTCACCAGAGCAGACCCATGATGAAAGCTGAATAGCTAGGCTGTAACATCCAGTCACAAGACTCAGACCTGCCCCATGAGCATGTGCCTGTACTCTGTAAGCATCCTGTAAGGCCTTTGACTAGCCTTGTAGATACTGTCAGTCTGATTGACTTCTTCCTGCTTCTGCGAAGACAGTTTGCTTTGTTACAGGTAAGGTGGTGGCAGCAGCTTCCACTGTAAACTTTTGTTTAACTGGCTTGCCTTTGGAACATGTTGTAAACTGTCTCCCTTCCCTGTTGATTAAATCCTTTGGCCTACATTCTGAAAACCAACAGCTTAAATCTTTAGGTAAGTTCAGGTTGGTTTGTACATTTAACATTAAATAGCAATACAGTCAATCCTGTTAATAAACCTTAATTACTAGCCTCACACAATCAAAAACAAAGGCCAACCAGGTGTTTTCTGTTTCATGTAGATTCAGTTCAATAAATGGGGGATGAGGTCTGAAACACACACCTACACAGATGCCAGCAGTAGTGATTAGTTTTTGATGTAGGGTGGACCAACTTCCGTCATTCATCTGCTCTGCATTCAGAGTCAGTTCTGGTTAACTGCAGGGGTTTCCTCCCAGACTAGGAGAGTTGCATCAAAATCAGAGCAGATTATCACCGCTTGAATTTCATGTACTGCAGCGCTAACGGCTCCACGCAACAATGGGGTCCGTGATTGCAGACACAATACTGGGTGATTTGTTTTGTTGGCTTTTAAAATTGGTTTCCTTTGAAAAATGTTATGCAATTATATGGGCCTAGTTTAAGAAATGGCCAACGATATGACACTAAAGACGGCATAAGATTTTCACATTTTTAATTGGAAGAGCTACACAGGCAAATCAGTTGGATTTAAGAAAAATGGCCATAGACACAAAAAGAAGAACACACATCGTGGATTATAATGTTCAGATCAAATACAACTTTGGATTTGATAATGTCATTTGACACACCATGTACATTTCAAACATTCTTGCACATTTTAATCCAAACAAATCTAACACAGACCACAACAGATCAAAAGCAGAGACCTATTGAGGCCAAAAGTCAATGTTGCCCAGGGAAGGAGCGTTTTAGCTGTCTGATTGCCTGCTAGCTCAGGAGTAGTTTAGCTGGTGTCGTGCAGGGTGGGAAAGAAGCTGCTTACCTATTTTACATATTTCTGAAGAAACATTCAAATCCTTGCCCACCCGTATAGCCAGACGCAGGCCTTCACTTGCAGCAGAGTATTCTAAAATGCAGAAGGACAAAAGAGGCCTGTCAAGTTTAATTTGGGGGTCAGTCCAGAGACAGACTTAGGCAACATGGCTTGTTGTAGACATATACTTTTTGAACATAGACTGTCATTCATTGCACCTTGAGGAACAAAAATGAGCTATTTTGGTGTTGAGGTCCCACCAAGAGAGGGCAAGACAAGGCATGCAGTTTGACCACTAGACACAAAAAGTGTAAGCGTGTTCGTTTAAAGAATTGCGCCTCAGGAAAGGGCTGTCTCTCTGTCTCTGTCCCCTCTCTACTCAAATGCAGCCATCAGCGACACTGCATTTCATGCACCACTGTAGGATTTAGTCACAACATAGTTTCACAATGTACTTCAGTCAGTCACTCTGAATAAGGCAACCAATTAAAGATTAAACATACATCAAAATGTAATGCTCACTAGCCTGCCAAAGGAAAAAAAGGTTCTATGGAAGTTTAGTATGGAACTTCAAGCTTGAAGTACAGTATAGCGCAGTAGCTTTAGTTTTCATACATGATAGTCACTGAAATGCACATACACTTTCTGAAGTAGCCCACTCAATTAGTGTAGGCTTCACTGCTCTGTTACATAACATTCCTTAAAATCTCATCTTCAGTTACATCTATATTTTTTTCTCCAATTTTCCTTAAGAGACAGCAAGTGTATAGTCAGATACTCCTTATTTTAAATCAATCAAGAGTTTTATAATCATCAAACAAAAAACAAACACACAAATAATACAATCAAACGCATTATAATATTTACTGTACTTATCAAATCTTTTGTACGTCTTCATTTAATATGCTTAATTCAGTACTAGGTCACAAGAGGTTAAAACAAATGTACCTTGCACCCGATGTCAGAGAGTTAATACTATGCTTTCATCCTACCACCTACGTTCATGTATCGGCTGCTCTTGTCTGCCCCGGAAGGGAAAACTAGCGGAAAATTATCACATGTAAGGTTCTCTTCGCCAGTAGCTTTGGTGGAAAGCGTATACACCATGGAGCGTAAGTCTGAAATACTGCGTTTTAAGACAATATATCGTGTAACTATCACATATATGTTAAGTAAAATCCATGTACCGGGGAAATATTGCTGAATTCAGTACTGAGAAGATTTAGAGCTTACTCGCTGCTATAGCTGGCTAACTGCGTAGCCATCTAGTGCTAGCTAGTCAGCGATGGTGAAGGAAATGTGTTTCGCCAGTTTCTCGATAAACTGCTTGTGGGTGTCTTTACAGGACTTCTTCACTCCCGTTTAACGACAGAGCAGAGTAAACGTATGGGACTTCAGGTAATTATCAGATAACAAACATTACATCTCATTTTAACTACTGCTGTGTCTGAAACAGAACCGCTACCAAGTACACAGACGAGAGGGGACAGTTTGACATTAGAAATTCAATGTTGAAAGCATTCCTAATATAATGCAATTGGTTTTAATGGTTACTGATCTTGGAGGCTGCAGCGCCATTGTAAGTGGAACCAACTTTCGAAGTTTGATGCAATGTTACCGAAAGTTTGCTACCGTTTGATCTCAATAATGTTGTCTACTTCGAGTTTATCAGACAGTCTGAACTGATGTCATTTTGGTAGATGAGTTTCATAGCATTTCCTTAACAGATCATGTAAACACTGCTTTAATTCACATGTTGATTTGATTGAGTAGACAGATGCAGTCAGTGGTAGGATATCACTAATACTTCCGTAGTGGTTAGAAAGTTTTGTAAATACATTTTTCATATGCTCATGAGTTATACGCATTAAAATGATTTTTAGTACACATTGTGTTAAACTTGAAATCTTGCAGTCTGAAGTAAACACACATGAATGGATGACAGAGTACCTGGTATGTATTTGTACGCTGCAGCTAGCTGGGTTCTCGAACATTTTCATTTCAAGGTCCCCTAAATTACTACCGTTGCTGACGAACCCAACTTGCAAAACGGTTAGTGTTTGATACCATAATTACTTAGTTAAATCAGTGTATACCAAGGATGTACAAACAAGGAAATGTTTTCGAAGGTTTAACAATCGATTCATGTCACACGAAAATAGAAGAGCAACGTTTCTTGCCACGATTTACCAAGCACCCTGGACACAGTTTTGATTCTGCAATCTTAGCACTGGGCTGATGTACTTTATCTATCTCCTGATGTTATAAGCTCCAGGATGGCAGACAGGCTGCGGTCTTCACAAACGCCTTCCTGAAGAACAGCGTTCCAAGCCTCAGCCAGGATGCTCTCAACCAGTTCATGGAGCGAAAGGCTGTGGTCCTTGATTACTCCAGGAAGAAAAAGGAGAAGAAGAAAATGAAAAGGGCCAAGGGCCTCAATGCCAAACAGAGGAGAGAACTGAAGGTCTTTCAGCTGAAGCCAGAGCACCAGAGGTTTGAGCCACACACATTTCCACTGCGATGTGACTTAGTATTCAGTTGTTCCATTTTTTTTTTTTTTTTTTTTTTTTTTTTTTTTTTTAAATTAAACAGTGTTGGTATGTTGGCAGGGAATGACTTCCCAGAGCATACTTTAAACTGAACCTGGTACTGTGTGGCCAACTGGAAGTTTTCATCCAAGTTCAGCATCCAAATAAGATTTTGATGTATTCATTAAGTATTTAAAGAGAATGCTGTGTTTTGTTGTTCAGTTAGGGCTAGATTTGTCAAGGCATTTAGCACACACTTTTTCCACCATCTAATTAGTTTTGCATGTGGTCAGTGCTTTAGTAGATCAGGCCCTGGGTCTGTTGCACTGGGTCACTTGGAGTTCCTTACTGCTATTGTAAACCAGGGCTGTAGTCCTGGCAGGATTTGCAGCCATGTTAATTTCACTAAAGGCCCCTGTACTTTCTTCTGACTCTCCCAGGACACAGTCATCAGCCAACAGTGGCATTTGTCAAAAACATAAATAAGCTGTCATTTTGCATTAATAAGTAATCTACATTTAGGCAATTTGTACGTAAATATTAAAATATAACTACTGGGGTTGTCAATAAGTTCTAAAAACACCAATTCGTTGCATGATTTGCTGTGATTTACTGCAGTTAATCACTTACATACTTTGTAAGAATGTAGAGGTAGTACATCAAATCAAATACTGTTGTGTAACAGGATGTTTTAAATTGTCAGCACAAAAGTAACACTACTGTGAAGTACAAGAATTGCAATCAATTTCAGTGCAAACATTTATATTGCCTGAAGAGCCACCAGACTGCTTTTTTATAAATGAAACTTTCCACATAGAAGCCCATGCTTCCCCTTTCCACCTCAGCAACCAGGATGTTGATGCACTAAAACATTGTGCATAAATGCCAGGGTCCCTTTTTCTTATCAGGTGTTAAATTGGGATTTATCATGATGGGGGAAATTATTTTGCAGGGTTGGCATTGGTATGCATGCTTAAGGGCAGCTGCAAGTGGTATTTAATATTGCTTCATGAATAGCATATATCAAGCCTTTTCAATGTTGAATAAAAGGAAAGGTTGACACAGTACCATGGAGCCTTTAAACCTGGTCACGCCGGCCCCATTTAACCCCTGCTCAGCATAATTATTTGTGTTATTGTTTTATCAACACATATAGCATTTTCAAATATCAAAAAAGTTGTCGCTGTAATCCTGATAGCCAAAAAGCTGAACATGCAACTTGAAGGACACCTGCTGCACTATTTGTCATTTTAGATCTTGTGTATTCCTGTGTAATTGCTGATGAGTTGTGATTTTGGCAGCTGAAGACGTTGGTTTGGGTTTACAGGTATGAGCTCTTCTTGCCTTTGCATGAGCTGTGGAAGCAGTACGTGCGTGACCTGTGTAACGGCCTGAAACCTGACAGGTAAGCAGCCTGCCGACTGCTGAGAACTCTAACTACACTTTTGATACAGCCCATTCTCTGATGATATTTCTGACAGTTTGTAGCTATTATGCATTTTAGTTTTGTATTTATTCTCACCATGTAACATCAGTACAATCACACCAGTCAAAATAATAATGACAACAACAATAACAAATAGCCATCTTTTGATATTTGTGAGGCCAGGAAGCCATAGCTGATGGCATTAAGACACACTTAAGCGCCATTGAGCAACACAAAATTTGGTAATTTGTAGGGAATATTTCAGGCATTTCTGACAACATCTTCATCATGTGTCCTGTATTGGTTCACACACTGATGATTTAGCGTTGTTACTGTTTTATCATGCCAGGTTCCCTTTTCTGTAGCTTAAATAATATTTTAGTCATAATTACAGATAATGGGCACATAAAACAATGTTCTTATCGGTAGAGCTCATATGTTCAAGGATGTTCACCATGTCATTTTTTGTAACATATGCTGCTGTACCAAAAGTATTGGGACACCCTTCGAGCGGCTGATGAAATTAACTTTCCAGGAAAATATGCAAATTAGATTGAAAAATGACTTGGTCAGTTATTTTGGGGGTATTCCAAATTAAGGCAGTGAAAAGTTACGGTCAGTCATTCAGAGAGAGGTGTGTAGGATGCCATTTAGAATGGTGAACTTCAGCCACAAAGCTCTGATTTGACCCGCCATCTTTGGGATGAATTGGATGAGGAATTAAAGCAGGTCCAAAACAGGTGTGTTCATAAACTCATCAGTGTTTTAAAGGTGGAGCGGATAGCTATCCCACCTTAAAGTTATCAGAAGTTACTGGTGAGTCGTGAATACAGTTATTCAGGCCAAATGCTGACCTGCGGTGTATTCAGTTTAGCTTTAAAAGTCTGTTCAGTGATCTACATGTTTCTCTGCTTTTGGTAGGGTAGTGTATGTGATGATGGGTTCAGAATATGAGTTCTGTAACTGGGGATGTGTACTGCAGAGTTTGTTATGAGGCTGGAATGTACCATCATGCTTTGGATATTCAGTAATGTTTTCAGTGTCATAGTGCTCATCTAAAATTTTTTGGCACGTTATAAACATGAATTAGACCTTACATGGTTTATGTGTGTCCTAATCTTTGGTACGTATTATTAGCATTTTCCTTTTTTTCTATTAATGCTACAAATAATTCTGCCTATAATTTGCTTTTCTGGGGTACTGTGGAACACAGAACCGGTCTGATTTGTTAAGGCTGTTCTTTCGAGTGAAAGCCACTGTCACAGTACACTGCAGATGTCCTTTTGTGTTACAGCAATCCACAAATAATACAGCAGAAGCTTCTGAAAGCTGACTTTCATGGAGCTGTTATCACAGGTGAGCAGCACATTTGAATGATAGCTCATTGTGGCTGTGCCCATTACTGGGGTGATTAAATCTCATTCTCCCATCACTGTATACACATGTATCACCTTATGGACGGTGGGGGCGCTATTGAACAGTGGCACTAAAGGAAAAGACTTGCATTATTGTGCATGTGTGTTACATTATTTCTGAATTCACCAGTCATGAGCCGGTTGCTTAAATTGCACTTTTCCCATTTCAGTAGTGAAATCCAAATGTCCGTCATACGTGGGCACGACAGGAATTCTCGTGCAAGAGATGAAACACATTTTCAAAGTAATCACGAAAGACGACAAACTGAAAGGTACCGATGAATAAAAATCACAGTGTATCCTCCCATCAGGAGTGTATGGGTAAAATAGCACTAGTAAAAACCCTGTGTGTGCCCTCTGTCTCTGCCCACTCTACAGTGATCCCCAAGCGCAACAGTGTGTTTGGTGTTGAAATTGATGGATTCGTCACCCACATCTACGGCAGCAAGTTCCAGCTAAGATCCAGCGAGCGCTCTGCGAAAAAATTCAAAGCAAAGGGAACCATAGATCTCTGAGGCTGTGACGTTTGCATGGAGAGGAACTGTATGTCTGTAACAGATGACTGAAATGACGGAGATTGCTCACAGTGGAGACGGCCTGATTCCTGATCCCTGGGCCTGTGGGGAGGTGGGGGTGGGGGGTGTGCATAATCCAAGGATATTACGGCAGAATCTGCTAACACATTCACTGTGTGATTCTCCTGGATTGCTCTAATTCCCAGTCCCAGCTTACTTTGTGTGTTTTGTATAAGTGGAGTGGGGAGCAATGGATGACCGTTGGTCAGGAATCACATAGAGGTAACCATTAAAGGAAACTTGGAGCATCAGTGACTGTAATTACGGACCATGGAGTGATTTTTTTTTTATCCTTTGTTCAATAATTTAATTTTTATTGTGCAATATGTAAATATGTAACTTTTTCAACTGTACATTTAAAGGTTCCATTTTCTGCACTGAAGATATTTTCTTTTCACTAGTTGTATATAGTCAAGAACTGTGATGCCCAATAAATCCACAAGAGGGCGCATAAAGGAAAGTAAAACCAAATGATTCTTATGATTGTAAGTTCTTGAACTGAACAGAGGTTTCATGTTTAGTGTTTATGTACTTCCACTTTTTCATCACTACCTGTAAAGTAGTGGTAGATCAGACTGCATATGTATTTTATTTCTTTAGGGTTTCAGATTTACTAGTGTAAGAAAAATGTGTCTATCCCCCAAGGACAATATATCAAAAAGATCATATTTAAAAAAAAATACTTATTGCAGGATTTACTGTAAGATTGTAAACGGAATTAACATGGGTGTAACAGAAAAACATATTCTGACCTTCAGGGTCAATACTCACTGTTGGTAAATGATAAAATGGTGCCAATTTAAGAATTGTTTTCTGTTCATTCAGTCTTCTAAATCAACCAAAGTGTGCAGTTTCTTTTAGGCCGTGCTAGAGATACGTTTTCCTGGTTGTTTTGTGAAATGAATGGAATTGGATTGGAAGTTTAGACAAGCCCTGAATGAACTGGCACAAGAATTGGTTTGTTCAGAAGACAGGGCAAACATAATGATTCTACCTAGTGCGTGAAGATACAATGGAGGTAATGAGCTATAAGTGTTAAAGTAGTATCCCCCTTTAAGAATACAGTGGCAGTGCTACCTGGGAATAGCACCTGAAATTTCTCAATTTTGATGAATAGCACCTGAAATTTCTCAATTACGAGCTCATTTTCCTAACCAGTGTAGTACTACTAAACTCTACGACTATATGCATATGGTAAATATTTCCATCAGTCTGGCACATTCAGTTTGTTCATTGGGGAACTGTAGGCATGGGTATCAGTGGTATACTTGTCTACAGGGGTTGGAGTCTTCAGTAAAATCAGGGACTTTCTACAGATGATATCACATCAGGTTTTGATGACTGCAGATTCTGAAGACCTGCCTATAGATACAGTGAGCCTCGGTCACGTAGCTAACACATCTTGCATCACACATTGTTTTTTTTCTCAAGCATTTTAATCTCAATCTGATGAAAGAGGACCTTTGACCTAGATTCCAAGAATGCACACACCATTTTCATTTTCCTTACAGTTGACTATGAGTATTATGCTTTTTCCCTAGAAGCAGTTAGCAAGTTATTTTTCTTGAGTGCTGAACTTGACAAGTCAGTGACAATAAATATAAATACTTGCAGTTAATTATGTTGATTGAATCTGGCCCAATGGTGCTTCTCCAAAAAAGTGCCTCCTCGAGTGTCCTAGACCCATGATCAGTGACTTAGCAAATTATCAGTAAATGGACAGTGGTAGGGGTTTGGCTAGGAATTCAGGGCCTGCTTTCATAATAATATAAATTATATGAATTATATCTTTACTCAGCCTGTAAAGCCTGGAATCAGCAGCACCTTTCAGCTTATCAGTGATGGTGCTGGACAGAGCACACCTGATGCCAGATCAGCACTCCCTCTATGAGATGATTCATGAATACAGGCTCTTTCCTCTGTGGATGTTACACACGATTGTGTGCTAGTTGAGTGATGAGATGAATTTTAGTGCATTGTTTTATTTTGTTTTAAGGCTGATCCATTACTCCACCATCCAAAATGGCCTTTTAAGTAGAATTTTTGAATTAGCGTGACACAACTGTTTCAGGTCACTCTCACCTTTATGACCTAAAACAACACGTTGCCAGCGACTGTAAACAGTTTTATAAAGGAAACATGCATCCTTTTAATTTCTTCACATGCAGTTCATGCATGAATGAACATGCTTTTCAGATGACTCTGCCCTCTGACATTCCTGCGGCACCGTTGTTGGACATCTTTGTTTTGGTTGAGGTGCATCAGGAAAGCCCAGGGCAGATGTAGCTTCATTGCGCAGGGCCACATTCCAAACAGCATTCTGGCGCTAGCACTAAATTGTGGGTTCTGTAGTTATAGTGCATCACAGCTGGAAAAGACTCATGCTAAAGCTGAATCTGAAAGACAAACTAACTCACAATCTAAAAACAATGTAGTTCCATGAGAATTATCAATTACAAGTTTTACTAACCAAATTGGATAGCCATAAAAACGAGATTTTTGTTTTAAAAAAACAAAAGGAAAATCTGTCAAGATTTTTTCTGATATATCTGTTTAAGTTGTCATTAATATGAAATTTTATATTTGTTTAAAGACTGTCTAGAAAGAATATGGAGCTTAGCTTGTTGGAGACTGGGAAACACTGCATAGTTAGAACCATATCAGACATGAATTCAGAGGTGCTGCCAGGAACCCTGCGTCCCATGAAAAGATGTGACTCCCACCCCCAAACCCTGTTGGTGACATTGATGAACATTTTTGGGGCCTCTGTCCAGCCTAGGTTCCCCAGAATCTCTGTCAGCATTCAATGTGTTCACAGTGCCACTGCATGCATATATTAAAATATATTACATTCAAGGTCTAAGCATGCATAGCAATATAACAACAGAATCAACAGGCAGCCTATACGGCACAAAAGACAAGTTATCTGTGTCAATCATCGGTTCACACAAGTTTCTTTTCTGTCATGCAAATGCTATCAGCCTACAGTGTGCATTCTGTAGGAATATCAGAACTTGAGATACTTGAACTTTTTTTATCACAGGGACAACATGCTTTATATGTCCTTGGGCTTGGTTTGTACTTCAAGCATCTTTAACCTTGTAAAAGATCACAGGCATTCGGACAGGGCTGTGTTTTACTAAGGGCAGAAGGCTTTAATTAGTTCGGCTGACACCTTACAATATTTAAGGACAGGCATGGTTGTTAATGTTCTGTGTTTGACCTGTGTCAAATCACTGATGAACCCATTAAAAGTCCTAAATCAATTATAAAAAGGGTCAGAGCCCACACCTTCTCATGCCCTGACTCAGTTTAATTCAATTCGGTCACAGTCACTCTAAGCCAAGGATATTCCCCACTGAAGCAACATTTTTGGGCTTTTTAAAATCACCCAGCAATTGAATGCATGCATTATTATCTGTTTTTATTGCAGAATCAAAATTAACATTGAACATTAATTGTATGGATTTTATGCATGTTAACATATTAATACCTAAAAAGCCTATTTGAAATTTGTCTCTCTAAGGTAATCCAATGTACATATATTCTCATAGAAGACCATATATTTCAAATGATTATAAAAACCATTTATCAAAGACAAATCTAAGTCTTGTCTTTAGTTTTGTAAATTGTTGTAGCCAGAGGAATAATCTTGGACTACATGTGCTTTAAGTATAATTGTTAGCCACTGACTGTCATTCTGAGAATTTAGCCTGTATATGTTTATCATACAGTTCCTCTTTGTTCACCTCAGATGTGGTATTCATACTAGCATCATAAATACCAACCAGGCTAAAGATACAGGATTTAATCTATAATTATTATCTTTTCTAACAGTTTAACAATTGTATGTGAATATGACTTTGGATGTGTAGAAAAATGGATACATTGAAAAAACAGGATATTTCTCATGTTTCAGTAGGTAGTGACGAAAATGATATCATGTCATTGGCTATGTTTTCATCACATTCATTGTAAGGAAGGAGACGCATCTCTCTACTGGCAGAAGGTTTGGTTTCCAAACTGACACCTTGTGTAAATGCATGTGGCAACCTCCTGTTGTGAAATTCTGCTTGAACTAACTCATTGTCATTGTAGAGCATGTATGGATAACCCCTCTTCTGCTGAGCTCTGTCAACGTATTTCTGTAAAGCACTGGCAACATGGAAAACAGCACGGACTTTGCTGGGTGAAAGTGTTCCTATGTTGTGTATGTGAGCCTGTGCACACAAACGAGGACACAGAGTTTCAACAAAATTGTTTCCTTTTCAACAAATTGTATCAACACAATTCTCTGAGAGCACATGGCTGCTGTGATGTGTTGGAATCGATTGTTGGAAAAAGAATATAATTGGGAAAAAAGGCATTGCCATTCTATATTTGATGAGGTTGAAAGCTGATCTTCTTAGAAACTGGAGATGCTGAGCAAATGCAGTATTCCTTGCTCTTGAACCGTATTTCAAGTCATATCCAATAAAAGTGTTCTGTCCCACTTAGGCAGATGTCACCTTCCTTAACCAAGCTGGGTGATTGACAGCTTTAAAAAGTTATACCTGTAAATCCTATTTGACTAGTTGGCATCTACACATAAGAGTTCATTAGTGGATGTCTTTCGTTGGGAATTTCCCACCACATAAATTTTGACAGAGAGAAGACCTGACAGAAAGAATCCTGCAAAACAGAAATAAGATCAATGGAATTAGTATCCATGGCTGAGGATAACAAACATTCTAAGCCCACAAACGTACTTGGTGAGCATAGTCATTTCCTTTGATTCATTCCTTATTAAAATGTATCTTAGATACATATCTTAGATGGCCTAATGAACATTGAAACACAGCTGTCTGCATTTTGTAACTCCTGTCATGCATGCACAGGTTTAGTGCTGAATTGCGATGGTGTGAATGTGTCTCCTGAACTGCTTCAGCATCACTTGCAACTCATCACTTTGGATTCCATGGTCCCTGTCCATTGTCTGGTTGCCTTCAGAAAAAAATTCTCTGGCAACATGTGCATACCAACAGCACAATGATGTAAACTAATTAGGGAACAATGTTAGAGATTTTTTTCAAAGGAGCAGCTTCACTTCTCACTATCTTGTTTGTTGAAGCTGAAGTGCACCAAAACAAGAGCACCTTCTGTCTCATTATGTTCACACAGCTTGCATGACCATTTCATTCATCCTCAAAAAATGGAGGGAAACGCATTTAAACAACTGCTGGGAACTTTTGTGTTTGGGAATGAGAAAAATGTATTTTCAATCTTGACTGTTTCACTATAGGCAGCATGTGCACATGTACTTAAAATATATCTCAAATATTATTGTGGTGAGTTTTAAAATGGAGACAATGAGCTGCATTTAGTTATTACTTGTCCCTCACTTATACTCAGAAATAAGTGTCTGTTTTGTTCTTTGCTAAGAAGGCCAGTTCTGAATTATAAAGTACCTCTATTCATGAGGAGGAAAACTGAACTCATTTGTTGGTTAAAACTAAGGACAAACACAAACAGAATACTGGCATTGGCTTTAGTCGCAGTGTGGAGACCGACAGACAGATCTGTGACTGCAAGCTATGTATGCTCACTCTAACCACAGCCTGTCTTGAGTGGAAGTTGAATGTAGATTAAATTGATTCCAAAACTATGAGTAGTTGATTCTGACAAAGATAATGTGTCTGTTTCTCACTGGGTGGTTTTAGTCGTGAAAGCAATCAAGATTCACATGCGTCATAGGTTTGGACAAAAAAAAAAAAGTTAAAATGCTCTTCTGGTAAGGCACAAGCTGCGTTTTGATCAGTCCGTTCTCAATGTCATTTTAACTGGATGGACAGAATTGTGAATATGCCTATTTGAAATGGATAAAAGGATATCCAACACTTGTCATGTCAATTTTAACAACAGTTACACACTGTAGTGGTGTGTTTGACAGCAATGTTGTGTGGTGACAAACAATCCACAATCCGTATCACTTCCAAATTTACATGAAGGACATTATTTGTCAAACATGAAAAGCATTGCCTAATGGTTGTTGTGTTGGCTCTACTGAAAATAAGGAATAACAAATTACGGATTTACTGACCGTGGAAAAAAAATCTTGGTTGTGTAGTGCTGGGAACTAGTCTGACCAGATAAGGGCTGAGCACACACAAGCTGCTACGCTATGCTGGAACTCCCCTTCCTCCTCCAGGAAGCGCAAACCTCACTACATAAAAGGAGATGCATCAGTCTGCATCACCAGTTGACAGAGGAACTGAAAGCCTGCATACCAATAAAACTTGTCCAATTGACAAGCAGCACACAGAAATGGTTTTGTGCTAAGAACAAGCTCCAGTGGGACGAGACGAGACAAGCACCTTAACTCAAGAAAACTGAGGATTAACTTTGGAGATCAGTATTTTCTCAAAGTCACAAGAGGTGAATTTGGATACTCATCATTATTTTATCACTTCTGAGTCCTGTGGAATGGAGATTAAGAAAAGAAAACTTGAAGGGAATTGTTAAAGAAGTATCTTTGTGTATTCAAAGCTTGCATATTCAGTGTATTTGGCTGTATATGATAAGTATCTGCGCTGAGACTGCATTTTTCTATTGCATTTGTTTCCTGCATGCTAGATTATGTATCTCAACTGTTATTTTTCCTTTTTTATGACTTTTTAAGTTTTATGAGTTTTATAAGTTTGAACTTTTAAAATAAACCTTACTATGTGATTACGAGAATCAGGGTTGATACTTACTGGCTCTCTTGCTTCCTGCAGAGTGAGATAACTGAACCCTGCTTGTCATGGCTGATCTTCTGGCCTACACAAAGGAGAACAGGCAGCGGATCCTGGCAGTGGAGAGCCACTTTGGCCCATCTGGGAAGCCGCTGAAAAAGCCTGGCCGGGTCCTGGTGGGGGAGGGGCGGCTAATGAAGCAATGCCGGCATAGCCCCAGGCCCCGGGTCTTCTTCCTTTTCAATGACATCCTGGTCTATGGGAGCATAATGGTCAAGAGCCGCTGGTACACCAACCAGCAGGTCATCCCCCTGGAGGACATAGTGGTGGAGGACTTGGAGGACTCTCCGGAAATGAAGAACCAATGGTTAATCCGCACGCCACGCAAGTCCTTCTACGTGTCAGCTGCTTCACCCGAGGAGAAGGAGGCCTGGATTCAGCACATTAAGGAATACCGGATCAAGCGGCTAGAGCAGACGGGCCGGACATCCAGTGGCACGTTGGCGGCCTCCTGGATTCCTGACCAGGCCACAGCCATCTGCATGCGCTGCTGCATGAAGTTCACAATCACACAGCGACGCCACCACTGCCGGCAGTGCGGATTCGTGGTCTGCGGCTCCTGTTCCAGCAAACGCTACGTCATCCCCAACATCTCCCGCAAACCTGTGCGTGTCTGCCTGCTCTGCTACAGGAGCCGGCAGACATACGAAACCTACACAGCCACCAGGAAGCGGGTCAACAGCGAGGGCAAGAACTGGTCTGATGA
Source organism: Albula goreensis (assembly GCA_022829145.1). Lineage (NCBI taxonomy): Eukaryota > Metazoa > Chordata > Actinopteri > Albuliformes > Albulidae > Albula > Albula goreensis. The sequence goes on from CM040741.1 coordinate 10,399,207, forward strand.
AGACGAGCTAGCTGCCACACCAGCATATGAGTCCTTCATCTGCAATGATGCAGGAGAGTACAGCGAAGACCACTCATCACAGCAATGGGCCACACCAGAGGAATACCTTCAGCGGAGCTGGTCATCCTACAGCTTCTCACAAAACAGCCATTAAAACAATACAACATTTGATAGATATGACCAAAGCTAATCAAATGTAAAAAAAAACTGCAAAATGTTCACTACAGAGTGGCCTTGACTACTTTAAGTCTAGGAGCATGTATTTCTTGAGTTGTGTCTGAAAAATTTTACAATTTTGTTGATTTTAAGTGAGCCTAATCTACAAAGTAGAAGACATTATATGAACTTTTGTTTGAACACTAGAACGAGACGTGCGTCTGATTTTCACAGAACAACGCATATTCAGTGGGTACTTTGGTTTTCCACTTATCAAAACAAATTAACAGCAAAGTTATTCCATCTTATGAAAATTAGATGTCTGTCAACCATACATTTTGTGTTTACCAACAGTTTAAAAACAATCCATGCAACCATCTTCTGAATAATGTTAGATTACTATTGTTCCATATTTGCATTATCATATGCATGCTATCATAGGTTTCTGTTAATTATATGTGATTCTGAGAAATGGCACTGATACTTTATTGTATAGTATTTTATATTTAATATTTACTTTATTTACTTTTATATTAACAATAAACATATTTTTTATGATACTTTGACATTCCTTATTTGTTTAAACAATGAAAGAACTTTCACTTGAAATTGTTTCAAGTGTTGAGTTGATTTTACAAGCTGAAACATTTTCAGCTTTGGTTGTAACATAGCGGTTAAAAATGGCATTTTATTTTCAACCCTCTCTTTATTCTACTCTACTCGAATCTTAAATAAAACATCTGTACATGTGGTTTTCGCATCTACTCTTACACCAAGAATCAAGAAAGCCAGGTCTATACCCTGTGCAGAGTACTTTTGATATCACATAATTAAATACCTAATCCTGTTGGGATGGAGCAGAGCCTGCATAAAACTAATTTGATTTATGTTATAGACATATTTACAAATAGCTTATTAATTTAGTTTCCCCTTAAGCCTGAGTCGTGGTGGTTCTGCTTTGCAGCCTTTCTCATTACTATTTATCGTTAATTTGTATCATTATCATTATTAATTATTATTATTAATTAATATTTATACCATTTATATATAAATAAAAACAAGGTTATATTTTTTTACAATGGAGAAGGTGTATATATACACACACACATATGCACACACAACCTTCTGCTGGTGCAGTTAAAGCACAGTTTTCAATAAAAACACTTTGCGAAGCTGACTTGGCCCAACAAAGTAATTAACAAACAGGATAAATAACATTCATTGTTGTCAAGGACACAGAATATTTGAACAATTGGCTCTTTCTATTGCCTAAAAGCAAAACACTAACAAATATCTACAAAATATGCAAAGTATTACATTCTAGCACACTTTGTTAAAAAGTTTAGGCAATTAATGTAGTGTTGGTGTGACTTTGCTTCCACATGGCCTTGACCTGTACTGTCTTCTCAGAGTATGGGTTGATGCTTACAATCCTGCATTTTCATTATCTCTTGACCAAATGAGAATATACACTATTTCTCTTTCTATTACTTTGTTTGCTTCAAAGTGATCCTTACCCTACATTAAAACATAGAGAAAAACCCGATCAAACAACATTCCCCACTGACTGGATGACACCCACCATAATAACCATTCCAAGCTGCCCATTTTTAAAGGCAGACGGGAAGGATTCTTGACTGACTTGACTAACGATAAGGAACAAGGAAATGACATATAATTTAAACACACAGAATGAATAATTGTTTAGTTGTTGCTCTGGGTATTCGGACACAGTACCCATGCTTCCTGAAACATTGGTCACACCAGTACCTCAGAACTGTGCAGGTAAAATGTAATGGATTTTAGATGTAGTTGCGTAGGTTCCGAAGAACTGCACAAGGATGTGGCTTTGTGAAATAGACCTTCCTTCCCATTTTCTCCGCTTAAAATAGCTTAAGCTTCAGTCTATAGAAAAGAGGCAGATTTTCTGCACACTCATTCCAAAATCACCCACACATAGTGGAAATACAGGACATAATGTACACTGACAGGTGTATCTACATTGTTTTACTCATGAAACAGGTGTATGTTTGCAGACAGCACTCTCCTGGAATTTCTTTGCATTTATTTTTAAATATAATAATATTTCCACCCAGATTTCAGCTATTTGACCTCAGATTCTTCTCCTCAAATGTTCTTTATGAAATTGTTTTTTTGTTTTAATTCCACTTTTTTTAAAAAAATTGAAAATTGAAAAAAAAACCACAGAATTATTTATTAAAGAAAATACTGAATTGAGAAAGCTAACAAAATGAGTCAATTTCCAGATCAGTAAATTTTCTGTATACTGAAGCCAGCAGTTAAATCGTGTTTAATAAACATATGTTAACCTCTAACAAAATTTCTGTTTGTTTGAAGACATATTGCCCTCTTCAGCTATCTGTAATAAGGTTATAAGATTTGTAAGCAATCTTTGTTCAGCTTCTTTGCTGAACCAACTCTAGAGTGATCATGTGATACAGGTGCCCACATCATCACCATGTAAAGGAAATAAGCCATCTCAGACAGAGAGAGAGAGAGAGAGAGAGAGAGACATGAAAGAGAGAGAGAGGCCAGATACCCATAACCCCGTAAGATTCACCAGGAATAACTGAGTCTATTGGGTGACATCAGAGCTAATTGACATTTACCACAAACTTGGCCTGGGGAAACACATATGGTGGTGGACACATCTTATTTTATCTGCTGGGTAACCCTTTCCCACGAATTGCAGGTCATGAGAAAGGCAAACCATAGTAACACCCCAGACAACCCATCATAGTTCACACTTTAGATCTCAGTTCTGGAAAATGCAATACATAGATATATTGAAACAATGTACATTTCAATGGCAGACACAGGTAGGGTTCACAGGATGCCCTCCAATCTACCCATCACAGCATAAAACACAACAAGGAAACCTCCAGTTATTTTGACATTTTATATAAAATATATGTATTACACAGATTATAAATTGTGGTGCATGTGTTTTGAAAAATGTTGAGACCTTAGCTACAGGAGGAAGCAGTTGCACGCTCAAGTCCAAACACAAGTCCAGTGCCAGCTGCTCTCCACTGCATTTTGAGGTACTTTAAAGGGTAAAGAACCCGTACCCAGTGACATACCAGTAGTTTAAAATCTTGACAACAAAGAATGCTGTTTTCCACATTACTTTGATTATGCTACAAATCCCAATTAAGTTATTCCTTACATTTTTAGTGGGTAGAGGGACTTCCGAGTATAGTGTATAAAATGTCCATTTGGTTTAAAAATGGACCCCACACCTTTAACACTTTCAGAATTCTAGAGTACTGAAAATCAGCTGTCATATCTTCCCTTATCTCAGTTTTATGAGGACTAAAGGGAAAATGCACATTATCTTCTATGATATTTCATCATTGTAAGACCAGGACCCACATTTATATTCATAAGCCCATATCATAACAAAACTAGCTAAATGAATATGCAATGGATTTCACCATTACACTATGGATAAAACTATATAAATGTTGCAATGTTGTTTTTTTATTGCAAGAGCATTGTGGCTCTTCTTGAGAAGCCACACAGTGCTGGTTCAGATGTCTGACCTTTCTGTGGTTTGCGCTTCTCATGACAGGAACTTCCTTACTTGGCCATCTGCTTCACTCACGCAAAGATTGTGGCTCTTCTCTGAGAATTATTACGTCAGAAACTCTGCGAGTTCCTGCTGACTGAAACCATGTGATTTCAAGGTATCTACTACATCAGTGAACCCTCAGCTAAAGCCTTCACTGGCTCTCTGGGTAACCCAGTGGCATGGTAGTTTAAAACATATTTTAGACCACCAACTACAGCTGTTTTACCCTTGAGTAAAATGACCTAACTTGTATGTATAAATATCCAGAGAAATGAACAAGTGATACAGAAAATATCTGCCAATCTTGTAATATTCAGTGACCAGTGGCAGTGTATCTGAGTTCTTTGAAAAACACTCCTACAGGGGTCTACTGTCCTCATAAGTCAAACACATTTTTCAAAAGTATTTAAGGTTATGAAAGTTATGGAATTTTGTGATCATGATGGTTTGTCAGTTTGTTGCGAAACAATTTCCTGCAAAAATAAAAGTCCAAGCTGTAAACAGATCCTATGTGTCATTTAACTAGAAAATTGTGTTTTGTGGGATGGTAAACTAAATAATGCTGTAAAAATAAACCTTTCTACAGCATTGCTATTCATCACAACCTAACTGCAATGCATGAAATATAAGGTCAGGTCTCTGAACCAGCGCTGTGTGGCCTCATGGAATGCAGGAAGTTTATATATGAGCTTGGGAGGAAGAGGTTTAAACTGACCATTCTCAGCCTGAGGAGTAAGAAATAAAGTAAGTAAGTAAGTAAGTAAGTAAATAAATAAATAAATAAATAAATAAATAAAAGTATTATTATAAGAGTATTCAGGCCTCAACAGCAGGTCCTCTTTTACATTTTCCTACTTGCATGGAAGACACTATGAAAGACTCTTATCAGCAAATAGCGCCATCTTGTGTTAGTAAAAGTGTGTGTTACATTCACCTGTGAAGACATCATGTGGACATGCAACATGCAAGTCTTAGCCTGAATATGAGGGCCTCAGCCTCATCCGGCGTTGCCATACTTCTTAACTGCAACTTCTATCTTCTGGTTTGCAGAGAAGCTGCAGAACGGTCACTTGGCCTATGCATTTATTGACTGAATATTTATTTAGGTAATATTTATAGTATAGGTATATGATGATTATGATTTTGATTACAATTGTTATGATTGTTATTATTAGTAGTAGTAGTAGTAATAGTAGTAGTAGTATTCTTTCTACCTGTTCTTGTTGTAGCAGGAGTAGTAGTATTCGTAGGCTAGCACAACATGTGTAGCACAGATATCCATCCATATTCTTGTATGCCTTTGTTGAAAAGGAGTTAACCAAACTTTCTCAAAAAAAAAAAAAAAAAAAAAAAAACTCTATTACTAGATAATCCCAAAGAACATTCATGTCTTGACTCCTCTATATTCCTTCCACTGGCTTTTTGCAGACAGAAATGAAAGAGCCAGGGCAAAGTCTTACAGGGAGTTAAGAGCATGACTCCGTCCTGTACATAATAAAAGCTGCACAAGCCCAGCTCTGCCCCATCTTCACAACTCAATGCTTTTCCAAGCCAGCTCCCACACACACACCATCTGAGGCCTCCCAAGTTCAGGAAACCTTAAATGCTCAATAAATCAAACTTTCACTGATAAAAGCTAATATTCTTTGTGGAGACACTTGAAAGTGTCTATTTTATGGTTCTACTGCTATTCACCCCCACAGTGGCAGAGGAGATTTTGAGTATTAACATTGAGAAATGTGGTAATTTGTCTCATAGGAAGGCAAAAGTATATGCTCACTTTGATGTGTCATAACCATAAATGTCAACAGTAAATTTTTACAATATCTTTTTGGAGAAATCAGACTTTCTAAGGACCATTATGAGGTCCCATGGCCAAAGACAGAGACTGAATGGTCATTAGCTTAAAGTAATCAATGAGCAATGATGTCAAACAAGCACTGAGCTCAATGTAATTTTTAAATTGAGCTCAAAGTTGTATGTTTTCACTATGAAGTAGAAGACGTGAAACTTATCAGACTTGTTAAGAAGTGGAGAACAAACTACTTACAAATCCATTTATTAATTAATTAAATCCATTCGTTCAATAAACACATATTTACATAGAAAACCCGAAAAGCTGAAAACTCGCGTGCAGAAGACTTTTTTGTGAGCCCTTGGCTGTATTACAGCCTATGCCGCACAGCCAGGCTACTGTCATTGATTACGACAAGCAGAACATATACGCTTGGCCTGTGCTAATTTTACAGCAAAGGAGCGGCTGACTTCTTTGCTGTAGGGTTTGGTGTACAGTCTAAGATAGCTACAACGTCAGTGGCGTGAAAGTAGGCTGTCTTCATTAGCTGACGTATCACTATGTTGTGGAGTGAAAATGTGGATGATAAAATTAATTGTTGATTATTTCCCGTTGTAATAATTGTTTAGTGTGCATGACAGACCATTCCAGTAATCGTATTCATTTACCAACAGACACAACCTTTTTTACTGATTTCTTTTGACTTCCCGCGGTCGTTTGACCTACTGCTCTACATCCTGCCAGTGACGTTTGTGTTTGAGGGCGTCACGCAACGCAACATCCCGCGAAGGTTTGCGGACATTCAGCTTGAGGAAGGCTCGTTCTGCCATGCCTCGGAAAGGATAAGGGTACTGCCCATACACATTGTAAAAATGAGTATCTGCTCTAAAAGCCAGTGCAGTATTAATTTTGCAGAATCCTCGCAGCGACAGTTATCTCCATTTTACATGGTTGTGACAGAAAAACAAAAGAAAGGGAAACCTTGTAAAGAAAGTTGGCGAATGACACAAACCAACTGGAATGATTCAATTTCACTCAAGGTCATGTTTTTCTTGTGCAAACAAACAACTGTCCCACACTTCACACATGTATATATTTACAATTCCTAACAGTGACAAGCCTAAAAGTCTTTAATATTTACAGCTAACAGGGTGGGAAACCGAGCAAATTATATCTCACCTTGGGAAATCACTTCAATATTTGTCACTCTCCAGTAAAGTTACAATATTTAGCGCGATATGAAAACTTAATTCTTGTCAGGTATAAAAATTTGATGCATTTTATCAAGTGTTTCATCCTCTCACAATAAAAATATCCTAAAATTGTTTTTATTCATTACTAATTTTATGCAAACATTGGCATAACTTTCTCGCTAATTTGGGAGAGCAGGTTCTCCGAATTTAGGAGAGCAGAAGATACAGATTTTGAAAATAATTTGATTAGGATGCGCGTTTACAAGAAAAATAAAAAAAAATCAGTCACTGCAACTCTCGTAGTTGCTTTTTTTAGAAGTGCCACATGGTGGCGATATAAATATCTATTTTTTGTATGTAGTTAACTGTATACCAACGACACAACGGGGAAAACATCTGAAAATATCTTTAAACCACAAATAAATATTACAGCTGCACATTCTATAAATTTGAATGGCTCAGTCCATTTAAAGCCATACTTGAAATTTTCCTAACAAACCAATCAAGGTATATCAGGTTAATTTAGGTACAGAGTGTAACTTCTTTGGTTGATGACCTGATATTAAACTCAGGCTCTTGAGTTGGTCCTCCTTGTATAGGCCCAGGGGCCTGAGTGTCCAGAATTGTCACAGTAATGAGTCTGGGAAAATGTAGCATGGGTCAGTCCTTGTATAAATGCCCCAGAATCTCTGAAGACTTGCTGGTAAAAAAAAAAAAAAAAAAAAAATTGAGGAAGAGGTGTGGGATAAGGTCAGTGACTACCCTTCTGCAGTAGTTCTTAACATTCTACCCCCAGAAGTGAACAACTACATTTTTAAGTCAACCTGCCATCCAAAAACAAAGCCTAACGTATGCCAATAACTCAACAGTTAGACACGAACCCTAGTATGATAACTTCTTACAAATTCCAAAGTGCTCCTCAGAATCATTTGAATGTGACTGTAACATACTGCAGAATATGCTGCTTTGCTATAGCACCAGAAAGGACAACACATGTCTTGTAAAACATATCACTAGCTCCATTTTAAAGGGTGAAGTATATTTACACCACATGTGGGTGTGGTGCATAATAGCTGAAGGGCCATGAAAGCCTTACACCCCAAACCAAAAACATTCAGTGGCTAGCCCTTTAATGGCACAGCAGACTGTAGGGACTGACTGATAAACCAAAGGCTGAGTGAGTGACAACATAAAGCTTAACAAAATAAACCTCTTTATTTATCTGTCATACAAAATTAATGCTTAAAAAATGAAAAATTTGCAAATGAATAAAGAAATAAGGCCACCCAGATGCAACTAATGACTCCAGTCTATGAACAAATTTTTAATTGTTCATACAAACATTTTATTCACAGTACTTTTGAATCTCAGACAATCTGGTGTAGCTTAATGTGGTAAAGTGAACTGAGCAAGTGAAGGCAAACCAGTAATGGACGGACAGACTCTCTTAGGTTTCTGTCTGATTAAACGGCCACAGGCTTGAGGCCTACAAACTATACACAGAAAGAAATCCATGACTGCAAAGTGGAGATGTGGACACTGTAAATTTGAGTTGGAGGTAAATGTATCTGTCTGCTGTTCTGTTCTACCTGCAGGATATAAACCATGCTATGTTCCTACACTCTGCTCAACAGTCAGGGAGGAGGAACAACACAGGAAGCTAATCTGCAACACCCTCTACGGGTAGCAATGGGGAAATACATGCTTTTACATCAATGGAATTGAAGGTCACTTCAAGCAGCCCTGCCAAACCTTTAGATTTACTAGGCACTCAGGTCACTTGAGCCAACTCTCAGGATACCACTAAAAACTCTCTTATTAAATGTGTAATGCTTTATGTTTTATTTTACCCTGCATTGCCTGCTAACACTTTTGTGAAGTTGTAAATTTTAACAGATCCCTAAGCAGGTCTAAGACTATTTCTGAGTTCCACAGTGACCCCTGAACCACAAACTCAACTATTTAGATTCATACCCAGAACTGCCAGATTTAATGAAGACCCAAACCTGAGCGAGGACTTAGGGACTCTTAAATTCTTGAAGTATTTTCCCTCTTGCAAGCCCACCTTATTCAAACCTGTAACTGAAGACTCTGATACAATGTGGTATCCCATAATCCCTTTCTTTGGTTATGGTGACACCCACACATTGGTTAAATAAATGAGGTAGAGGGCACCACCTAAAAGATGCTAAAATAACAGTGACAGTGTCCATGCTCGCATGCAGCAGCAAAGGAGGCAAGGGGCTTAACTGATTATGTGAGTCTGAATGTAAGAAACAGATCAGAGCATTTTCTCTTTCCTGTTTGTCACTATAACATGAGGGACAAGGTGAGAGGAAACAGAGGTGCAGGTCAGCACAACGCTGTTTTAAATGTGTGGAAAAGACATTTTTTAGGGAGGTACTCCATTCATTGTCTTTTATGACCCTATTGCTGTTTAAGCAGTCATCTTGAGTCACTCAAATTTTATAATTTTGATTTCAGAAAAAACGTATATAGTAGGACCCACTCCTTTGGGTTGTTAGGTTGTAGTGTTTAAGGGCTGCTTCTCAACTCAGTAAATGTCAAACAAGCCTGAGCTAAGCTCGAATGGGTGTGTGTACAGCAATGGTATGCTGGCTAACATACCATTATACCACATTTGTTTGTAATGACGGATGACATTCATGTTAATCAGTTCACCAAATTCAGAAGCAGCATCTAGCAACTTAAACAGAACTCATTTTGTTAGACCTACTGTTTTACAATGATGCACTATACAGACATTCTGCTTTTGTGATTAATGTAACTGTAAATGTAATGTATTTTTTCAATTGTTTAAATATTTACACTATGTGTGTTGTATAAGTACAACATCTGAGATTCATGTGATATGAACATATCATATGATATGATATGAACACATAGATAGGGGCAGCCTATAGTCTAGTGGCTAAGGTACATGACTGGGACCCCTGAGGTTGGTGGTTCAAGTCCCAGTCCAGCCACAGCAAGAACACCATTGCTGTTGGGCCCCTGAGCAAGGACCTTAACCCCACATTGCTCCCAGGGGGGATTGGCCCTTGGTTAGTCTAAGCAACTGTAAGTCACTTTGGATAAAAGCATCAGCTAAATGACAATATTATTATTATTATTTTACATATGTATAAACCTTAAAGAGTAACAGGTTTTATTATGAGATACTGTCATAATTCTATTAAACTATACTTAAAGACTAACACTATTAAACAATGTGTTTTTTATTTTTAAATGTAAATTTGTTAGTTGCATATTTAAATGTTCCTTTCTCTTTGCAACTAAATCACTGCAGATTCAATTTGCATGATGGGATTGTGTTATTAACCATTGTGGTTTTTTGTCTGGCAAGTTCAAATAACAACATATCAAGAAAAATTCAGATGATGATGTGCTATACATGATCTTTCACATTTACAGCTTTACCTTATTTTTTAACTACAACTGATCTTCTGTTTCTTATACCATCTTTCAGATCTGTTCTACAACATCAGCAGTTTTACATGGAAAACAATATTGTCCAAACATACTTTAATTACTAAACATATACAATATTATTAATTTAACCATTTAATGCTTTCAGTGAAGCAAACACCTATACTAAAAGTTAACATAGGTATGAAGTGTTTCCTGGGCTCGTGTATATTTCCCTCAGTCCTCCTCATTTTCTCACGATCTGGTAATTGCCTAATAACTTCTTCCTTTGAAAAAAGGAACCAATAATCATTGTTCAGTGTCATATTGCAATTTGTTACAACACAACAAATCAGAATTTAGTTTTTGCGCCCATGAACTCCAAAGTAAACATGAATATCACCCACATCCATATTCAATAATGAACCACATGATACATGTTCCCAAATCTAAATGTATCTTGTCTTCAAATTTGATTCCAGTTCTAAGAGACACTCAGAGAAAGAAATGCAGAACTCTGCTATAATTACAACTAAAATACAAGCACAGTTTGTGTCTCTGGATTCAAATTAACTAGAGGCAAATAAATATAACAAAAGCCCACAGCCTGTTTTCAGTATAATGAAACATAAAGAAAAAGATAAAACCAAAAACTGGCAGCACAGGGATCCATCTGACACTGAACAGCCTAATCGAATTGCACTTGGGGGCGGGCAGGACTCCAGCCCAGGCGGCGGGGCAATGTGGCAGTCTGGCTCATCCTGTTGTGTTTGCTGCCTCTTTCTGAGGCAGCCATCTGGAACGGCATTTAAAAATAGCCCTAAGAGTGGCACGTATATTAGCCAAGCAAGCTTGTGGAGGGGGAAGATGCACGCCCCTGGCTGGCTGTCCCGTCCAGCAGACTGCCCTGCACTGCCAGGAGTCCCCTGGCCAGACTGGGCTGTTGTCTACATGGCCGACAGTGGAGTTCACAGATGCCGAAGGCATTAGCATGGTTTAACCCCGAGGGAAGGACAAATCTGACCACAATAATGAGACGGCCATAGGATTTCTCACGAGGGCACATTTTGTTTTCTCTTTCTGCTGCATGTGTGTGTTTGTGTGTGTGTACATGCACGTGTTTGTGCATTTGTGTGCTTTTGGAAAATAAAGGAGCCTGACTGGCACTGGTTATTCCCAGTGTATATATGTGTGTGAGAGTGTTTGTGGATGTGTGTACTGCACGTATGTGTCTACGTGTGTGTGTGTGAGAAAAAATATGAACACGCACATACAAGCATGTGTACGTACACATGCACAAGTACATATGTGTTTGTGTCAGTGTGTGCTTTTGAAAAATGGAGAGAGATCACTCTCATCCCACTCCCACCCAGCTTTTATGAGTGGCTATCCTCTCTTGCTCTTATGTATACACATAAAGGTGAAGCTAATGTGAACAGTCACTGTTAGGTTAAACAAGTGAGTCACTCACAGAAGTGAATAAGATGAGCTAGCTTGTGCTCTCCATTGCAACTGTAGGGGGATAATGGAAGGCTTTTTAAGTTCACTGGTCTGTGTATCTTCTGATTAAGTTCATCTTCTAAGGTTGGAAACTAAGCCCAGAGACCAAAACATACGACAACTGAGATAAAAACGCACACAATAGGGGTTGAAGGAGGGGGATTTCCATTGCTCTGAAGAAAGGCTTTGTCACTCAGCAGAATAGGAGGGAAAAAAGGGAAAGCTGCAGGACTTACCTTGGATCTCCCTGCATGTCAATGTTGGTCCCTGTCAGGAGGAGTCCAATAGAGAGGTATATTTCAATGGCATTCACATCAGACGTTAGGTGCAAACTATCAATCAAGGGATAGGTGTTAGAAGTTACCTTCAGCTATGAACACATGTATGCTGCATCTGAAGCTGGTCTTCATCAATTTATTTTTTACTTCTCCCTTACAAATAAACTATTACATAAAAGCAAAGCATTGAAGCTGGGGAGACAGCATATGAAAAAATTATAAACTGTAGCACTGCCATATCCATATCTACATTGCTATTTCACCATCAGTTCACTTAGGTTGTCATTTTGTTCTCTGTTTTGAAAATCTCCCCTTGGGAAAGAGGCTCAAGTAAATGAGGAGAGAAACACCCTGATTCCAATATAGCATCTATGCTGAGGAGGCGAGAGCCTTAAATGAATATGAGGTTAACAGGAAACTATGCAATATTAAATATTGCTCCATATATGGCACCAGCCACCTCAGTCACTTTGCAGACCTTCATGTGCAATAGCTTCTAAGGTTTTGAGCAATACCTCCAGGCACTATTCAGAGAATTGCACAATATTAAGCAGCTACTTAGATGACACCAGTAACATATTCCCATGTGCAATACAATATAAGAGTTTGTACAATGTCTACTGGCACACACTACTGTTCTGTTCTGTTCATGTTGCCCATCTGAATACTTTTGCAGGACTGTATGTTAAATTTCATTTTGATATTGGGTGTTCTATGTTTTAGGTATAATGGACTATGCAAGGTCTGTGCATTGTGAGCAAACTGTGAAAAAAATCCAAGCAACTTTGGTTGATATGACAATAATGCCATCAATCTTTAAGTATTGAATGTTGTATCTTTATGACTGTGTGTCCTAGCAAGTTGTGTGCCTGTTGGTAGAGACAGGAGAGCTGTGGATCTGTAGGTAGATAGTCAAATATGTTGCCAGGGTGGTGGCCTCGCTCAATGGGATGAAACTGTCCTTTTCCTCCAACAATGTTGGCGCTGTATGAGAGGCAGTGCCAAGAGCATGCCTCTTTTAAACATCAGAGAAAAAGCTAGCTAGACATGCTTGATTCAATTTGTTAGCACTCTCATAAGTGTATAAATCTCCTTTGTTGGCAGACCATGGAAAGTGAAATCTGGCAGTGAAAACAAAACAGGGACAATCAGATGAAAAGACATGGCAAAAGCAAACATAATATTCCTACCCCCTTCTACTGTATTACACTGCAGTTGTCTCATGCAAGAAGTACATGAAGGTATCATAATTCAATGTTCATGACTGGACACGTCATTGTAGCTACAGCAAAAAAAAAAAAAAAAACCTTTAACTTTTATACCTAAAATGTGTATACAGTATATAGTCATCATTACGTTTTAGGCTCCTTATTGAAACCCTTATATGCCTTAGGGATATATCATGCAGTTTTGGAATAAAAATAACTCTTTTCATGGAAGAATACAGGCACAAGCATGAAGAGTACCTCCCAATGCCAATTTATTTACCTCAATGCTGTGGTGACTAAACAAAATTAGGAAGATTCTTACAGTATTGCTGAAATGTTTCTTAGATGTTTACATTATCCAAGAAAACATCTGATTTATCAGAATCCATGCACCCAACAAATGCTGGATGAGTTACAACATAACTCTGTTGTACTATACTACAACTAAAACAGCTCTACAACGACTAGTACTCGTGCTGCTACTACAACTACTACTAATAATATCACCAGTTAGAAGGTACCTTAAAGTACCACTATTATCTCTTAAAATTTAAAACAATTCCTGATGTATGTCTTCTTTTTCACCTGATTTTACAATAGCCTACGCAACTAGCCAAGTATTTCTTTGCAATAGACAGTTTCACTATGTGTTGTCTTGCTGTTTTCTGCTTTGATAAACAAAACATCCATCGGAGTATAGAACAAGAAAAGAATAACCATTCGAGCGTGACATAATGTAACTGCATCAAATAACGTTCATGTTTTCATTCTATTTTGATTTATCTTAAATTGGAAATCCTTACGTCGATAATAGTCACGTGACGGGTCAAAGTTCACTACGTAAAATTTAAGATACTTTGTAATATTAATACTTAAGTAAAATAAAGAGTCAAAATATGTTATGACAAAGTATGAATTACATGCCATGTCTCAAATAACATCTTTTTTTAAGAAACAGAATTCGTCTTAAAACATCTATCCGCTATGCAGTTTCAGACAAATACTGTAAAGAGAAGGCGCCACCTAACCCAACCCGATCTTCATTATGCATATTGCGCGGCATAAAGCTGACCCTCAAAATATCACGATATTTTGGGCTTTCTCGAAAATGACAACTATATCGGCCAAAAGAGTTAAGAGGTCGGTTTCATATTAGCCCAGTATTACGGTCAGCGAGTTGAATAGTTTGGTTATTTTTTAAGAACTAGAGTTTTGTTTACTTCTTACAAGCTGGAGCCACGCGGTATTTTCTTTCCAGTTCCTGATTAGCGTACCGCCCTGACGGTGTCACCGCCTCCGCCTCAGCACACGCCCCCCGATTTGCCGGCAAAAGAAAAGATACTAGATGCATAGTGAATCTACTTTGTTGGTCTAAATGAGGAATTAGGTGACAGTACATTTGTATTTTCATTACATTATTTACTGTGTATTGATGTTTAGGAGTCTGTAATTCGTTGTTAAAAGGCACTGAATTCGGACTTACGCGCCAGGTTTTTAAATGACCCGCTTTGACTGGCCCTTTCCTATGACTGCGCGGAGATAGACGACTACAGCAGTTTATAAGCCGAGGCGCAAAACTCATCGCGCCAGCTCAGAACAAGCAGGCGTCAGTCAAGCAGCACATCCAAGCGTTGTTGTACCTTCAAAGGCCCAATCCTCTGAAAATGTTCGCTTAGTTATCCCAGTTCCCTGCTGAAGTGGAAGAGTTTCTGCATGCATCTGTATTTCACGGGGGACATCTTTTAAGGTAAGATGTAAATATTGAATAGTTTGCGAACTAGCTATGTTGCTAGTAACCCTGCTACTTTGAGGTTTTATTTTGAAAGTTTGTTCCAACAGCTGGTTATGAGTGTACACTTCAAGAGTAAAGGCTTCATATTTTACTTTGATTGTCCCAAATTTGCATTATGTTGCTTTGAATTGCTAAAAGCGCGTTGATTATGTGTTGGTGGTTTTCACAAAGCCCAGAGGCAGACGCCAAGCTTTCGGCGCGGGGAAATGGAAGTGGGGCACAGGGTTTAAGTTGAACAAACAATACGAAATAACAACAAAGTGACTGAAAAGTTAGACGTGTAGCAAGTTCGGAAACCATATTTTTAAATCGGGGAGATCGGATGGTTTGTGACAAAGGGAACTTTATGAAAATGGTAAGTTTCTCAGTACGTTGGCGCAACTATAGGAAAATGGCCGAGCTAGCTACTGTAGCTAGTTAGTTAGCTATGTGGGGGTTGGGGAATGTCGGTTATTAACATTTTTGATGTCTTCTTTTCTAAAAACACTGATATTTTCCTTTCAGGGAAACTGTGTGTCCAAAGGATATTTGTGTGGATATAATGCCAAGAAAAAGGTAAGTACAGGTTTTCCATATTGTTTGTATGGCATAGTAAACTACGTTTGCAAAAAAAGTGTTGCCAAATTAGTTAGCTTGACTATCTTGCTAGAAACGTATACAAGCACATTATTTAAAAAAAAAAAAAAAAAAAAAAACAATATACAACGCTGTTCTCTTTCAGTGTGAAGACTGACTTGAAGACAACCTCAATCAATGAAGTATCCAAAGAGAGTACAGCCCGTTCTAGGAAGAGAAAGGCAGATGTAGCAATTGTAAGTCAAGCTGTACCCAGGAGTCTTCGCGATGGCTTTGCTCCCTAACAATTTAAGACCCGAAAGTAAAATGTACTCTTCAATTTTTTTTGCAGTATTTGCAAGATCCAGATGAGGAAGTTACAGAAATGACAAAAAAGAAGCAGTGTGTCACTCAGGTAAGTTATTCCCATGTAGCTTATTGATGTACAGTGTTCATGTATAAATGTCGTGGTATAATGTCAGACTTTTCTGAAAAGTTTTTATATGTAGTTAAATAAACAGGAACTAATAAATATTAAACATTTTTCACCCCACCCCCAGGCAAGACAAACACATGGTTAATGGCACATTGACCTATTTCACTCCTCAGCATTAGTGCCAATAAAATGACATCCATGTATACTATTGCTGAGGCCCTCCCTTCCCTTGGTGGTTACACTTGATTCATTTGACATTTCCGACATTCTCTTTGTGAAGAGATGCATGCAGATACAGGATATCGTGTCATTTAATCACACACGTGTGTATGTGGCTGCTTTAGTATCCATCACATTGCAGCATCTCCATGCTTTGGAGTGCGGAAAGTTTTGCAGTTTTGTTTGTCTTTGTACTGGCTCGTCTTATGAATGAACTGAATAAAACTTTTGTGTTTTTTTTTTTGTTTTTTTTTTTCTCCCTCCCCTCCCCCAAAATACTCAAAAGACTATAGTAGAGTTCTGGAACCTGTTTTGTTACAGTTGTCCTTGTGTGTTTGTCTTGTCAGCGCTCTGATCCTCTCTCTTTCCGTTGTCTTCTGCCAAGGCCTGCTGGAGTCAAGCCCCAGGTTGCACAAGTCCGTGCAGGCGGATTCCCACGCCTGACGATGAAGTCGAGGAACCGGTCGCCCTGAGCGGGCTGGCCTTCCCACAGGACACCTTCCAGAACCTCTGCATCACTCCTGTTAGGTCCTCCCCCCTGCCTGTTCTCTGGTGAGCCGCCACTGTCAATTTTCAGGGATCATATTAGGCTTCAGGCATAGAGGCAGAATTTCTTGCACCCTTTCTGAATGCCCTGAACTGGTGTCCTCCCTCCTTTCTCTCCTTTGTGCCAGTCTGCAGTGACCAAATTGAGCTGTTGATATTTCTGCCTTTAACTTGTCCCTGCACTACAGTTCAACTGAAGGAAGGAAAAATGCAAGTTCAGGGCTTTTTGACACAATTTTAGTGTGTGATTTAATGAATGTCATCTTGGCTACACTACTTTATCTAGTGGTTTCGTACCACACCAATACACCTCTTTGCCTTCGGTGATGATTACCATTTTTGTGGATGAATTTTGGTGAGCACTTAGCTTAGTAATGTTCTAGTAATAGGACTGATCACTGTTCTTATTTGGACCATAGCTGGGCAAACAGAGATGATGTGTGGAATAACCTGCTCAAGAAAGACAAGGCATATTCAAGAGATGTGCATTTCATGGAGAAGCACCCACAGCTGGAGCCAAAAATGAGGGTGATTCTCCTGGACTGGCTGTTGGAGGTTAGTGATCTTTCTGTTCTCACACACACACACACACACACACACACACACACACACACACACACACACACACACACACACACACACACACACACACACACACACACTGTTAACACATGTACTGTTGCTGAATAGGGTTGAATAAACTGCAAATGGAGGAACCAATTGTGGCAACCAACCAAAAGCAACTGGAGCCTTGTCATTAATGAATTCCTGGAGATACAATTCAGTTAATTTATTACAGCATTATGTTTAGCATAAGTCTTACATTGGTCTAGCTGCAATGGAGTTTTAGCATATTTTGAGCAACCGTTTGTAGAAAGTGTGGGAAATAGTTTTCTGAAATAACTTCTATTTTGATGATTTCAGATCACCTATAATGAATGAGAACTGCTGACTGTGATTAAAGAGCTAATGCTTGTATTCATAGTCAAAGACAACATTAGAATACCTTTCAGCTTTAGGCCCTAGTGTCTGCCCCACCCGTGACCTCACTCTGGTGCTCTCCGCAGGTCTGCGAAGTGTATAAGCTGCATAGGGAGACGTTTTATCTGGCCCAGGACTTCTTCGACCGGTATATGGCCACGCAAAAGAACGTAGTCAAAACACGGCTGCAGCTCATCGGCATCTCCTCTTTATTTATCGCCGCCAAGCTGGAGGTAGGAAAAGCAGCTTTTTGCCCTCTCCTGATTGCCGCTATGCTAAGCTCTCTTTAGGTATTGAATCAGGATGGTGGGTTTATGTTGTTCTTCCCTTCATTTCCAGGAAATCTACCCTCCGAAGGTGCATCAGTTTGCCTATGTCACAGACGGAGCTTGTACAGAAGAGGAGATCCTCAGCATGGAGTTGATTATAATGAAGGTATTTTTCTTTGGTGTTCATCTTGAACTGAATATAATTCTTCCTATCCTGATTTTGGGATATCAGACCCTAAATGTTGCAGGGACGGGACTTGCTTACATTATGAGCATGAAGACCTTATTCAGTCTGTTAAACCATTACCCAAAAAGGCAACGAAAAAGCCAAAATGTGTGTCCCTACAAATATTTAAGGTCTGAAAAAATGTTTCCCGATTAATCAGGACAAATAGTGTGTGTAGGATATCCGTGTGCACATACTTGTTTTATGGATTCTTCTGTTTATGGGCTTGAGTCAAATTGACAATATTTTTGTTTTGCATTTGTTCCCTTTCTCTCACAGGAGCTGAAGTGGAGTCTTAGCCCTTTGACGTCCATATCCTGGCTAAACATTTATATGCAAGTGGCGTACCTGAAGGACTCTGGAGAGGTGCTGATTCCTCAGTATCCGCAAGCTACGTTTGTGCAGATCGCAGAGGTAAGCTTTGTGCGAATGTTGATTTGACATTTTCTTCACCTTGCTAAATTTTGCTTTTCAAGCACAAGAAAATGACAGTCAAGATATTTCTTAGTTTTGAAGGCCAGAAGTAGCTAATTAACAACAAAGTTTTATACTCATGAAAAGGAACCCTTGGCTGAGCCCTTGTGTTTTCAAAGCTGTGCATGTCTTGCTCTGGACTTGTGCACCATTGTTGGGGTTTATTGATGGAAAGGCCGGCCCTGATCACCTGTATTTCTCTCCACCAGCTCCTAGACGTGTGTGTCCTGGACGTTAAGTGTCTGGAGTTCTCTTACGGCGTACTGGCGGCCTCTGCATTGTTCCACTTTTCATCCATGGAACTTGTGGAAAAGGTCTCAGGTACAGTATATGTTGTGTGGGTTTTTTTTTTTTTTTTTTTTTTGATTTGATGCAGAGCGAAACATAAGGCTGCAGATGTAGATTAGCTAAATGCATTCCAAAGCCAGTGGCTCTTGTTGCCTGGCCCTCTGAAGAAGCAGTACCCCCAGAGAAATAACTGTGCTACACTCCACAGTTTAGAGTGGGGACCAAGGGCTGTAGCAGTGTCAAGATTCCATGCAAACCTTATAATTGAATTATCCCATGTTATTTTCTCCTGAATGTTTACATAATTTTAATTTCTAGATAAATTGCTTGATAAGCCCACAAATTACTACTGTATACCTCTTGTTTCTGTTTTACATGGTTTACTGTGGTCTAATTCATGAGTGAACAGGCATCGGTATATGTAGGTAATTATCTGTTGAATTGATAGATTGAACCAGAGATGGCTGTAAACAAATGCCTGCGTAGCTCCCTGGCCTTCCAGGAGCAGGGCTAGGAAGGCCCACTCCTGCGCACGTCTGAGAGGCAGCTCTGAAACCGTGTGCTCCCCTTCCCCTCCAGGTTTTCAGTGGTCGGACATGGAGGAGTGTGTTAAGTGGATGGTGCCCTTCGCCATGGCCATTCGGGAGGTTGGCAGCTCAGGCCTCAAGACCTTCAAGGGAATCCCTGCAGATGACCTACACAACATCCAGACCCATGCCCCATACATGGACTGGCTGGTATGTATTTATTTTTACTGATCATGTACTGCAACCTGCTCTGGTAGAATACTAAACCTTTTATTTTTATTTATTGACTTTTACTTTATCAGGCTTTTCCCTGGCAGATCTGGCTAAGAAGGAAAGCACGTTTAGTTTTTAGACAATTCAATCAAGGTCTGCACACTCTGTAGCCATGTAGTCCCCTTGAATCAAGCACTTAAGTAATGAAATGCCTCAAAACAGCTTGCAGACAGTGGTGTAATGGAGGGTATATGCAAGTATATGGGATGCATCCATCGAAACATCTGGGATACTGCCTATTAGCCTTATTACTATTGATGCATGGGGGTTGAAGAGTCGCAGCATTCCCACCTCAGTTACGTCAACACCGGCAGTTACTCTTGGAATAGTTTTGCCCCCCAGTTCTATGTGGTCTGCACTCATGAAGTTTGAAGTTCCATTCTGATATGCCCCTGTTGCTGGCTTTTCAGGACAAGGCTTATTCCTACCAGCTGGTGGATGTGGAGAGGAGTCAGAGGTCCCCCGTGCCTTCAGGGGTGCTCACCCCGCCTCCCAGTAGCGAGAAGCCTGAGATGGCCCAATCCTGAGGACCCACCTACAGGGCACAGCCAATCGGGTGCCTGGCTGGAGTATGAGTTATGGCATTACACAAAAAGAAAACTGTCTTCATATGCTACAAGTGTGCACAAGACTTTGTGTTTCGTCAGGATTGAATGACTGAGGGGCTGTGTGGACTCTATCAGCTTTCTTTTTTATTAATTGTTTTAATGGATCTGATGCCGAGTTGGACCACCTGCCAAATATCCAGAGTTGACATCGGAACTCTGAATGCTGCTAAAAAGGGTGGGGCTTGGAGGAAGGGATCCTGGACACGTGTGCTTTTGCCGAACCCACACCGCCTTCCAGACGATGGAAAAACACTGCCAGGTTTTGTGCGGGTGGTTTAGGCCCGTCTGCCATTGGACCAGAGGAACAACCAGCTTTAGAAGCAGATTAATGTTAGACCTCTTTATTGGTCTACTCTCAGAGTATAGGTTTACCAAATTGAAATTATTTGTATTTTTTTTTTTTTTTGTTTTTATGAAATGCTGCTACTTTTCTGTACCATTTTAAATAAAGTCACTGTCTCAGACAGCTTATCTTTTACATAGTGGTGAGTGTGAATGTTCTTTTGAAAATGTTGATGTTTGTATTTGTGGAATTTGCTAATATGACTGGAATGAAGGGAGAAAAGATCATGAGTAGAGCTGAATCCTTGTCTGATATCTGCTGGACTGTGGTGCTTGCCACACAAATAGCTTGTTGAGATTTTGGTTTCATTCTTATGCAGTGAACCTGTGGACTTTGAAAAGTTGGACCATTGTAGTCCTATTCATATTTAATGGTTTTGTGCCCTGCCCTGTGGTCTGGCGCCACGTGGTCTGATTTGACATGGTCCATCTAGGTTCGCAATGACATTGATCAAGATGTTTTCACATATTTTCAAATGCTAATTCTGAGTCTATTCTATGCTAATTACCTTTTGCCCAGTGTTTCCCATGAGACAACCCTACATGTTCATGGGGGGTAGGGAGAAGCCAGAAATGAAGCCTCTATAGTCTGTAGTGTTTGCATAGTGGAATACACAATTAGTATATTAATCATTTGAGCAGTGTTACTTTTGATGAATGTGTTAGCAAAAACATGAACTATATCTATTCAAACATTTATTGGCTGAAAATTTACTTCCTGAAAAGAAAGAATTCTACTTTCTCATTCCAGTCATTCCATAACTCTGCTTGAACAGGAAAAGTGCTGCTTTCCAAAGGTGATCAGATCAGTGATATGACACAAAATGGTGTGTTTGGTCTGCCTGCCCTATAATGGCTGTCTTTCACAGGAACACAGACAGTGCCCTCTGCTTGCAGTGAGCGTGTAGAGATAACTCAGGACGGCACTCCACTAGATGTCAGTAATGCCGTGGCTCTCCAGCAGCTCTCGCAAGCGGCAGCAGCTTCGCGGGGAACTCTTGATTTCCTTACCAGATGCTGCTGAGACAGGGGTAATTCATTACATTAAACTTTGGCGTCTCGCGTCTTGGCAAAGGCCTCAGATTTTGTCGATTTTGATATTGGTGTTCGCAGCTTGCCTCAGGGTTCTTTGCAAAAGGGCTGTTTGTATTCATGGTCTGGGCGTTACTGCAATATTTCAGATTGTCTGTTGAATGGTGTATGGGAATAGGAGTACAATGGATTTTCCACAAGTCTATGACACAGGATTTGAATCAAATTTTTTGAGGGAAAAAAAAATACTGCTATGAATTTGCTGTTCACTGCTCATTACAATATTTATAATTACATATATACAATTTTATATATATTTTCAGTTGGTGGTGCACAGCAAATTCATACCTGTGAGATTTTGTATGTACATACAAATATTTGTTCTCATAAATATTCAAGTTAATATTTATATGATAGCTATTTATATATCATTAAGATATTTTATTAATAATCTCAAATTAGTGAAAGATAAGTGTTTTTTTTCCTTCTCTTGAGATTTTAAAAACCATCAAACCAGTCCGTCCTAAACCACTAGGACCAGGACCAAGGTGTTCTGTATTTGCTACATGACTCTGACGTTCCCCCGGCAGTGACCGGGCGCGCTCAGAGCACAGGTCCTACCGCCGCGCTTTTTATTTAATGTCCCGCAAAGCACGACCTGCCCCTGCCCCTTTAAAGGTCCCCTCTGCTGCCGAGGAGGAGGGGGGAGGGGGGAAGGGGTGTCCCCCCGTCAGCCTGGCCGTGGGGGCAGGGGGCCCCCAGGCGGGCGAGCAGACGGGCAGGCGGCAGTAGCGTGACAGCTGTTGTGCGCTCAATGGCCTCTTTGTTCTCCCCCTATACAGACGCTTGTGACAGCAGCAGGTGCCCACTGGACGAGGCACCAGCCGCCACCAGCAGACACACCTGGTCAGAGTGAGCATCAGACAACTGTCGCTTAAATCACCTGAACGGCAAGGCTGTAGACAAGGAGCCTGCCGGCAAGAATACCCCCATTAAATAAAATGCAACTAGAGCAGCCAGTGAATGTACTTCACATTTTGAGATATGATAAGGGAACAAAATTCTATCATCACATACATACATACATATGCTCCTATGTATAATATTTTAAGTATTTTTTTGTCAGGTTATCTGTGGAAAAGTATACATTATTGTGTGTTTTTGAAGGAGAAGAAGAGAGAGTGAATGTGTGTCTGTGCATACTAAATTATCCTCCTCTGAAAAAAAATAATCAGATCGTTACTCAGCCTTTTACTTGGCTCTCCTCATCAAAGACTTCCTGCTGGGCAGTGGGAAAAGGGTGCTAATGGATCAACAGCACATTATATCCATCATCTCCAATGGCACCGCTCACACAAACCAGCTAAACGGCACTCTGTTCTCTAAGGGTTGAGTGTAAAACTACTGTATCTCTCATTTCTTTGAGGTGGACCATTTATGTATGTTTATAGATATATTAAGTGCAACATGATACCCATTATTTCTCATAAAATACCTAAACCACAAGAGGTTGCTTGTGTAGATTAGAAGAGAGAGAGAGAAAACTCCTGAACTCATCATTTCTTGGTTGTATTCTGTCGCTGTACACTGAAATAGCTCTCTTAGTAACTGCATGTTGGAATTACCTCCTGCTGTGACCCTCTTCTTAGTGTTACTGCCCATATGTCCAACTGAGACTGTGATAATGAGTCTAGGACAGTTACTGAAGAGTTGTGTTGAAACGCTGCTGTGTTGGAATGCCAAAATCACATTCTCTCTTTCCAAAAAGTGAATATACACCTGCTCCTTTTTCGCTAGAATGAAATACATTCAAATTCAATCCATGGTAGTATGAAAAGCCATCCATTTAACTATTAAATGAAGATTAAACAGGACAATATATTACATTTTAATTTGGGATTATATAATATTTTATTAACAGCAATGATGCACTGTATTTTTCCATACACATTTTACCACATACAATAATAATAATAATCATCATCATCATCCTCATCATTATCATCACAGGAAAAAGACGAAATTCTCAATTCATCTCATAATGTCGCTTTTATTTTATTATGGAATATAAATAAATAAAACCGAAAGTAATTCCTGACAGGAGTATGTGCTTTTCTTCCAGCAGTCAGTAGAGGGCTCTCTCTCTGGCTGTCATTGAAGTTGTCAGTTGCCCCATATGTCACCCTGACCACGTGGATACAAGACAACGTGACTATGTTTACACATGTGACTGCGTAGGACACTCCTCCAGCGCTTTCCACGCCCGCCGAGGAACTGCAGAGGCGTGTTCACCGAGTGAGACGCGCCCCCTTTTTACTGTCCCAGTGCAGTTTTATGGTGGATGGGCTGTTATTACGTATACGTACCCTGACGAGTTTCTTTCTGGAGAAATACAATAGGTTAGTTTAAGCGCTTAAATTCGGTTACGCCTACCATTAAAAAAAACAATGTATAGTAGGCGCATTTAAAACGAAACCACGACTTTCATGTCCCCAGGTTTGTGTATGGCATGTGTTGAAGTGTCCGCAACCTCGTCAGATTAGTTCATGAATGGGAAGGAGGTAATTATTTCTAAAAGATGGGAGGAAAGGTGGTAAATACCATAATTCTGGTAAAACTAAAAGTAGTTCGAAATTCTTAATTGAATACATTATCACATTCGCCGGAGTGCGGGAAACCATTACTACCCCATGTTACCAACATAATGCGAATGTTTCATTTTCATCTCGTCACACTTTCACATTAAACGATATGCGTATTCTCGTTTCGGCTATGTTCAGAGTAGGTATTTGCACTGATTCACTTTGCAGTACATAAATGGTATGGGAGTATAGTATCAGTGATAATCTGACGCGACTTTACGTTTGAGATCATAGTATGTGTCGCTAAGACACTCTTTGTCCTGTATTTAAAATGAAAGTTGGAATATAATGCTTAAGGTATAGTCAAATTATTAATGTAAAAATTTAATTACACATGAAAAAACTGGTAAGAGATAAAAGATGGTTGAGAGTGTAAACAGCTGATCATAGGGAACACTTATGAACTCCATAATGTGTTTCCAAACTACTTTTCTTCATCCCCTTGTCTTGTGTGCATGCTGGTCCCTTTGCCATGGTGTTCATGTAGGTCCTTTCATGCAGAGTTACCAGCATTACCACACAAAATCTGGGAAAAGAGCCGGGTCCTGATTAAAAGACTGAAATGTATAAAAACTTTGCCAGACGTTTGCCTTCAGAGACATGTTATCAGGCCGCGGACCGAAAGCTGTAGCTGTGTAGGGAGGCATCCTTAGGACTCGGGTTCTTCGCTTCTTATCCTTTGATTCGCCTCACAGCTCCAGTGCTCAAATGGCTTCTTGTGACTCCTCCGGTTCTTATCCGTCAGAGAGATTTCATTCGGCTTTTGGATCAGCCCACCTGGGTCTGAGTGGGAACTCTTCTTGGTTCCTCTCCACTCCTTCAGTGGTGGAATTACACCCCACTGATAGGGCATCAGAAGTTCCTATTTCAGTGTGGCTGTATTGAGTTAAGCTAAAGCACAATGGTGAACTGTGACAGGCAGAAACATGGCATCCCAGTGGTACTCTTATTGTGAAACTAATTGAATATGAGCATCAACAGACATGCAAACATTTCCTGAATAATACCTATTCCTGGTATTGTACATTTATCTGGCCACATAGAAAAAAAAATAGGCATCCAGTCTTATTTTAATTGTTCCATAATCCCAGTAAGAGGATATGGTAGCTTTGCAGACCAATGTCTTTCTCTTTTGCTATTCCCCTTTTGAATGCAAATAGTAAATCATTTGCATAGTGTAATTCTAATGCAGCTCTGTTGCTATCTGTCATTTCACAGCATTTCTCTGTGACTGCCACAGCTGTTAAGCAATCTAAACATATGAGAGGAGATGCTGCCCAACATTGGCTGGGCAGAAAGAAACACAAACTCCAGCCATTTTGAATGATATCATGCCAACAGCTTGGTGTATCACTGGCTTGCAAATTGTTGCAGCTTATGTAAAAAAGCTTTGTGCTCTGTGAATATTAAAAACTTAAATCTGCTACTGAGTGTAACTCTAATGTGAAGACTTTTAATGCTGAGTATTTCCTTTTAAATTAGTATACTGGTTTCCGTGTAGTAAATGCTTTCTGTGCTCTGATAAGTTTAAATATATAGGACTCGTCAGCGCGTTAGAATAGACGAAAAATGACAGTTACGGTAATTTAAGGTGCCAATCTTACATTGTTGCTTACGCCATACACAACGTGAGTGAATTCTACTTTGAAAGTACTTCTCTCCGGTATGGAAAGTAGAAAAATCGAATGAAGTTTAAATCCGATGCGAAACAGGCCTAAAATACGGATCACACAAACAAACATTTTATGGCTGTCCGCGATATTTTTAATGCAACAGCTAATGCGGGGTACAGTATAGTTTGATTCGGACCATTTACCCAGGGTACACCAGGAAAGAGAGAGGAAAATGGCGTTGTTTCGGAGGCGGTGTCGGCGAGTCCAGTGGAAAAAATAGGATTGTTGAACTCGTTGCCATCTGACATTGTGAGCGAAAACGGTCTCACGTCCAAATTCCTGGATAGCCAGCTCAACGAAAGAAGTGCATTAAAGCTTAGTATGGTATTCATTCCTATTCACAAAAATAACGTTGTGGTCCCCAACCCCTCAATTTCAATTGTGGAAAAAAAAACTCATACGCACTTGTACATTTAAGAGATAATTGAGAAGATTGGAGAGGGAAACCTAAACGAAACTGATGAGGCGCTTTCAAAGTTTCCTGACTTCAAGAGGAGCATAAAAAGGTAACCTAAAGAAAGTATTGGTGTGCATTAGTGATCTACATTATGTTGTAGTGGCATTTGGCACTTTTAAATTGTGAATAGTAGGAGATAAGCTTAGCAAGTCACGTCTTCGACGCATCCAAACCTTCAGTGCTTATAGTAGGAGCAGCTGACAGAAAAAAAGTTAGTGAGCATGCTTTGTCGTTTTACACAACGTTAATCTGAGTTCTTGAAATGCTGCTGGGCATCCTGCGTACCGAATAATATCGACAGCCTTCAAGTTTCAAGAGTTACCATTTTTTAACAGCGCTTTTTAAAATTTCAGTCTGGAGTTTAAGTAAATGCGTCGGCAAAGTGACAACTGGTATGTCAGCAACTGTAAGTTATCGTTAATTATGCAGTTAACAGTCTTTCCCTAAAAGTTGTTGAAAGAAACATTCGGTGCCCACGAGTAGTGCAGGACCCAACATTTGCCGTGTTGCAGAACCTTTTTGAAACGGTGTCAAGGATTTTAGTGTCTGTGCTTCCCTATAATTGGATCTAAAGTTGATATGTAAAATATGACGAAACGGACTTGTTTTGATCTGTGCAGTGGTATTTTGCATTTGCTTTTTCACAGCTTACATATTTTAATATGAACTATTACTAGTCTTATTAAAAGTATTGTTTTTTTTTTTTGTTTGAAAGTTTAGTCCACCCACAGTTCTGTAGCCTATATGCCCTGAAAATTACACAGACCTTTGGTAGTTTAAAAGGTATGTCTAATTATATGATCGGGATGGGGGCTGTCATTCAAAGCAAGTCATCAGTCATCACAAGTGGGAAAGTCAAAACAACTTTGCTGTCCATTCCTAGACATCTCATGAGTTGGTCCTGACAGTTGTGCCAATTATCAAATCATAGTGATCATCGCAAAAAGGCACACCTTGAAAAGAAGAAGCTCATCGATGCGTTTAACGTTCAAGGAAAACAGTTTGTACTTTTAGAGGACACTGAAATTAAGCTACCTCTAGAGCTCTAAAGAATTCTCAGTACTGGAAACAAGATTTTGACAGGCTTAAGAAGATCTTGTTTTTGCTTTTACCATGCAGAAGGAGTTACTGGGGATTTATTGTAGACCAAAAGGTATCTCAACAACTTTTGGTCTACAATTCCACGGTTTAGGAGAGACGGTTTTTACCGCATCTCCACTCAGCACAGGTTTGTACAGCAAACCACATGTCAAGATAATGATCATCATTGCAAATTCCCCATTTCAGACACTAATTGAGTTACCTCCTCTAACCTACCCGCTCTGTCTGTCTGCTGTTGTTTGTAATCCGGCTCTTCCGAAGTCTGTATATGATGGCGTAGGGTACACAATGACTCCATCCTGAGATATTTGTTTCAAAGCAGTTTACTCCAGCACATCATGACTGAGATACAATGTAAGCCATGGACATTGACAAAGACAGATAAATATTGTGACTTTGGTCAGGACTAGTTATGAATTTTGTGAAAGCCTTGCAACTCTTTGGTGATATTTCACAAACAAAATATACCTCAAGTATCCATGCAGTAACTTTTGTTTGACGTGCTATAAGAGCTGTATCACACCTCTGTTCCTTTGGATTCTGCAGGGGGAAGTCATGAAAGCAGTAGTTGGAAAACTTTACTTTCAGTCGTCTGCAAATGCAATTTACAACACAATAGTTTCACAGATTTCTGTAGCGCTCGCAAAATGACATCGCGGCCTCTTTCAAATGAAGCACCATTGACATCTATGAGGTGTAAAACCTGCTTTCTTAAATTGAACAGTTGGATACTAAAAAAAAAGGTGGGGGCACCTGTGTAACCATCAGAAAGATGCAGATTGTGCTGCAGCTAAAACAAAACCTCAGCATACTCACGCTTTATTCACACACCACGCCTTTTGGAAATCATGACCAAGTTTACAGGGACGAAAGGTGATGCATAGTGACAACACAGCAGCAGTATCGGAGGAGTAGAGCTGAAACAGGCTACTCAAGTTAGGAAACAGGGACATATGTAGTGTGTCACCTCCCAGGGCTTGACAGTCCTGTCCTGGCAGTTGATTCATAAAGTTTACCCCACTAATACTGATACTGTACATGGAGGTCATACATATGTGCAGCAATATAAAGTGTATACATGGATAAATGATGTCTCCACAAAATCGAACAAACCAGATACCAAGAAATAAAATAACTGTCAGATCAGATTCACTAGTGAACAGAATGGTACAAAGGAAAACAATCCATTCTAGATTTTTTGTTGCAGCTCCAGCTAAAATGTCTCTGCTGGTATGGTATTCAAATACTCAAATATTGAATTAAGAATGTGGTGAGACCCAGGAAACCAATTTTGCCAAGTAGACCGCACAAAAAAAACCTGTTAATTTGTTCTTACTACTAATGTGTTAATACACCTGTGGCTCCTCATTCGAGAATCACCATTTTAATAAACGTAGAGCCACGAGGAAATATGAAAAGGAATATAAATGGCATGCTGGTTAAAAATGTAAAAAGCTATCCACCCAGGCCAAGTCAAAGTATTAGCCATAGCTCTTAACGTGACCAGCTGTTTTTGTTGAGCCATTTGCAGCTTTGAAAAAATTTTCAAAGTTCAGAGTTTTTTCATTGGAAGTGCGTAGCTAATCCCACCTCCTAAAAAAATAATAATTACAAAGACTTTGGGTATTCAGAAACTACTTAAAATCCACAAGCGGCTCAGAAGGTACTCCTGGGAGCTTGGTTTAAGGTAATATTGTTTGATAGCTCGGTCCAATTATACTATATATATTCAAATTGGTTTTAAACATATTTTTCTTTGCATTTGGGATTATGCTTTATTTAGCAATGACCTGTATATATTTTTAGCCCTTTATCATATTAACTGTAAAGCATTGCTATTTTGAAAAATAATGCATGAAGAGAAGGAAAGTGGAACCCTTGTTGTTAAAGTATACAGACTATTTTTTCCATATTCAAAATTTGGCATGAAGTTTTTAAATCAGCACAATCCTTTCTAGTTGTCCCAAAATTAGCCATAAGGAACCTCTCTATTGAGGTAACATCTTTGTAATTATTATCATGGTTACAAAATATAGGTACAACCTGAATATGATAAATATCTTTCCGCCCCAGAAGAATTCTTTTTGTCAGATTTTAAGAATAATTTTTACATTTTAAAGATTAAAAAAAAAAAAAAAACAGGAATAGGTCATGAAAATTTTGTGTTGATTTGACATGTGTGCTTGAGATCTGTTAATCAGACAGGGTTTGTTTGGGCTCCGACCCTTGATGGCTCCTATTATATCAACCAAACATGCAGAAACAGCCTGCCAATTCATCAAGACAAATTACTGTTTTCTATTGTTTCCGTTGTTCCTGATGGAAACATTACATCTACCTGCACAGGGTTTGAGTGAGTTTGTGCAAAAATCATAACTCTCCAGAACAGTGGGATTGATTTTTAAGATTAGTTAATGGCTGCTCTCTTCTGAAAAGCAGTAAATTGCTTTTGTAATTACCACTAAATTTTAAAAACTTCCATTTCTCCTGGAGAGCAGGCGACTGAGTTTGATCGAACAGTGTATTTGCATGGTGTTGCATTGCATGGGTTTTTCCCTCATTCAGTTCCACTTACATATGCGTTCACAAAAGCCCTCTCTATTCTGTGCCTGTTACAGGCCGCAAGCTCAGACGCTCAACAAATCACACCTTCCTCTCCATGTGGCTGAGTGGTCAGAGGGCCATTGCAGTGGTGGGCAGAGTGTCCCTGCATAGATTTAGAGAGGGACCCTTTGCGCTCATTTCCATTCATGCTGTCGTGGCAGACAGAGGGTATTTTTCTTGGCCAGCCGTCTTGCCTGGATCTGGTCCTGCCTTTGTTAGCCTTTATTAGGGAGCTCGCACATTTGGCATTCAATTGCTAGCATTTGACCTCCTGATGTTTCACCTAGGTGCTACATTAGGTGTAAAAAATTCTTCTCACCTTTGCTAAGGTTTACTGTTCTAGAGGTAGGTGACATAGCACCCTGAGAATAAGGTCACAGGCAGATGAATTTGAAGGACATATTCTATTCACATTTAGCTAATATAATTTATTGATAACAAAAAATTATGAGAAAAAACACTAAATGTTTGAATTATGGCTGTCAAATGTAACACAATTAATTAATAACTTTTTGCCTTTTGAAATATTTAACACATAAATCCGTAAGTATTAATATGATTGCTTGATATGCACATATGCAAGTATATACGAACATCCACACTTCATGTTGAGATAGAGATGGAAAAAGACATGTTGGTTGAAAGTGATGGCTCTTTAGACAAGACAAAGGGAATCTGTCAAGTTTGCAAAGCCATTGAAATATGATTGCACTTATTGTAGTTCACAGGAGTTACTTTTATGATTGGATATACTTCCTTGACTGTACATAAATTTTATGGTTGATTTGGTTCCAAATGTCAATATCCTTGATTTTAAAAGAAATATTCTTAGGAAGTAGGAAATTGGTATGTAATCACAATGAATTACAGCAAATCATGCAATTATGTTTTTCAATGGATTGACAGTCCTAGTTTGAATGAATAAATATATAAATAGGGTTTATAAACATGTTGATCAGAGAAGTTGCAAAACCTTGCCATGAATTTTCTAAGTAATACTAATTTTAATGTGCTATTCCTAAACAATTAGCTGTTGTTAGCAGTAGCAACAGCCAGATGACTAGCATTAGAGAGCAAATAGTAAAGCATTTTTTTATTTAAATGTTTTTGATTGAGCATTGTATCTTCTGCCATTGTGGTCGTGTTAATGAATTGAGGACATAACAGAGGAATTTGTCTGATTTTCTCACTAATTCTTTACTTGTGCTGTGGAACACATTTGTCATTGTTCTAACCAACCAGCTGATAAGAACATAGATGAGAAGTGAGTGTACCGTTGTCCGGTAGTATATGATCTGTTCACTGGTGTTGACTCAACCTGATCACAGTAGGGACCAAAACATAATCCATGTTGTTGATTATACACTATTTCTGCATTATGCAGGAAAGTTACTGCCATGTTTTACTTCCAGAATGTATGAATTTCATGTTCACATTAGCTTGAACATGAGTCCAGTACCTGTGGAATCAGTGCTTATCTGAGAAATGAAGAATGCCATATTCAGATTTTTAAACTCCACTTCACACACCTGACTGAACAAACTTTGAGCCCTCTCCAGTCAGTCAACTGATTTTACAGATTATCATCAGGCTCAGTAGTGTGTGTGCGTGCCCTGTCAGTATCAGTTGGCATTCTGAACTGTTTTGTTCAGTTTTGTAAATTAAACAAGCTGAAAGTTTTTCAGTCAGTTTTGACTGATATTGAAGGTGACAGCCAATGACAGTGTGGGTTTCACATGGGTTGCCTTGGGAATTGTTGTGCATCATGTTCAACTCACCATTTCAGGGAGTGTAAAACAAAGTGGGGCAGGGTCAATTCAGTGCATCGACTAATGCTCAGGAAAACCATACTTTTAGCCCTTCTGGCTGGCGATTTTCAGTGACTACAGATTACTTATGTTGAATAGTATGCTGTGGTTTTAGGTGTACGTAAATGCTGGGTGCATTACCATGTGTTCCACTGGGTGGCAGTAGTTGAGAAACAGGTTTATTTTTCTGTAAGACTGAAAACTTAAGATGAAAAGGTCTGCAAAACAACAGTCTGTTGATAGATTTAAATATACCAAATAATGGAAAATTTCAAGAGGCCAGCTGTTGTTGACTGTTGTTCTATCAAGCAAAACAACTCATAGTGTGACCAGTATTATCTACAGCTTCATTCAGAGGTGTGATGTGGTGCTGTGGTTTGGGAGGTCACTCTTTTAAATGTATAATGATGTTAATCATGAACAAATTTATTTGCACAGCATTTTTATGATGCAGTCTGAAAATTGCGTGCTAACGGTAGTGTCAAAGGCCATACTCCTGCCCCTGCTTTTTAGCTTAGACATAGACAAGCTTTTAATGCTGGTGAACTGTACAGTGCACAGTGCCACCCTCCATACAAGGCTTTCACTAACCATTGCTGTACCCCAGAGCATCAGTATCAAATGCATTCTGTGGGTACACATCTGGAGTATAAATCTGGTATATGACAACATAGTACTTAGGGAGCTAGGACTGTAATTCCTTTGTTGCAGATTTGACTCCCAGTTAGAGTACTGCAGTTGTAACTTTGTGGTAGGTAATTTAGCTGAATTTCAGCACATATCTAGCTGTATTGATTTGTTAGTGTGCACAAATGTAATCTGTACAAGGTGCTCTGAGTAGATGTGTCTGGTTAGTGTCTAAAACGTAATATGCACATGTTCACTCTACCTCATCTTCTGTCTTCCTTAACTAAGTGGACTCTGTCAATTGGCCCTTGACCTTACTTTGGGACACAACCAGAGGGGACTGTCTTTTCCCCTAAAAATGTCACTTTAGTCTTCCCAGAAATCTTAATTAAAATTCTCTAAATGATTTTGATTGGCTTATTAACCATGCTGCTGTCATAGCGGTTTTTACTCATAATTCCATCAATTTCATTTCACTGGAGCAATGCTTTCTCTTTTTAAGAGGAACTCTTCCATTTGTGCTCCAAAAATTAGAGTCGCATGGCAATCTGACCGGCCCTTTGTTTTGTCATAATCCCCATTAACCCTCTGCCATTGGAGCTTCAGTCTTTGGTTTTGTCAAAGCCTTTTACAGTTTATTTTAACCGACAGTCAGGAGTTCCAGAAACTTCTAAAGTGGGTCTTGGGCAGAGGTGGGACAGTGTTGCAAATCTTCTCATCGCCCTAGAAAACAGTGTGTGCTGTTAAAATCGGCAGTGTTGCCTATTGATCGCCTTTGCATCCCATGATGAACAGTTCTACATTGCATATTCTTGTTTATGGTTTCTAATAACCCTGCTATTCCCTTCTGGGATGCATTAGTACTTGTAAACAAGTCGCTACTGTACATATATAAGCTTTGATGTCATTGACTCTGTTTTTTTTTTCCCAAGTCCTTTTTAATATTTTATTAACTCTGTACATAATTGTTATATAAAGTAGTTCTCATCAAAAAATTGAAGTACCCCCCTCGACTGCTGTGTCGTCTTTTGTAGCATCGCATGGAGGCAATGTTCCATTCAAGCAGTATGAACAGTTTGTTATGCTTGTGGTTTCATGCTTATTTTCTGCTGTGTTTCAGAGTGAAATATACAGAAAATATGAACTCAGGTGAGCTTGAGAGTCCTTGGTAAAAAGAGAGGAGGTGACATCAAGCTAGGCTTAATCCTAATTCATGTTGCTAGTACACTGGATTATTTGCCCTTGAAAGGTTTCAAGGGTTTGTCTCCCCCTGTTGGTTTTAAATATGTAACAACATCCAAAGATGCAAACAGCAGGGAGGCAAATTTCCTCTCTCTGACACCTTGCCAAGCTTCCTGGGGTGTTTTGCCACCTCTCACCCTGGGCAGCTGGTAGATATTTTGGAAATGGTTTATGATCATTATTTTTTGTTTTTATAAATTAGTCTGGAGGTATATTTTCATGTTTATTCATGTTCATATTATTCAGGTTTTTGTCACAGTATAATAAATGTAACTTGATTAAAATACCTTGTTTAAAATACTTAAACCTTATTTTTTGTGACAGACTTTCAAGATATGAACATGGTCTGTACTCATGTGTTTTCTCATTGTCGCGCATAAGGAAAGCCCATGCTTTTACTGCCTCTTGAGATTTCTAGTCTGTTTGTAACTTCCCTGTTAGATGGTGTGGAAAGATCTTCCTCTATGGTAAGCCCTCTGCTGCCAAGCTTGATGGTGAGCAGAGTGGGCCAAAAAGAGCAGCCGGTCACCCTGGCCAGAAATCTGGGGCTCTATTAACAGTCTACTGTGGCCGCTGAAGAAAAAGACAAAAGGGGAGGGGAGGGTAGTATGTGAGGCTAACCAGGGCTCACTGGGGATCAGCAAAACCCGGTTTGGTTGGGAAACGATGGTGGAGATTGCACAGAACAACATGCTTTTTATAAGTGTGCATATGCTACCCTCTTGTGGTTTGTCACGCTAATTACATGGGACTAAATCAGTCTCAGTTACAGAGACACCAGTGGGTTCTCTCATGAGCACTTTGAAGTGGGTTTTGCCATAGTCATTTGATCTATTATCTGAGAAAATATGGAAGTAAACATTTATTTGCTTATACATTATTCATGCCCGCATCTAAATGTCGCCCATCTTGCGTTTGCTCGTATGACCCTTACCATTAAACATTTTTTGTTTAATGTTTTGATATTTAATTATGAAGACTGTGATGCTTTCCACATGATCAATATGAAATCCTCCTTCAAAAAGGCGCAGAAGTAATACATTTAGTGGAAAAATGAAATGTTTTGAAATTATATGTGCAACGAGCTCTGGTTTGGCAGTTAGTCTCAATGTTTAAAACATTACGGTGAAATAGCTGAAGGTGTGTTTTCAGACAGATGAAAGAACTTATTTTTCATATTTTTTCTGTATACACATTTCTTAGTACAATATAATTGTTACAAGCTAAAATGGAACCAAAAAGGTAAGATGCATGAAAATAGAATAAACTTCTGCATCTTTATATATAATTGTAAAAAACATGATTTTTAATCAAATATATTTAACATTGCCTGTAATAAAATGTTTACATTATATGTAATAGTTTTAGTATAGTTAATAGTTAAATCTTTAATATATTTCAAGAGGCCTGACTGTGTGCTTGTGTACTTTTTTACCTTAATACGTAGAAATAGTTAGTGTTTTAGAGGTTCAGCATATAAGAACTGATTAAAATGAGGAGCATTTCCATTGCACAGCCTTTTCATGGGTGAAAGATTTTTCGGGGTGGGAGGGAGGTGAAGGGTAAAAAAAGAACGCTCTGTTCCTTTAAGGCTTTGTTTTTTCGAAGGAGCGCATGTCAAACACAAGGGCCGTTTCCTGTCAATTCTGTTTCACATATCCCTCGTTCCTTTCCATTGTAATTCCTTTAATTAAAGTGATTTTATTCACAGGCACACAGCTGGCATCGGCTACTTTCCATTAGGCATCTGAGTGGCCGCCTCATTGGTGGGAGGACCCGCTCTGGGGCTGCGTCCAAGGGAGCACAATACTATTTTCATATCCCCTCTGAGTTTGTTGTGTGTTTTGAATTTATTAATCATTGATTTTAATGCATGCCTCTTGACAGTGACAGCTACCCGTGCGTTAATTAATTCCTGCGTCCCTGTTTTACAAAATGGCATTTAGAAACAATGTGAGGTTGGACTGGGTTTCTGTTGACCTATAAAGAAATGCACTGAATACAAAATATCAAAATTTGGTTTATGTATTCTTCCGGAGACATCCTATGTACATATATGTAGCCATTTTGTATTTAATGGAGTAGACACATCTAGCCCTATTTGCAGAAGTTGTGTACACCCTTTTGACTTCACTGTAATTTAACAGTGATATGTTTGGGTAGGTCCTTAAATGCAAAAGATTTTCTTTTGTTCAAAATAGTCATTCAAAATAGCTACTTTGCATAAAGCTGCATCCATTTTGCAGAATTATTCATAAACTGTGCAGATTTTGAAAAGAAATGCTGATCTTAAGTCAAGAACGAAGGTACAGTCCTGTGAAGAATAGGTAGACCCTGTGTTTATCCTTTGAGGTCTTAAAGAATTTAACTTTCCTTGCAGTATGTTAAGAATTGCTTTCATTAAATTCTGAGGAAAAAGATTAAATCTCATATTAAACATATGGTTGAGGGATGTGAATGGGTTTAGGATTTGAATGCATTTATTGGAGTGTCTTTTTTTATTTATTAAAAAAAAAATCATTATTCTCCTTCCTTTAAAATGACTGGCTGGTCTGTGCAGTACAAAAGATAAAAGCTTGTGCATAATCCTTATTGACAGAAAGGATGCATATTCCTAAGTCTCAGTACCTTGCCCTATGAATGCACCTCATCCTTATTCCAATAGTGTTTCTTAAAGCTAAAGATTTCCTGACAGATTGCTTTCAGGAGATTGATTAGCACATGTTGTTAGTAAGTGAACTTTCTAACGTGAGAGAGCCCGCCAAGGCTTATCACATGCCCTGGAAAAACAACAACAACAAAAAAAGCATCCAAAAATTAAGAAGCAAACAGTCACAATCACGCCCTCAGAGCATTTAGCCCGTGCAGCTCACGGATTGCGTGCAACACCCCCAAAATGTGCTGACGGCAGTGAAAGATAAAGGTGCAATGCCACGTACTGGTTTTGACAAAATCCAGGCTTCTCCAGATATTCCCATCAGGTAGGGTACAGATTTTAATACCCCTGATTCCAGGGGAGTAGGTGAGGTTTGAGTTTATGTGTACTCCCATTTACATGAAGAAGATAATGGTAATGTAAATGAAAATTCATCAGTGATTGTGTCTTTATGTGGCATGAGTTTTTAAAGCAGAGCAGCATTTGAGAGGAAGAAAAACAGTGTGAAGCTTGTGGTTGCTGAATCAATCAGTGAGACCTCGTGTGATTTTTATAACGATTGTATGAATCCGTTCTTTACTTTAGTGAATGCTGCAGCTTTGAAAAGGCACGGGGAAAGAGTCGCTCCACCACACCTATGAACCCTGAAGCCCACAAGCTGTTACTCGTCTTAATCGGAAGAAGAAAGGAAGATTAATCGATGAGTGCCGATCGTTCAGTGCCCTGCACTGACACTCATTGTCTTTATCAGGGCTTGCATGCTGGGCGAAGCAAGTTGCCATGGCATCCGTACACTGACGATGGCACTTAAACCCCTTGCTTAATGACTTTGCAAAGGATACTTAGCAGGTTTTCTCATTTTGCAGAGACACAGGGTTTAAGCACTGCACGATCATCACTGCACCGTACCGCACAGACTGTCCTTTTTCCTGTCTCAAATTTTAGTCAAATGAGCTATTTATTTACAAAAAAAAAAAAAAAAAAAAAAATTGGACAAGTTTTCAAAGATGGAGGGAAATCTCTTTAAACGGAAAACAAATTTCACATTCATTTGGTGTGTCTTTTTTGTATCAGTCATTACTTGAAACCATCCACTTTTCTGTCACTTCAGTGCCGGGTGAAGGATTACTGCTCATTTAAATAGCTGCCATTGATTTGGCAAAAAGAGCACTCGCTGCCATTGTGCCAAAGGAAAATCCCAATTTAGAAATTTTAACAAAAAAAGTCAAGCGTTCATTCAATCCGTAATCCTAAATATTCCATGAAATCAAGGGTGTCTCCTTACAATGCCCTGTTTAAGTCAATACGATGTTTTTAAACAAAGATAATGCCCGAAGCTCTCAACATGTGCAAAAGCATTTGTGCACGGACCATTTTGCCTGGGAACTATTGGCACCTTTATCTGTTTAAGTGTGCGCATGTATGAACGCGTGTGTGTGTCTCGCTTGAAAAATGACAAGATGTGTTCTGTTCCAATACTGCTGTATTTGGCAGCACAGAGGTTAACTCCTCCAAAGTTAAACATTCCATATTTTCACTCCCTGTTAATTAGTTCAGTGTAATTGCAAATTATTATTATTTTTTTCTTCCGCATCGGTTAAAGCGTGCATGTCTAATTGCGGACGACTTTGAAATGTTGACACGTAACACAATGGCATCGCATTTTCTTTTTAAATATGTAATGAAGTGCTGGAGACATTAGTGACTGGTATTGATCAGTGATCCAGGCAGAACTGTCTGGGAGAACACAGTCCGTTCGATCTGCTCTGACCTATTGTTCCACCAGAAAAAAAGGAAAAAAATGGAGGAGAATCATCATAATTGGGGGAGGGGAGGAGTCTGTGGGTTCTCTCTCTCTTTTTTTTTTTTTTTTTTAAGTCGAGCAGGAGTGCTTGGAGCACCGCTGTCAATCACCCATCAGTCCCAGCTCCAAGCAGGTACGGAAACCCTTGTGGAAGGGAAGCTCCTCTTTTAGCTTCTCAAAAGCCTGGTTGCCTTGAGTACGTACTGCTCTGGGCACTGTGATCATGAAGCGCTAATGTGTGCCCTCTGTGCATGGTTGTATGGGAATAAAGACTCTTTTAAAAACCATTTTACATTTTTATTTTGTTTTTTTTTTTTTTTTTTTTTACCCTGCATAAAGGGTAAACACAACCATAACACTCGCCTGAATGTGGCCGCTGACCCCACCTGCATTTGCAGTCACAGACATTGGAAATAAAGGTATTTTCTCCCTGATATCAACAAAGTTGCTCCTAAAGCCAATCTCAGAGAAATAGTTGTTGAGGGGTTTCATAAGTATTTCTGAACATGCACTTTTCTGTCAACCACATTTGTACAGGTGGCTAATCTAGACAGCAGTATCCCAGCGTCAATAAATATTTCCCTGGTCCTTGAATGTAATCATCTTTCACTCATTGCATTTAATTGCAAATGCCAGGCAATGGTGATGTTTTTGTCATTATTTATGTATGCATTTGAAATGTGTCCAAGCAAGTGACCTTAAGCCATGTTCCTGGAACTATAGTGTCATATGTTGTAAATATTAATGCACTGAAATGTGCCTGTCAGAAGCATAAGTAAGTGTAATCTGAAGTTGTGGAAATTTCCATTTGAACATTGCATTGCTCTTTCTGCTTGCTGGAACATTGAGGTTAACTGTAGACAGGTGCCATCTCTCTGTATGAGATAGGAGTCAACAGCAAAGATATAAAGTGCTTCATTTAAGGGAATTAGAGGATAGATCTTTCACCACAGTGTGGGGCAATTCAGATTTATTGGTTTGTGTACATGTAGAAAAGAACCAGGATTAGGGTACCAACTCTACTTAACTTGCAGGCACTTTGCTTTATTGCTCTTTCCTGTTCGTACATCTTGAAGAGGAACAGAAATATGGATAGCCTGTCGTTTCCACCGTGATTTATCTTTTTCTCTAACCTTCTGTTACCTGAAACAGTACAGTGACAACTAGTAATGCAGGGTTTTGATTAATCGAATGCCAGCATTTGACACTGTCTGTCTAGGAGCTGTGCAAAGCCCCATAGGAATGTATTAGAAATGGTTTTTGGTCATAATGCCACTTCTTACTTACTTGAAGCTGTGCTTCTATGTCATTAGCATGTAGCCTAGCTCTGTTACAAAAGATAGCGTCAATGAAGTGAAAGTACCAGAAAAACAAGTTGCTTTCAGTATTGGGCTAAATCCTTGTCAGAGACTTTGTTTGAAAAGGTTCCACAGTAATCTTTGGTGTTTCTTCAAGGTGATGGCGGGCTCTCAGGGGTGTCAGTTTGCGTTACGCGCATCCCGTCAGTCAGAACGAGCAAATAAGTGTTATTTTCTGAATGTGCATGACAGGTGGCCAGTGGCTGTGAAGGGCAGAACCAAAGCCGCCGAGTGCGATCTGATTGGCTCAAAGTGCTCGTTCTCATTTACCCACTCTCAGGAAATGAGTCCGAAAATGAAACTTATGTTCCCCTGGCTTTTATCCTGCAGCATCCTTTAATCTTAAAATCAGGGATTTTATTCCCTCCCTAATGCAGTTTTCAACAATCCACTTCCTGGGTGTTACAAGGTATTGAAAGGTAAAATTAAATTAAACTAAAGAGCTTTGAAAAATGTAAGTGCTCATATTCTTTAAACGAAAGAGATTGCTGTAAACCGACGCTGAATTTGTCTTTTGTCTGTTCTGGCAAATGGATAACTTGCATATTAACTGGCTGATCACGAATAGTGTTTAAAACAGAAAGAACACAGTAAATTAGATGTTGTTTCCAAGACAAAATCTTCTTTCATCAGCTTTTCACTTTATGTATCCTAACTTACAGCTGTCCAGAAGCACAAAGTGTGTGCAGTAATTATCCAAGATTGGCTCACAGTTACTTCTTAAAATATTACCTCTGTACTTGTGAACCAACATAGCAGTCTGCCATCCATGAAAGATGGCTTTCCTGGAAACATTTGATAAACAGAAGAAGACAGATTGCTGGAAGTTGATTAACATTAATTGAGTGAAAAGTGTCTCGAGTTAGTTGTCCTACCATATCAAGATGGGTAGAA
This sequence comes from Albula goreensis, assembly GCA_022829145.1. Lineage (NCBI taxonomy): Eukaryota > Metazoa > Chordata > Actinopteri > Albuliformes > Albulidae > Albula > Albula goreensis. The sequence continues at coordinate 10,439,795 of CM040741.1, forward strand.
TTATCAGACAATACTCAGATATTACACGAAATATGCTTCAGGCAAAAAACAAGTCATACAGAAAATTGTGGTTCATTATTAGATCTCATTTTTAGTATTAAGAGCTGTAGCCTAAATGTGGAAGTAGAGATCTAGGGTTGCTAAGATAGGAGAAGTAATACACATTACCCTCCATTTCATTTAAAAAGCAGAGATTTCAATTTTTTTCTCTTCAAATGACAAGACTTGGAATATTTTTCTACGACCAGAAAAGAAATGCTTTGAATATACATATTATTAATAATTTATCCCAGACTTTATTCCCCTTTGAAAGTTATTATGCATAATTGATATTTTATATGGGTACAAGCCTTACATGAAAACTCTGCTTAGACAAAGAATGGTAATGACACGTAGTTTGACAAGTCTGGGCAGAATTTTCATGTGTGGGTTGAAAATCGTTGCCCTGTTTCACGTTTAATTTTGGCATTTGGAGATAGCAACTAGACCATTTTTGGTTTTGCTTATTTATGAATTGCCTTGTTTTTTATGGCCCCTTTGTTCAAAACAGCTGGTCTGTTCCGGTGTCCTTTTGAACAGCATTTGGACAGTATTAACTAGACCATCACAAATGAAGTCCCTGGAGGAAGAGTTCAGCGGTCAAGTCTAGTCTGAGGTTCAAACCCATGGTCAGCAGTTGAAGCCAGTTCATTGTCCATTTAAATGTTTTATTCATATTGTCAATTACAACAACCATTCTTTTTATCTTTAAAGTATTTTTATTGACCATTTTCAACTGCTAATTTGAGATGGCCAAACTGTAATCTTAGGCCCATTCCATTGCTGCAAACCTTTGTCAGTTTGGGAATGCACAAGCCAGCACATACTTCGCCCCAAAATGCAGTCAGTCACCTGCAAATTCTTGTCACTCTACAGTCCAGCAGCTGAGCTGCGCAGTTACTGTACCGGTGGACTGCGGACTGGCAAAGCCAGGTCACATGCACCCTGTTGAGCAGAGGGTCATGGTGCTTAGCTTAAGGGAAATCCCACCAACCCAACCATGTCTTGCTGGGTGGAACAATGTCCAATTATGCTCCACCCCATGTGTCCTCTGGCCACAGCCAGCACTGTTGGTAAGCCGGTGTTGGTATGAGCCATGGGGCAAATCACCACTCCAGGAACTGAGTCCCTTTAAAATGCCCCTTGTGCTGTTGAAAATCAGTGGAGGTTGTCCGCTGTGAAAACGCCCTCACATGTGTCGAAATACAGTTTCGTGGCCGCACTGTGTACGCCGCCAATAGCCACTCAGATGGACTCCCTCGTTTTGTGTGTCCTGTGAGCGGCTGATTGTTTGTAATGACTTTGCTCGCAGGAAGAAAAGTAGAGAGCGACTGTAAAGCTCTCCAGGAGGGGATGAGAGCTGTACCTGACAGACTGTCCTATGACATCACACCGTAGGACCTGCTCTCTGTTCTCCTGATGTGCCTCAGAGACACAATTATCCACTTCATTTGAGTTACTGTGGTAATGGATCTCCCACCGCTTCTATGAAATAGGCACTGGTAATTGTGAATTGTGTTATGGGTATGAAATCGCCGCGCTGCCCGTGACTCCATTATAAGCGACCCACACCTGACCTCAACCCCTACAACAAGTGAGACCACAGCCCTGCGCGCCACTACTTAGCGCTTTATCCAGAAGCCACAGTGAAAATAGTTCTCCCTTTTTTTTCTTTCTTTGGCTCCCCCTGCTTCCCACACATCCTCAGTTTTCCTCTTCAGCTGTCTCCCTCCCTCCTCCCTGCCGTTGTGGCAGGTAACACCAGGTCGTCGGGCCTTTATGGCCAAAAAGTGTGCTCTAATGGTAAGGCCGTAGTTCCTCCTTTTTCACAAGTTAAGAGTGCCTTTTATTTCTTTTTCTCTACTTGATGAAGTAGGCCTGTCCCTGTCTGTAAATTCAGAAGCGTGCTCTCTTGCACAGCAGGTTAGCCGCCTCCTCTGTTAATTCTGATGTTCAAAATAGTGGTGGTGTTTGAGAGCTCCACAGCCAGCCCCAGTAGATGCCAGTCACTCAGTCGACCAGAGGAGGCGCTGTTGCCTTGCTGTGTGATGTTCTGACCAATCATACACCGCTGCACAGGTTTCCTGCCCAGTTTGTGTGACCAGCTAGGATCTAGTCTGCTTAGTCCTCTGTTCCATCACTCACTGATTAGTCTCAGAATCCAGATGGTCAGATCTTGAAAGATCTCAAGACACCTCTGACCTCGCTGTGTGGAAACACCACTTAGTGTAGCAGCATTCACCGTGCCGACGACATGGCAGTACAGCCTCGGGTTGGGTTCTGAGATGGCAGCTCACAAAGCTTGGCGGAATTTGCACACATCTCTCTGAATAGCTCTTATTTGATTCTCCATCAGTTTGATTACAGTCTTATCCTTAGACCCACCTTAGACAGTTGATGAGCTGATGTGACAGGTTAGAAAATACTGGTAATATCCCAAAGGGGGTGGGATTCTTCCTGTGAGCTCATAGTAAAGAGGTGTACCCCAGCACATGAGGCTACATTCTAAAAAGTAACAGTGCCAAACTTGTTGTGGTTCATGGGGAATAACTGTAATGTCAGTGTAGGTCACCCAAACGAAATCATGGCTGCACAGAGAGACTTTCCACTTTGAACTCAGAGGCCCCTAGGTTTAAAACCTGGCTGAGAACCGTACCTCCCCTCCTCCCCTCCCTGCCCCAGTGTCACACAGTGCGAGCGGAGCTTTGCTTCTCGATCCTCCAGCTCTGTTGACACCTTTGCACCTGTGCGAAGACAGGTGTGGGTGACTCAGCAACGCACTCTAATTATAAAAAGTGACATCTTGTCAGTGAATTATCTGGGCTAAAAGTCTTATTAAGTGTTAAGAAACGGCGGGGGGTATCAGTACCCGAGGCAGTATTAATATAGAGTTGAAACCCTGCTCTGTGTGTGTTTGATGAGCTGCTTATCACAGGCTCCTGCTGTTTCTGAGTGGGGAATCAGGGGGTATTGTTTGAAATACTTTGTATTGATTACAGCCCCCCCCCTTCCTCGAGTCTCTACAGCATGTGATATTGCCACACTTTTGTTCTGGAGTAGGGGAAGGATTTGAACCCGGCCTCTTGCTCGCGCTTCGGTTTTTGGTAGCCTATTTGCTTACTGGTGCTGGCGCCTCAGTGTTGGACCTCCCCACGTGACATGGGTCATGCATCAAGCGTCATCCGGGTCCCCGCCCCGCTAAACAACCGCTGCCGCGCCAAGAGCTAGGCTAAGCGTCGACCCGGGAAAATTAGCCGGCAATTAAATCGTTTCTGTTTCCCATCTAAAATCGGGAGGCGCAACAGCTTGCGTCTCTCTCTGGTTCCCAGCTATCGGGGCGGGAGCGGGGGGTCGAGCCGCACAGCTGCGGAAAGCGAGTTACAGTGGGGGGGGGGGAGAGGGATCTGGAGTTAAGAGGTAGGCACCATCCCTCCAGCTGAGCTGAATGTTAACCCCCGCTCCCCTGCACAGCTCGGCGCAGGCAGACGCTCTCCCTCAAGGCTGTGCTTCGTCGGCAACCAACCATACCCTGCAGGGGAGGAGAGCACCCCCCCCTTCCCGCCCTCCTGCCCAAAGTGCCCCCCAGTGGTCTCCTCCCCAGCAGGGGGTGCTGGTGTCACTGTAATATCAAACACCTGTGGGATGCAGAGTTTACTCTTACAGAAATGCCAGCAACACAAACTGGGGGTGCAGGGTGAGGAGGAGAGAGAAAGGAAAAAATGTCACTAACATGCAGAATTAACAGAATAAAGAGAGCTTATTGTTTTCCCCAGTCCTGGTGTCAAGGTCATTTGTGAGTCAAGTATTACGGGATTTTTTGTTTTTTACTTTATTTTTCTGGCATTGAAATCTGTTTGTGACATTACAAAATCTGTGACAAATATTGAAATACATTTCAGAGAATTCCCAAGCCATATGTGTGTGATTAGGGGATATGGTGTTGCATATCTATAATTTTGAAGCAGTGATGTCTTTGAAAGCCTGCAAATAATTTTCTGCACAATGCTGCCATTCCTCTCTATAAATAGAGAATTGCTCACAAGGCGTGTAAAATCCACATATTTACCATCATTTCATTTGTATTAACCAAAGTGTATGAACTGCCTCCCCGCCACAGAATTTTATATATAGATTATGTATGTGTTTGTGCATGTGTGTCTCTGAGTCTGATATGTATATTGTGTATTTGATTTTCATTCTCTTTAACAGAGCTCCATTGATCTGAAGCAGAGTATGTACCTAAAATAATATTCTTTCCGACATAAACCCGGTTGTGCGCGTTGTCAGGCTCGGCTTATTGAAGCAAAAACATTCCATAACCTTAACCTTCTCCCTGACCCCTCCCTGCTTTTAACAACTGCCGACATAGTTTTGTGCTGTTATGTGATCATGCTTGGATGAAATCTGTCAAACAGCTCCTTGAGTTATTAGGCTGTCTGCGTCTGACCTTTCTGCAATCAAAGATATATGACTTAAGGGCTCAGATTTGCCATGGCAACGGGTCCAATTTGCCGCCGTGAGAAAAGGTCTAATTGTTGCAGAAATTTAATGATCTAGAGCGACATCAGGGGCTGTGAGATTTTATGAACTGTTTACGCTATAATTTTCTTTTGTTAATGCATTCGGGCTTAACCCTTTCAGAACCACAGGGAGCGTTTGCAGACTCTCCACTGCTGTCTCTTTACACGTATCTTCAACCTGTTTGCATTTTCTGTGTTTAAAAAAAAAAAAAAAACCTAGAACATTATCGTCTCGGTGACGCAGACATCAGTAATTTATTCTACAAGGTCAAATACAACTGAGATTAAAGTGTCTAATCAGTTAATTTGTTTTATTGAGAAGGACCGGGTGTGATTGGACGGAGGGGGGGGGTGTGGGGGGCGTGGAGATTTTGCTGCAGATTTGCACGTTGGCATTTTGACTGTTCGCGGGGCTGAAAATAAGACAGTGGAATTCTGTCACAGAATGTTGATGAATCTCGAAGCCTCTGTTGTTTTTTTCCTCCTCGCTCTTCTTCTTCTTCTTCTCCCCATTCACTTTCAATTTGCGGCACATTCATAGAAGACTGATTTTATTAGTTGCCGAAATAGACTTATATTTTATATCTCATTAAATATTCAAAATAAATTCAGCATATTTGAGATATTCATACATATTCAGTTTCTGTAACAAGGATCAGAATATTTTGATTGAGCCTGTACAGCGCAGACATTTTGAATTTCTTTTTGTATGTAGCTAATTTCATTCGAGGGAATGAGTTGAATCACAATGGATTTCTTTGTTTTTTTTCCCCTTGCTATGATGTGTAAAAGAGCATTTTTGTATGACATTTTGGAGGGCTTATTGATGGGTTGAATAGATAAAATTTTGATCGTTATCATGTACATTTATTAATGTGTATACTTTATTTAGCACATTGTTAGATTTGCGCCTTTAGTGGTTTTTCAGAAAATGTAAATATTTTGAATGAAAAATAACATAAAGACCATTAAAAATTTACAGGCCACAAGGGGTGTTGACTGTTGTCAGACTTGGCCAGAGAGAAGCACCTTCCCCCTGTAAAAAACACAGATTGAGAATCATTCATTGGCTAATTCTGGAACTTAATATCTTGCACATGTGGCATCCAAAGGCAAAAAAAGAGTGCTTTTTGTCTTTCTTTTTGCCCAAGAATATCCATTGGTGTGTATGAGAAAGCTAAATTACTCTCTTTGAATGTGACCCCCATTAGAGTCAGCAGAGAGGGCCTGCACACTGCTGTTTGTTTTCCCTTAAGTTGTAGGAGCTGCTCCCTGGAATGATTTATTGGATCCCCGAGCCAAATGACCATGATAAAATACATTTCCATTTTAAAAGACTTTACCACTCAATCTGCGGAGTTAAGAAGAAAAACAACTCTCGCAGAGCAGGGGCGGGGAGCACAGCTTGTCCAGCGTTTTCCGAGAAGGGAGCGAGCACTTATTTACTGTTTCTTCATTTTTTTTCTTAACATTTAAAACCAGGATGAATTTATTACAGACAGATGTAAGTCAGCAGATTTAAGATGAACAAACATAAGGGCAGCCGGGCCAAAATATGAATCATGCCAGGATTTGAAAGAAAATGTTCTAGAGTACCAGTAGACTCCTTCATTAGAACACAGAAATAAGTTTGTGTGCTTATGTTTCTAGCTGCTATTATATAAGTCATCGTCGAGAGAGCATGTATACTTTTTCACTGAATTCACTGAAGGTTTTTCATTGAAATGAAGTGTACCAGCACAATGCCCAAATATAGAATTGCCTGCTATACTGGTTAATACTCAAAGTTGGTGGTAATTAAAATATTTTTGGAATGTCACGACCCTCCACAGTGTGCTGGTGGCCTAGTGGTAATCTCTCTGCTGTATTTTGAAAGTCTGGAAATATTTGTTGGAAGCTCAGCTGCTCAAAACATCAAATATTTTGAGTGTGTATATCACTGTGTGTGGTACGCCTTTGGTATGCCTTTATATATCGCTAAGAAAATATACACACACATTGCTGTTCATGTATCCTTGTGCATCTGTTGGGGCAGGGGTTGTATGTCTTCAATATGTAGGCCTACATACAAGGAAGTGATTAAGTGAATTTTAGATAAAAATACACCTGTCTGTAGGACAAATACATAGCAGTAATTACTTGTCTAACCTAAATCTCCCAGCGCCAGATGTTGCTGAATTATTGTGAGACAGAGACAAATTGCTCAATACACTTTTAGGCAGAATACAAATATAGATGTTTTAATCATCTTTTCCTTGACCCTATTAGAAGTCATTGAGTGTGAATGAAGTGCTCAGAAACTAATTGTAAAGATATTGTAGGTATCACGTAATCTCGGCTCTTCCCAGCATGTCTCGAACATAAGAAGGATTACATTTTGATCTCTCTTTCTAATTCGGATTTCTCTCTCAGTTATGTGCTGTTCATGCCTCACTCACTCTCCCTCTCTTTCGCTCCCTCTTTCCCTCTGTCCCCCCCTCCCCTTTTGCCCCCATCTTGTCTTTCTTTCAGATGTAAGAAATGCACTCGATAACTCGAACAAAGTGGTGAAGGATTTTTGAAGCCAGACTCGGATTCGCAGAAGGCCATGAAATCTCAGGTGTAAGTTACAGTAACTCAATAATAACCCTTTCATATGAGTCCCTCTGTCGGGTTCACTCGCCATAGCACCCAGTAGCGCAATCAACCGCCTGCTCTCTCCACTGTCCATATTTGAATTATACTTGAAGGAAAATTACGCTTAGGTTACACAAACACCTTGCGTATCCCTGCTTTAAGAGACAGGATAATAAGTCAGAATATATATTTACACAGCCTAATGTGTGTGCTCCAAGAGACAGCTGAGAATAAAACTATACTAATGGACATTTTTCAAGCTGGAATGCGATTTGGATTTCCAGCAGTCTTATTTTTTACTCAGGGTTACAGTTAGAGGAGAGGAAGTAAGGGTTTTTTTGTGTTTTTAGATGAGCCAAGGGGACATTTTAATTATCTTTAACCACCTTCTTCCAGTCCCAAAAGCAGATATCATTTCAGGGCTGTTAGTGAAGACTCTCTCTCTCTCTCCTGTCATTAGGGCCCAGGAAAGGGTGAGAGGAGGTGAAAGAATTCTCATCCAATGTATTGTTGCTCACTTGTTGTTGCCAGCTACTCTTAGCATTTTACTACGCTAACTGGCTCGGAATGCAATTAACGCTACAATTTCAATTTGTGGCTGTAGATGTGGGTGATTCACAAGTGTATAACAACATAAACCAAGCAGACTGATTGGAATTTATTACATTAGGCCCTGTGTGATTTCAGTTATGTGTGTCAATTTTAAATATCCACACAAATGTACAAGTCAGATCCACCCCCCCCATCCCACCACCCCCCCCTCCTGATGTGAGGCCCCCTCCCCGCAGAATCACACACTTTGTATTCAAAATAAGTTCTGTAGCACGGGAATTTTCTGACCATCAGCAAATATTTACCACTTCCCCTCTCATTAATCTGCAAGCCTGTATGTGGTAAAAGCTGACTGTGAATATCTTAAATCGAGGAGATGATCTCAAAAATTTACCTTGACCTATTCCGCAAGCCCCTCTGTCCCACTGCAGGTCACCATGATTCCATAATCCAAACAGTTTCGTCTCCATCCCTAAATCCCAAAAAAAATTAGACAAACTTCCCAACCTCCCATCTGTCCGTTTCATTTCCCATTTTTACACAGGCATTTATAACTTCTTCCTGTCACAGATAGACAGTATATTTAAGATTTAATGTGATTGGGAAAGAAATGCAAATAGTATAATATTGCCGGCCTGCATTTTTTTACTTACATTGAAAGCGATTAATCAATAATTAATTTGAACCAAGTGCATTGATGGAGATGAAATTATGAAAACATTTTCCATAAATCCACACTTTATTGCGGGTGAAATTGAAAGAGATACAACGGATGCTACTCAGTCATTTTAAGTATGTGCCATATTTTAAGTATTGCTTTTTGCCATATTGTAAGTAAAGGCTTTTCATTTGAAAGCTGAACGCACACCACCTTCTTTACCATGAAGACTCTGAGAGTCTGTTGAAAACTCTTCCTAACGCTGTCATTAGTTACTGTATTGCACCTGGAAGTTCATCACGGCACTAAACAGACCAACATTATCTGCATACTAAATTGTTAAGGAGTCACTTTCCAAAGATATCTCTCCTCGACGCTTCCTCCTCGCAAGAGTTCTTCTTGGTTTATGTAGTCAATGGGTAATTAATATTCCGCAGCGATACTTAATGAACAGAGAGAATGCCTGTTGTTGATTATTTTCTCTTAATGAGTGAGACTCGACTGTAAACAGCAGAGGGGGGGTGGTGTGTGTGTGTGTGTGTGTGTGTGTGTGAGTGTGTGTGTTTGTGTGTGTGTCTCGGCGGGAAACCGGAGGCTGGCCTACAAACCCAGCTCCAAGCCTGGGGTAGAGGCTGGGAGGGATGGGGGGAAGGGGGAGGTGTAAGGTGAAGCTGGGGATGGCTCGGCCAGGTGGGGGGTCCTTTCTGACGAGGAACTGTGGGTCTGCACTCATGAGCAGGAGGCCCAGGAGGATTAGATGGCTAACCCTGACTGCTAGTACAAACCCCGAGCCACCTTTTACACATGGACACTCACATCTAGGTAAATCAAAGCATGTGTAACAACAAATACATGCACAGACAAACTCAAAAAAAGCTTATACATACATCCATGCGTATACATCAGAATTATTCATTTACATGTGAGCAAACCACAGACTCACACACACACATATATGCACACAAACTCTCAAAGATATGCATATGAGTATCCACACTAATATACACATGTGCAGGCTTAGCAACATGCACAGCCACATACGCACATGTACAAAGCGCAAACCCATGACCACATGTAGCATACACACATGTGTAAATGCATCAAAACATTAAGGACACACAGTGTGATAACAGGGCAGACAAACAGCCTTTGTGCACACCCACACATATGTAAAGATTGATGCACACATGAATACACAATGCACATATATGCACACATATTACATATAATATGTAATCCACATAGGCTTTTGCATGTTCCCATATGTGCATGTACACACACAACAAAAGCTATTTATTTACCCAAAAATACACAGGCAAATGTGCTCACCCAAACATACACAAACATATGCTCGATCACACTCATACCTCTATATAGACATGTACCATAAATCTTCCAATAATCACCGGAGCATTTATTTACTTCCACAACCAAACAAACCTGGAGCTTATAAAAGATCAGTGTTTATTGGAGACAGGCATTTATTCTGTTTGACACAGCTGCACAGCAATCAAACTGAACGAACTGAGAGAAGCCACAGCTATATTGTGCATTCTGAACACACATCTATGCTAAAACATTATTCTTGTGCATCCACAAAATTCCAAAATATCCATTTCTCAAGATATGCAGAAGTAATTGCAATATTGAAGTTTGAAAAGATCATATGTCACTTTAAGAGTACTGAATTCTGGGATTATGTATATTGTGCTGGGATTTAAGAGCAGCCTCGATGGTGTTTTCTTTTTTTTTTTTTTTTTATAAAGTTTGAAGTTACATACTCTGCCTGAGAACCAAACGAGCCACCCCTTGAACCATTGGTTTCATACAATTCATATTGTTGGTCTCTACACTTAAATTCCAACATTGATGGGAAAGCTTCCTGTCATTAAGTTGACATTTGCATTATTTGCTGTACAAAATTCACACAATACAGATGGGTAGATAAAGTATAAATGCACATACATACCCAAACACACACTTGATGAGAAATAAAATAGCCTGTATTGGTCTGGACTACACACATGCCCATGCTGGAACAGGCTAATGTTGCAGTGTCGTGTATTAGATTTTTTGCCTCTTAATGATAAAGATAGAGCTGGCTGGGAGCCGTGAAAAGGCATTGGTTTGGAGAGTATCCTGATTTGGCTTGGGCAGCAGCCAGAGGTTGCAATATGCCCATCGCACTGCTCTTTCAAAAGGAGATGCTTAGTTATCAAAACATTTGAGGCCCTTGTTAGGAGGACAGGTCTTGAACTGGTAACTAGGCAGACATCTTGATTAGACAGGTGGGATGAGAAAGCAGAGGGAATGAGAACTATAAGCCATCATTCAAGAACTAAGACAGGGATTAAAAATGACTTTTGTTTTAAAAAGTGAATTCTGATGCTGGGTCTGACCAAGTTTCAGCACAGACCAAGGACACCGTGTTCCCCTTTATGGTCGCAGTCACATTGACATGCTGTATATCTGTAGTTACGTACCTGCCGAGAAGGCCTTGTCGAATACAAATATGCCTGTGAGTCTTGGTTTTGTGGTGGAAGCCTTTTAGCCCTCTCAGCATTGGCTTTAGGGCACTCCATACAGGGCTGGACAGAACTCAGTCTATCTGTCAAGAACAATGCATCAGTGCTTCAATTACAAACAATCAAAATCATCATATGTACAGTTACATACAGTATGTAAAGACTACAGTAACAGGTTTGACTTTTCCAGTTTGAGGTGCAGCATAACTAGTTCACTGACAGGCATGTATAAACATTAGGTAGGTAGTGAGCAATAAAACACACAGAACATATTGTCGTTCTATGACGGACTGCATTTCTTAATTGCACCAAGCTGCATTGCAACCATAATTTAATTACAACAGTTTTAGAAATCTCAGTGGCTGTTTGCACCTGTCGGACAGTAATGTAAGATTTTAATACTTTAGTGCAGCTAAGTTTATTATCTCCTCTGTCCCTGCTCATACGTGTGAAATGGCCCAGACATGCTGACGGTGATTCATTTTTCAGCTTGTTGCTGCCTCGATCTGGTGGTTCATTACAAAGAAAATTCATACTGCTGTCTGAACATGAAGCTCCTCCCAAAGAAGAATCAGGTACCCACAGGGGTCTAGTGATTTTTCTATGCAATTTTTATCTAATTTATTTTGTTTAACCTTCATTTTACAATCGTAATTAAGATTTAATTTTCTAGGGGAGATCTGTATAAGTGGACAAGAGATGTATTAAAGCACATCTCAGATGTGCTTTAATACCAAACAAATACTCACACAATGCATATATGTTACGTTACATTGGCGAGTGCTAAAAATCAGAAGAGAAATATTTTGCATTATGCTTTGAATGTTGGACTGAGAGTGGTTTATAGTGATTATGGAAGATATTGTACCCCTCTAACCAGGCCTAGCTATCCTCTAGCCCTGTGTCCAGTCAGTGGTGTGGAAAATAGTCGCTGACTCTGGGCGAGTACGCTGGAAAGGCTGCACATGCTTTTGCTCCTGAGCAGCCTACATAGCTGCCAGAATGCTGACTGGGGACGCACGGCTGGCAGACCCAATTTGAAGAGGAAAAAGAGGGGAAGTCATTTTTGAAATGGTCATACATTTCTTTCGCTAATTGAATTGGGCCAACCATAACACACTGATGCTTATCCTCCATTGGCTGAATAGGAGTATGTTTTTGTATTGGCTTAAATGGCTGTTATCATTTACAAAGATTATACATGTATGTGTATTTATATATACACTTACATACTGCATAGGTTTCATTCTTCACCACTGCTGGTATGTGAAATGAGAGATGTTGTCTTTTAGTAGCATCATGTTGCTTTGATAGCAAAACAGGGTTTATGGGTAATTTTGTTTTGGATTAGGCAATAATAACACATCATTAGCCAATAATGGGGACATCTTAAATGAAATGCACCCCCTGCACCATTATCTACCGAAGTCTTGATGCTAAATACTGCTTTGAAAGCTCAACATAAAATGTGCGTCTGTAATTTTTTTATGTATATGTCTAAAGTGAAAATGAAAAAATGCTGTATTCAACCCTGAGTTCAGTTTTAATATGAGATGTGTCTCCATTTTTGTTTGGTGGTGCTGAGTAGATTTCTGAAAGTAATGTGAAAATATCTGCCTTATCAGTGTTTTTTCTTTCCTTTTTGCAGAATGCTTAAAACCACAAGCACAAACATCAGAAGTGCTGCAGAGTCTTCCTCTGAGGAAGAGGAGGATGGCAACAGGGGGCAGTCACCGGGGGGGAAGCCAGACCCTGGCATCACCTAGCAACCCTCCTCACCCGCTCACGCAAAAGGGTTCGGTGGGGAGGAGTGAGGAGGGGGGCCCAGCCTGAAGAGAAGGAGGATGAGTGAGACAGCTGTGGATCCTGTTCTGCAAACTGTGCCCTCACCTGCCTGCGCAACGGCTTCAGTGGGTGTGGTATGAAGAGGAGGAGGAGGGGGGGATGAAGGCAGCTGCCAAGTGCCTACCCCTCTTGCACAGCGCAGCCGCGAAGGTGAGCCCGGTCCGGCGGCCGCTTCCCGCTGGACGCACATCAGAAAGGCCTGTCCATTCCAAAGTGACCCCTTCTTCCTCCCCCATCCCCCACCCCCCTCCACAACTGCTCCACTGATTTAATGAGCAGGCAGCTACAGCCTCCGCGACAGAACGTTCCGGAAGCGCGCCCGCCTGCCTGCTTGGGCTGCCGCACTCGACCCCACCTTACAAACACGCACAGCAAGCCCAGTGACCACAAGCTTTTCTGTCCTTAATCTGTGCGGTGTTGGTGGGGGTGTGGGGTTGGGGAGAAGGGACCTCTCCACTCCATCTTCATTGGTCTCCCTCCTGGATCTTCACACATTCATCGAATTTTAACACTTTCGAACAAAAATGCCACGGAAGGGTGGCTAAGAAGCCCTGCCCCCGGTGTCTCTCTCTCTCTCTCTATCTCTCTCTCTCTCTCTCTCCTGCACGCGCCCCTGCGTCGGGCAGCAGTGTTTTAATGGCGCATCTGTTCATGTCAAATGATTTGGACACATGGCAACCTTAAGCTGCCTGGGCTTTGATGTCGGCGTACACAGCTATGCGCCGGGCAGCACATCACTGGGACCACGCTGGTGCAGTGGCGCTCCGTTTTAATGTCGCTGCCTAATGATCTGGCGGCCCTCTAAAGGTAAACCATAATTTGCTTTAAGTGGAGCCTTTAGGCAGAAAAGGCCTTGTAGGATTTAGTGCTTTTTTAAATTACTCTGTTCTTGACAAGCGCTGGACAAATTTATTTCAAATTTGATTTTGTATGAAAACGCATCACATCACTCCCGGATCCCTTTTGAATGAGCCCTAAATGACACGTCTGTCCCTTTCATTTTTGCAGGCTTTGAGAGTTCTCCCATGAAGGGAAGTGTGATTGAACGAGGTTCTGTTGAGGACTGGTGGCCATACAAAAAAAAGGAAAAAAAAATATTCTGGTAAAGATCTACTTTGGAGAAAAAAAAAAAAAACAGGAAACTGCAGAGACTGCATAAAACACAGGCCAGTATTTCTTTGTGCATAAATTTGGGTGGTTTGAAATAGGATTTCATTATAAAAGATGACTTCTTACAATGATTCCTTTCTTCTCCCTTCCTTCCCTCTCTTTTTACACACTAAATTACCTCTTGAAATGTGAGGATTTTTAAGAAACGCCGCTCTTACTTTTTTCTTTAACCCCTCCTGTTGTAAATGTGAATGTAAATGTGTGCATCTTCTCCAAACTCTCGCTAGTGTGATGAGGCTGGCTGTGGTCTGTGGATGAGGGGCTATTTTTGTCAGAGGCAGTCCCATGCTGTAATCAGTGGGAGATCGCGCTCACCTGCGAGGCCTAACTGCCGCTGTCGCTCATACACCCCCACCTGCAACGCTCTCCTTCTTCCCCTCCCTCGCTCTGTTTTATCAGTCTCCCTCTTTCTCTCTGTAACCGTGTATTTCCCATCTTGTTCTGTCCCACTCTCTGCCACTCTTCCTCTTTTCATTTCCTTCCTCTTTCTCTTTTTTCCCATTTCCCTCTGTCTCTCCTCTACTGTTTTGGCCACTTTCCCTCTCTTCCCCTCCCTCTCTTTCCATATCACTTTCTCAGTATAGTAAATTGCATCTCACACTATTTCTCTCTCTCTCTCGAAGAGATAATATCTTTCCCTATCTGTTTCCTCTGTATGTAACTCCCTCCCTGTTTCTCTCCCACTCTCGTTCACGATCTCCCGCATTCTGTCCCACTCTGTTTCTCTCTTCCACTCTTTTCTACTCTCTCCCTCTGTCCTTCTGTTTTCCTCCCTGTTTCCCCCTCCCCTTCCTTCTCTTTCCCTCCCATTCCGCTTCCCACTGTCTTGTTACAATACATTACATCACATATCATACATCTAATCCTCCTCCTCGCTCTTGACTAGGCCATAGTAACGCAAAGAAGAAAGCCGCCTTGATTTTCAGTAAGTAGAAGGGGCAGGCCAGGAACAGGAGGGTAAATGCTGGAAATGGTCGCTGATATCATGCGCCAGGACCGAAATGCCCTGCTGACATTTACAGGTGACAGACGCTAACAGTCCTCCCGCACGGCACAGCTTCCACCGGAGCAGTGCACACAAGCCTGACACAAGGGAAACTTAGGGCTTCAAAAAAGAGGAGGCCATTCGGGCTCAGACAGAACCATCCAAAATTGTCAAGCCACTAATCCAGGCGCTCAGCTGATGCACCAAACCACAGCAACGCAGTTTGGTTACCGTCGCTTAGCAGGGACGCAAGATCTCGGACAGCTGGGAAGGCTCGCGACGCATCCGGCAGGACCCTTAATTGGAAGGCGGCGGAAGGGGAGTTGAGTCGCCTTCTCGTCCTGCCTCGGTTGGAGATGAGAGGGAGAGAGGTGCAGCCCGTGGGCGACTGCCTGTTGCCGCTGATCAGACGGGGCAGGGCCTAGGCCCCCCCCACAGCAGCCGAGGGGACGGGACAGATGCTCCGATAACTTTCATCTCCTCACTCCGCCGGCTAAACGCCGCTCTGCTCCGTCTGAGAGGCGCTGTGAGGAGCCCCCACCCCCTCCTCCCCTCTCTCCCCCTTCTCCTACCTCTCAGTCACTCTCCACATCTCCTCATGGGCAAACAGTTGGAAGTCAAAGATTAGATTTCTATTCCCTTCACAGAACACCGTTAAAAACTCTTGACTAAAAGGGTTGCCTTTTTATTCTTTTCCCTTTTTTTATTTCTCATAAACTTGTAAAACAATTTAGCGTTTTAGAAGATGCGGAGTAAAGTGAGTAAGAAAATGCAATTCGCTCACATTAGGTGTTGAAAGAAAGGCCTTTGTGGAGAGAATGAAACATGGGGTGGGTCTTAATTCCTGACTGATGGGGAAGTGTAAAAACCCTAGAGGCACTGCCAGAGGAAATGTTTGAGTCATGTTTGCTCTTAAGAGGAGATCCTCTTGTGCTGTAATGGAATACAGCATGTCTTATTTGCCTTATAAAATAAGCATATATCGTGCGCATTATGGTTGGCTCTGTCTTTGGAGACAGGAGATGGGCTGTAGCAGGGGTCAGACTGGGTCCCATTGGATGCTGCTTTTTCATCCAATTTCATCCGACTACATCAGTCTCCTCAACATGTTTTAACCTCAGCGCTGCTCTGAAAAAGTCTTCCTTAGACTCAAGAACTATGTAGCAGATAATTTATGGGATATGGAACATTTTCTTCTGTTATATTTAGCTGATTACACCAATTAGCCAAAGGGGAGAGTTGTTATGATAAAGCACAGGCACTCTGTCCGCCTTTGATGTTTTAGACCACTTATGGAAAGCCATAGTGCTTGTCCTAATTCAGGTAGAAAACAAAACATTTTATTTTAGATCACACAGAAAAAATAAGAATCAAAACAAATATTTAAAAGAGGAAAAACTCTTCTACTCCATTTTTGCTGTGATACTGTAAGATGCAAAGCAAAGCTTGGGTACTGTTTTGATGTCATATAAAAGATTCCATCTTCAGATATATCTTTGTAAGTAAGTCAGAAATTGATACTTTTTGATGATCTTTTTTTTCTGTGGTCGGCTAATCGAGTACAGCTTTGTTAATTAACTTATGAGACATTCAGCTAAAAAGAAAAACACAACCTTTTATAAAAAAAAAAGATTTTGCACCGCTCCTTGATTGGGTGTTTTCTTCCCCAGCCAGGCCTCTCCTCACACGGCTTTGATTCGCCGGTTTTGCTGGCCCCACATGACAGTCGCCCTCTCACCTGTCTGTCGCTGGCACTGCTCGCTGGGCCCTCCTCAGTTGTGCTCTTGAAAGAGGAGCGACATGAAACACAGAAAACGCCGGAAACATTAACCAGCACCATGGCTTCGCGTGCCAGGCTTACACCTCTTCTCTATCAAAGGCGGGAGAACGCAGCACGGTTCAGAGTGATAAACCCGCCCACCTTTTGGAATGTGACCACTGTTTTCGAGCCAATAACATCAACCCGGTGAAGGTGGGTCTAAGGAAAAGACAGGGATTCAAATTGGACATTCAGATAAGAACCATACAGAGAGGAGGTGTGTGTCAACTACAACAAGCTTCAGTAAAACGCCCTATAAAAATCTGACCAGTGTGTGTGCAGGCACGTCCGAGATATGGCAATCACTACGACAGTAAGTTCTGTTTCCAGACAGCTAACCTCTTGTGCTAGTGTTCGCCCTCCTGAATGTAGCAGCGGGGCAGGCCTACACTAACCACTGGAAATTCCAAATTGGAAAAAGCTCTAAATTCAGCGAATGGGACTAGAATGAGGCATCCGATCCCAAAATCCCTTTAAACCAGTGCTGCCTGATGAAGGCCTGTGTCAAAGCCGAGTGCCCTCTCTTCCAGACCCTCCGTTCCACACCAGCCCGCTCCATTCTGTCTCATTACACCCCTGCTCTGAGCTGAGGCTGACTCTGACCTCCACTGTTTGTAGAGATTATGTATTTACTAGCCTCCCCTTGATAAGTGCTGTTTGTCTTCCTCTGTAAAGCTAAAGCGCCATTATTCCCAACTCTGTCATACTTTTACTGGATTATATAATGGAGAAGGCAGACCAGGAGATTCATCACCCGCGGACACCTATGGAAAGGCTGCTGTGCACTTTCATGTAACTGTTATTCTGTAGCATTTTCAAGCAAAGGCATACCAAGGAAGTTCCACATTACTGTTATAGAAAATTTGCACGTATTAGTCTGTCACAGAGATTTGAATGTCTGTTTCATGTTTTGGAGTGTTGGAGGGGTCTGTTTACTTGTTCAGATGGAATATACTGAGGTGTCTTAAAGTGCCAAAGGGTTCATGTTGTTGTTTGTTCTGAATGTAATGTTCAGGGATGTAGAGACTTGAATTTACAGGGATTTATTTACCTTTCTTAGACAGAATGAAGTGTTTTTAGTGATGTTAAGGCATATTTACCTGTTTTGACTGAAGCGTCAAGGGATGTAAAGACTGTCGGGCCTAGCCAAAGCAGACTGGGAGAAGCATAACTGTAGTGTTGTCAAACGAAGGCATATTATTTCTTTACCCCATTATAGTTATTGAAAATTTTCATATTTTTTTCCTTCATGTCACAAAGCATTGAATTTCTGTTTCATGTTTGAGGGGTCTGTTTATCTGTTCAGACAGAATGTACTGATGTGTTTTAAAATGCCGAGGGGTTCTTGTTGTTGTTTATACCCAATGTAAGACGTGTATTTACCTTAGTTTGAGTGAATAAAGTGTCTTTAGTGATGTTAAGGCATCCGTGTACCTGTTTAGAATGAATGAAGAGCGAAGCATCGAGGGATGCAAAGATGTCTGTGTGTGTGTGTGTGTGTGTGTGTGTGTGTGTCACACCGAGTCAGATGTCAGGCCCAGCAAAGCAGTCTGGGTGTGTATTTATTTGGTGGGGGGGCTCAGGCACGCCTGGTGTGTGTCGGGGGTTGGGGGGGGGTGGGCGCAGTTACCACGGAAATGGATGCGCTGGCCTCATCAGCAGGCTCCCAGCTGGCGGAGGCTCGGAAGCGCGTCTTGGCAAGCGGCGGTCAGGAGGGAGTTTGCATCTGTGCAGCCCTGGCGCTCAGCTGGAGGGGAGCGGGGGCCTCCGCGCATCCCCGCGTCGGGTCTTAAAGGGGACCCCACCCGCTGTCACCGCTGTGCTTTCATCCCGCGCCTCTCCCTGGAAAATGCATTCAAAAAGGAGGAGAGGCCTTCCCTCGTAGCGCCGCAACCCCAGATTAGCACCTCTCTGTTACGCTCATTACCTGCTGCACCGTGCACAGCCACTTTCTCCACTGTGTCTCCGGTTTGATTTATTTCCGTTCACTGGTCTGGATATGCGTTTTACGTGTCGAGTTTGTCCCACTTTGTTGTGGAGCTTCACCACGAAATGTTCTCCAGATGAACATAGTTTCCCTGCTGACTGGAATGCCATTTGTGTCCCAGGTTTATCTTAGGTGACATCTGGAAGTATTGATGGTTAAAAGGTTCAAATGACGCAAAGCTAGTCAGGTAACCAAAATGAATGTGCGTTGACACAGCCTGGTTCATACACCTGTGCCTTGTTCCTTTGGTTTCTGGTTGACCTCTGACCCCTGGCTCTGTATCTGCTGGGACTTTGAAGGCATGGCAAATGGTGAGATGGAAGTCTATCCTGAAGTCATTCAAGCCTCAAAGTCAAGGGAGAAGAACCTCACTTTGCAGAGCAGTGGGCACTTAAACAACAACAACACCGCAGTTGATTCAAAATCATTCTTGTCACATTTTTCTTTAGGTTTGACCAGACACCCAAAACTTTACCACAAACTTTACCCATCAGCCTCCCTTTGTAACCCTCCAACCTGTTTAGTATGGGACTGCACATACCTCATAGGGAGGTGTCTGACACGCGTTGTCCTGGGCCTCATAAACGTGGCATATTTACTGCCGCAGTAACCACGTTTCACCTCCGTTCTTGTCAGCGTACATTATCTGTAGTGTATTTTTATCTGTCGAGCTTTGTTTCAAGCTGGGCCTGCAGATTAATGAAAGGCAGATGGTAATAAAGTGACTTGGGGCCTATGATAAAACACGTAAGAGTTTCAGAGCCGCCATGATAACTGCTAACAGGAAAACAAGGAAAGGGAAGGAGCCCAGCTCGCTGAGGGAAAGCCAAAACGGGCCACTATCAGACGCACAGCGTGTCCTTTTTATCTCTCATCAGAACTCCAGTGCAATGGTGCTACTTAGAGCTGAAGTGTGTTAAGTACCCCCGGTTTATCAATAACAGCTTGTTGTCAGGATTAAGTACATGAGCGGCACGTTGCTTTTGACTTGACTGGAAAAGACGACCCCTCTCTTCCTTTTTTGTGTTTGTGCTTTGAAGGCGGCTTTTCCCGGGAATGGTGGTTGAAGAGGATTCCAGTTCGGTCGTCTCACATGAATTTTGCTGTCGGTCGTCCTACACTTCCACAATTCCAGAGAAGAAGTCAGAGGAGGAGGTGGGCACCGAGGCAATCCCATCGTCCAGCCCTGCTCCACTTAATTTTAGGTATATTTAGTGCTCAGTCACGATAAACAGAGAAAGCCACACCCCTTTTCACTCCTCAGAAGTTCTTTCCATCTTTTATGTTGTACTTTGCTTACGTTTTTTGCTGTCATTATTTTGCAGTTACTGACTATAGTAAGTTTGAGTATGTATACATTCATACCTGAACATACGTTTGTATAGGAAAGGGTTGCATAAGCTGTGATTTGACTTCATACAACTTAATTTTGTGGCTGTGAGAGGTCTGTTTAGTAAAGAGGAAGTCGGAGTCTACAAAGTTTGAATGATGGGCATCAGATGAAGGAAGTTCCTTCATAGTGCTGGTGAAATGGCACTGTAGTGTCCTGCACTGCTTTTTATTCCTCCCCTCGCTGTGTTACCCCAAGCTTTCCAAGAGTAAACCAAACCCCCTCATCCATCTGGACCCCTGTCACGGTCCTAAATCTAACCCAATCTGTCCCAATTGTTCAGAGCAAAACCAACGGTCCTAATTAATTTACTGATATTTAATATTGTCCAAAAGACATCCAGTGTAATTTATAGGATATTCTTTCCCTTCCAAGAATAAATTAAGCGCACAACAATGTGTAGTTGAAGGCATTCATCTACTTAACCTCTCCCTTGCCTGCGTGTTTCATTTGTATCCGCTACGGTAATGGTGGGCGATTTCAGATTGATGTACCCTACCGTAGCTGGAGATGATAAGTGCTGTAAACCTTAAACGGATTTAAATAAATGAACTTTTTTTGTGGAGATTTTCTTCGTGTTGTCTTTTATTTGCCTTGTGATGGTCCAGTCAAAGTGGAGGAGGCTTGCTGCTAGCGGTAAATATTTACAGGGTATAAAGACTTCAGTCCCTGATCTGAGGCGCGAGTGTGTCTGAGCAGGGGGGACCAGCTGGGGTTGCGTCAGACGACCCCTCCCCCCCTCCACCACGGCGAACTGCCACGGAAGCCGAGGCCTACTTCAGAAGGCGCTCAGCTACGTCGCCTTTGAAGGTAGCTGCCTTTGACGGATCCCGCCCTCCTCCTTGAAGGACGGAGGCCATCTGAGGCAAGCGGGCAAGACGCCGTGGTAAAGGGCAGGCTCCGCGACACGTCCCAGCCTGAGCCGAGATGGCGCGGATAACTTGACGAGCACAGCACGCTATCGCCGGGTAACAATTTCAAACCTTTGCCGCATTTACAGCAGTGCTCTGTAGTTGGGTTGCCCTGTTCTACAAAGTCACTCTGGTTCTTAAATTACACACTACCCCCCTTTTTTCCACCTATCTGCCTGTTCCATCTCTGTTGTGAGCGGAATTTAATTACCTGGTGTGTTTTACATGTTGAAGAGCATGCTTGAGCTCGGAATGCTGTCCTGTTTAGCCTCCCTTGACCTGGTAGCACAAACTGCACCATAACTCAGGTACAATAAAAAAAATGACAGTAAAGTTTTAAGGACAGAAAGTATCAGCAGAATTAAGGTGAGTGTTACCATGTACATTAATTCTGTAGAGCCCATCGTGGATGCAGGGGCACAACATTGTGTCAGTGCCATATTCAGGTCATGGGCTGACTGAATTTTTGCTTTTTTTGTTGATGTAAAAGCAGGTATCATCTGACCAGGTTGTTTTTTTTTGTTTTGTTTTTAGTAGTAGCAGGCAGCGGGTGGGGGGGGGGGGGTGAGGATTTGTTTACCTGTCTGACCTCTTTATCCATTGGAACTAGTCTAATGATTCATGGTGCAGTGTCGGGCCGTTTGTCTTGACTTCAGCCGTTTGGTCGAGATCAATCATCTTTCTCCGCACAGTCGCAGGATTGTTTGAGCAGGGGGCCATTAGAGAGAGCTGTTTGGAAGTGTTTTTGTGAACCTAAGCCGCCTTAAAGGTCAAAAAGACGGAAAAAAAGCTTTGAAAAGTGCTGCAGTAAGTACGAGGCCTTGTCAGCCCTGTGATGCAGGCGAGCTCGGATTGCACTGCCCTTTGTTACTGTGAATACTTAAACAGTCTCGCAATGAGTTCAAAATCTCAGATAAATAATTTCCACTGTCTGTCATACCGCTTTGAAACCTGCAACGGGGGGAGGGGTGGGGGGTGGGGTGAGGTGTTGAGTTGAGGTATGTTTCCCTGTGTTTAAAGCGCCCTGTCAATACCTCCTAATGAGATTGCGCTCTGTCTGATTTGCATTGCATTATAGAAACTCTGTCTATAGTTTCCCCTACTGTAGGGCATTTTTTTCCACACGTCTTGCAAAAATGCATTTTCTTTTTGAAAGTTTTACAAAACTAAGTTGGTATGTGTGCAATAAAGGAGTGGAAAGTGATACGGCATTGAAAAAACAGCCTGTTAGTAAGTGTTATTCAATTACTTGAATTACTGCTCGTTTCTTGGCACAGACTCTGACTTAAAAATAGTGTAGATTCATTTGAACTGGAGATGTTTCACAACAAAACATGTGAAATGATTAAAACTGATGACAGCATTGAAAGGCTTCATACTGTGTTCTACTAATAGTCACAATGTCTCAATGTCCATGATTCCTGACCATTCAGTTCAGGATCTAACTAGATTTCTGTGATAACATTGAAAGTTAATGTGGAAGAGATGTGTAAGACATGAGTACAAAAACACGTTAAAGCTGAATATTTGTTTTTTTGTTGAATTTCATCTCCTTTGTTTTTTGACTACCTGCTGCACATAGAGATTGAATTGTAGCTGTGCAAGACTGACATTTCCTAATTCAGACTATAAACCAACCCTCATCCCTGATGGGCTTGGCTGTATGCAGTATTATATAATCTAAACAGCAGTCTCATCAGTGAAATCTTGAATTTTATAAAACTGCAGGGATCTGAGGATTGGCAGTCCAAAATCTGTGTCAAGAAGAAGGCTTGGATGTAATGTTAGAAAGATTTATTTTACATGGAAATATACAAGGCTAGGCAGGAGTTATAAATAAAACACTTTGGCATTTGAAACATAAATCGACAGGATAATGAACAGATTCATCTCTGCTTAATGTTCTTTAGTCGGACATGCAACTTGCCTTTGTTCTAATTTCCGTTCAAAAGTGAAACTGCCAGTCAAGTTTATAATTATGCTGTTTTCACACCCGTGTCACTGTCGTAGGAGAGGCAAGTATCTGGAGCTGCATGCAGTCTGGACAGCGGTAATAAGATCCTCTCAGTGGACGGTCACTGCCTTTGGCAAACCCGCGCTGCCTAAGGTACGGTAATCTTGGTGAATGGAGAACATTAGGGTCCCCCCCTTCTCTGCTCTCAGGGGTACAGCGGTGTGGCTGACCGTAGACCATGCGCATGGATCGGGGGGGGGGGGGGGGGGGGGCGTGTTAGGTTGGGGTGGGGGTGCAGCGGTAAATGTGGGACAATATCCTCCCTAAGCCCCAAACTTGTGGCCCAAGTAAAGCGGAGGGGAAGAACGGAAATGTTTACATGTGATAACTGGTTTAAGGCCCAGCAGTTTGCCAGTAATTTGGAAAGCTGGCATGGTGGTTAAGACCTCTGTTGTACACTACGCTTCGGATCAAAACTGCTTTCCACTTCAGAAAAGAAAGCAGAATTA
Organism: Albula goreensis; assembly: GCA_022829145.1. Taxonomy (NCBI): domain Eukaryota; kingdom Metazoa; phylum Chordata; class Actinopteri; order Albuliformes; family Albulidae; genus Albula; species Albula goreensis. The sequence continues at coordinate 10,463,275 of CM040741.1, forward strand.
AAATCAGCTGTATTTAGTTGATTTAAGGCAATTTTCTGTTACAATGAGCCACATTTAAGCCTGCTGTAACCTCATGATGCATGCCGGTCTGCCAATTCCTGCTGAGTTGTCCAAATCCAATCCGCTAAATCATTTTAAAAGTTGAAATGCATCAATGTTTTTTGGTTGCCTTTTCGAAAGGGTGATACAGAAGTTTTGACTGCATGTTCCTAATAGGACGACTGTAATAAAGGATAATTATTTTATTTCCTCGGCTGATGACTACATAGTTAATTATGGTGTTATATTTATATTTTTAAATATATATTTTTTCCTTCTAGATCAACGGAAAATATAAAAGTAGGGCACTCACTTAGCATGAATTGCACAACCATAAACTTTTGTTTGTTTGTTTTTAAAGGCACTGAATTATTTTAAAAATAAACAAACAAAAAAGCATTTTTCAACTGGAAGAATATTTAATTGTTTTTTGATTACTTAGGATATGACCAAGGGAATTCCCTGTCTTAAATATTTAAAGACAAGAGATCCAGAAAGATGCCATGTTTCCATTCGCCAGTTATAACAGTGTTATTTCCGTCATTGAAAATACTCTCAAATATCAGAGAGAGACGTCTGACTGCTTCCATCCAGCACAGCAAGAACCAACAGGAGAGTGTTTTTAGCAAGGTCCGCCGAAACAAATATGTAAAATGCAAATGATGTAAATAAAAAAAAAACCCTCTACTTCTTCAGTAGACCAGGAGATGGCAGCAGTGAGCAGCAACCTCCCAACAGAAGGCTGCCAGTCAGTGATTATAATTTATGATCCATTTCTATTATAGGTGGGGTGTGCAGAGATAGTTACAGTAATAATTACCAGGACTGAAGTGTTTCCTAGGCAACCGTTTCTTTTTTTTGCTCCATTCATGCTCTTGCTGTGAGAGGGTCTGTATAGCATGACATGGTTGGTTTGGGAGGGCTACGGCTGCAGACCCTGCTGCTGGCCCAGGTTTGAGGCTAGCAGCGGCCTCGTAAGAGGCACTGAGGCAGAAACGGCTGTGGCCGGGATGAAAGCACACGCGGACGCAGCTCTTTGCCTCTCTGCGCTTTACACAGGCACGGTTATGAAGACCCACCTGCCTTTTCTTTACTCTGCAATTTTACATTTTTACAACTTTACATCCAGTTACTTATTTTTCATCTTATTTTTTCCCCAAAATTTTTATGCAACTTATTTTTACTTATTTTTCTAAGTCAGTAAAATTGTGCTTGTGGAGGGAGGGGAGGGGCGTGTGGGTGTTGTTGTAGAAAATTAAAGGGTGATCCCCTGGTTCTGGGGAATATTCCCTAATTGATCCCTCTCCTGAATGATCCTCCGGTGGCCTGCTTTTCAGACCCCTTTGCCTCCAATCTGGCATCCGCTCAGTGCTCCTTGTGAAGCATTAGCTGCAATTACTTGGCGGCCCTAATTTCTTATCATAAAAATCTAATGGTTTTATTGTTGGGAAGAATAGCTGTGCTGAGGCTGAACAATGAGAAGAGAACACACTACAAAGTGTGCAATAAACAGCACGCCCTCGCTCGAGTGTTCTTTAATTCGGCCCCTCTCAGGCGCAGCTAAACGGTGTGACTGAGGAGAGGAGAGCAAGAAAGGCTGAGAGAGTTCCAGTCCTCTCTCCCTGTCCTCACGCCTCACTTTCGGACTGGGGGAACACGAGGGGAGAGGACGGCAGCATACCCAACGTCCATGCTTGAACAAACTGGCGACCGTTACGACCGTTAGCCCACGATGCTAAAACACAGGAGCCCCCTGTTTCCCAGGGCGGCGCCGGCGCCGGGGGGCTCAGGTTAGCTTTGGTGGGATTCGGTTAGAAACAGGATATGTATCCCCTCGCCTACACTGAGGTTTTTTTTTTGGCTGGGCCATCAACCAGCAGGCACAAAGACTGGCTCAAACGAACCGGGGTGAAAACCGATCATCGTGTTTTGCGCTCTGCAACAAGGCAAGGCTTCACAAGGTGCTCGCCTGTGATTGTGTGTGCATGTGTACGTGGAGCGGGTATGTCTGCTCGTACGTGCGTGCGGGTGTTCCCATTTGGCAAAGGGGGTGGTGGAGAGGGATACCTTATTATTATTAACATTTTTTTAGACCTCTCGTTATTGATGCACTTTTGCTTCCATGTATGCAGTAATTTGTTACACAGAATCTTTAAGTGGATCACGTCTGGTTCCAGATCCTCTCTCTCTCGCTCTCTTTCTCTCTCTCTCTGTTTCTCTCCCTCCCTCCCTCCCTCCCTCTCTTTCTCTCTCAACCCTTAAGTACCCTGTCTAATTGAACAGTCATCTGTCGGCTGTTTTCCCCCCAATATCCGGGGAGGCGTCCGCCATCCGATGGCCGCGGCTCTCTCCCTGTACCTCCACGCAGCCATCTGCCTCCCGCGCGGTGGCTGTGGCCCCTCCCCACCCCCTCCTTGCTGTGGGTCCTGTTTGTTTGTGGGGGGACGCTGTCCCTTTAAGAGCGCTGCGACTCGGGCGTAATGTCATTAATCTGTACAAACTTGGTGTGACAGAAGCAGGAGGCACCGCAGATTGATGACATTTTATTGTTATTGCAGTAGTACTATTAACTGTTAGGCAGTGCTAACATCCTTACATCTCTCGCACCAGGCTATAAGCTGGGGAGAAAAAAAGGAGGAAAATTGAACACATTGCCTGTTTGATACAGAGAAAGCTGATTAATATAAGTGGAAAATTGCTATTTTGAGATTTGATTTCTGGTTCATTCTCCTTGTGCATGTGAAACCCTTATGTTGTCTTTTTTAGGCCTGTTGTGGATGATGTTAAAGGAAGAGACATATAGCTCACAAATGACAATATGGTCCCTAAGGATGTGAAAGGCAGGTTGTGGCATTATTGTGGTCAGTCTAGGTTAAGACCAGTCTATGTTAAGACCAGTCTATGTTAAGGGCAGTCTATGTTAAGAGGTGCACACACTCCAGTGGGTGCTTTAAGACAATGTTCTAACAGAGCTTTTTCTTTTTCCTGAGAACATCTCTGTACCAGCGATAGAAGAAATGCATCAAAAATCTGCTTAATACAAAATACCCATGCTCATGTACTCAGAACACATGTTAAAAACAACCATGTATTTAAATAAAAATCACAGGTTATTAGTTTGAAATAGCTGAAATGCAATCTGCATTCGTGTTGAAATTCATAGAATAGAGAAAATTATTTATGCAAGCCTGGAAACAGTTAGATGTAATGAAATGTTTTTCCATGGAAGGCAGTTGTGCTCAACTGCTTTTGACTACAGTCACAGCATGGAGTAGCCCTTTAATAGAGAATCTTTTTTCCCTTCATTTACGGTGATGATGTTGGAAGACACACATGCAAAACCCCAACAGCAGCTTTACATCATAGCACTAGATATCCGATGAAGGGAATGAAACATCTTACATCAGCAGATTACGCTTTCTTAAAGTACAAACTTACATTTCTAGAAAAAAAGAGAAAACATGACCATGGGAAGACCAGAATACCCTAATGGAGAGTCAAAATGAGAACATTTTAAGATTATTTGTGACATGAATAATGCAGTAACCAAAGTACTGGTCAATCATAATATTATTTATTCACATTTGTATTGTTAAATACATTGGACAGTAAAAGGTACACACACACATACACACACACACACACACACACATAAGAAAAAAAAAAGGAGGCAAGCTAGCAGCAAAAATCACAAGTCATGTCTTAATGAATGATTATCACTTTTTAAGGTTACACATTATAAGTACTAAATATACCGCTTCAATTAAACACTGGCAGAATGTGTGTGCTTTTAGGAATGTGCTCTGACTGTGTGAATTAAGAAAACGGTGGGAAGAAAGGTTTTTGTGTGACTAAAAGTAGTGCTGAGCGAATGAGGCTCCATCGGTCCACAAAATGGGTGGAGCTGCTGCGTTCACGGTCCCTGATCTGAACCAGTCACAGGCCTTTACTGTACAAAGCAAAGTCTTGATTTGCTCAACAGAGTCTGGCGCATTATATGGTTCATGAAACCTCCATCTCTAATCGCTAAAGCTTTTCCATGGCAACATGCTTTAGCCCTGATGTTGATTTTGGATGTGTGCAAGACACAGTCAGTGGTCCAGAGTACAGTTGTTGATGCCGTACCCACTCATTCTAGCCACTGACATCAAAGTAAAAACCCGTGATTGGATGGTGCATGCACAAATATGAATTGATCACGCCATTGGTATTGATCCACATATCTCTACATGTTGCCACTGCCTTTTATGCTGTGAAATGTCAGCTTTCTCAAAGAATAATTAATAGCAAATAAAGTACATTCAGACAATCTTAGTAAAAATCTGTGGGTGTAAGGCAAATCAAATAGTAGCCAATAAAGCCTGAAAATGCAAAATGCTACAATTTGATTTATTTGACATATCAGAATACATAAAATGTTACACAAAGTAATAGATTGAAATGCCAAGGACATAACCCATAAGCTGTAAGATTTATATCCATTTCTGGTCTTAAAAAAGTTTTATAAAATACATAATTATATATACAAAAGATCTGGAATTACAGATTGTATAAGAGCAATTCAAAGTAAATGGGTCATGTGTTAACATGAGTGAAAGGCTGCCATCACAACGAGCCGAAGATTGTGATATCTGGGTTGCAGGTTGTGGAGTAGAGTTAAAGGGTCAGGGGTCAGGGATTTTGTGTTGTGGATAAGTGGATGTTCACACACATAAATCCTTAGTGGAAAGGTGTGTGTGTGTGCGCAAGCACACGTGAGTTGAGGTGAAGTCACGCCGTTGTTGGGTGTCGAGTTGCGGTTTTCCACAAGGTCAGGCCCAGAGCTCATTAGAAGAGAAGGGCGGGTCCCACAAGTCCTATTCCTACTAACCGTATTCTGTAATTAGTCATTGTTTCCACTTAGCGGCCCTGACAAAAACTGCTGGCCAGCAGGAAGGAGCCATCAAAGATCCAGTGCTCCTATCGTCTCTGAGGTGACGAGTGCGTACAGCAGGCTAGGGGCCGCATCTCTCTCTCCTCCCCTCGTTCCCTCACTCATTCCTTCACTTCCCTCACTCATTCCCTGCATTTTTCTTCTCTCTCCATCTCCCTGGGTTTCAGTCACTTTCCACATCCTCACTTTACATATTAAATGCATCAGAACAGATTGCATCTGTTGTTAAACTAATGTTAGCAGTTAGGAGAATAATGAGTCTCGGATTCTGAACTGCTTAGGATGGAAGATTTATCTCTCATCCTGTCAATAGAAAAGGCTTCACGTCTCCGTTTGTCTCCGCTCCGGATCTTCGCCGGACGTTAGGAGGTGCTGTCATGGCCCCAACAATGTAAGCAAGGGGACAGGGGTGGCGATAGAGACGGGTAAAGAGACTCCCTCCAGTCTGCGTTTGGCCTCCGGGATGCGGCAGTCCATCCTCGTTAATTATGATCGATGAAAGCTTCCTACTCAAACAATCACTCATGGCATTCAAAAAAAGGAAAACTGTTTTCTGGAATTCTGTATTCCGCTGACCTAGAAAACCGGAACACAACAGTACGTCCTGCGCTCCATGAGCACCTCACGGCGATCGGCAGTGACGATCATGATTTTTCTCAGAAAAAAGCTGTCAGTCACATAAACAAGTTCTTCAAATGAGATGAAAGTTTGAGGTGCTTCTTGTGCCGGCGCTACTCCTGTGTAGCTAATGCATCTGGTGTGTGCCTGGCATGTATCCTGTGTGTCCAGCAGCCGACAGACGACCAATGGCGCGTGCATGCACGGTGTGACCCTTTCTCTCATGCACGTTTCATCTCCTCTCCCCCTGTGCACCTGTTTATCTGGCTGTCATGTTCCATCGCCGTCACTCTCTTGGGCCTAGCGGCCGTAGCCATTCGGATCTCGCCGCGCGACGGCGTGGTTCTGAGATCTGATGGCCTGGCCACCCGGGGAACCTGGCCGTATTCCACCGCTGCCCCTGATGAGAATAGACACCGGATGATGACTTCAAACAGGAGAGGTCTCTCCCTCGAACCCGCCGCTGACAACCAATCTGCCTCCTCTGCTGCGACGGCAGCCTCAGCTGTAGGGAGATTCGCCACAGCTGGATATTAGGGCCAGCGCCAATAAAACCCGCTTTCTCATTAGCGGCCTGATGAGATTTTTCAGGTCGTGGTCCACATTAAAAGACCAGGTTCACATTACTGACACCAATCCTCAAACCTATCAAAAAACCACAGTCCCATTTCTATATGGCATAATTACCTGTTCATTTCATTTAATAAATGTAAAAAAATTTTTATACCCAAGTTTCCTTCACATATATTTATCATCTCCTTGTGCATTTTGAGGTCTGTAGCTTAGATAAAAAATGACTCCTTCGGTTAGGAATCCAAGGCTGTTTTTGGAACTTTATGACTAAATTTCAGCAAATCACATCTGGCACAGACAGCAGTCCGATCCCTCCCTCTTTTATCAAATCAATGGTGTTGCTGACACATTGGAGCACAGTTGGAAACAGCCAGTAAATAACGTTTTTAAGCCAATGGAGAGCCGAATGGAGCTGAAATTAATGACAATAGCAGCAGCAAAGTTTGGAGCTCCAGCGTGTGGATACAGGCTCATTTGAGAATAGGAGAGGGACAGACTTGATAGGATTTCAGAAATCTATGAAGGCAATGATGAATGTCTGAAATAGCTTTGTCTGGCGGTTGATAAGCCATTTATTTTCATTAGCTTGATGTTTGGCTAAGTCTGGGAGGGCGACAGGCCTCCCTCGCCTGGTCCTCTAACAGAATTACCACAGCTCCACTAACCCCTCACCTACCAATCAACTACCTCCCTCAACCAAGGGCAAATCAGGGGGGCTTTAAAAATGACCACGTGACTGTAAAACATTCTTTTTCTACCCTTCCATGGCACTTAAATCCCAGTGTATATATGGAATGTCTGGAATTATAAATAATGTTACATTAAAGCTAAGGACCTCCCTCACCTACTCCATTAACAGGAATACCACAGCACCAATACCCGCTTAACTATGAATTAACTAAGGGCTCAATCGGAGGGGCCTTACAAAAGACTGAGTGACAGTAAAATACTCTTTTCATGACATTCTGTCACAATGAAATCCAAGTGTCTGTCTGGAATGTTGCAGCAATGTTACATAAACGTTTAGAGCAAATGGAAGGGAAGGATGGGGAGTCTTTCTACAACAAGAATTTTCTGTCTCCTTTTCTCAGAGTATTTCCCCCTAAGTGGAGGACAGGTAGCTCTCAGTGCACTCCACCCACTCTCTCCCGCTGTCTCTCAGGGAACAGGAGACAGAGCGTGAGTCACATGCGCGCCCTTTTCGCTGTTTGGTAAATAAGAGGGGCAGATTACTGTGGAGGGGGTTTTAATTGTAACCACTCCACCTTTAGGACCTCTTCATAGTGACGACGCCGCTGGGAAGGAAAGGGAAAAAACACAGAACAACCTTGTGTGTCCTGATTGTTTAAGCCTTGGGGAGGAAAGGGAAAAAAAAACAGAAAAGGAGATGGGAAGATTTGAGAGTGCCTCCACAGTGAGCAGAGGCTTAGGCCTCCGGCAGGAGTGGGAAAGTGAGGTGAGGTGTCCAGCATGGGCTTGCATGTGAGGGAGGGATGGATGGATGGACAGGATTAACACCCCGCCCATGGACAGAGACCCCACAGATCCCCAGCCCTACCCGAGCCCGGTGTCCTGGGCACCAGGCACCAGCACCAGCTCCAGCTACAGTTATGCCAGCCCCCTGGCTAGGAGCAGGCCATGACAGAAGCGACTGTCACTATCCAGACGGCCCCCTTAGGCCCCTCTTAAGTAGAATTCCGATAGGGCTGACGCTCAAATTGGGCTCGCTGCTTTCAAGCACCCATAGGTGTGTGTGTGTGTGTGTGTGCACATATGTGTGTGTGCGTGTGTGTGAGAGTGAGTGTGTGTGATAAAAGCAGGTGGGGGGAGGAAGGTTAGCGCCGGGGCAGGGACCAGGGCGAGATGAGAGGCTTCCAGTAGCTCCCTAATTGGTAGCCTTCACTATTGATTAGGTGATTAAGCATGACTGTGAAAAGCTCTCATGTTGGACTCTGCAGAGGGGGGGAGGCAGAGAGCCCTGTGGAGGAGGTGACGTGGCACTAGGAGCCGCCTCGCGGCACGGCCGGGAACAGGAAAGAGTTAACGCCGCGCCAAGATAGAAGAAAAGGAGGCAAAATCAATATGAGGAAAAATAGGAAAATGACATGGCTTTCCAGTCGGGAGATCTAATCTCCAATATCCATTTACAACACCGGGCTCGCTTTAGCAATTACAGACCATCTCGATTGACATGTCTCCTTAAGATCAGCACAGAAATAATTTAAAAATTAATTTGATAAAGATCATTTAGGTACCATTAGTTGTTTTTTTTTGATAAAATATTTACAGTAGTATGCATCCTAATGCTGCCTCATCAATGTGTGGTATCAAATTCCAGTATGTTTTTACTTTCCTTTGGACAAAGTGGAAAAAAACATATGTAATTATTTCTTTCATTTTTTTGCTGCTTAATATTAAATTCAAATATTGCTTTCTACAAGGTTAGCCGGTCACATTAATAAACATTGACATGCATTCATTAAAACCTCGGCAGATTCCAATCCCAAGAATTTCTCTTTTCTGTTTTTCTTAAGGGAAGCTTTGTAGTTTCCCCCAGTCTTGTTTTATCACGGTCGGCATAAAGCGCTTGCCTTTGTCATTGTCTTCATGTTTTAAAATGAAGTCCAGCTTTTGTCCTCTGTAATGATCTTTGACCAAAATTAGACATACTTTTCAACTTTTACCCACAACCCCTTGAAAGGTTTCTTTGTGTTTCCGCGGAGCTGTGCTGATGAAGGAATGTGACTACATTTCGTCGTGGACATGTGGAATTTGTGCCCCGCTCTGCTGTGAAGAGAATAGGAGCAGAGTCCCCTCCAGCCTTTCGCACACACAACAAGAAGCCTGTTAGGCCGGGCCTTCTCTCCTCCCTGCAGGCCCTTTTATTCAGGGGAAGCGAGCGCTTATAAATCAAGGTAAACGGGGGCTGTTTAACCCCGGTAAGGACGTTGTCACCAGCAGAGTGCACATGCTGCTCCGAGTCCCCTTCCTCTAAATCACGGTGCTCGTTCGCTCGCCAGCACTCGGGGGCCCCCAGCCTCCCGCTCTGCTTCCTCCGTGTTCAAGGGGCGCGTCGGCTATGTACACTGTCAATCTCCCCACTTATCAGTATGCGCTTGACATAGGGTGGGAGGTTCAGAGCAAAAAGAAAGAAGGGAAAAAAAGGCTTTAAGCGATGGTATTTCCTGCTCGGGCGTTCGCATTGGTTATTTATTTATTTTTGTCAGCAGAATGTCATGAATGGCGGGGCCTGTCAGTCGACTTGCTTGTGGGTCGATACATTTCAAAAGCTCCTAAGACTTGCGTATGAGATAATGTGACACAAGGTAACTGTTTCTACCCCCACACCCCACCCCAATCCTTCTCTCCCCATAAAAGGATGCCAGTCCTACACATCTAAAGCCCCACAGAGGAGCAAGCTGAAGGGTTGAGAGAGCAGCATGTACAATAATTAGGCCATGTTATGGGATCCAGATCGCCTAGAGGATGAGATGATAAATACAATTATGTGACAGGAAATAATGAAATAATAAATAAATGGAAATTAAAGAGGGCTGTGGGTAGTGTCTCTGCAGCTGCCTCATCTGGGACCTGTCAGTCCAGGGCTTAGACCCCCTTATGAGAATATGCAAACCTTCCTACAGAATAGTGTCATCCCACAATGCATTTCTTTTTATTCTTGTTAATCTGTGTAGCCTTAGCTCGGTGACTGTGCTGGCAGAGATAGAGCTCTAGACGCCGTGCGGTTTTCGCCTGTTCTCTTTCTCGTGGAAGCGAACAGGGACCAGGAATCAAGCCAGACATCCACGTGGCCCCATTTGAAGTCAAACACAGCAGTGGTACAGTATGTATGGAGCAGACTGTAAATACTCTGCCATTGTGAACATTAATGTGTAATATCGCTTTCCATAGAAAAGCCTTTAGTCAAAGTCATTTTAATTAATCATGTGTTTAAATCATGCATAATGGGACACAGGATAAGTGGTTTGTCTAGGACAGAAAATGTCATGCAAGTGTACTTTTTACTATTCAAAGTATACAGGCCTCCCTTGTTATACTGCTGGTTTGAAATGAAGGGCACAAGCTGGGCAACAATCAAGGGCAAAGGCAATAAGTGAGGGTAGTGGTGTAAAGAGGGTTGCTAAAAATAATACACAAAGTTAATGGAGGAGATACTGTAGGTACATAGACATAATACTGGCACTTTGTGAGGGTAGTAGAATAGCATGGGCTTCTGCTACAGCTGGGTCTAGACCTTTTATAAAATCAAATCAAATCTACTTGTATAAACTTGCCACAAAATATTTATTTGTCATAACAGGCTCTACAGAAGAACCTAGACTAATCCCCATAAAAGCCAGGCAAGTCTGACCGTGGCAGTGGTACAGTTCTTTGAGTGGAACAGTTTGTTAAAGTTTTAGGAGGAACCAGACATGGGGGTGGGCAGCTCAGGATGACAGTTAGTAATGGAAAACATGATCTGATTTGGAGTCAGCTGTCAGAAATGGAATGGGTGCTAGGTGGTGGTTAGTGATGAAGGGGTGTGGGACTGGTGGGATGCAGGCAGGTAGGATGGAGATCTAGACTGGGGTGGAGTGGGGTGAAGTGGGGTGGGGAGGGCAAAGGATTTACTGGCTGGGATGGGGGCTGTGCTCAGCATCGTGCCTGTAACTCGGAGAATGTGCCCCGCCAGTGAGATGGGGAGAAAAGAGCAGGCTTTTTGGGACACCTCACAACCCGAGAGCCCGTCCACAAAATGGAGTCACCGCTGCAGAAAGGTGCTTATGTTTACATGTGTTTCTGTGGATGTGGGGACTTCCTAAAAGTGCTCACTTAGCCGAACACTCCACACTGTCAACATCTGGGGTTTAGACAAACGACTTCACTGCGTAAGTATGCTCCATTTAAACATCTGCCATTCCCCATTATAATATTATATTTGATGAGCAGCCTATATTTAAATGATTTATACTATTAATTGAGGATTCTGCCTTAGGATCATACTGAAAGATGAAGATCAAGTTCAAATATACCCACCACTCATAGATAGTGATTTATGAAACCCAGAAATAGGTTTCAAGCAATAGTACATTTTTGGATATGAACCAATCACTGTGTTTGTTAACATGTAGAGAGAAGTTCCTTTCGGTTGGTTCAAAATGACAACCTGTGGTAGCTCCACCCATGACAGGGTTCATGAAACAGCAGCAAAAGTCCATGCTGCATTGTCACAGTGCTCACATACATGACTTTTAATAATTAGTTTCAACTTTGCCAAAATGGTAACCTGTTGGCTTATATAGCAACCATGCAATGTAATTATTGAGAAAATGTAGAAATATAGTTAGCATGATTGATTTCTCTCTGGGCCTTATTTAACATGTACTCTAATTAGCTGTGTGTTTTTATACAGTATCTAGCAAATGTGTATCGTGCTGTCAAAGGTTGATTTCCTGATTTCCCTGGTATTTCTTTTGCAATCACAGAAATAGGGTATTCTAGGATCTTCCAAATGCAAACCTTTGTACTGGTAGACAGAATATCCCAATGCTATACTAAATATTTAACACATTTTATTAAGGATCACAATGGTCTTTCAAATTTTGTACATGTTCTCTTGATTTTAATTAGGAGCTTATCTCAAATTTGATTTTTTCATGAGACTTTAATTCAACTGCTGCTCAACGCACAAATGGCTGTCCCCCACACCTCTCAAGCATTCTTCCCATCATCCTATTGACTATATGTAGAAGTTATTCAAATCTTTTTCACCTATTTGATATGCTCTGTGCCCAGATATAATGCTGTATATTGTTTGGCTTGGCTGTCTTTTGTCAAAGAGCAAAAAGATGCCAATAAACAGATGCAGGTCTTATCGAAAATGAACTGTTTATGGTGGCTGCACAGAAAATGTGTAGGTTGCAAAGCACAATGGTGCTAAACGATGTGAAGGTGAGGTCTTACCGCAAGCTGAAGGTGTTGATTGGCATACCGCACAGGAATCCATCCACACAAGACCCAGCGAAGCAGTGAGTATTCCTCGCAGAAGCCACCGAGGAAGGGTTTCAGGGGGAACCACACGGCCAATAAATCTAACCGTCCCAAAAGAAACCCTCCAGCTCTGGAATAAAGACAAATCTATCTGTTTTTGGGACTATTAAATTACAGTCACAAATAGAACTGCATATCCCTTTACAATAGCATCAGGAGTAGACACAGAGGCCAGGACACAATCAATATGCGTCCTTAAATATGACTTTTTTTTTCTTCAAAATACAGTCTGAGATGAACTATAATCACTAACCTGGATCTAGCAAACATTTTAATGAATTAAAAGTAATTCTTGCATCTATTTGCAAGCTATAGCTAATAACAAACTTGAACTAAATACAGATAGTAGTATGTTTTTCTGTGCCAGTGGAAATTTTTAATTTGTGAAATTTGTGTTTGTGCAATAGATGCTAATGGTGAGTATACCTGCATCAGTGTACCTTCTCGTTATCAACAACAGAAGCACAGGAATGCTGGGAGAACTTTTCTCTGTAATGTATCTCCAAAAGTGACAGGATGCTACAGCCAGGACCAGGGGCATGGTTTTCTCTGTGATGAATGGTCCTATTGCTGTTTTAAATTATTTTATACAGATCTCATTTAGGCCCTTGAAGAAGAGATTCGCCCTGTTTATTTATTTCACATTTGCACCAGCTCCAATATCTTTGTCTGTGCCTGCAAAGGCTTCTCCCTTCCTCCACAGACAAAGAGGAAATAGCTATGTACATATGTACATTAAATGATACTCTCAGAGTTTTGATAAGCTGCATAAATTATTTGTAGTTATTAAATACTATGCTCTGTGTGTCGCCAAGGAAAAAAAATAGCCAAGGCAAAAAAAAATCATGGCATTGTCTGTGGTATCCTTAGAAACCTGTAATTGTTTTTATTGATTATTTCTTAAGGTGAAATGGTTTAAAGATAACAATAACGGCGGGTAAGAGCAGATATTAACTGCATTCTGCAAAGCCTTTGTTTCCAACACATAAATCAAAGGATTCTGGCATTGTGAAATTGCCTCAGAGGTGGCCCATATATTTAAATGGAATATTAAAAATTTAAATTGTTCGGCACATCAAGGCGCTCTTGCGCGTGATCACAAATAAATTTAAATTACTGGTGCTAAACAGTATTTGGTCAGAGACGTAGATAAGTGAGGATTCGGGATTCCTGGTTTAAAAAAAAATACAGCCAAATAAAATAAATAAATAAAATAAAATGGCATCCTGAGGCTTTTGGCTCACAGGGTATGTGAGGCTCTGTGTCGCTGTCGAGGGGGAAAGAAGAGGTCTTTTTACTCTGTTCAGTAATTATCCGCAGCTCTCGCATGGGAGCGGCCGGCGACCAAATCAAAGAAATAACATCTATCACACCAATTGTCAGTGACATTAAGATTCAGCAGGGCGTGAGCACTTGTGCACTTTATTTGGGGTTCCTGCTGGAATTCTAATGGCGTAATGGCTGGCGCTTTCGCCTGCTGGAGTTTGCACCCCACACTAATAATTCACTTGCTCTGCATATTGTTCTGAGACGCCCGATCGTGTAAAGGGTGCTGACTGACTGTGGCACAACACAACGTAATTGTTAATGTCAGTGTAGGCAGAGGGGTGGTGACAAGGAGTAGGCAGGCATGCCTTTTGTCTCTTAGGGTCTTTTTTTATCAGTGCACTGATTCATCTCTGCCCCAAATCCAGCATTCGTATTCTCATCCACTTGTGACACTGTGTGTCTGTTTGTGTACATGCTTACGTGTATGTGCGTGTGTATTTGCATGAATGTGAGAATGTGGAAGTGCATGTACATGGGTCCATATGTATATGTATGTGGCTGTGTGTGTGTGTGTGTGTTCGCCTATCTGTGCATAGCTGTGTTAGTGTGTAAGGTTTGTTTCTGAGTTTATGTGCACATATATTGGCCTGCATGTGTGTTCACGTGTGGGTCTGTGTGTGTTTCTCTGGAATGAAAGCGAAATCCCAGCCCGTGAGGACGGCAGTTAATCCTGGAAAATGACACACTTTTACAAACGGTCTCATCAGTGACCATGCGCGCTTGCTGTGATGCATTGTTTTTCTTTGTGACACCGCCGCAGCTTTATGAGATGCAGTCGCTCAGGTGAAGGCAGTGCCCTCTGTGTATTGATATAACCCAACCACAGAGGCATTGCATTTTGTATTTCTAATAAGAAATATTTCACATATTTAAGGTCCATCAGTCAGATATTTCTTGTTTTTAATTTTTTTTTTTTGGGGGTTAGTATTTCACAATGCAGGATTAAGAAGATAGCCTATTTATTCATTTCATAAATACTTTTGATAAACACAGTTTTGTCCAATTGGGATTTTTCTCGAAATCAAAGTGTCTGCCAAAGTATTAGTTCAGTGACTTATTCTTGCTTTTTGAACTCCACCCCACCCACCCAGCCACCCACCCACTTGGTCTCAAGTCTTTCAGAAATGTAGTATTGTTTGAGGCATCCCTCAAAATGCATTACTTCTTCACTGGAGTCGAGATGAATTCACCTTACGGATATGGTATCTCACTGCTAGCAGTCATGTAATAGTCAGTAGAGGGGTGAGACAATGTATTGCCATTCGTTGTTGTTCATACACTTCAACAGCCATATATTTGGCTGAGTCAAGACAAATGCATTTGCCATATTTGTTCCCAATTTTACTTCACCAACACTTCCCACTTTTCTGTCACTGAACATTGCAGGTGTTAAATCTCATGCTGTATTTTTGGGAGCACCACTAACATTGAAAGGATCAGTGACCATGTTGCCTCACATTACCTCTGTGTGCTGTGTGCTGTTAGCAGAGAGTGCATGTGGTGCAGTGGGCTTCATGCCAGCCACCTTTGACCACGGCTCTCAAAGTCCAACGAGGTACGAAGTAATTCTAAAGAAATGGCCACTATAATGCATTGGGAATCAATTGTAAAACACAAATCAAGCAAATACAGACGTATATGGATACTATACATTCAAACTTTATACAAAAACACCTGTGACTTACAA
The DNA here is from genome assembly GCA_022829145.1 of Albula goreensis. Taxonomy (NCBI): domain Eukaryota; kingdom Metazoa; phylum Chordata; class Actinopteri; order Albuliformes; family Albulidae; genus Albula; species Albula goreensis. Next base: position 10,478,505 of record CM040741.1, read on the forward strand.
GTGTGTTTATTACTGCTGCTTGTTTGTGAACATAAATCTTAATGCATGAAAAAAGAGCGTTGTATCCTCTGTGTGGTGAACCAAAGATTACATGATATGGAACGCACAAACAGACCTCTGAACAGAGAGACGATGAACAAGCAGGCAATGGCTATAGCTACTTTCACTCAATGCTTCTCGTGCTTTTATGCCCTGTGTGGCACAGTTTAGCATGAAAATAAAAAGTGTTTCAGCATGCACAGTTTGCTTGCCTACATGGCGATACCTTTGTGCCACATGCAAGCAGCCCAAAGCTCAGCCATTTTGTTTCCCCTGTTTTGCATGCGAAACTGTAACTGTGGGCCCATCCCATTATGATAACACCAACATCAGTTTGAACTTTTTGCAAACCACAGGCACTCAGTCAAGCTACACATAAACACTGAGATGAGGTTTTACATGATGGCTAAAGTCATTGTCTCATAGTTAACAGGATGGCCAATTATTACTTACTCTGCAGGACTATCTCCTACTTGCTACATCGGAATGGCCCTGATTGGTTTTCAGCTAAGGACACAGCACTGTAGACCATGCAATTGCCTTATCAAGAAACACCACCACAGAACCCAATAAGCAGACTCACTATAATTTTGCAATTACCTTATAACTATTAATGCATTGCTTATTACTGTAATGTGTCTTTTATATAATGTTGTCATATCCTGCAATTGAAACTGTATTTTGACATTTCAGTTTATCTGCCTTTGTTTGTAAAGCTACGGAAGAACTTGTTTGAGACCTGTCTTGCTATGTTTAGCAGGAATACTTAAATAATGATGTCATGAATGTGGAGTTAATTAAAAAATGTTTAAATACATCAGAAACTCCAGGCTTTGCCAACATTATTTGAAAATTTGAGTTAATTACATAAACAAGTCTTCATGACTTATTGAGTAATCAATCTGAAAATTGAACTCTCGAGTTCATTTTTTGATTAGCTATTTGTATAATTCTGCAGTTTTTTTTTTTCGAAATAGAAAATGTATTCAAAATTATTGGGAAAATTCCTCATCTGTTGAATTTTATCTCGATTGAGAGCAGCGTATTTCTCTACAGTGTTTGATGTCATTGTGAGGCCTTTTCTCCGCTTAGACTAATACAGCTGGATGCTGTCAAATGATACCTTTTTATTCCATAAAAAAATGTCTACAGTCTGTTTAGGTGTTCTATGCTAAATATGTCCCAGCAGGTCGTTTCCCAAAAGCAATGGAGCTAAAAATCTGTTCAGAAGCAATTTTTCCTTTCTTGAACATCACTTTGATTCATGCGGTCCCACGTGGAGTCCGCAAGTGTTTAGAAGGAGCTATGAAATATTCTTTTTGGAAATACATGCATACTGAAGACATAAACTGGCAGGTGTAAGATTACATTTCAAATCACATTTTCTGCTTAAAAAAATAAACATAAAAACCAGAGCTTTGTTATGTACAGGCATAGACTTAATGATGGGTATACATCATCTTTGCCCAAGTAATTGTCTATACAGCCTGCTCCATCCACAAAGAATCAAATGAAGATGCTACGATGGGTCGCAAAAGCACATTTTAATGTATGTTTTTGGAAGTTAGAGGCCCAGGCCAGCCAAACGTTTTATCCTAATTTTACCTAAAGAAATGCTCAAAACAGAAGCAGAGAGTAGTGACAAAGGAATTCACAGAACCAGTTGGAAAAGTAAAGGCCGCCATTTGTGCTCTATATTCAAACTGCAGGATGTGATACATAGTGCAGAGATATCAGAATGAGTCAAATGGGCCTTCAAGCTTGGTGTAACAGGATAATGCAATTTATCATGTCTATAGTGCTTTAAACCCTGAAGTGACTCACATTGCAGACTGATGGTATTAAGATTTCTCAAATGACTGTTTCTGAATTCTTCTCACATGGATCACAAGTGAGTTTACAAAAGATTCATGAAATTTCAGAGGGGGGAAAACAAAGAAAATATTTTCAAGACTGAAATGATTTTAATCCTTGCAAAAATGGAAGAATTCATAGCTATAAATACCTGACAGGATGTGACAAAAATTAATATAAAACAAATGACACATTTTCAATTAGCAGCTGTTTACTTGAGTGTTTAAAATGTGTATTATCTGCATGTGGTAAAGAGGAACTTATTTCAGATTTAAATGCATTTTGAACACTACTTGATTAAGAACATTTTAAAATCCTGTTTGCATACCTTACTTTAGTCAGAGAAATGAAGAAAATCTAACACCCCAAAAAATATTTTATTAGTAATCTCACAACCACTGCATCATAAACATTCATTTTCAGCACAATAAAGTTCTACCCTGTACATCGTGATCAGGCATGAAAGATTTATGAAAGTTTCTAGTTTGTGACTGTTAATCTGATTGAGAGCTCAGAGTGTACTTTGGCCCACTGTCCATAGACCAGAAACACTCTAGTTCACTTTCCTTGGGCATACCAGAAACATTAACGTTTGCTGTCTTTGGTTGGACCAGAGACAGTCTAGTTCAGTTCCATTGGTTAAACCAAAAACATGCTAGTGCACTGTACTTGGTTATACCAGAAACGTTCTAGTTTACTGTCTTTGGTTGGACCAGAAAGGTACTTGTCCACTGTCCTTGGTTAGACCTGAAAGGTTCTCGTCCTTAGCTCTTGAATAGATAAGAAATACCTAGGAGAGGTTCCAGTCCACAGGTCTGACGAGGGGGAGTTACCGCAGCGAAGTGAGAGAAGACGCCACCGCTGGTGCTGCAAAGCGAGATTGATGGATGGAGGAAGTGTTTCATTAACTATTGGCAAAACGTTGCTCTTTACAGTTTCCGGCAGAGCAAACCCTACTGGCACTGATTATTTTCTCCTGCCTGTTCTTTTGTTTATTCAAATTTTACAGAAGGCATTTTTTCCAGTTCAGCACCTCAAAACAGTTTTGCGAAGGAAACGCATTATGCCGGTATTATTATGCAATTCATCACGAATAATAGATTTGTTTACGGGCCCATCACACAGAGCTTAGAGCACAGCATTTTCACAACAATAATAAAAAAAGCCTTAAATAATATATGTGCGGAGTCGGCTTCACAGCATTGATCAGTCAGTCTTGGTTTTATTGTTCTTAAAGCAGCGTTTAAATCAACAGACTGAGATCTTCTCTAAACCAGGTGGGCGATCGTTTCCGCACAAACACCTGGACAGAGGCCTCTGAGGGGTTTCTCATGTTCAGCTGAGTCCCTCAATGCAGGCTGTGTGACATTTGTCAATGTTCCACTGATTAACACTTAATTCAACCCTTTTGCTAAATTCAGACTATGCGTTTTCATTACAGAAACCATAAAACACATATTGGACATATACGATTTAGGCATCATTGTGTGATCAGACTTGTTATGTATGGTATATAAGTCAACAAGAAATCATTTTTTTTCTTTAAGCATTATGCAAAATGATGTTCCTCATGTTTGCCCTAAAGGCATTGGGCACCTTGATTTTCTCTTAAATTCAACCATTCACTTTTGTGAACCTTTTACTCCGTATTGAGGCTACTCTAACAGAAACATAATTAGACGTTAACTACTCACTTCAGTGAAGCATCATAGCAAGGTGTCTTATAGGCTGAATGAATGATTCCTTTATTCAGGTTTAAGCATCACTCCTCAGAGTGCAGACAATTGCACACAAGTTTACACTTATTCCTCATCGTACTGAAGAGTTGATAATTCTTAAAATGTTTCTTTTTTACTGAAATATAACAACATACATCATAAATGCATAAATCTTGTTCGTTTTGAACAAATGAAAGTACTATGGGCAAATGCTCCCAGTTGACCTTGGCTTTAATGGTATCACCTCTCTTCAGCTCTAAGAGTGAATGCAAGAATAATACAATAAAATAGATTAACATGTGATGATTAATATGTAAATGCTGGAAAAATTTGTGACAAATGCAAAATAAGCATCATCAGTTTCTTTCCTCTACCGCCTGGTGTCTGAGCCTTGTACTACACCTTTACAAGTCCCTTATGTCTGGTCCCTCTTTGAAGAGTTACATCCAAAAGAGGAGACTGAGTGGGCGACTAGTGTAAAGGCTTTCTGTTATCCAGCAACTCTTCCTTTGCAACTGTCAAAAGTCCCCACGATGCCACAGGGTACATTGGATGTTAGCCCCGTTGTCATTTTGTTTGTTAAAGCCTCCACCACCCTCAAGAACACTTCAAAGTGAAGAACCTTCCGGAAAGATAGAGTCTTTTGAAACAAAGCCAGGGTTCTGTCTCCTCCTTGTCTCAGGTTTATAGCTTTTTTCCCCTCTCTGTGCTGTTGAGAACTGTCCACCCCTCTGCCTCACTCAGAAACAATATATGTAATGGAAAAGAAAAAAAAAAAAGAAATAAAACTTCAACTTAACTAATCTCTACCAACAACATCCCCTTTTATGTTATTCCACAGGCCTCTGTCTACACGAGTGAATCCCCCTCTAGTGCTGGTATCAGCTTTCAGAGTGCGATTGGCATACTTCATGGTGCACTTCCCCCGGTCTGCTCGCTCACGCTAACCTGATTTCACAGCTGCAGGTACGGCGTGCCCCACGGCCCGATTGACACGCTGAGAGAGCCTTGCACACACCTGCTTAGATTAGCACCAGGATGGGAGACACAGACAAGCCTCGGCCTCCCCCCCACAACTCCCTACTGATAGGGCGGTGAGACTGGAAGGGGGTGGAGTTTACAGGACATGCCAGAGCCTGGGTGTGACAGCAACGGTGCCATACGGAACAACCCCACCCCTCTACCACATGTCACCAGGAACTCCACTCACCTCTGCCCGCCGAACCACTATAATCAATTTAATAGGATAAATTAATAATCAAATATTCAAATGATGAGTGCTGATCGACTTAGGGGCTAATCTCTTAATACCCATGACCTCCACACACACCGTTCAGGCAATCATATTTCCCACTCTCGTTTTCTGTTGTATGTCCCCCGCTCCCCCCCCTTCAGATTGTGATTGTCCCTGGAAGCATCCGAAAGCATGATGAGAGGCTACGTTAAGAGGAAATAACGCATTCCTTATTTTGACCTGACTTGTGTTTGATTGGCATCGAATGCAAAGCGGATGTCAGTAATCCTCATGAATGTAAAAGTATCTCATTGACTCTGAACTGTTGTTGTTAGCAGTTTAGCGAGCAGGAATATAAATATCATATTTATTTATCCAAGAAAGAGTCCGTCCCCTTGCCTCTGTAGTTAAAGAGGAGAAGACAGGAGGGAAAATGGAGTGGGAGAAAAAAAAGAAGGGCTCCTTGAGGCATTATCAAATGTTTTCCATAAAAAAATCCAAAATGCCTTTCAATACTGAGTTTAAAAGAATGTGTTCAAGACTCTACCCTGCCTGCTGGAATTAGTCAAAAGACCATTTTTTGCAATAAATTATGCATTGAAACAAAGAGATAGTCTTTTTTTGTTCCCGCACATGGCTTCTCTAAATTCCTTTAAAATCTTTAAAATTGTCCATTCACTCAAACTTACTGAGTGTAGCAAAAATGTCAAAGACATAAAGTCAGAGAAGATTGAATAAAATAATGCGGGAAGGCAGATTAGTCATGCAGAGAACCCACACAGTCTTTCAGCTGTGCACAATACCACTTTTTATAAGCGCTCTATCTCCACAAAGACTACGTTCAATATATTGAGGATGATACATGGTCAGCCATGTAATCTCCCTTTGATTTCTCTGCCCATTTATCCCGGAACCTTTCATGACTGACACTGATGAGCCAGTACTCTGCGCTCCAGCAAATTGTTAGCTATATTTACTGCATGTATTGAGTTCATTATAGAAAACAGAATTCTCCCCCCTCAATAAAAAGAGCAGTAACCCTACAGCTCTACAGCTCTCCACCCCACCCCACCTCCCCAAAAAATAAAAAATAAAATGAACCCCCCTGTTCCAGCATGAGAAAAATGAGGTCTGTCTGGAAAAAAAATTGATTAACGATGTATGTGTCAATCAAAGATGATAAGAACTTTGAATGTCACCGAAAAAGATTTTTTTTTAGAAGTTTTAATATAGAGGGCTATCAAGCTAACACACAATCTTCTCACAACGATCCATAATGAGGCAGTGTGGCTACGGTGTCACCGGAGCATTTGCAGGATATGTTTGAAGGGGAAGTATCTGGAAAGAGTGGCACTGAAGTGGCTTTGATGAAAAACAACACTCCACCCACATCGACACGCAAACAATGAAACCCTCCCCACAAAACATTGTCAAGAGCTTCTGTTTAATGGAAGGGGATGAACATGTGTTGATTGATTGCATATGACTGTTGGTGTGTGTGTGTGTGTGTGTTTATGCATGTGTATGAAAATTGGGAGAATTGTAGATGTTTTGCAACACTGTTGGAGAACACACACATTTAACTGTGTACATGCTTCAAAGGGGAGTACAGGAGTTGATAGATTCATGAATCTTTTTTCTTGTGTGTATGTGTGCAGAAATATTGTTGGGTTTTGCAGTGCCTAACCTAATCTACCATATGATTATATTTCAGATGGTGGTGGGGGGGGGGTGTATACTTCTCTGACCAATTCGGTGTTGTGCTTCCCAGGTGTTACACAGAGGGGAAGGGTGCATCCCTTTCGGCGTGCTGAGCCGAGCTGAGCCCGCCCCCGCTCCCAAAATGAACACCGCCACGCAGTTGACGTCCCTCATCACCCTACCTGAAGACAGTGAATGATGCGCACTAAATATTATGACTGCCGCGTGTCTTGGGATAATTGATTCCCCCCACACACGGCCATTTACTTCCCCAAGCTGTTCATTTTACAAATTCTATAACCTTTTAGAAATTCTTTCTGTGGAGAAGATTGCCGCCTGGCCTCAGATTCATTATGGTGATTGAATCCTCTTCAATAGAAAACTGTTTAAAGAGAGAGCACATCTCGCCTCGCCCTGCCTCCCAGAGACTGAAGGCAACACGGGTTAAAAGCTTGTCTAGGTGGCATAATTCACTGCCGCTGAGCCAAACAATCACATTGCATTGTGACCTTCATATGATACAAAAAGGCAGCAGTAAAGAGCTCCCGTCTCTCTTTTCTCCTCCCTCCTTCATTTCCAGCTCTCCTCTTCATCCACCACTATTTATAGCCCTCTCTTGCATCAGAAGCTATTTAGAATACCTAATTAAATATCTAATTATTAACATTGTAAAGGGGAATGTATTGAGGAACAGGGAACCTGTAATCATTGGGCGAATTTAAAGCGGCCCTTGTTTACAATAGAAAATGATATACATATATAATTTCTCTCTCTACCTCTCCCTTTCTCTCTCTCTCACTCTCTTTTTTTTACTCTCGTAGCACCTGGACCTCTGCTATTCATCACGCGGGTGACTCGGAACATGAATTAGTTTCCTTTTTTTTCAGGAGATGAGAAGGCCAGATGGTATAAAATAAAAAAGGCAAAAATTGAGGACATAGCCCGCGCTGTATCTTATCATAGGGGCACATGGCAGTGTTGGATTAGTTGGGATTTTTCCACCATTACATTTTGCATTATAGCTTTTCATATGTGAGCCATTGTCGTTTCTTTATACTTCAAACAAGAAATTGTGAAACTCTAATTAGTCCATATAATTGCGGCTGGATGAAGCACTGGCAATTGGACTAGTCACATGCAAGGTGGAGTGGTTTTGTTCTCTGCCTCCTTCCATTGCTTGCTATGCCTTTTCTCTCTTTTTTAAGAGAAAAAAGCTATTTGGTTGGTCTGGAGTCTGTGGGCACATTATTAGAGCATCCCTCATAGACACTTAGGGAACACTCAATATCCTTAATGCCTGCAGAGCACAGAGGTCCAGGTCCTAGCCACGACTAAAACCTTTGTGGAAACGGATTTGGTTTCCATATTGTCAAATGTCTTCCTTGATACTACTGTGGTTGTGCTGATGGTGGTCTCAAAGCCAGACTCTCAATCTCTGATGAAGTGTATAGAAAAAATACACAGATTTTTTTGGCATAAGCTGCCTGCAGTCTTATTGGTGCCCTCAAATTTCTGCTGGTGGGTTACATGCCCGACAAGTGAGGCTATGGAGGTTTAGTACACCAGAGAGCTGGGTGGAAATATACCTTATACCAACAAAGACAGTCTGCACATACTTTACCAGTTAAACAACAGCGTTTTGCCAACCAGGTAGAGAGGCATTAGTAATGTATTAGTAACATGCCCCCAGTTAACACTGTTTGATGGATGATCTGTAGCACCATGAGGCCAGGTCGTTACAGTACTCTGACCCCAGATCATGTGTTCCTGTCCCAGATTAGTTCCCATCCTATTGCAATGAATGAGAAACCATAAAGACTCAGCATTGCAATATGATGGGAACTAATCTGGGACAAGAACTGGGGGTAAGTTAATACCATTTGAAAGAATCACACTGGTTCATGCCTACCAGAAACATATATTTTTCCATGCTCAAACTCGGAATCATTTTGCCTGTAACCACGTGAATAAATATATAAATATGTTGTAGGCCTAATGCTGTCTTGAATAGCCACAAGCCTCGATGGATTTTCAAGAGGGAAGCAATTTCCTCAAGAGCAGGTGCATTTGAATGCTTTCAGACAATTAATATGGATATTACCTTGAGTTGAAACATCTCCCTATTTGATATTGTTGTTAATTTACATTTATTTTAACAAGATTCTACTTTTCTAATTAGCTTGAAAAAAGTTATAGAAAACTGTTAATTACCAAGGTCACTTCTTTCTTTCACCATATGTAGTGTGAGTCTCAGGCTCCGTATTGTCATCTCTGAGACTCAAAGACAGAGTTGAGGAATAATGTTAATTGCTTATCCCAGATCCCATTTTAACTTTGTATTTAATTCTTGATGTTTCCAAATTTAGCCTGCAACGGGAGGGCTTATTGTGCTCCTGTTCTATTCCCCAAGTCTGATTTTTTTTTTTTTTTTTTTTCCCACAAGCGCAAAGAGTAAAGTCATCATAAATCCCATTCTTTAAAATCTTGAAGATTTGTTGAGACAAGTTTTGGACTTAAAGAACAACTCAACCAAAATAGTTCCTTTTGTACTTTCTTACTTTTAAAAATACAGCTAAATCGAAGAAAACAGTAACTGTAAGCTCATTACTGCAACGTCTTCTACTACCTTTCATCACCACTTTTAGCTTGTTACCTATTTAGATGCATTGGACTTGCTGGAATGCCTACCTGACTACTCTATTATTTTATGTTAGTGCACATAATATATGAGTTCACATTCTCTTTGTTGACTAATAGCTAAGGTAACTGAGAAGAATCTAATGCATAGTACCAGACAACTAGATATCTGCTGAATCCTTCATCTAGCAGATATGTACTCTCTTTTTTTCTTCATTAAATATTTGTTTAAAATGTATTTTTTGTAATTGTAACTATGGTTCATTAGCATGCCTACATCACATACTCATTCTTCCGAACAATTACCTGGAAGAGGGCTCGCCTACATTACAGTACACTTACATGATTTAAATATATAATATACACACCACTCCGTGTGTGTATATAACATAATACAATGTGCTTCTGGGGTGGTTAGCACTACACCAGCCCAGCCGTGCTGTATATTCTCCCCCAGATAATTGTTAAGCACAATGAGTATATTAGTATGATCTAGGTGTGTGGCTCTTAAGGGTAATTACAAGGTACTGCTTATGCTAAAATAATCTTTTATAGACTTTGTATATAATTATATTGTTATATTTTTCAGCTAGAAGCTCCTTCACTGTGGCTTTGCTTTTACTGGCTGTTTTTCCCCCACACTGAGTTCACCTTGCTTTGATGCCTTTACAACTTGTTCTGCATAACTGCATCTACCAAATTAATAATAAATAAAATAAATAAAGTCTTTTCACCTTGCATATTACTTTGCCTTATTATATTAATTCCCAGAATGAAAGCTCATCATTATTTATAGAATCTAGCCAAATATCACTTGAGAAAAGGACATGAAATGGCCTGGATTCAAATAAGAGTGGTGATTCCAGTCTTCTGGTAAAAGACTAAGATTATGAAGAAATGCACATCAAATACAGTGGGTGACATTCCCGTATGTGAATGATAACACAAATATCCGAAATGAATCACGATATTTACGTTTTCTCTTTCCTCATTCCATTCAATGCTCTTAAGTACTACACTGTCAGGGAAAAAAAAGGTTGTTCAGGGGTTCTTTCTTGTAACTATTTGGTCACTTTCTTTAATGTGTTGAACCCTTAACAAACCATTTGGCATTTATATAGTGTTGAATGGTTCCATAATGGTAAAGAACATAGTGTCTACCTGACTGCACTGCAGCTTGCACTGAAAAGCAGTGATGAAAAACTTGCAGTCCAAATGAAAATAATAAGTTATTACCTAAATAAATTACCCACATCATAATAGTTGGCATGCAAAGATCCTTTGATGAGCCAAATTCCATTACTTAGACCTGCCTCAGATTGAGATGAAATTCTGATGATTCATAATTTAAAAAAAAAAAAAAAAAAACAAGCCTGGCTTCCATGCCCTGCTCCAGTCTCTCTAGTGACAGATCATTCAAAGAAGGGCATGGACAAGAACCGAATGGTTGATGTGAGCTTGTTCACAGCCAGCCAACAGGAGAGATGAGTAATCTCTTCAAAATCTAATTCTTATGACATAATGTAGAGTTGTTGTGTATGACATCTGGTCAGGGTCCCTTCTAATAGAAGTTCTTGTTCCAGGAGGGTCAAACACAAGAATTGTAATGTTTCAGATTGATACACTGACATCAGTACAGATATAACCTTAAAAAGAATGTCACCTAGCTCAAAGCAAGCCATAGTTTCATAGTTCTGATATTTCTGACCAAACCTATATCGATAAGCACTAAATACCAAATAAAAAACATGTCTCCTTAACAGATTAGATGAACCATGTACATTTTTAGTAAAATACTTTGGAACATTTTTTTTTAAATTGTAATTTTCTCAAAGCCCCCAAAATTTGCTTCAAAACTTACAGCTGTGCCACCCACAACTCAGCAAGGAGGACTGCAGCTGAAGCTCCCCCAAAGGTGTCATTGTTGACTCAGTCCTTTCCTGGAGAAAGCACACAGAGAAACTGTAAAACTATCCACGGGAAGATTTATGCTCTTTAAAGTCACAGAATTTGTTCTTAAATAGTCTCTTGTTACTGTAGTGGTGGAAATACCAAGATGTCTCCTGGGGTACTCACTCCTCAAACTGTAGGAGGGACTAAAAGAACTGGCACCCTGTAAAAAAATGTAATATATATTATAAATATATTTATCTATCCATTAATATAGTTTCAGTAAATAAATCTTCATATTATGAATAGATATTTACTGAAACTATGTAAATATATCCACAATATTTTAAAGTGTATTGTCTTTACTGTTTCATATTAAATGCTTCAGTTCTCAGGAGCATTCAATACTAAAAGAAAGCAAGAGAAGACTAAAAAAACTACTTTTTTCTTCCCCACAAAATCCCACCACAATTTTTTTTAGCCTCCTGAGGACCTAAAACATGCAATCATCACACATTTTCACGATTTTCACAACTAAAAAACTCTTAGGGATGTAATGGGATATAACATTGGTAACAAAATATCATTTATTTCTTGTACATTATGCTCTCTCTCTCTCTCTCTCTCTCTCTCTCTCTCTCTCTCTCTCTCTGTGTCTCTCCCTTTGTACAGAGATAGTTGAATAGCAAAGCGGCTTTGTTTTGAACATTGAAAAAGTTTTATGTGGCAAAATAATGATTAGGTAAATTAGTGTTTAAAACAACAATGTGGATATCTGAATTTATCAGAATTCAGATCTTCACCTTAACAACCCACATTCTTACAAAATGCTGGCTTCCGGGGCTTTTTAAAGTCCAGTGTAAAATATTAGTGTGACCTGCAATTCCTACATTATCTAACACCACTTCTGACCTTCTTATTACCCTCTTACACCCAGTTACAACCTTCAGTCCACCATTACAGGTCTCTGGAAGGTTTCATCCAATGAAAACTGGACACACTTGGAGACACACTTTCTCAAATATAGCACCACAACTTGAAGTGAGGTCAAATGGTTTCAGGGGGAGCTAAAAACATTGTACACTCAATGAGAGTGTTTCCAGTGCTCTATGGTTATCTTCTTTTTGTCTGCATCATCATTATTATTATCATTATTGTTATTATTATTATTATTATTATTAGTAGTAGTAGTAGTATCAATTGAATGAATGAAACAAGATATTTTATTCAACATATTCCCACTGCACATTGAAACAAACATTGTATTCTGAATATGTGTAATCATTGCATTAAGCATTTTTTTCAAGCAGAACAGATTGGATATTGAAAACACCGCACAATAAAATGAAATTAACACAACATTCAGGTAGTCGGCTTTTGCATCGCAATGTCCTCAGACTTTGCATAAATTACACGGGTAACTTACATAGGTGTGGGAATGACAACCTTGCGCAGAGACACAAATATGCCATGAATGCACCTGTCAGGTAATAGTGCAGTGATATGTAGGATTATGTGGTTTTGCTAATCGTTGAAAGAGCTGCATGTAATTGCTCCAAATGTAAGAACACAAATTCGTGTGCCCAGTGACACTGCAGTTGGAGCGGCATTAAGCTCGGTATCTACTCTATTCTATATGTGTATTACTAATAAAGGGATAAAAAGTGTTTAGGCAACCTCCTGTTCACTTTCAGATGCTAAATGTTTCTTTCTTTGCTTAATGTCACATTGTAAAAAAAAAAAAAAGCAGCTGTAACCTCTACATGACTGTATACAAATCTGATTCACTGGTTTGTTGACAGTAATGGGCCACATCAGACAAAACAATTCTTCTAGTCACATCATGTGGCTACAAAATGGGGGTCAAGCTATAATTTGGAAATAGTAGTTATAATTAATTTTGCTATGAACTACATGGCCACGGCATCCAGGTGTTACATGAGTGCACTACACTTACTTGGTTTTGTCCTAATCATTAAAAATCATATGCACTAATGAACTATAAAACTTGAAACCTGAGAAAAAAGCACACCTTACTGTATTCCATTGATTGGATACAGATGGCTATCAAAGAAACACATTCAGTGCTCTGTATTGTATGCTGCTCTGAACAAACCCATTCATCCCAAAGTGTTGGCAAAACCATTGGATACATTTAACCACTGACCAACTGTGACATCTTTTAGAGGGGATTGACAGCAGTGTCTGAGATAGGGACAAATAAGGTCTCTTACATGGACCCATGTCACTAACTGAACCAATAGACTAATAGCACAGCTAGCAAACTAGTGGAACTTAATGTTTTTACCCGTATGGCTATACCTAAATGTGTAGGATACAGATTATTTAACACCACAACAAATCACTCTCTTATTTGATATTTACACAATTGGTCACATTTCTTCCTGTATTTTCATTTTGGAAAGAACTGCAAACATATATTTTCACCCATTGATTTCTGCACTGTTGGATTTCCTCCTTTTGATTACTATTGCTGTTCGGGTTCTTTCCCTTGTTAAAATTACAGAACAACTGTAAAGGTGTAAAGTTAATGTTGTGAAAACAATACTATGATGGCACAGCCGTTTGTGGAAGAACTAACTACTAATGGAACCCAGGCAAACCATTCTCTACCATCTGATCACGTACAATGGGTCAAATGTATGTTCTCTAGTTATTTAACTCACTCTAAAAAGCACACTTATTCAGAGCTTTGTGACAACTTAATTGTTAAAATGTGGTATAACAAATGTATTGTAATGGTTGATTGATTAGTTAATGTTCCCATTGCACACAGTGAAGTCATTGACAGTGCAGAGGTCTTACAATGCTGTGATTCATTAAAACCAGACATTAAGGCTACCCAGTCCTTCTCCAAAACCAGAATTAGATACACTATAACATTTTCTATCAGTGAGTTCACATGTTGACTCTCTGAATATGATTACTGACTGATGTCACTTTTGTGGACTATGGATTCTATATAAAGGTATTCATAAAAACTCTCAGACTGGTAGTAGAATTCATTCACAGCACATTATCTGCCCAAAAACACATAGTGAATATGACTTGCTTAAACGTATCATGAACACTGAGGGTAACCTCATTGACCGTGGCCATTATGACCCCTCACTCTACCATCAATAATATTCACTGTAGCTAGCTGAGGACCTTTTGCGATTTTTTACCCAAAGGATTTCATTAATTTCTCACAAATTTAGGTGTTATTATTGTATATCTATTTATGTGAAATATTAACCTTTGGTCATAAATTATTTCCACCAGATTTTAGTATCTAGATGGGCTATCCATGCATTGTCATTAATAACATAGTTGAAATGGTAATTGTTATAATCCCTTTTCAAATTATTACAATTTTGCAACAGCTAGATACAAGGAAATTCAGATTTAATCACTAGTTAAAAGAGTTGGACAGTGGATTAATCAAGCTACCAGTGTTAGATAGCTAATTCTGAAAATGGAAAGACTGAAGTCACTTCAGTCTTCAACTTCACTTCAGCAAGCATAGCAACGGTAGGTAATACATGGCAAGTTTTTACCAGTGTTTGTATAAATCCAAATGAGTTGTGTAAAATGTACTTCTGTTGTATAAATTAAATTTTGCACTGCAGTGATACAGGTTTCTATATGAGTAAGGCGAAGTCAAGAAAGGGTAAAACTTCCCACACAGTTATTAACAAGAAACGATTAATTCGACAAACTAGGTGACTTCAAAAATGCCTCCACAGAATCGCTAAGATTGCCACCCGTCACTCTTTCGGACAAATTGGATTTTTTGTAAGTGATAAGCTGTCACTATGATTTGTGGAACTGAAAAGCCAACTGTTTGCTTCTTTATGTTTGCCCCGTAAAATCATAAAAACACGTTCGAATAACAGGGTCAAAGACAGATGGTATTGCGATGGGATTTTAACAATCTCCTGGCAATACTGACCTCCTCAACTGCATCGCTTTCAGTCAAGGATCGGTAGCTAGCTAACTGGCAAGCGAAAATATTGTCGGTAAGTGCACCTTCGTTCATTTCTATGATTGATATTGTTGGCCAACAATAACCAATTGTTTTCTCCAGCTCAATGAAATGTGCAAGTTTTTTTTTTTTTTTAAATTCAATAGTGTACCGACACATGCTATGTTCCACTGTAGGCTAGGCTATCTTTAACATTGTCTTCAGATTAGAACTGATACACTTGGAAATAAAAATGTTTATACATTTTAAAATTTCAAAATTCAGAAAAGCATTTAGTTTAGCAGTGAACCGTTTTGTCTAACAGTTTAGAATAAAAGTATCGGTTAGAAAAAAAAAAAAGAATCCTTTCTCCCGTTACCGTTATAGTATAACACACTTACGCATATGCGATTTTAGGAACAGACATTGGCATCCGCCGTAGGTGAAAGCTGGTCTCTGAGAATTGTAAATAATGGCACCAGTGCTAGATATTGAGAAATATTAACAATTTGCGTAATTTCTGTCAAGCCATATCTCACTTACATAATTTAGAGCAGGTGGCCAGCTATTTGGCTAAATTGTAATGCAAACTTCATAAGAGATATATTAATGTATGGTTTGCACTTAAGAATTCACTGTTTGTTACTGTTTTCAGGGGCAGTTTGCGATTCATGGAAAATTGAGTAAGGCATGAATTAGCATCCAGAGATATGCAGTTCTACACAACAGCCCTGGAGAGCTGCCCTATTACACCTGCGATGGCATCTGTGTTCAGCCTTCAAGCTGTGAGTCTGTGTATCATTTTCAGCATGTTTCAGTTCAACTAATATTTTCAATAGTTTTTTTTTTTATTGTAATAATGCATTCTGTTGTAAGGTGACAATGCTAACCTTTGTAATTAAGTTGAAGGGTGAGCTGAAACGAAAAAGGATCATTTATAGCTCACCAAAATACACCAGATTGCACAATTCAGCAACTATGTTTAAAAATCATCTCTGGGGTTTGCCATGGGAACCCCCTAAGCAAAAGCAGTCCTCCTTCCCAAAACTGCTCCCTCTTTGGCTGTATGTTTTCTTGTATATTTCATGAAGAAAAGGAGAATAGCAGTGTGTCATTTTTAGCCATATTTTTATCAGGAGATGTGGGAACTCTGCCTCTCCTCCCCCCACCCCCTCCCTAAAAAAAATGAGCAGTGCTCCTCCATTCGCCTCCCCAACTGAAAAACCCTGGATATACCACTGTGAAACTGTGACCTTCACAATCTCTGCTGCACCATGTGCATGAGTTGGAGCACTCTGACCCAGAGTGGCTTTTGGAAAGGGATCATATAGCGAGTCCTCACACACAAGTAAATCCCATTGAATTAGACAGTGTGAAGGGAGTGTACAGTACTGACATACACTGTTGTGTGCCTCTGCTACAGTGGTCTCGGCTGCATTTACAACACAGCCTTGTGATTCATTTTGTGTCGTTAGAAGAAAAAGACAAAAAAGGTCAAGCGCATTCCGGTTTTAGATCTCACACAAAAGGCACACTGGCCAGTTAAAAACAATGTCTTACGCTGCTGTCCTGGCTTTAGCCACCGTCCCTCCAGACCTGTTTAAAGGATTGCCGTTTTCTGTGCTAGCTGAGTGTGTGAGCAGTGGGCCTGGGCAGCAGGAAGGGAAGGGAGGGGTGAGGTGGTGAGGGGGGGAAATTAGGTGTGTAATGTGAGGTTTATGGGAGGAGATGGTGTGCGGTGACCTCCCGCGACGTTCCTTTCCTCCTCTGAACCTCCGGCTTCAGCTCAGCCAGCCAGCAGAACCCTTCATCAGGGCCCCCTCTTTACCCCCATGCCCCCCCCACCACCACACCAGCCGCCCTCAGCTTTGATGAGACGCCGAATGACAATTATCGGAACACATTAGAATGGTTAATCTGATTATTTCTACTGTACAAAAGCCTTGGGGATGACATTGAAAGGTGCTTAAAAAAAAAAATCCATGCTGTTGTCTCAGTGAAAGTGCTCAGTGGACTTAAGACTAAAATCCACAGCGTTTCCCCCATGCGGCCATTCGTTAGCGAGTCGATGAAGTAATCTCGAAAAGGGACAAGTTAGGGTACCGGTTCAAAGGAAGAGGTCAGAACTGGAGGTAGGTCACTTATCCCGTGTACACCCTGTCTGCAAAATGAAAACATAGCCCCGTCCTTCAGTGATCATCTTTGTTAAGGGGAAGTACTGTCTCTCTTACACACCTCTCAAAAGACGTATTATTTACATTTAAATCCCCCTCATTTATTTGGTGCAGCAGGTCTGTATTTATCATGGACTAATTAAGATATTTAGCATTAGCAAACGTTTACCAGGTCAAACATTCTTCTCCTGTACCTCCGCACTATCAAATCAGCTCAGCTTGTATGTCTCTCTGTTTTTATATATTTATATATTTCTGCTGAAAAGCCAGTGTGGTTTATTTGCTACTCAGTTCAGCACAGTGGACCCTTTCTTACGCTTTTATTAACATCATGATCTATGCAACAACAGCGACAGAATCTATTATTCATTAAGTGTAACCAATATAAAATTTAAAACAGTGTTTTTGTCAAATTATGTAAGGTCAGCATAATTTTCTGCCTATTACTAATATCTATATCATCTTTGCCTTAGTCAGCTCTATTTAAATATGCAATCATTTACAGCTTTTGACTATATGTGAGTGTGCACCCAATTTCCAATATCCCACTACTACACTTTTTATGCTGACATCAATGGCAAGCTATTAAAGACAGTATTTCATTATTGGTTCCTCATCCCCAGTGGTTATTTACAATCCCATATATACTAAGCACTGATATTAAAGGAGACCATTTTAATGAGGTGCTATCTGCCTTAGCAATATGTCTTTCTCCGAATGAGATTGTGTTTAAAGATTTTATCAAGAAATGGCTGTTCGCTGGGGTTATGTTTTGTCCATGAAATATGCATTTCATATCTCTTTCATTTCATTAACATAATTTAATTTGTGCTTTGCATTCTGTGCATAATACATATTTGATTTACAAAACAAATATTTCCATTAGAAAATGAATTTCATGCAGGCAAAAGGCAGAACTGAATGATGTATTGTAAGGAAATAAGAAAAAAGAATTGTATTATCTCCAGCTTCCCAAAAAAGAAAAAAAAATCCTTAGCAGGAAAGAAAAACAGTCTCAGTAGATGTTTTTTAAAAATATGTACTGATATGTGTATTTTGCATGTGTGTGTTTATATAGATTGTATGGAAATGTGTCTGCATTAAAATGACTATAGTAACAAAAGATCTATTGCATAAATTTAGAGCAATATAATTTTGATTGATTTATATCCTATTGAAATCTGTTTTCCCCTTATGTCAAGCATTTCAAGCAGCGAGTGCTTGAGGGGGTCTGCGTTTTATTACCAGTGTTTTTGGGGAAAATGTGTTGAATGTTATAAAGATATATCTCTTGTGTTCCAAGAAACAAAATGGAAATGCACATCCATTTAAATTTAGTGTCAATGTTTGAGAGGAAGGTTGGTTGCATTTTAAAATGCTACCACATAAACAGATATCATTTGCTGTACCGAATACTCATCTGAAATACGCCATGTACACCGAGCAGTCGCTGGCACACCTTTTTAAGCGTGATCAAGGGAGTGTTTTCCTTTTGGAAGGACACACATTTAGACCGGGGGTCTGATCAATTACTGAGTTATTCCCTGTTTCTTTCTCCTCCTTTTTTCTCTGAGAGTGTTACTAGTTTTAATTAAAGCAATACACCTTGGTAGTTTAAAGGCTATCAGTGGCTGCTTGATAAGTACTGAGAGCTCAGGGCTTTGGATAACAAGAAGCATTTAACTGGCCCTGGTGGGTTCATATTAATTTGGTTTATCTGTGGTATAAAAATCCAGGTAGCGCGGAGACAGATCCATGGCTTTAATGAGCTCAAAATGTAAAGTCAATGTCAGTACATTTACTTTCTTATTTCAAAGGGAGCAGAAAATAACTTGTCTAAGCTAAAAGCCAAACAGTAAGATCTATGTTTCAGGGGTAACTAGTATTAAGAGGGATTTCAGGCTTGTCTGACAAAACCACGTTGCGAAAATTGCTTAAAATAGACGGTACAGGTATACCAGAGCGAGGCTTAGACCTGGGTTTTCTCTTGGTAGTGGTGAAGAGGGATCGTGGAGAAGCTCTTAAGTGTTTAAAATCCTCTCTCTTTTTTCTTCCCATAGTCCTGCCATGGAGGTGATTGCCTGCCCGGCTGCTGCTAAGTATTTCTTTGAATCTGTGACAGGCGCTCAAAAACTCTGCTTCCTGATGCTGGAGGGGAAGGGGGAAGGCAGGAGGGGCGGTGGTGGGGGTGGGGGTGGAGGGGGTGGCAACTGATGGGAAACATGGTTTCCGACCAAAGAGGTGGTGCGTCTTTTCGAAAGATTCCTGTTTCCTCCGCTCCTCGCGATCCTCTTCAAGGTGGTGAAATATCACTATTTCCATAAGTCACGTCTTGGCAGAACAGGCTACATCATGATCGCTGTCTAGCTTGCACAAAGAAACTGCATTTTTCCACCACGCAGGAAGGAAGATTGTTTTGCATATGGAGCGGCCTTGCAATTAGTAAGGCCTGTATGGCATTATTTAAACACTAGGGCAAAGGTTTATGGAAAGAGATGACATGCTATCTTGTCTGAGAATTTAAGCCAGAGCAGTAACTGTCCTTGGCTCACATGGTTGAAAGTAGCATTCAGTCCTGCCTCCTTGGCCAAGTCTTTCCATGCTGTAAAGTGCACATTACATCAACTACAAGAAACTCTGGTGGTGGAACATTAGATTGTAATTGTTTTAATATTGGTATATATGTCTGGACTAAGAAGAAAACATTGAAAACCAATCCATTGGAATTGTATTATCTACGCATAATGGCTGAGAATTAAGCCTGCATGTTTTTTTTTTTTTTTTTTTACCTGGAAGCCAGTGTCTTTCTATTGCCATGTTCAGGATCTGTGTTGGGGTGTGCCGCACCTTATAGCGTAAGAAATTTCAGTCAATGAGACGGATTGTTAACATTCCAGGAGAACAATGCACTCCCCCGGTCCCTGAAAGCCACATGCAAATTCTCTTTTTTCCCCCAGCCTGAATAAAATGGTGCATGAGCTACTGAAACGTGGAAGCAGGTAACTTGGCTTGTTTGTTAACATCAGCATTGTAAAAAATCAATCTAATGCTGCAGAACTATCAGATCATATGAAATTATGGATTCTGGGGCTAAGCATTCAGCCTCTGACTGCAGAGCTGTGCAAATCAATTCAGGCAGACACATAGAGTCAACACACACACACCACAATAGGAAATTGAAGCAGAGCCTCCTTTTTAAAATGTGCTGCTACATATTTGTTTTGTGGATTACCATTCTGAAATGAAATTTGAACAGTTACTTAAAATAATATGCAAAAGATATTTCCTGTTTTTCCATCCTCTTGTTTGTCAGAGATGCGGGCAGCTACAACATCACCCAATGTAAACAGTGGCGCATATGTTGGGCTGGTGATTATTTTTGAAAACATTTTTTGGGTCTTATCCTAATGCCGGGGATGCTGGGCAGGAGGTTTTACAGAATTTCATTTCTTTATTTGTTTCCTTTCGTTTTTTACTATCAGAGCTTTGTTTTGTCAGACATTTGCCGACTAATAGAGCAATTGCGGAAACACTATGGGGGCATTGAAGAAAGTCATTCGAAATCCCCGAACACACATATTGTGGTCTTTTCTTTCTCCAAAAGGTATTGGCAATAATGGCAATTTGCATATATAAAGTGCCTTTTATTCAGGGAACCCCCCACTGACAAAATCAAAATACACTTCATGTGCTGACCTTGTCCACCATTGTCCATTGGCGGGATGTGGTGAACACCTCAACACCTTTTAAAAGGTGCACCAGGGTGTCAGGTGCAGTGCACATTGGTGGGCCAAGGCCCCACCAGAATTTCGGCACCAGAGACCATCACTCTTACTGCCACCGCAGCTGGGCCGACAACTCATTTGTAGAGAAATGCTGCTTATGCGTATTGTCACTGTACACATAAATGCTTTTTGCTCAAGAACAGCCACTAAGAAAGTGGGTTTCTGGAGTAAGAGGCTGTTATTTAAAACAAAAAAAAACATATGCTTCATGTCTCCTGAACAATACCTGAAATCCCCAACTTTAACATTCATGTCTTCCAACAGGCTAAAAGGCCTCTATGTGTGCCTGGACATGACATCCTTGACTTTGCGTCAGTGACCAGGGGAATCTTTCTGAGGATACACACACTCCTGCCATGGAGGGATTAATCTCCCCACCAAGGAAATGTATTTTTGTGTGTTTTCCACCAGCAGGATTCTCATGCCTAAAACCCCCCCTTGGTACCATAGATGGTGAGTGCGTTTAAGTGCACGCATGAATAGGATACAGAGACGTAACAGGCAGCAGATTGCAGCGTCTCCGCTCGTCTCCTCTCTCCCGCCCGCGCCACTAACTTGTCTAATCCATGCCACTGTGCCTTCCCTTCATCCTGAATGACAATAATGGGTCACCTCTGTCACCCCTCGCCACTCCCCCTCCACCCCCGTGTCCGCGGATCCACTCAAGCACCACTTGACAGCGCAGGTACTTCAAGCAGCCCGCTCCTGACGCGCCCGTCCGTCATGCGGGACACTTCTTTCCCGTTGTGTCATCTACGACAAAGACATCTGGACGATTGTCACGGAAGTTACGGTTGATGATTACTGACGTGTCCCTGGGGATCCAAAAAAAAAGTAACATGAAGGAAAAAAAAAAAAAACATCAGTCAGTCTTCCATAAGTGTGATTGTAACCACAGCAGAGAAGTGTTCAAATGTTCCCCACCCTGTAGTGTGCATCGTCAATTTCCAGTGCTTTGGCGAAAGGCCTGGCTCTCTAGGTGAACAGCCATCTTGGCTCTTGGGAAAGCTGCTTCTGAGGCCTCATGTTGAATGCAGTGGCCTCCAGTTTAATGAAGCGCTAAACATGTCACGTGTCTAAACCACAACAAAATTGCATTCATAATCCCCTCTTTGATGTGTGCAATGAACTTCAACACCTTTGAGGTTTGGCAGTCAAGCTATTGTTGTTGTCCAAGATAAACGATATTTTCTTTAGCTGGCGTGTGTCTCAGGGTTTACTACAGGACATTGAAACAGAGAGTCTTTTATGTCAAGATTAATGGAAAAAGTTGTTCCAGTCTCACAGTTGTAATAAGTTACAAGAAAGCAATGAATGTTGCTTAAAAACAGCAATACCGACTGCACATTGCAATGCTACCTGTAGTCAAAAAGCAATAATGACTGGTCTTTATGACCATTCGTTGCATTATTATTGTAAATTTAGCACACACACACACACACACACACACATACACACTCAAACACAAATGCACAATAACAAACATAAAAATCTCATAATGTTATATAATGAATGGGCCTGTTGGTGTAAGAGAAAACAGTGTAGGAAGACAAATGTACTCCCAAAGTAATGACTACATGTCATACATAACTCTGATGAAACCAGTCTTCATCAGTGTATGGCTTTGCCATTTAGATGGGTCAGAAACTGCAGGATATGATGTAGCATCCAAGCAGGGACCTATGATCGCACCAGGTTTTCTGGGGTTTGCACAAAGATCAACCATTTCACAGTTAGCAACTCCAGCTCTGCATCTAGAGCTAATTGAAGTTTTCTGGAAATCTGGGTCAAAGCTGCAATAACCTGAGAAGGGTTTGGGAGGGGTGGTGGTGAAGGGGGAGGGAGTCAGGATTATCCAGAGATCCATAATTCTCTAGTGTGAAGGATCCTTATAATACCTCTGTCCCTGACGACACTCATTATACATGATATGTGACTTATGATTTATACATGGTTAACTCTCTTATTACAGTATATCTGCCTGCTCTATTATTATATCATATTTGATTGTAAAGAGCAATCAAGCAGGACTGATTTCAGCTTAAAAAGAATGTGAGCCTGCAAAGTCCCGATCCCTCCTGGCTATGCGACATTCACTTTAGCGTTAAGAGCCTGAGATAACCCGATGTTAGAGACTGCCGGCGTGATGAATTTGATACACTGAATCCGAAGGTTTGTGTGTTCTGGGGGTTTAATGTAACATTTTCTTTATTCTCGGCCAGATCCTGCCCTCTTGGCTATTCAGAGGAATGTCTGAGCCATATGTTGGGCCTATTTCCACCCCACTTAAACAACTGTGGAGCAAGGCCTGCAGTTACAGTGTTGGTTTTTTATGTAAGCACCTGCTCCCCCAGCACAAAAAAAATGTTTTGAATAGAGAGAATAGGGGATAAGAGAGTGAAGAAAGGCGTTTATTAAAATTGTTAGTTGGCAAGTTCGAGCTTTGACAGTGATGGCACCTTTTGTTTTTCCAGTCATTTTACATGTAATGCAGCAACAAACTTTTCTACGTGCTGGCTAAAATATAGAGGGCATATTTTTAGATTTGTATCCTGAAATACATACATGTGTATGCTTTTCTATGGGAAAAGGGTAGACTGTACCAGCTGTATGTCCTCATGCGATGTTCAGATGTAGAAGACGATGCTCTGTTAAAAATATTCTTGAACTGTATTGGATACAGATCGTGAGTCTCTAAGGTTCTTTAAGGTTCATACCTCATATGAGGAAGCCTGACCACATACACCACACCTCATAAATTGACTATGTCACCAATTTTTATTTGGGTTATTGTGGTCCTGCACCTGTCCTAAAAAAATGTAAAACAAATAAAATAATAAAGGGGATATAGCATAGTTGTATGACAAAATATATTTCCCAGCAAACACCTCTGACATGAGCTGTACACATTTGTAAGATATTTTTTGCAAGTCCTAGCCACCAGTGGTCCAGACAAACACTTTTTTTGGGTATAATTTTCAAATTTGTGTATACTGCAGCATTTGTGTTAAGCTTCAATGAGATAAATGTTGAAGCATAATAGATTTATAATTTTATCGTTTTCATTATTTAATACTGTTATAAGAAAGGTTTCATGTGGACATTCTCATGACTATGATTCGCTAAAGAGGATAGGAAATGGTAGAATTGTCAAGGATACTGACAAATGATCATTCTGAGCCTCTCAAAGACATATCTATGTGTCTCGCTTATTTTTCAATTGGCTACAAGGTGTAGGCAGGTGGGCCTCTAGAGACTGTGATCTATAGGTGCGATAAAGCATGTTTGGAAACATTATTCTTAAAGCTAGCAGCATGCCAGATATGACATCCAAGTCTGTTGTGTGTCTTATCTCCTCCATGTACTGCCTGGAAGGCTATTCTGTATACCTGTAACCCACACGTCTGTCGAATGTATACACACATATGCGTGTGCAAAAAAAGAGCAGTCCTCATCGGCAAGAATGTACCATAACCGTTACCGATCACCACGACGAGCGGACAGACACGGACCAACAGCGGGTTTATTGCCAGCGGCTGATAGCGAGGGTTTTAATGGAAAAGCTACACCCCTGCCAAAGAATTTGAATCATTTTTGTGATAAAGTTATATGTTCAGCCTTGAAAACTGAGAGATAGTGTTTGGACTCATTATAATTCCCAGTGTGTTTAAACAGGCAGCACAGAATGCAAACAAAAGCAGATGAAATTTGAAAAGTATTATCAATATTGCAGATAGCGGATGCCCTTTCCAATCAGAACAAGCATATCTCTCACAGCAAATTTATGGTTGAGTAGTTCATTCATTTCTATTAGCCTGTTGTGTGTGTGCGTGTTTTTTTTTTTTTACTTCATATATATTTATGCAGAATTTATGAAAAGGCCAAACAACTGCCATTAGATATTTCTTTAATTCACTAACTGGGCCTGCGAAAGGTAAGGGTGCATTTAAAAGACATTAGTTGTAGTGACTGATATTTTTCTACACTCTCTTTACAGGGCTATTTTTCATGTGATCCTGCTATAAACTAGCCCATTTGCAAGAATGTCTTTGCAGCCCTCTCTATTGCTTGACACACTACATATTCTTCAGGTCTCTAATAGCGGGCTTCTGGAGCAAAATAATTGTCATTTTCCAGCCAGTGGGCCTAAAGTCATACAACATAATGAAATGTAAAAAAAAAAAGGAAAATAGCCGAGTGAAGGCATGGTAAATCAAATACTGTGAGATCTGAATAATTTAGTATATATGGGGGTGGGCGTGTTGGAAAATGAAGTGAAAAGTGTAGGTATGGTTAATGTGCA
The DNA here is from genome assembly GCA_022829145.1 of Albula goreensis. Lineage (NCBI taxonomy): Eukaryota > Metazoa > Chordata > Actinopteri > Albuliformes > Albulidae > Albula > Albula goreensis. Next base: position 10,503,807 of record CM040741.1, read on the forward strand.
GAAAGGTGTGGATGTGTGCGTGTTTGTTTGTGTGGGTCTGCTGCCTGTGAAGGGTAAAAAACAAAAGAGCGCGATACACTTTTCAGAGGACTTCACATTCACCCCCAAGTAAAAGATGCTGCAGAATTTCCAAAAGATGCTCTGTTACCCAAAGTGCTGGAGGATAGTGACAGGTTAATTTGAACTGCAGTTTAAGGAAAGGGTGATTACTCTGAGTGATTTTATTTTACAGCATATCCATCACCTGGTATTTGATGTAATGAGAGAGGCGGGGAGATGAACCCATTAAATCCATTAAACTAGCCTGACCTTGTAGACCAAGGGGGTTGACAGAAAAACTACAAAAAACTATCGATAGCAGGAGACGCTTGCTTGGCGGCTCGTCCCAGGATTGTCTGCATAACAGCACATTAGCTGAATGGAATCTGAACAAATAACTGGCTGTTGTGGGTGACCAGAACACAGTAAACATACGCACATGCACACATACAGACACGTTCCCAGGCACTGCGTCCTCGCTCCCTGACAAGTTCAAAGATCCCTTTCTTTAAGATGTCCTGAAAAGCAGAGCCCTAATGGAGACACAGTTTTATTGTCAGTGAAACAATTTGCTGCTATCTGCAGCGAGCTGCCTGGTGCTGGTGATATAGTAGAGCCAGCGTGTAGTCAAGGCTGACATATACCATCCAGCAGTGACAGCAGTGCCAGCGCAGACGCATACAGAGCCTTGGAGCAGGGGCCCCACAAAGCCCCGAGTCCTGACACAGACACACACACAACACACCCACCAACTTACAGACTCATACACAGATACTGAAAAATACACGCATACACATACACCCACTCACCAACGTACAGACACACAGGCAACCATTAGCACATGTACATACATGCAGGGGCGAAGGAAAGAGTTGGATATTGAGGGGGACACAACTCAATTAGAGAAATGTATTTAAATACCCCAGGCCTGTCTTATTTGGGGGGGGACAAAAATAGCCAGTACAAATATTGGGGGGGACATGTCCCCTTCGTCCATTCCAGTTCCCACATCTCTGCATACATGAACACATAAACACATTTACACACACGTATATGTCTGTAGTCACAAATGCACATATGAATATTGCCTTATACTCACACGCACACACCCTGTCTCATGAAGACAAATGTGAGACTGCAACATGCAATAGATCAAGCCATCACGTCAGAAGCTCCAGGCACGCAGGAGAAAATTCCAAATAAAACAGTTCATTTTATCACTACCATAATAACTATTAAAAATGTTTACTGCATGGCACACCCCTGTGCTACAGCTCCTATAAGGCTGTAATGAGAGCAGTCACTACATTATAACCACTGAAAACTTCTCATCATACATAAGGCCTTTCCTTTTTGTCACGTTTTTCTGAAATGAAGGAAAAGGAGACGTTTTGGAGCACAGGGGTTTTATATGTGCAGGTCTTTCTGGATGGTCTGTTCACCCTTGCATCAGAAGACTGTGCTCAAACCTCTACTGACACTTCACACAAGCAAGCAATGAGCACACAAAAGATTTATATTGGGCTACCATTATATTCACCCAAATGGCACAGGTAACAGGAAAAAACCCAGATATGATATGAGCCACTGAGAAACTGAATTTTATCAATACTCTTACAGAGTATTGACTGGATATGATCAAACACAATCAGCCTATCTGAGAGGTGCAGAAAACCATGCTGTCCTTTCCATTATATCTCCCTGTAAATTCCGATAAAGATTTTGCATTAGCATTCTGGTAATAGCAGCGGAAGCGATTGACGTAGGGTCCTCACGCTCAGAGCGGTGTCCTCTCTGTACCTACACTCAGAGGGGTCAGAGGTCAAAGACGAACAAAGGAAATTCAGGACTCCTCAGTGGGTGTTCCTCGCCCAACATCGCTTTGCGCGGCGTGAGACGGTCGCTTATTTAGATTAAAGAGGAAGTAAGTGCGCATATTAAAAATCTTTCCAAGAAGTATTAGTTCTCTTTTTAATTTTAGCAAGATGAGGAAACCGGAATTTAAATGAAAGAATCGGTTTCCATCCAGCTAATGGTAATCCATAATCCAGCCAACGTGTCTTAACCACAATGTGGTTGGTCTGATTAACTTTAATGCTTTCCCTCTCAATCTATTGAAATGTTGGAATGAACACATTTGGTGTGGAACCAAAGAGTGCTTTTCTTGAGAGAGGGAGCGGGAGACAGAGAGAGAGAGAGCATGACAGAGAGAGATCCTCAAATTTCCTTGAATGAAAAGAAAACTATCAGTCTATACACAGGATACTTCTTGTATAGGATAATGCGAGATTTTAACATTGCACTGATTTTGAAAAAAATAAACAAAACATTAGGAAAAAACAATTAAGAGGAGGAAAGCATTCTGGCTTTAATATGATTACATTTTAAATGAATTTTCTGTAACAGTCTCAACCTTTTAGAGCAAATCCAATCAAACAATATCTGGTGGGCTTCATTTCAACTGTGCAGGAATGACCCCTTTTCTCAATGGGTAAAACGCAGAGACTGCAGGTCAGAATATTCATACCAATGAAGGAGACAATTTACGCTAGTTAAAGCTATTATCTGACAAGTGTGTTCAGGGATATGCTATAGCTTTAACACTTTGGGGCTTTGATGTGAGTCATTGTAAATGATGCCGAGGAAGGTCAATTGCAGAGTTCAAAATGGCCGTCTGTGAGGGAGGAAAAAAAAGAAGCTGTTTTTTTCCATTGTGCCATGGTGCTGTTAAATTAAACCAGGCAGGGCTCCTTTTTGATGAGGGCTGTCAAAATATGTCCACACACATTTTTATGTAGGAGCTCTGAGGCAGGCTATTGTTTTTACTTCTTTACCTTAAACCATTTGAGAGGTATTCATGCATGATTACCAAGATTAACACACGAGTGGGTGAGCAGGGAGGCTGCACTGACCTTTTATTGTGCCTTTTTTTCACTCCATGTAAAAACTCCACATTTAAAGGGAAGGGCCATTATTACCCTTCAGTGGAATTTCACATGCAAATTCTTTAATCGTTAGTCCACTATGCTTATTGCAACAGCAACAATATTATACAAAATAACATTTTCTGGCCAAAAATACTAATGACTCCAGGGTGAATATTTAGCTGTGGTAATTGCTTTGCAGGGGGCTGTCTCTTGCCTTTGGCCTTTACACTCTGCAGGTGTGCACAGACTCTTGGCTTGTCCTTCCTGAACCAGCATATTACAGACATCACTGCAAGAAACCCTCATTCAAAGCAGAAGCAAGAGGTTAAATGAAGAAAAGATTACTGAAGGAGTCAAAGAAACCATTTAGCGATGTTAAAAAAAAAAACAAACCTAAAGCATTACTTTAAAAATGTAAATTAACATGCTGTGTACAAGAGCAATAGTAACGGCATGGCAGTCTGGTCAGAGGATGGAAAATGACTGTATTTTATTTCAGTTCTACAAATTCTAGATTTGGCAGTAAACTGGCTGCCAAAGAGTGCCTTCCCCCACAGAAATGGTTTCTCCCACAATTAATGTAGCGCACCTGTGATGCTCGATAAAGACTGCCGCACTGTGCACAGGTGTGGAACATTAATTCTGGGGGTGTTCCTTGAAAAATTCCCCCCACCCAAGTAAAACGAGAAAAAACACACACACAGAGACACACACACACTGCTGTTCTTTCAGTGTGATCTGCGTGCAAAACTATGCAAATTAAAATGCTGAATGCTAATCAATCCTGTACTTTACTGAAATTCAAGGGGAAGGCAAAAAATGCTGTCTTTAAAAAATGCAAGCAAAATGAAAAGTGGGACAAAAAACTGGAACTTGTTTTTGTGGTTTTTAATATTTTTGAATAACGCAAAGCAGGCGCTGTAATCACTCAGTTGCATCCGCGTAATTAAGAGGTGAAGTGAGTAGTGTGTAAATAATATACTATGAGCCAGGGAATGTAGCAGATCAAGCAGAAAAGTGGCCCCATGGTCCACTCATGCAGTGAAAGATATGCTGAAACCTTGACAGGCCGTGTAGAACTTGCTGCATTTTCAGTGACCGTGTCATGTATCAGCCATATATATATGTACAAGAACTCCTGCAATGGATGTGCTATGTATCAGCTAACATGTAGGTAAACTCCCCTGGCAGTGACTGTTCTGTGTAACAAATATGATGTATTTACACTCCCTGAAATGGCTTTGCCCTCTGGCAGCTAACATGTATGAATGCTCCCCTGCAACTGTGCCATGTAGTAACTAACATACATGCACACTCCTGTATAGTAACTGCACTGTGTGTAGGATTGCACAGTTGTACTCCTTCCTGCGGTAACTGTGTGGTGCAGTACCTTTCATGTGTGCGTGCTTCCCTGCAATAAGTCTACCATGTAATAACTATGTACTGATACCTTGACAGGCTGTGGAAAACTTACTGCAGTTTCAGTGATTGTGTCGTGTATCTGCCAATATGCATGCACATGGCTTTGCTGTGTAGCAGCTAACATGTCGGTATACTCACCTGGAACAACTGACATATGTAGTAACTCACTCCTTGGGATAGCTGTGCTGTGTAGCCGCTAACACATACATTGTGTGGCACCTGGAAAGGGAATCATCCAACGACAGGGCATTGCCCCAATCCATTGTAGCAAATTTGAGAGCCAAGCAGGGATGCACTGGAAGTAACACTAGATTCTGCCATCAATCCTAGTGTTTTGGCCAATAGTCTTAACCAGGCCACTGATCAATATACTGTATGCTATCACTGTAAGTTATAGAATACAAACAGACCAGTGCTCAGGGTTAAACTCTGCATCAGCAACATTTAAATGTTTTCAAATAATCTCAGTATTGAACTAACCAGAAGACCTTCCCACAAGAGTATTGACCCAAAGGTATGAAGTGGTAATCAATTACAGTGGCTGTGTGTTTGTACGTGTGTGTGTGTGTGTGTGTGTGTGGCTGCATATGTGTATGTGTGTATGATGTGTGTGTCTCGTTCTCAAGTTTAGTGATCTCAGTTTCAAATGACAAACTGTAACCTGCATTACGACTTTTTAAGCCGTCTTTATGAACATCTGCAATATTAGAAATGCTAATAGAATACTATGCTGATTAATAATTAAACAATTATGGTCATGAATCAATAACTTCAGCACATATTTTTCATTAGTTAATTGCAGTGAATAAACAAGGACTCCAAATTACCAAGTCTAATTTGAAGAAGAAAATTATTCGTTATCCGTAAAATGTGAAAAAAAATGGAAAAAAAAATAATGCTATTTCACAGAGTCTGGAATGGCAGTACATCTGGCAAAATGTTCTTCTTAATGTAGTTAAAAGTATGAAACATACAGTGTATAGATTAGATAGGTGCTTTGCCGATTGGATTGTTGATCTTATCTGGGATGTTTTATTGTTCCCATGCTGTCTGTTACTCTTACCTGAACCCCTGTTGTTTTTTCTTCTGTGTTCTCTGCATTGACTGCCCTGGCCCACAGTTTGTTCCAGAGGGTACCATGTCTCTTCCCCCTGGTGTTAATAACATTTATACTGTCTAAGTGAAGGGGTGTGGGGGGGTAAGGAAGAGGATAAAAGCATAAACAAACCCCTGATAAGAAATATAACATGGATATCAGCATGCAAAATAGGCCCAAACCTGCAAGCAGAGGGAAGCAGATTAATGATAAATTATAAAGCCCGGCCTTGTTTATGGCAGTAATCTCCCATCGCTGCACCTGCTCATTCACTGCGGCTAAAACCAAGACGGGCTTTTTCCCTGCGTTTCATAAACACCCCGCGCTCTGCTGTTTCCTCCACCACCTTCCAGCTCAAACTCATTGCCCTGTAAAACAGCAGACAAACTGACAAACAAAGTGCAAAGAAAAAGATGTGCATTTGATGTTGTGGTAAAAGTCTGCAGCTACTGACACAGACGTGTAAAACCGAGTCAGTGGGAAGCCAGGCAAGGAATGGGCTTCTGAACGCAGCCCTTGTAATATACAACTGAACAGCAATTAAATCCTTAATTTTAATATTAATTACGAATAGCTCGACAACAAGGTAATAATTTAGCAATCACTTTGGCCTGGAGTATTGTATTAAATGCGAAGGAGAGCTAAAGGCTACAGCAGTCAATATTGAGAGGAAAAGTCAAAGCCCCAATCGTATACCTCATTACAGCAATTGTGTATGTTAATTCTAGCGGGTTTATTAGTTAGAATTAGAAAAAAGAGGAGAAAAAAAGCCAAAACCTCTGCATTTTTATTATTCATTACAGAAATGGTTTTACCTGGAATCACACAGCCTCTTGCTCTTTGCACAGAGAATGTGAGAGTGGCTATTGTCTACTATATAATTATATTTTTATTATAACAAAGCTTCGGGCTTCCTGCTCTGTACAAAGCAATTTCCAATAAAGGGTGCTACAAGGAAAAGTGTTGACATACAAAATTATAAAAATATACTAACAGCGTTTGGTGTTAATAAGCTATAATCACTCACCTAATTTAATCTGGTTGCCATGGAAAACAAATGCCACTTGAGACCTGAGAAAAGGGTACAAGTAAATAAAATAGATGTGCCCACGTGAAAAAAAGCAACCTGCCAGGCCCCCTTCCCCCTCAGTGACATTTAGACCTACGCCGCCTTTACCTCATGTGTGTCAGCCGGTTGGAGACAGCTGTCTGTGCAGTTAGAGTCGCTGAGTTCCGCAGAAAGCCGAAATTTGTGCGGGAATTGGTCTAATTGCACGGAATGATTGATGCCAGGGGAAACCACATTAAAAACACAAAATGCACTTCCTGTTTGGCACACGCCATTCATGTAATGAATTAATTCCCAGAAGACGGGGCTGCTTGCTGGTTCAATGCTTTACTGCTAACAAAGGGTGTGTTTCTTAAATACAGGCAGACACTTTGCAGTGTCAAAAATGATCTGATTATTTTTTCTCTTTCATCCCAGATATTCTGGGCTCAGAGTGTAAACGGTCACTGTTTCTGTTGATCTCTTTGAGAATACTGTACATACCTGATTGCTGTAATCATATCATTCTGTTACAAATGTAAATCATGTGTGTCACACACTACAGGTATTGTGTGATTTATGAAATAAACAGATGATGCACTTAGAAGATCTGTACAGGCACAAAGCAGTGTATCTCTGTCCCTCTCAGAGAACTTGAGGAGCAAGCTGCATTGGTGTTTTATATTAAAACCGGGAAGAAAAATGGCTACCTTTGCACTTTAGTGGTGATTATGTTAAACAGAACGCATCACGGTTTTGACTATCATCCTTTCTGCTCCCAGTCATAGACTGCCACTGAGCAACAATTCTTCCCTGAGACCTGTGACTCAATCACATGATAGATTTATATCCGAAAGGGTAGTGTATACTCTGCTTCACATTTTTATAAAACAGATCCTTGTTTCTGCTCAGGATGCAAGCATTAAAATCTCTCTCTCTCTCTCCTTTTGCTCTGTCTCTTTCTGGCATTTAGCTATAAACTTTGGCTGCCTTTAGAAACACATGACAAACCAGCTTCTCTCACTACCACTGTTTCTGTCAAGGTCAATAGTTTGGCACATGGCTGGAATATCATTCCTCTATATATTGACCTGGATTTAGGTAGCTCTGTAACAGCCTTGATTACTCAAAGGGGCACAGGCTGAATTAACTACTGTGGCAAAAATAGGAGCTTCAACTATAACTATCTAATCAAATTTCTATTAAATTGAGTTTGGTCCTTTCCTATCAAATTTACCACTGTGGGCTATATTTGGACAAATATTATTCCCTTTAAAAACAGTACCCGATGAGCAAATTCCTCGAATTTACAACAATATTTGTCATTTTTCTGCACCATCCTCCATGGAGATGAGTATATGTACATCCTTCTAATTGTATTGAGCTTGAAAGTTACAACATGCATGGACATTTTAATGATTATTTCCAGAAAAGTAATAGAGGTCTTATACAAGGAGTATAAGTGACAGGCATTTAAAATGGCTTTTAAATCATGTGATATGACTGGCCCTTTTTTAAATAATTGTGTCGCACCGCTCTTCACCTTTGCCAATCAATATGCACACTTATTCATAAACCGACTGCACGTCAAAAGGCTCGGCTGCTTTTTAATATACATGCTTGCATTTTAATGGGTTCCTTTAGCAACAATGCCCCTGAAAATAATATCATTTCATATAATATTCCATCGAAATGATGCTCCAGACTCTGGTCAGCCCTCTCAGACAGTCACCCCGCTGCCCCCCCCCGTCTCTCTCGCACACACTCACACACTCACTCATACACATACATACCTCACATACACCAGACACACTTTCTCCTCAGTTGGTTGTTTGGAGATGGCATTAGGCAGTATAATCACAGTCACTTTGTTATACGGTTCGTAAATGATTTAAACCTAGATTTCATGCATGCTTTCATACTAATTTATTCTCATTTTTTTATTTTTGTGGCAGAAACTCAGAAAATAATCTAGATTTACCCGTTTCCTCAATTAAGCTCATAAACAGAACTAAGAAAGGGAATCTATTCATTTTCTTTTTGATTAAAATTATAGCCACTCTCATGGAGCTTTGGGGTTTATATATTAAATAATGCATAATTTCATAATTATATAGAAAATATAGATTTTTTAAATAGGGTACTAGGCAAAATGGTAACTTTAATTAGATCAGTGTGTAAAATATCTCTAGGGTATGATAAAACAATGTTAAATGTCTCACAATGGGTGTAAAAATACATTTAAACAGATAATGAAACACAAATAGGGGTTCATTTGACTATAGCTGCTATTTGTCTAAACATTCCCTTTACATCGATTACATTTCTTAATTGTATAAGAAATAAAATCAAGAAATAACATATTTAATTGGTAAATATGAAAAATGTTGTTTGTATATGTAAGCAAACAGGAATATGTGGGCCACAGCTGTGAACCTGGAACGGGCCTCTTATAAATTTTAACTGGCTGCCATGATAATGCTTTATTATGTAACACCATGTGTAGTATAACGTTGCAGTATTTTTAAAAGATATTGTTTATGCTTCTGGACATCATTTGACACAATTCAGGTTAAGAAGTGTTCCTTATTACGCATTCAGGATGCATCCATGCTTTCACTCTATGCAAAACAGGACAGTATCCATCGCTCAGTTAACATATTAAGTGCATATTGAGTATCCCAAACCCATATGAAAATCACAGTCCCCCGGTAAGAAACAAATAAGAGCAAAAAAAAAACAAAAGCATTGCAGTTTTTACAATTCCCTGTAATGAACTATAAGAGAAGAACAGGTGATGAAAGTCAGGTTACTATGTGTTACTGACAACTTACTATATGTTTAGATATTACACAGACTTTTAAAATTTTCTACTGGCTTCTTTGAGAAAGCAGGTCAGACTTCAATAAATGAGCATTCACTTTGCCCGTTATACTTGAATCTCACTGTCTCAGCTTTACAAAAAGGAACAAGTGTAGGTTTTTGTTGCTTGTGCTCTGTGAATATTGAATGCTTATAAAAACCCCATAGTTTAGAATATAATGAACTCTGCTAACCATAGGGATATCACAGTACAACCAAAGATACAGGGTAACTTTTGTAGCTGAGGGAGCGGAGCTGTGTGCGGGAAGAGGGTAAATGGAAATTAAACTAAGTGAAAAGAAAGAAAAAAAAACTAAAAGTGTGTCTAGTGCTAATGAGCAGGCCAAAAAAGCCATTGAGAGAATAATATAGAGGGAAAGATGAGCTAAGAGCAAAGATTATGCATTGCCATTTAAGAGCACTTGCCAGAAAAATGCTTTTACCACAAGAACAATAACACAGGAATTAAAAGTGCTCCGAAACACATGGCTTTGCAAAGCAAACAATGCCTTCAGTCCTTTTGGAAATTACAGCGACTAATTTGAAATGAAACACAAACAGTTGCATGTTTGTTTCAAACCCCAATTATAATGCGCTACAGAGCTCCCTTCGCTATATATAGGGTATGTAAATGTTAGCTGCTGTAGTCAAATATATCAATGCAACTTGACAGATGAATTAAAGCCATAGAATAATGTATCAGTCTTTTATTTTAACCTAAGAATGGAGTATTTTTAAAACTCACAATAGTTTTAATCAAATTCTCAAGGTTGCTTAGTGTAGTATTGCATTAGTTTGATAGTTTCTGGTCCACCGTTGATGTTAATGACACATTCCTATGTAAATATAATGTGCTTTTGAAAAGCCATCAAAACATTTTAAGGTCCAATGAATGCGGTTTCATTTATATTTTTCATATAGAGATCTCTTTTTATTTAGCAATCTTTGCAGCACTTACTAAAATAATAAAGCAGGGTGGATTGATTAATAGATAGTTTAAGGTAACGATGCAAAGCGCTCTCACAAATGGCATCTTGGGCAAAGAGCGGGAGAATGGGGAAAGTGCTCCAGCCCCCACCTTTCCTCCATACCGGATGACTGTGGCTCCCCGTCTGCCACCTCATGTATGCTTTTAAGGGCCTTTGGCAACGATTCATCACCTTGTGCTGTGAAATGGTAAAATGGCATGTTTTCCCATATAGGGTAATATAGCAGGAAGCATTATAAGTCTGTTTTAAGTTTTGCTTCTTTCCTCAATCAGTATTCCTATATCTGTATGAGGGTTTGAAAATGTCTGTGTATATGCATTTAAAAATGTATATGTTTATATATACACATAACATTTATTTTTTTCCAGATCTCATGAGCAGACTATCGTTAACCCTTTTGCCTCTGGATGGTTATCGTTAGCATTACCCTTCAAGCACATCTACAGCTCCTTCCTCTGCTACTAGCACAGCACTCATCTTTGGTGTTTACTGAAACAACAATGCTGCTGAAGGGAGACAACAGAGTACATAAATAACCGGATGCAAATCAGAGCAGGTCTCAGTAAAGTTATGTCTCTCTGACAAATAGGTATAGCCATTAAATACAGCATTACCAAGGGGTTAGAGAGTTGCTGGGAGATTGCTCTATTCAACATGAGAGAACAGGAAAAAATAATCTGTAATAGGTCAGTGATGTGTCTCTATCTTTATCTAAAATGATAGAACAGTTGTTTGCCAGGACTGGAGTCTTGAGTTCAGATCAAAAGTAAACCTTGCCTATGCAAAATGGAAATTGTGAGTTATCCTGGATACAACCTGCATGTCTGTAGCAAAATGTGTTTAAATGTGACTTTTGTAGGATATCTAGCCATCCTTGGTTTTCTTGCAGTGCAAGTAAACTTCCACAATAACTTGAAAATAGATAGAAGATGATGCATCTTTCTATGGAAAGTCAAATGCCAAGTTTGTGAAAAAACATGTGCAATTTAGTCATATTAAGTATATTTATTTTCCATTATTGAAATACCATAACAGTCAAGGAAGGGAGGAAAAGGAATGAAGGGATGAATCACCAAATATGTATTTGATAGAGCAGCACAAAGAAGCCAATGTCACAAACAGACTCATGTGAGAATGAATAATTTCCTCCAAATATATGACCCGGTTCTTCTCTTTCCACCAGCTCCAGCCAGGGAAACTATCAAGTGCCCTAACCATGGGTGTGGTCTCTGTTTACAGAACTATGTCTTATTAAAAACTCCTATTTTAATCTGAAAATGTCCACAGAGTTCACACATCAGTGTTGAAGAAGCTTGCTGTCCACAAAAATGATGAAATCTGGATTGTTTGCAGTACAAATCTTTGTTTAACCTTGAATGCTGAAGTGACCAGTATTGAAATGTAGTAATATGTATCTCAAGCTTCATATTACTGGAAGTTGGATCACACTGTGGAGCACAATTTCTCACCATCACAGTCTTGTGTTTGGGTGTCGCACTTGACTCTGGGAATCTGATTTTCAGGAATGAGGAAGACAAAGAAAATAAATTCCACAGTTTTAATTTATAATGCAAAGTATAAAAATAAACAGCAAAGACTCCATTTACGCTGGATTTCAAGCGGAACACCTAATCCTTCGCACTTGGTGCTCTGCTTGGAGACCTGAATTTACAAAGGGAGGCCCCGTTGCAGAAGATAGGTGGACTGAATTACGAGCTGTTTTATATGGCACCGTCTTTCCCTGGGGCCCACCCAACCCACCCCAAGGCTGATAGCGGGGTGGAAATCACACAAATAAACAGCGGCTTTAGTGTTCAGCGCATTCGACAAAAACAATCACCCTCCCTACAGCAAAAACAAAACATCCTGTTTTCCAGGCCTATATCCTAATTCAAAAACAAAACCCTAGAATCGTATAAAAGGAGGAACACAGACAGTAACATTTCTGTAATGGCACTCAGGCTTCAGGACCTTGGTAGCCTACAGTAAACATATCAGGTTTATCAAGTAGTCACCTGGATTTTCATGAAGAATCTCTTTATTTTCCCCAGCCTGACGAGGAACACAAGAATTGTGTTACGGAGCTGTCTTGCCCCCCCGAGGCCCTGCCACCACTAGTAGCCTTGAGTCAGCCTCAGAAGGAAAGCTCTTTGGGGAGAGCTGTGAATTTGAGTGTGTGCACCTGACTCACCCTTCACCCTTCTTCAGGCCAATAGGGTCCCTTGATGGGAGCCCGCTTCCTGCTGGTAAACCCGAGAGAATGTCAAGGTCTCCTGCTCCCAGTGAGGTTTGTCTCCCATGCCCTCTCCAACTGTGATTCATGCCTCCCAACAGGAGCGAGGGAACACCCTTTCGCTTAACGCTGCTGTACAGTCACATTCAGACCTGACCACATTCACAGCCCTACCTCACCCCAACTGGCATTCCCTGCTTGCACATAATGTTCTAATGCTGTTGCAGTAGCTCTCTACTATTGCAATAACTTCCCGCCAATATCAAGAGAACCCCTCATGTTTGTGAGGTAATTACAGCCCTGTGGTCTTGAACTAGAGGGGATTCAAACTGACATTTAAAAACACAAACAAACCAAAAAAAAAAAAAAAAAAAACTCGTCTGGGTGGCTTATTTGTTCATTGTCTTTAAGATAAAACTTCCGTTCTTGTGGAAGTGGGTCTTTCTGGTTGCTTGTGTGTGTTGATAAAGCCCCATTCAGGCTGACTACTGTCCAACTTTTTGGTGGCTGGTGGCCACACTAAGGATGACATTATTGCACGGGAATCTTACGCTACTGCACCATGCAGTCCCCTTATCTGACAAGCCAGTGTGGTAAGCTTGGATTAACATCTATATCTTGGACATGGACTTCTGTGTGGGATAATGGCTTGAGAAGGGGCAGGATAGGAGATATGGGGATGGATGGATGGAGAGTGGGTTTGTCTACAGACAGTTTCATTAGGCTTTTTTTGTCCCTTGTTTTTATTTATTTCTTTCTTCTTTTTTTCCACTGGCCCCATCGCAAAGCACATGATTGCGACGTGCCTACTGGAGCGAAGTTTCTGGTGGTCTGTCATATGGACAAAACTTCAAACCCCTGCAACATCATACTGATGGAGAGGGCTAAATGGCTCTCTTTTGAAGTCTGTCTTTGAAATAAGCAAGGCAATCCCTTGGCCCAAGGATCATATTCTATTTACGTTCCCGTTGCCAACGATAGAGGCGACGCTGGCCAAATTTACAAAAGAAGATCCACATAGGAAAATCCGGCTAATCCCTGATTGAAAGTTCATGCGTTGGCTTCCATGTGTAAGCTCTGGCAGATTTTCCCAGAAAACTGGGATCTTTTGGTGAAAGACGCCACCCTTCAAGGCAAACACAGTCAATGTCAGCGGCAGATTGCATGTCCCTTCTCAAGTGCTTCTTTCATTACAAAAGCCAGAGTTTTGTCTTTTGCATCAAAAGAGAAATAAAAGGGGGGTTAAGTCTAATTCCGTTTGTGGAAGCCCAGGAGCCACCCCGCTTTTATTTTTTACGGGACACGAGGAGATCACCGTGAATCTCAGGAGGAGGGTCATTCCATTTCCACACCCCGACCATGTGTACATCCATTAATTTGTCATGTTTCTCTCTCCCCCACCATGTTTTTTTGTCTGCTGGGTCTAGGAGTGGCAGCTGGATGACTCTATAGAGATGGCAGATCAGTCTGTTTAGTAACAGATCACACAGCAAGTAAGTCCAGCCCCCACCCCCACCAAAAAAAAACTTTATTTCTTTTCATGAACTTTGTAACTTCTAAGCCTGGTTTTGTCATGGTCTTCATATGACGGATCTTCGACTTCTTAAAGATCTCCTCCAAAAGCCGTGTGCTGTGTGTGTCCTGTTGAAAGAGGCCACCAGCGTGTCTTCAGAAAAACGGCAGAGCCTCTCAATGAGGCCCGTTATGGACTGAGGGAAACAAATCTGAGGATTCCTCCATGAACACGCATCCCCTGGAGTGGCGAGCCGGGGGCGTACTTTCATTTAGATGGATAAGCGGCTGCGAAAAATCCCAGCGTATAAACTGATGGATTGCGCACCATCAGCGCTCCGAACGCACGCCTTTCCAACGGAAGTGTGGGCTCTAATGGTGCAGGATTGTCAAGACCCCAGATTTCCACAATTCTTCTTTGCATGAAGAATTTAAAACTATTTTAAAACACCCCTCCTCTCACCCCCACATACCTCTTGAGTTGAGTGTTCACGACTCCTCCCAGCTTACGTACCTTATCTCAGATACAGCAGATGTCTGTGTAAAAGGCCGGTTTAAGAATGTAACCAAAAACCGGGTAGTAAACAGAGCCGAGAGAGAGAAGCAAATCGTTTAGATGTCCTTGTCTACCCGCTATGTGGGTGACCTGGTAATGAGGCAGTAATACCACTTTCTCCACATTCCGTGTTCTGGAATTTAGCTACCATGAATGGTTCTTTGAAATGCTTCATTGTACTTAAAGCCTTCCACTACATGAACACCATTGTCAGTTATGGTCCTCCTTTTATCAGATACACAATAAACTTGACCTGCACCGAGAGAACACCTGATACTGATGATCCAGCCTCTTTTTCTCCATTTTCTCCATAGTCCACATATTTATGGCAAAGCAGAGGACAATTGGTCTCCCCTCCTTCTTGAAAGAGAGACGGATGGGGAAGAATATCAAAGTTTATCCAATGTCTGCCAGATATGAAACAGGTACATATGGACGAGAAGCTCACTGATAAATCAGTCTCAAAGGGAAACTTTGGTACATGGAGACGTCATTCTGAATTTGTTTGCGATGATCGCACATTTTTTGTTTTTGAATGTGCCGCAGTATTATTTATATATGCTTTTACATTTTTCTCTGATTTCTGTCAAATGTGCTGATTTCTCGAATGTTGTCTTTCCCGTAAAAGAATGAGAATTTTTTCCCCGTGAAAAGACTTCCTCCTTCTGAGACATCCTCAGGGTCTTATGAATGAAAAATCTGATTGCGTCTCGGCACATCTTTTTGTACAGGTGTGACTGTGTTCTACATAATGTCACACTGTCACCTTTGTCGTATCCTTCTAATTGCCAGTCTCAAAGTTCTAATTTCTAAGAGAGACAGTAGAATTTTAAAATGCTATTATATTACAGACCAATAAAAAAGTTACTTTTTCTGTATAAGTTTGAATAGTATTTTTGATAGATTTAGAAGCTTAGAAAGGATTTTTATTCAGATGACCAAATTCAAATTTTCATAAAAATGAATTGTGATACTCTCTGTATTAAAACCAATTTCATGGTCACGTGGTGTTTGTTTTCACAAGCCCCTTACACACCAAAATAATAGCTGAAGTGAAAGTCAGCCTTTTTCAAGTGGCTGAGGGCCTTAAACTGTATGGTATTTTCTGACTATGTCATAGGAATCAATTGAGAACACATCGACATCAGCAGCAAATTGGGTGCGGGTGATAAGGCAAAATGTCCTTTTTCTCTCTAACTAAGAGCAGCCAAGCATGATGTGTCCTGAGGTAAATAATGGAGCTGTCTTCCCCCATTCTCTCTTTCTCTCTCTCTCTTTCTCTCTCTCTCTCTCTCTCTCTCTCTCTCTCTCCCTCTCTCTCTCACTCTCTCTCTCTCACTTGCAACTAAAAGACCAAAAAATACATTTTCAGCGTGCATGTTTTTGTCAAAGCGTAAAAGAGTGGAAGTTTTTTTTTTGCAAGGGCAAAGGGAAGGGAGTGTGTGTCCATGCAGGAGAACAATGCTCGGGATACCGTCAGGCGCTGGCTGGGTAAAAAGGTATTTTGCAGGTGTTGTGGAGGGGACCCTTCTGCAGCAGTGTGTCTTGGATCAAACCCGACAAAGCCTCCTCTTTGGGTGCCAGATGGACCCATGCATTTCCCTGTACTCTCGGGCAGCTAAGACCTAGGCTTTTTTTCACAAAAGAAAAGCGCTTTGGCTGAAAGAAAACCACAGCTGAATTTTATGGTGCCGCTTCTTTTGCCAAGCTGATTTTAGCAATTCAAAGGACCGAGCGCATGGAAATACTGTTTCAGCCGCGTGGTCGATATGCTTTTGATGCAAGTTTGAGTTGGCACATTTCTGTCCCTCTAATATTTCTCCACTCAGTGGGGAATCTTGATAAATTCCAGAACCACACAGGCAATGATAAAATACCAGTCTCCTAGTGATGCTGGAGCAGATCTCCCTCAATTTAATGCGCTCGAATTGGTTGTCAATACTGTCAGTGGAGCCTCTAATTAATTTGATGTGATATGTTAACGGCCATATGTATGTCTGCATGCTGTATCCTGAATTATTGCACTCACTCTGATATATGGTGTGACAGAGGCTCAGGGTGATCTGCTGGACAGGGTCCCTGCAGAACCATGTAAAGTGGGCCTGGCTCCTCTGTCATGGTGGCCCACAGGCCTTTTACTGGCAAAAAATATTTTATGCCCCTAAAAAGAACATTTCTTTGCTCTTTCTCTTACTTTCATTGAGATTTTTCAGTGAATTTAGGACTCACTGTCTCATAGTGCTGTTTAGGAAGCAGAAAAAGTCACCCCTGCTTGAATGTGATATTTAAAGTTTAGAGGGAACACACTTCATTTTACAGCTCAGATTAAAGCAGTCTCCTGTTGGTGATGTAATGCATGAATACTAAACATGAAAAGAGAGGACAAGAGAGAGCACCCTGCAACCTATTGACAGGATAAGCCATGGGCCTGCTTACCCTTGATCATTATTTCTGCATCAGCTTTTATCAGTCATAAAACAACTTTGCCTGTGAAAACAATATGTTTAAAAGCTTATGATAGGAACATATTTTTTCCCAATGCCCTTCTTGCTAATCTATTTATTATCACAAAGATGGACATTCCCTGTGTCAATTTTATGCATTGTTGATATCTGTTTAAAGGCAGAAATGCAACTTCATCCACATTTGTTTTCTCTTATTTCCTTTGGCATATGGAACTTGTGTAGGACTGACTTTAAGAACGACCTTTTCAAACATGGAGACATTCTGACAAGTCCTAACATTATCCTGCATTATCTTAATATCATCTTCCAGTGCACTGACAAAGGCGTATGAGGTATCTCTGTCCTTATCAGCCTCAAATACAGATTGCAGGACATAAGACTTGTGAGACCACGGTTTTATTTATCGTCAAGGATGGGAACCGATGAAGCAACCCATAACAGTTCCAATTTTTTATTATTTTTTTTTTACTCACTCTCACCATAATTGTGTATTTGTTCAGCACAGTAAAAATATTGCATGTTTTAGAGGAAAATGAATATTGATGCGTATAAATGTTTCAGCTATACTGCTTCCACATCAGTCACACGGCTGCCACATACATCACCGCAAATTCATTTTGCCGACTTGTGCAGAGGCTGCCTACGAATAAAGACACGCGGCTCAAGGTTCCCGTTGCACTCTGGGTACGAGAGGTTCAGGCAAGAAATCAAAACAGGGTGTCAATCTTCATTGTTCATATAATTTTGTTGCATACTCAGTCTGAGGCTAAAGTCTGCAAGTGTTTACTTGCAATTTTTTTACTCATTGTTTCTGTTGTAACTGAGGCTGATGTTTTGAAATAAATATGTAAGTTACGAAATGTGTCATTTATAAAATTGGAATTATCATAACAACCACAAACTTAATTAAGTTAGAATGAAGGGGACACAATTTAACCACCAATCCAGAAGGAATGGATTTTTTTTAAAGTATTAATTTGATATATTTCTTGATACATATAGTTTTTGTGGCTTAAATACATGTGAAGAGTTTTCTTTCCTGTAGCATCGTTTTTTTTTTGCATCTTTTTATCCATGGTACCTCTCCAGTCAAAAAACATTAATTTAATCAACATTCCTTTTTCTTCTTTTTGTATAAAATGTCCAGTTTTTTATACAAGCCGCCCCCCTTCCCCCTCCTTTGCCACAAACTGATAACATTGCTGTATTTTCAGTATAAAGAGTATAAATTGAGTAGACTGAACACCTGCAAGGTTCAGAGTAACTGTACAGCGGTCCATCTGGAACCAGTCCTACTGCATGTCAGACACGCCTGGATTAATTACATCTATGTTAAAACCTGGGCACTTCAGCTTTTTTTACCTTTTATGATACCTTCAATTTAATTAATCAGTTGATAGTAACACATTGTTTTACTGTGATTATAATAATAATGAGTGCTATAACACCATAATTTAGCCAAATTATTTTCATCATGTATGATTATATTCGCTTTTCTTTTGTGTTTCTATTATACTACTGAAATTTTACATTTCTTAACTTGCTTCGTGCACAGTCTGTCCTCAAAGACTTGCTTTGCTCAGTTCAGATGCAAGGTAATTGTAAAATGCACAAAGGATTTCTGAAGGGTTTTAACAAACAAATCACATACCAGACTCAATTAATTCAATCTTTTTTGAACACTTGTCTGCTTTGAACTTTTTCTTTTCAATTGATGGTATTTATGACAAGGTAGCTAGCCATTTGGAGTAGTGGGAAGTCTCCTATAGAAGGAGATGAATAGCTAGCAATGTGTACCGGTTTTATATCACAAACCATCCTCCAAATCAAGTAATTGAGATAAATTATTGATGCTTTTTGAATTATTGTTTGAAAAGGGAAGAAATCTAAGACATCTGCCTCATCAGTGTGTTGTTTTAATGTGCTGTGTAACGCTGTTTCAGTGTTGTATACATAATTCATTCTTTCATTCACTTTGCATTATATAGTGTGAAAGGTTTCAAAATTGCACAATAATACTGCTATCTCACTAAATTAAAAAAGGACAAAGAGCTGATCTCATAGATCATAGATCATACATGGTTAGACAGGCGAATAGATGGACCTGTCAGTTTATTTCTGACCATGGACAGTCTACTAGCTAAATAGTAAAAACAAATAAAGCTAAGTTCTGTGAGCTACTGTATTCAAGTGTAGTATTGATATTACAGAGGCGATATCTGACATTTCAATTGGTATTGTTTTCACACAGATGTGTTTATTGCTAAACCACACTTAAACATAACATTTGTATGGATTTGTTTGTCCAACAAGTTAAGGATGATGGTTGACTGAATGTAGCTGGTGTTATAGTTTCCCTGTGGTATGTCACTGCGATGCTTACCATGCACCTGTATAGGATCTGAAATATTACACTCATCATAATACAACACACACCGCTGTAAAGGATACTCATGAAATGCCCACCATCCACATTATTTATTAGAAAAAACACAATACAATTACTAAACTTTACACAAATGTATCACAAATATTATAATAAATCCAAATTTCAACCTTAAACACTCTTGAGATTAAGATGACAAATGCACAATACTGTTAATTTAGTTTATATGAGTCCAGTGGATGATTACATTTCATTTCAGAGTGATATGTACTTTGTAAGAGCTGATTTTGCATAAAATACTTTACTTTCTAAAACGCCTAGAATTTTTCATCCTGAAATTAGAGAGTAGCTGATACAAAGACCCTTAGGGTCATATTTTAATATGAAATGAATGTTATGTGAAGGCTATGACAAAAGACTTCTTTTTTAGTTAGTACCTTCACGGTGTGTCTTTCACTGTAGTGTTATCCAACTTATAAAACATTCCCCTGTGGAAGTGATAAACAGCACTTATGAAATACTCACATTCTGGCACAGTATTAAGAATACCCCATCTGCTTGTCACTGAAAGTTATGTCATAACCTCGAAATGATCTCACATTGGGCCTGGTAGAAGTGCAGACGATGTGACAGCCAGTTCGGGGTAAACAAAGTGAAAATGCTGTGCGCAGGGGGCAGCAGTTTTAGCCCTTAATGTTGCAACCATGTTGTTTTTCACAGACAATAGCCAAGTTGACTGGAGTTTTCTGGGCATGATGTTTCATTATGCATGAATATGACTAACATGTGAAAGTGTCTGTTCCAACAGCAGACAGAGAGAGCAGGGCACTGGGAGAGGGGGAGGCCGGAGCAGTGGTGTTGCAGAACAGAGGGAGAGGAAGAGAGAGAAAGAGGCAGGCAAGAAATATAGTAAGAGAGACTGAGGGAGGCTGTGTGTGTGTATGCAAGTTTGTGTATCAGTGCAAGAGAGAGAGGAAGAGTGAGAGAGCAAATGACCTGTGTATGCTGTTGTCTAATTGTTTATAAAATGAAACTAATGAGATTGGGAGAACACCGTTACCTGATATTAGGCTGGATTTTGATGAGTGAGGCAAATTGTCTGGTTAACAAATGTAAAGGCATCAGTTTTATTGATACAGGTTTGTGTGTATGTGTGTGTGTGTGTGTGTGTATGAGCGCGTGTGTGTGTGCGCACGAAATGAATCAAAGCGGAGGAGATGATGAACAGTTTCTGTAGAATTCTGTCAAAGGTTAAGAGCTAGTTATTTTTAAGAATGACATGAATCTCGCCGAGACAGTGATTGCCTAAATGACCACTGTAATTACCAATTACTTCTTGAAGCAGAGAATATATTCACGGCATGTAGCCCACTAAATACAGACAGGCATTAGCCCATTTACGTACTAATGCACATAATTTAGATCCTGAAAAGGGCAGATGGGAACACAATGGAAGATATAATAGATACCATCTAATATCATTCCAAAAGAATATTGGATTCATTGAAGATGAATATTACTTTGCGTCAGATTGTTTTTTTATAAAACAGTCAAAATATATTTCATCTCTCCCTTTCTCCTTTTTAGTTTTTTGCAGTAATGGTCATTAGAGGGGGTGCTGTTGAGAGAGAGAAAGGTTCCTTGGTGTGAGGTGTGTGTCGGGATTTTGGCCCTGCACTGCTGTTGCAGAAGGAGAAAAAAACAAAGACGGGGAGAATCTTGTAGTGTGGCGCTTGACAGGAAGCCTGCTATGATGAAGCCGGCTAATGCAGTCAGGAACATCAAGCCCTTCCACTCTGAGGAAAGTGATGCCGAGTACGAATCAGAGGAAACGTGTCGCACCCATCGAGAACCCTCTTTCTCTTCCCGCCTTCCTCTCCAACAACTCCAAACTCCAAAAAAGAGAGAGGGAGAGAGAGAAAGAGAGAGAGGTGGGGTGAGGGAGAGACGAAAGAAAACAAGGAGGAAAAAGTGTATGACAGGCTTGATTGGCGAGGGTGCATTTTCTAAATTAGATGTAAACTGCATCGCACTGCATCTTCACTGAGGGACTTGTAGGGGTGTTATGAATAAGTAAAAACGACAAAAAGGCAAAAACACAAACAAAGGCGGGCGCAGGCGAGGCGCGAGAGAGAGATGTTGGGGATAATGAGTCTGCTCCTCTTCTCTCTTTCTCTCTCTCCGTCACCCTCGGTGTCAGCCCGCTCAGGATAATAAGGACACGTATCTGTGCTTGATGTAATCTTGCTGTCCCTTCTCTGATAAATACTTTGCACATGTAGCTGAGGGTTTGTGGTCAGCCCAAGAGTTTAGAACGGGGTCAAAAAAGGCCTGGGTGGTGCAGCGACAGTGGGGTGGGGTTTTGGGGGTGGGTGGGGTTGTGGGTGGTGGGGTGTTGGGGGGGTTGGGTTTTGTGGGGGTTGTTGTGGCGACGGGGAATCGCCTTTTGAATCGGGGAAAAAAAACTTTTGAGCGTGTGACATCGTCCCTTCTGCAAAGTCATGTCCGTGCCGTTTGTCCCCTTTCGGAAAGGGATTAGCTTATTCTGTGAGGGGTTTTCTTTAGTAGGCGCTGGCAGAATACATAATGCAAATCCATAGGGGGATGGATTCACATTGTAATAGTAGTAATAGCTTAAAATAAAACAGCGGCTGAAAGGACGCCCTCCCTCCCACAGCCCGCATCCGTTCCCTTAATCATGGAAGGATTCCGGATTAAAATAAAAACAAGGATATTTTTAAGTAGCAACAATAAGTGCTGTATGTGTACTTATGTTTATTTCTTTAGAAAACTGCCTGTCATCTTCTGCCAAAGCAGTTTAGCTGCATTGTCAGTCCCCTCTACTCCACTGGCTGCTCTGTGACATCCAGCCTGTTTTTCAAACAATACCTGCTGCCATACAAACATGCCACTTTTAGAGAGTTGGAGTCAACATTTTTGACTGAGCTTTTTGCACTTGACTTGAGCATTTTTTTTTTTTTTTTTTTTCTTTTTTTTTTTTTGTTTTTGTTATTCACAGATAAAGTCTGGCTTATCCCCATAGAGGAGAGTGTTCTTACAGTACTACAGCATATTGAGTCTGTTTTACCCCAAAGGGTTAAATATCTCTGTAGCTGTGTGCACATCATATTTGATATACGGAGGATGATTTTATTATTTTTTTTGTAATTATTATGAGGAAGATATAGTCATTTTTCTCTTAAATAAATGACTATTAAGGTGGTGTTGTGGTGTGGTACCCTGATGGTCAGCACACACGCCTGGAATGCCAAGTGTCCAGAAGATGTGACCAGTCTGAATCTGAGCTCGCCAAATACTTAGCGGGGAGTCACAAACCGCTCAAAGCTGACATTTGTGCTTCCAGGAGGCAGACAAACAAAAACTCGTCTGATATTCTGTCTCCTCCGCTTCCAAAGATGCATCTCCTCTGGTCATATTTCATTGTTTTCAAGATGTAGAAGATAGTGCATGGTTTATTTTATTTTATTTTTTGTTTCATACACAGGTCTTAAGAGGGCTCTGGTCTTTCTCTTCATAAGGTTTAAGATGTTCCTTGTCATAACTGCATCATGTTCCCATTTGAATTCTTCATTCATGGTGACTGGTAACGATTCATTCGCCTGCACTTAAATTCATATGCTATACATAAACTACTTAGAGGCTACACATTGCCATGATTAAGGACATGAATTAAATGACTAAATAATAATGCATAATGATAATGAGGAATATTTTCCCCGCTCTGTGACTATACCATTTTCAAAGCAAACTCTACAGTTTCTTTCTCTGTATGAGCTAAGGAAGAAAATTGCTGATGTAGAGCATTGTTTTTAGTCTGATAGTTTTTGAGTTCATTGAATGGGACCAGGTTCTTGTTAAGTCTGAGAAACTGATTGCTTTTATGTTCTGCTGCACCGAGTTTCTATTTCACATTAAATATATAAATAAACTTAAAGAAAGAGAGGGAGGGAGAGAGAAAGGGGGGGCTTTGCTATGAAGAAAAACAATATTCTGTTGAAGTCAACAGAATAATGTATAATGCATTTGCATGTGCTTTTTTACAAAAGACCATATATAATTCATTTCATTAAAATGTGAATGCTCAGATCACATCACTATTCTTTATGCATTTCCCTCTTTTAAACTGTTGCAGCAGCAGCTGTCCTTAAAATGTATAATAGAATAGGTAAAGGTAGGGGCTCAAACCCTGCTGACCTTTAACCTTTAACCTATCTGATTTCATGAAAAATTTACTATGCCAAATTATGCACTTTACGCAAAAGTAACCTAAAAAGGCAAAGCCTGAAATGGAAAGCACTTATATTTGGTAATGCAGTTTAAAGAAATTAACCTCAAATAAATTAACAAATCACTTTAAAATGTAATGTAATTGTATTCAGGTTTAATTGGTTAATTTTTGACAGTGTACAGAAAACAGTATTAAATTGTAACAGTTTTATATTGGGAGAATTTTCGTTGTCCATTTTTAATTCTGTCACATTTTCTGAGAGCAGAGGTGAGTTACATTGCATTGATATGCACACACACACATAAATATACATATATACATTTATATATGTGTACATGTATTTGAATATTTACTAGTAATTACTTTGAACCCTTACATATATTCCTACAATTTAATGTTATATAATTTTATGAAGTGTCAATTATCTGAAAACTTTCATATCTTACATAATAAAAGAAATAAGGCTTCATGGGTCTAAAGTAATATACAGTTAAAATGAATGCCAGGCTTTTATGCTTTTGCACATCACCATATTATTGCTGGTAATACGGCATAAATCCAGCAAATACAACAAATGTATATTTTATTGCATTCCGTGTTGTAATTATAACAGCGGAGTCAATGTGCCTTTTCCAAACAGTTCTCTCAGGTTTACAGCGGACTGGTGATTTTTCTTGTTCATTTTACACTTGGCCCTTCTTTGCGTGGTAGCTTACTGTGCTTATGAGTGCTGTGCTGTGCTTCAAATAATTGTTCTTTTCATAGTAAGAAAGGGCATATCAATTAAAAATAAATAGTCTCCGCAGTTATTATGCTACCACACAGTGGTGGAACTGCTATTAAAGATTTTTTCTCTTTCTCGCTCTCTCTCTTTCTCTCACACAAAGACTGAAGGTATTTATTCGCAGCAATGTAAGCACATTATATTAACCTACTTTCCCCCCCCACCCCCCCACATGCTTATTCATGGACAGTTACATAAAACACAGAGTAAGAAAACACAAAGAAAACTATTCATCCTCAAGTCTAAACTTTTAAGCTCACTCAATTGTTCAATTGTCGCTGTTGCATTATGAAGTGAAAGGTGAATATTTATTTTAATGTTGGGTGGAGGCGTAGGTCAGTTTGGGAAGGAATACATTTTGGGGCAGGGGTTGGGGGCATGTGGAGGGGGCTTCAGAGACAAAATCCCACAATGGAATCTGTGTTAATAGACCAGTCAGAGAATATTCAGTGGAAATAATTTAGCCCTGGCTTGTTTTTTTGTTTGTTGTGTTTTGTGTGTGATTTATTTTCTGCTGTTGGCAGTGTGAGAGAGCTGGCAGGGTGTTAGCGGTGGCTTTCACCTGCCCCTGGGCTGGCTGCCCTGCCGTAGTGGCTCCCGGGCCTGGGGGGCTGCTGTACACTGCACCGCAGCCATGGAGGGCCTTTCCACAGGAAACACAGGCCTGCTCCTACACGCGCTCTCTGTCTCTCCACCAGCGCTCCATTACCAGCGCAACCTCCAGGAACACGCTCGCTTGTCAGCCCTCCCTGATTCATGCGGCTCCGGTGAGAGAGCTGTGATTGCCGATGTCACTGTGCCCAGAGGAGCTGAACACGGGTTCCAGTGATAGAACGTTGATTGTGAGCAGCGCTGTGCTTACCCTGAAAGCAGTAACCATGCAGCCATGCACCCAGCTGCTGCTCTAGGGCTGAAGTAAAGCAGTGTAGGCTTGGTTTTTGTTTGGATGGGAAACCTCTTGGGAAATCCTGTTGTTGGTGAGCCCATAGTGGGCAGTCTTCCCTGTAGACCCTAATAAACCCCAATGCCCAATTGCAATAACAGATGCTGTAGGGAACTGTGTTTTTCAGATAAGACCTTAAACTGAGCTTGTGACTCACCTGTGGTCATTATATGTCACACTGGTATTTTTTCATGCGGCACAGGGTTTCCTAGCAGTTTTCCAAGCAAAATTCCCACCCTCGCAAACCCTTTCCAGATAATCACCCTCCAGTTTAACTGGCTCAGTTAGTCCCTCCATCTCCGCCTTTGCCGATGTGTGCAGAATGTCCTGGCGCAAAACGACAATCATGCTTCACCCAGCCAGATCTTACTTACACATAGGTGATAACTCAGGTGAACTTCAATGTGAAACAGTTTGTTTTCTTTCTGTAATACACTACATAAATGCAGTTAATTAGCCCACTATTATTGACAACACTGTTCCTATCCTAAACACAACGACTGTGGAATTATGACTTACATGTGCTGAACTGTGTGTAGTGAGAAACAGAAAACAGTGACATGCCCGCAATGCCATTTAACCCACACCTTGCATGGGCTGTCTGGCCGGAAAGAACATTACTTTTCCATGATGTTACCTGCAACCAGCACTGCAAATGATGACAGTCTATGCTCTCATCTACCACAATCAGAAAGGCAACATTGACTTTCCAGCGCTGAAGATTTCCTGATAGAAAACAGATATACGACTTGTTTCTTGATCACACTTGTGTGTGATCAGGGATGGAGGTATGTCTCTGTATGCCTTGTGTGTTTGTTTCCTTGTTTCTCAGAGGCTAGCAGCAGAAAAATCCCACCACTGCTCAGTTCTGTGGAGGCCAGTGCTATTAATGATAGCTAGTACCACAAACATGGGTCAGCATGGAAAAAAAGAAGCCAATGGAAAACCACCTGGAACTGGATTCAGCTCTGTAGTACCAAAGGGGTATTAGAGAGCTGTGATAATCAGCCCTGTCCTCTAGGGGGAGCAGCAACCCCCCAATTCTCCAGGGGATGAGGTCATGCCCCCAGCCTGGTTCAGCCTAGGCCATCTGTGTGTGTGTATTAGCCCTCATCAGCATTTCTCTGCCTTCTGAGTGAGTCTTTATCTTACTGCAAAAGAGGCAAGATCTCTGACTAATTTTTAATTTTAGCTTTGTTCTGCGCCTCTATTCATACATAAAAAAGAATAAGGAACACAAACAAAACAACACACAAACAAATAGAAAAGTGACTAATAAATCTGAATCTGGCATAAACTTTCATTTTTGAAAATTATGAAAGTATTATGAAAGTACAACAGCTGTGAAATTTTGAGCCTGAATGTCACATCCTAACTTTGAACACTGTTCTGAACGCAAGGTATTGTTTTGTGAATACTGTACATACTTAGTTTCATAACTCCATAACTCACTGCTTATCTATATGCTTATGTGTGCACTACCTTTCTTTCTCTCTCTCTCTGTTTCTCTCTCCATACACACACACACACACACACACACACACACACACACACACACACACACACACACACACACACACACACATACATATGCTTGCATATGTCCAGAACAGTTAACATACACAGTGCATACGCAGAGTATAAAATGGTTCCTTCCCCCAGCAGACCTCCTCACCACGGCTGACTGTATGAAGATATCTGTAGATGAGCAGGGCTCAATAAGCACAGAAGGAGGAAGATGAATAGTCGTGCCGTCATTAATTGGCAGAACAATGCAATCATCTTTTCAGCCGCCATTCCCCAGCCTCCTCTCACATCCACTGCAGATCTGTAAAGTGACTGTAAGGCAGTGAGGCAGGGGAGAGGAGGGAGGGGAGCGGGGGGGACCTCAGCAGGATTCCTCACCTCACATCTGGAATGACGCCTCTCCATGGCTGTCACTATACCTGTGCGTTAAACTGTGCCAGCCATGCGCCAGGGAGGGGTGGGAAAGCCGAGGCGCCCACCGGATTACTACTGCAGCAACACATCGTCAGTAGGGTAAAACTCACCGGTCTCACTACTAACGTTCCCTGTTAGTGGGTTGACAACCCTTGTGAATTATGCTTCACGGTGATAGGAAGAGTTGACATCAAAGGGTCAAAAAACAACGTAGTTATACATGCCACAAGACAGATATATATGGGGGAACTTTTCTCACAGCTCCCTCCTAAATCCCAAATTCTTTACAGTGTTTGCCACTGAAATGCTATTGAAAATAAGCTAAGAAAGATAAGTTGATAAATATATGTCATTTTTTAGCACTGGATGCAAATAATCCATATTCAGGGTTGTTTTGACATGCTTAAAGATATATACTATTTCCACAGCATATTTTTATTTTTTTCAGTATGCACCATAACCTGACTAGTATTAAATTCAGATTTAACATATCCTTTGACTGGGTCTGTCTATGAATCGTAAGGTCACATACGTGTCAGACTTAACGCGCTCTGTTAATTAAATGACTGACATCTTTGGAACATGTGCGTTCTGGATATCTGATAAGATTCTGCCAGTCCCGCCGAAAAACTAGAAATCTGTCTATTTGACCTTTTTACCCCATGTGGCTTTTTTGTGTCTGAAGATTTGTTTAGACAGGGATGTCCTTATTTACTGAGATTCGCAGATAAGCAGATGAAGATTTAAATGTAAATGAAGTTAAAGTGGGAATATGTTGTATAAAATAGAGACTCTGTGACCTTCTGTTAGTCCTTCTTTGTGTTGATTTGGCTCTCAGTGTTGCTATGGTGCTGTGCACCGACAGGCTTAAATCACTTTTTGTGTGCGGTGAAATTGGGAAACAAAAGATCTGTTGTCAATATCACTTACATTTTGATATTTTATTAAATATTGCTAAATACATCCTTTAAATACTGTATTTATGTATCTCAGAGGAATATGTGCTTGCCCCTGTATGGCTGAATTGGAGCTAGATCGGCCATTCCTTCCTAAGAAGAATAAATAAATGTGAAACTTGTTGAACTACAGAGTTTAAACCCTTACTGTCAACCCCTGCTCTGTATGATTATCTTAACAAAGTTATTCAAAATATGATAACAGGAAAAAAGATAGATTGAATGGATAATTCACCTACCTGGTTCATGATAACTCCCCCCAGCTGTCCCATAAATATTTTATTGTTCCAAACAAGTCACAAAAATGTCATGTCAAATAAAAAAACCTGCTGTCAACATCACATGATGGTTATTGTTTAGTTATGAACAAAACATCATGGAATATGTTTGTCAAATATCATATTAAGAATGTCCAAAACTAAAGTACTGAAATCGCAGATTTGTTTAAGATTGCTAACATTCCTGATAAAATGACCTGCTCTTTTTTTAAAGGAATATTAAAACCAAGTGACACTCAATGTTTTTGCCCTAACTTCCTCACTTTCGGGGAATATTCTGAGAAGTAGACATTGTTAGCTCATCCCTAAAGATTATCTGGGGACACAAGTGCTTGAACAGTCAGTGTAACTCCATTACTTGATATGCAGATCAACATATTAAGTTGCTTTAGAAAGGGACACACACAGCTAAGTGAGGTCAGCAGACACCAGGCTTCCGTTGCATGTTTGCTCTTATTCACTGTCGTCACGTATTTATTAATGAATAAAAAAGAGCTCTTATATAAACAGAATCGTGGATGTGCTCCTACATGACCTTGATTTAATATGTAGAACAACAAATGAACTGTAGGCTGGACACAGCTGAGTGGTTCATATTAATCTTTTAAAACAGTGATGTACACAGTCATGGTGGAGAACACAGTAAATGGCTGCCAAGATGAATAAACATTGCCAGCATGGCTTCTATACTCTTTACCTCAGTTTAGTGAAACCTTAGAGTTATACATGCTTTTTTACTCCTGAAAGGGTTAAATCAGTATTTGGAACAACTAGATAATGCTAGTGTTCTGCACCTCAATTTTACCTCATAAAACCACAGTAAAATGACAGTGTATTGTTATTATTTGTCTTATTTTGTTGTTGCTGTAGTGGTAGTATATTATTTAACCTATATAGTGCCTTTCATTGATATTTAGGGTCTTTAAAATGGATGCGGAACACTCTGCAACCAGTGTGTACAAATGTAGCACACACCTGGGTGGTTGCAATTGCAGAGCCGCCATTTTGCTCCAGAACGATCACCATACATGAGGTGGAGAGGGAGGGATTTATTTATCCAATTATACTGGGGGATGATTATATGGACAGATTGAGGGAGAGAGACTGGGAATTTGGCCAGGACACTGGGGAACGGCAGTCTAAAACACAAGATAGGGAATAATTTACAGAAAGTAAAAGGAATTTCTTCTTCGTGTCTACCTGGTGTGAATTTCATTTATACCTTTACATTTTCTTGTTTGTAACTACCTCATGCTAGCACATTAATTAATGGTAATGAAAAAAACTAATTTGATTGAATGAAGTAAGTGACAGCTGGTTAAATCACACATTACAGACCTGATCACCATGATCATTTGGCTGTGCAGGTTCATTTTTTATCCACAGAATAACATGTGCAAGGAGAAAATACCCTTTTCTTAAACCTGTGAAATAATTACACAAAGATACTACTTTAGAAAATGTCAAAGTGATTCTAATCTAAACATGAAGCAGCACTTGCGGTAGATAATCAAACAACCAAAAAAAACACAAAAACTCCTTTTTTAATTTGTTAAGCATTTGTTTTAAGTGAAGCTTATCCTGATTTGTGCAGTGAATTCAGCAAATACATACATGCAGAGAATAGATACATTAATATATACATTAAAAAGGAAAATATATTTGCTGAATAAATGTTGTCATTTATTGATGGTTTTTTCCACTTTTATTTTCACTTGTTTTATTATTTTTATCTGTGTGAGCAGTGCATTACACATGAATTGAAAAAAAGCTGTCATTCAAGTTGTGTTGTGGGCGTAATCTAACGTGTAATTGGTTATTAGGTTTAGATTCACGCTTCATGGCAGGAGGATCTAACCAAGGATTAGGGCGTGTGGGTTGTTACTACACAGCTAAATTGCCAGTGTTCATTTAACTCTGACAGAGTTAAAATAAACAGTTCTGAATGATATGTATGGCTCCATTGATTCAGTGTTACCAAAAGGAAAATTTCACATGTACACTAGCTATATGTTTTCAATACTGTTGAAGTAAAAGCAGATTCAGTGTATTTTTTACTCACTTTTAAAATTGAGAATTGTGACATTGCATGGCACAATTGTACTTTTCATGAATTCCATAACTGTAAAACAATATTTGATATAATGTGCACTGAGCAATTTTTTCAGGAAATAGTACCATGGTATTATTCTGATAACAGTATAAATTAGCAGAGATGGGTAGAGATGGACCTGATATGGTTTACATCTGTATAAAATAACATCAAAATGCAATACTGTAATGCTTAAAATATTAACACTGTATTTTAAACACTTCCAATTTTGCTATGCAATGTGACACCAAATGAGAACATTTGATGAGGAATGTTAATGGGGTAATACATATTTTACACAAGTTTTTGAAACCTTGAGTGGGCTAATCAAACATTCACTATGCTAGTTAAGATTTTGTGTGTGACCTACTGTCAAGTACAAGAAATCATTTCAAGATTAACCAGGCCAACGGCAGGTCAGCTGACTCTGATCAGATTCTTCCTGTGAGACTCTTGCAGCCCCTTGTCATGTCCTAGCTTTCTTTATCATGTAACGTCATTTGTATTCATTGTTACTCCTCTTTACCACTGAGAGGGTTTGACATACTTCAGGATCTCTACTTCTACTTTGCCAGAAGTAGCTAGCTAATCACTGCTAGCAGTTATAGCTTAAATATAATTTGAATGAAGTGGTCTCAAGATGACAAACACCAGAGGTGATCCTCCCAACATGAAAATTATTTGTATTTATAGTTGAATCAATGAAAGTTTTGTGATTCATTATCTTCACCTAAACAAAAGTAACTACTGCACAAATTCTGTAGAATATTCACCCACAAATTATTGTATCAGACAGAAGAATGTACAGATTTTCATATCTCAGAATCCCATAATCTCATGTGAAATCTGCTTAAAATTTGAAATACATTTTTCCTCTTCTAAAAAGCTGTTTCTCTTATGCTACTGTAATTGATGTCAACATTCTAGTGAGAAAATTTTAAACATGCTTAATCATGAAATACTATATTATTTCACCTGATCCTCCTGTCCATGAGAATTGTGGGCATTGCATAATTCTGTTTCACTGATAAACTTTCATTCTTTCACCTGTCACTTGGAGTGTCTGTATTTCACCTTTTGAACAAGGAGATCTCCAAGGGTAAGTGTTTGTAACTCATTCTTGTCCTGTCATTACACTGAATTACTGCAGGTGATATTTACCCACCTTTCTACTTTTGCCTTTGTGTCTTTCAGGTCTCAGTGCTAACAGTTTCACACTGAGCAGAGATTTCAACCTAGACATTGGATCTCTACAAGACATGGGTTGTAAATTTATAATACATACTGTAAGTGCAAGTAGCAACACAATCGTACTTGGAAGCTCTTAGAATTTAATTTTCATACCAGTCATGGTCATATGGTACTGAGTGTAAGATGTGAAATGGGGTAACTTCACAAACAGTCATCCTGGAGTAAGATACCTTGTTCTTAAGCTCAAAGGTGTTTTTACTGAATATTCACCAGGATATTTCTTTAAGGGAAATTGACAATGTCTCACGAATGGTAAAGTATGTCTCAGTAAAAATTCTTAATCAAAAATAAAAAAAATATAATAGAAAACAAACAAAAAAACAACTCTGCAGTTGCATAATCCTGCTGTGCGCACAAACTTTTGGGCAAAATAGAAGTTTAAATGCATCAATCCAGTTTATGTTTTCATTCCCTTGCTTGAGTGAGCACCCACTGTGCCAAATGAAAATGCAATTGAAAAGTTGACATTTAACCCTGCTGCAATAGCAATGCAAAACAAAATGGAAAATTCTCATTTGCAGTTGCATTTACTTGTAGTGATCTCATTTGTGTGTAAAGGAAAATTAAAATGCAATCTGAAATGTATTTGTTTTGGTAATCTGAAGATTAATTTCAATTTTTTCCTTTGTATCTTAATTTGGAATTTCCAGCAGCATTCATCTGTTTTTTTATAGGTCAGTTTTGCCACTGCAACCCCTTCACTGGTACATGTGCCTTGTGTGCAGGCAGACTGTAGGTGCCTGACTATCCAGCTGGGGTCGCTGGTATGCAGTGTCAAGAATCTGTCAATCTTTTACCGAATCCCTCCCTCCTTTGGCAACGCGACAGCCAGTTTCACCATAGCGCCGTAGAATTTTATTTTGTGACTGGCTGTATGTGTCACTGGATCTTGCTTCAGTGCAAACCACTGATGGTTACCATGGGAACAGGTCATACCAGTTCATTAATAAAAGCATTAATGCTATGTTTTGATTTTTTAATTATAACAAGTGACATCTTGCAAGTCTGCAAGATCTTGCATCTGTTTATAGGCTTTGATGTATGTTTTTATGCTTGTAAAGAAGATTGTAGGGGACTGTATTCCTGCATGGGTTGCCCCACAAACTTTCAACCACTAAACCAATGACAATTTCTTTTTTAATATAATAAAAGCATTCACCTTAGGGTGTTATTGGACCCCTGTGTATCGGTAAAAGTGCTGTACAAAGTCCTAGAATTTCTTATCTCTTTTTTGTAGACCACATCCTGTAACTCACAAGACCAAAAAGTATAACAGTCTTTTCACAACACTTTTTAAGAGATTCAAATCATGAAGCACATTAAATGTTAAATGCTTTTTTTATTCAGATGTAGCTCTGTAACCATCATGATTTAGTAAAGAAAATACTAAGTTAACAGAACTAATAAGAAAATAGCTTAGCAGGCCTGATGTCAGAATTGGTGGAAACAATGACATTATTGTAATTCACATTCTGCCAACTGTGATAAAGTAAACTTCTTTCTGAAAGCAAGATGCAATGCTGTGTCTTTATGAATTGTATCACACTGAATCACATTTTACAATACTTTCAGAGGTTTTTATTTCAACAAACATCTTTTTAATATTTTTCGAAAACAT
This sequence comes from Albula goreensis, assembly GCA_022829145.1. Classification (NCBI taxonomy): domain Eukaryota; kingdom Metazoa; phylum Chordata; class Actinopteri; order Albuliformes; family Albulidae; genus Albula; species Albula goreensis. The sequence continues at coordinate 10,537,454 of CM040741.1, forward strand.
ATTTGATCATACATATAAGCATCCTGATACCTTTGTGGTCTTTGCTAAATTTTAAAGTTTTTTTCCATTACATGATTGTTAAAAAGAAAAAAAACAATTGAGTGAAAGAATGCTTCTGTGTTATCTCAACAGCTTTTTAAAGGAGCGTGTTTTAAAAGCACTGAGATCAGACAGACGCACGATTGTGTCAGTTTGGGTGGATCACAGAGCGCTGCGTGATCCATCAAAGTGACGCTCTGTTCATGGTGAAGTGGACTAGGCACTAGGGAAAACCATTTTCTTTGAAACGTTGTTTTGAAAGAGCATTTTGAATCGAAACGTCTATTTAATCCATAATATTTTTTTCCCTCTTGCCAATCATTCAATATCAAAACCATCATACCACTCACTGAATTAAATGCATGCTGTACTGTTGACCGTGGGTGGGTGGCTCGTGTTTAAGAGAGAAGTGGAGTGAGTGTCATGAGACTTAATAATAATTCTCTGGTCTTTCAGGAATTCTTGTGAAATTGTTTTTATTTTTCCTTTTTTTATCGGAAGCTGCACTTCGGTAGATGACATTAAAAAATGATATGCCCTGCAATTTGTACACTTGTTGAATGCATTATTAAATCATATTTCTTGTTCTTATTTTGCTGAAGGAGATAAGATATATAATATGTCTACAATTTGGATGACAGTTGATTAAAAATTCTGTAATAGCTTGTTAATTATCAGAAAAAAATAGCAACATGGCTGTAAAAAATGCTTGCTTGGTTAGCATGCTCTGTGAATACACATTGAAGAGATAGCTGACTAGCCTCACTCCATGACATGCTGTATAAAATGCTATAAAATGCTAAAGCTGTAAATGCTAAATTGTCCATTAGCTAAGCACAAAGCAGGCAGGGAACCATACACTCTGACCCCTACTGAAGCTAGCTCTGGCTAACAAGCTAGCTAGCAAAAGAAAAAGCAGCTACCACCTACTACTACCATGATATGGTTCAGCAAATTTTGGCGTTTAGGAATTTTTGTATATAAGGAGTTTTTTCTCACACATTTCTATGTTTAAATGAACAACTTGTGCTTTTGGGATTAGGGTCCATAGCCATTACAAAACAGGAAATCTCTTTGATCTTTCATTATTTATAATGACCATTCTCCTTCTTCTCCCTTTTATTCTTTGCCTTCTTCTTCTTCTTCTTATTATTATTATTATTGTTATTATTGGGTCTCAGATAGTGGTGATTTTTAGTTTTTGAGAGATGTTTCTCAACTTTTAGAAAATGTGGCTAATTGAAACGACATATGGAAAAAGACTAAATGTATAAATTCATCCAAGTCCATTGTCTCTAAAGCTCTCATGTCATTTTGATAAATGACTTTACTGGATCAAACTGTTTTTTTTAGCTGATATTGTACGCGTTCTGGAAAATCAGTGTTTTGTTTTATCTGTATTCAGAATTGTTTTATCTAAGATTCACATATGTACTGGAACATATAAACTTAAAACAGTTCATGTTCCATATATCATTACAGTACAGTTCTGGCAAGAGGTACTCCTACATGTGCTCCTCCATTATGCATCATGACCCTTGACCTATTGTCACATTTTAAAGGTCACCTCACTATATTATGGATATGGTGTGTGGCATTTAATGTCAGATTATAAATTATTGGACTTAATACCATTTTTTTACTTTTTTTTTTTTTTTTTTAGTTTTTCTGGATTTTAGATCAAGTAATCCAGTACAGTTGATTTGTGCTTAAAGTCAAGTTGTAGTAAAATATTACTTGATAATTACCTTTGGTTATTTTATTACTTTTGGTGATTTGTGTCTAATATATTTAGTGCTGGACCTACTGTAACAACCTATGGTTTTACCTAGTCTTTGGAGCATAAAGACTATGTGGATGAGACTTAGCTGATATATAGAAAAATATGAACATAATATATAAAATTGTTTACATACTGGGGTAAGACAGCCTGCAAGATCACATTCAACCATGTCTGCGGAAATGGTTGTGTGCATCCATGCTAAAACTGTCATTCCATCCAGCATGTACATAACATGCTAACATAACTTCTCATTGAAACTGATGTGAGTATTAGCATTCATTGTTGTACTCCTTGGATTTTTGTACAGCACTCAAACATTTCTTGACATACCAGGCAAAGTAGAGTCCTTTTTCCCCAAAGACATTCAGTGTTGCGCTTTTATTCATTTAGATTTTTATTATATAAAATGACTAAAGGAACTGTATAAAAACATTTTTGTCATAGGCAATTGCTTTGTACTGGCACCAGTACTTTAAAAAAAAAATAATACATGTGCGATTACGATCAGGTGAATCATTAAGTATGATCATTACCCACACCTCCTATGTAAATGTGGAAGCTTGATGTCATTTTATAGAGGCAGTCAACCTTGGAAAATCGAGCTGGTATGGAAACAATATCATTGAATCAATACATTTCTTACCTAAGCAATATACGTCACTACATTAAAGTAAACACTCTTAAAATATATTTTTGTTCGTATACATGGAATGGCACTCAGAATTTCTTACAAATTTAAATGTTCTCAATAAAATGTAAGCAACGGAGGAGAGACCATGAAAACACATCAAATTTCAGCTCTCTGACTTGTTTACTGATTCACAGCACAATGGATGCAAACAGAATGCAAATGTTTTTGATTGAATCAGGTGATGCAGAGGCAATTGTTTGGAGAAATGTCCAAGAAATTCATTTGTATCAGTGGGGGGCTTTCTTTATGAGCCTGTGCAACTGAAATCTGTCTTAAACAAAAGCGATCATTGTTCTAAGGCTTGTATTCTTCCATTCCACAAGCGGATGTGGCTGCAACATTAATTTCCTTTCAATTAACAGTAGCTTAATTTTTTTCTACAGTAAACAAGTCAACATGAAAAGATTGATAAAGCATATTCATTTTATTCTGCCATATTCAGTCACCTCTCAACAGGCACTCTCTCGTCATTTGCATATTGCAGTCGTAAGGAGTGGAAAATCTCGGCTGAGTTTGTTTTAAGCTGATATTTTCAAAACCAGTTAACAGAGAATAAAGTGCCTCATGAGGTGTCTTGGGGTATGTGTGATGATCTAGGAACAGGTTATCCTTGGACACATCCTAACCGTGTCCACTGTGATATAAAGGGCACATCTGATCCTGGATCAGCAATTCTACCAAGAGATTCATAAGTGAGCTGGCACCTTAAAAACTGGACAATAATGGCCAACAGGAAGTGATGGCAATACAATCAGAAAGGGAAAAGGAATTTTGAACAATGCTAAGCATTCTTATGCCACAGGCTCTGCATTCTGTTTTTATTATATACTGTAGGTTAGCAATATGTTTTGCTTTGAACTTTGCGAACTACTACTTCAGTTGAAAAATACTTATTTTGATGTTATTGCAAAAGAAAAATATGGATGCTCTTCTTAAATATGTCTTTGATGTATATTACATGGTATTTGATTGGAGTGATTGTATAGCAACCTGCATTTTTATGCTATACTTGCACACCAAAATGGCCTGATGTGTCTTAGTTGGAATATGTTCACTGGATCTTTTGACTGTTAACTGAAGCTTAGTTTTACATGGTAGGCTTATATCTTTTCACCTTTACCTCTCCAACTGAATAACCAAGTGGACTCAGCAATGACAGGTCTAAGGAAGTGGCTGGAGACTAATTCGTCAGCATTCTGACAGCTGCCCTCTAGGAGTCTGACCAATGGCAATGGGTCAAAAGAGCCCCTGGCATTGGGATTGCTGTGACTGTAAGTCTCCAGATAGTAAGGCATGAGTGTACCAAGATCTTTGATTGTCAGGCTTTTTAGACATTTACTCAATAACTCCAAGATGCAAGAACCACCTGACAGTCACTGGACATTGAAGTCATACTGAAGGCCACCTGACAAAAACATCTCAGATGTTTTGGGCTTGAAACCCAGAAAGAGGCCTCTGCATTCACTCAAAGGTTCAACTCATAGACTGAGTCACAGAATCACTCACCTGCTGAGGAGAAGATCTGACCTGGCTTAGTTTACAGGTTAAATGGTGTTTGATTAAGTGTGCTGGACAGTTTTCTGGTTTTACTGATTATGATTGCAAATGCAAATTATGCCACGAGTGGAATCACTACCACATCAACTTCTCCAAAACATTCTCCTGAACTGTGCAGTTTTGTGGACCAGTGGAGTGCTACAGCCGTGTTACAGGGATGTTATTGCCCACTAGGCTTGTATTTTGTACCAGTTAATATTTTCCAATAATTCCACTATTATAACTGAAGTGTAAAGCATCATGATTATGATTATGATGATGATGACGATGATGAAGATGACACATTTTTCAATGAATTTATCATTTGGCTGACGGCTTGATCAGAAAGATTGTCAGAGAACTTAAATGTTCCGGTTCAGAGCACAAGTAACAGATGAAATGCAATCAACCCAGTAAAAAGGTAGTATAGTTTAAAAGCCTCCCCTTTGTCAGTTGTAAAAGCTACTATGCAACATTCAGCAGCAACAACAACACTCAATTTTCTAATTACACATAAGGAAGGACACCGGTTAGGATGAAGCAATACCAAATTAAGGCTTTTATTTAATTTCTGTGATATCATTATGGGGTCACGTTGCAATGTATAATATGAGACAAATTGAGTTATCCTTTTGTATGCTCATTTCAAAGGATATATATGCTGTTTCTATGCTCTTATGCTCAGATGTTTTGCAATACACATTGCCTGATAAGTGTGTTAATGTTATGCTCATTGTTAATGGTGGTGCAAGGAAGTTTCTATTTTACAGTCAAACAAAACAGAGTAAAAGCAAGTATGAGCAGTAACACACATTTGAAATGAATGCCGTTAATGTGTACACATTTTAGTTAAGGCAGGACAGCTGACTCAACAGCTGGGTTGGGCTCATCTGTAACCATTTTACACAAGTGGCAGGATTATTTTGTCAAAATGGGCTGAAAATGTGAAGTTGTAAAAGAAATTTAATTTATTTAAATAAAAAAACTATAGCGATTACAGAGAGAGTAATGGTAAGCATCTGCAATTGATATAAGGTGATATCAGAACAAGGAGATATTGAAATGAGAGACCGTACAACCATAGGAGGACCACATGTTTTTTTCAGGAGTATCTTCAGTTCCTCATAGGCTCTCATCTGCCTTATCTTAGTTGCAGAGGGACAACGTATCCCAGAGGCACTGTGCTCAGGTGACATCAGGCCTTGATGACATCAGCATTGCGTTTCCAGATCCTTGGTATAGCCCAGGAGCAAAACCTGCCCGTAGTCCACCTGATGTTGAGGAAATGCACTCTGTGTTTTCAAAAGGTAAAGAAATCCTGGAGCAAAGGAAAGGAAATAGGTCAACATTAATCTTTTATTAATCTAAGCTTGTTTGGATGCATCTTTCTATTGGAATGAAGAGCAAAAAGAAAAGGAATTTTGGTTGTTTAATGAAATTTTGGGTAGATAATACTTCCATACAACCTGAAAAATTCTAATTGCATTTTGAAAATCCTGACCTGAGACATTTTACATGTAGGCCAAATGTAAATGAAACAGCGTCATCCACTTTGCCAACATTCATCTCCACATACTGTGCTTGCATTAATGTCACCACTACAGGAAGGTTTCTTGTGACAACTGCTGTTCCAAACCCTTGGTCCATTATGTGGGCTCCAAAAGTTGTCCTTTGTTGAAAAGTCTTGAGGAGATACAAAGCGTTGAGAGAAGTTTTGGTCGAAGAACGCTTACTGAGCACAAAACGCTGTAATTACGAGGATCTGACTGAATATTGGAGGGGCTATTTGTGGGGCTGCCTTCCATCATCTTGTGTTCTCCTCAGAGCTGGGCACAGTAGCCCAGGGTGTGCAAGTTTGCTGATATTCCTTGTTCTTTCCCTTTCTTTTTGACCCTGCACCGTTGGAGGAGTGCCACAGAACTGATTTTGCCGTCTCGAATTTTTTTTTATTTTTGTGACGCCTCATGCAAAATGAATAGAGAAGGCGTCTTTATTGAAATTTGATGTAAATTTAAAAAGATCTTGTCATAAATTATTTTGCCCAGATTCAACCCAACAACGTATGTGGCACTGTTAAAAAATGCATCACCCGAGTCATTATTAGGACAATAGACCACTACCACGTGAAGAGAGCTATGGATTTTTTCTTTCTTTCTTTTTAAATGGATATGCAGGCAGACCTGAATGTTCTCAAGAATACATTGCCTTCATAAATGGCAGGCTGTATTTTAAATTCATATTTCAGTCTAAATGATATAGGTTATTATTTGAATGCTCATTATCATTCAGACACACAATAAGAGCTGGTAATGTTTCCTATAACCCAAGCCAGCAGCGTAATGTTGTTGCTGATAATGTACATGCATATTTGCTTCAGACTGTGATTATAGCCACCCTGAATATAACCAGTTTGATTCTAACACAATGTGACAAAATGCAAAGAGCTGTAAAAAAAGAGATAGTATTTTTCCTTGAGATAACACCTTTGGAGAAAACTCCTTGAAGCATTAATATCCAGACAGGATGTACTGGTAATCTGCAGATTTAAGCCAATAAGGTGCATTTATCTGTGACCCTCAATTTATATTATTAAAGTTAAACTCCATGAAAGTGTGTTTAGACAAAGATGCATGAAGCACCTGCTTTGAAACCCCAAGTGCTCTTAGACGCTTTGTCTCATGATGTGAACTGGATATTAAATATCCTTTATCTTAAATTTCTTTCAGCCTCGGGTAAGCTGATATCTCACTCTGCGTGCTTTATATTGCTATATCATTGTAAAATATACATAAATATCAATGGGATACATTTGTCCAAGTCTGAAAAGATTATGCGCTGCCTGCCTCCCATTAATAATGACTGATACATTATTTGTAAAGTGTGGGAGATGTATAAATGTGGATCTAGTGAGTGGTCTTGATACTGAGAGCTTTTAACGGATGAGCTTAAGGTTAGAGCCGGCCATGAGGTCTCCCTCTGGGATGAAACTCACCTGTATTTTATCTTTTTTTTCTAATCACAGAACTTTCATTACTTCTCGAGCTGAGCCTTAAACCAACAAGGGAACTAGCTCTGGCTTTAGGAAGCCTCCCCAGGGTCCTGGGGGGGTTGATGAAATTAACCTATAGCTCTCTTTTTTCTCCTCACATCTCTCGCAATTACAATAAAAATCTTATAAGCACCGCAATTTATTTAAACTCCACTGCTCGTCCGTCTCGCCCCGTCGGGGGAGACCGTGGAAATCGTTTGGTCGGACCCCCCCCACACATGCACGCACACACACACGCACACTCCCCCCACCTCCCCCTCCCCAACAGTACCTTTCGACTCCTCCAGGGGCAGCCCCACCAGTGAAGAAGGAGCAAGTGCAGAATCAAAAGCACAGCGTTAAGACACGTCCACTTCCCTGGGCCGAACCCTCCAGCCTGGTTTTCGTGTTTCCGGTCTCACAACACTTTGTCAGTTACGAGAGACACTTTCCACTGATACGCCATGAAGCCTGTGAGCCCACACTCAAGAAGGAGGGGAGCTGGGGAGCTTCCAGAAACATTACCATGTCTAATTGTCTGGATAGCAATAATTACGTGACTGCAAGTCTCAAGGGAACAAAAAATTGCAGTCACCATCAAGTTCCATATGAATGAGTGATTTTTGTGACTTGAAGTTGTTATTATGTTTTCCGCTTTTTACATGTTTGGGGTACAAATTCGTCCTGGGGGGCTGGGTGGGGGTGGGGGGGGCACATGGATCCATGGAAAACAAACCCATCTTCTTTATTATGAATAACCTACACAAAAGGTCAAGGGGATGACAATGATATGATGGATGTTACAAGCATCCAATTAAGTAATTCTGAAAAGGAGCCCCCAAGCGCTCTGTGTGCTTATTAAATATAAAACAGCTAACTCAAAAGTCAGAGGTCTATGTGCTTTTCCTTGTGTCCTGTGCAACTAAGAGTATAATTCTGAATTATTCATAGTGTTGATGAGAGGGTCAGTAACGGAGAAATCCTCATTATAAATGTTTGGAGTGAGGCTCAAAGGTCACTCAACAACTTTCCGGATGTCTGAACATTTTCTAACAAGTCGTCTGAATAAAGAGTGGATATCGCAGTGAAATGGAAGTGCGTTCATGGCATGCAAATACCAGCAGTCAGCTAAGCTTTTGATATGTGATGCTTTCTTTATGTCAGTGCTCAGTCTTGCTGCAACATTCAAGTTTGATTGCTGTCAGTGGACTTTGCATTCAGAAAAGATTTCTGTCCTGGAATTTTCCAGGTAAAAAAAAAAATTCTGAATGGAAATTAAGGCACTGCAATAAGGAAACACGGATCTGCTTCTGGAACTCCTCTAATCCCATAAAACACAAATTGACAGCACGAAGGCAATGACACGGGAAGACCAGCTGACATCCCAGCAGCCAGGGAACATTAGTCCGACGCCTTGACCACATAAAACAAAGACAAATGTCCAATATGAAAGAAGTCACTTCTTTTTTTCTCAAGACCACCTCCTGTTGAACTTCTGTTTCATTTTCGTCTTGTATATCTAGACCAAAATTATAGATGATGATAATAATAATAATGTCATTTTGCACCGGAATTTCAGTCATTACCTGCTATAAAGTGCTTCTAATTGATGCCTCTGGAGAGCTAATGATTACAATGCCCTCCAGAAAGATATTATTGCAATATTAACCTTTGTATATACTTTTATGCAGAAGACTCTGGCACATTAAGTGATCTGTAAATCTTTCTTCTTGGGAATGCCATTACATAGAATTGATATTCATAGGTGTGCCCTTTTCTTAATTTAGTATGTCCGGTCTGGTCCCCCCCACCCCCTCATCTTTTGAAATTGATGACTGGAAATTGCCATTTTCCAATGCTTCTACTCTTGCTGCAAAGGTTCTCAACCTTGCTGTGGAAAACTTGCTCTTCATTTTCTGTACTCACAGTATGGTAGCCAAGTGGCACTCTGCTGGACTCCCCCAAATAAGGCTGCCCTTTCCAAAGAACGGCTATTTTTGGAATAAACATCAACCCTGTGATAATTGGACTGAATGTGGGTAACTGTGGTTTAAAATAATCCTGCTGCCTGTTTGTAGCGAACATATCTCACTAACAGATGATGTTGGCTCAGCCCAGCATCTCCTCTCTGCAAACAGAGAGGAGATGCTGCGGCAACGTTACGGGAAGGCTGAGGGAACGTTAGGCGCTACCTCAGTGCAGAAACGACAGACGCGCAGGAGATACATTGAGCCTCTGTGCGTCTGTCCAACAACACTGCTAACGTGTAAGCCCGTGAGGACGACCCGCTTTGCCATTTAATCTTATTTCTAAATCTCACTTTAATATGTTTTTTGTATCCAAGACTGTTAGAGGTAGAAGAAGCAAGCTTTTTGCGTGAGAGATTCCTCAGCCTGACAGAGAACAACAAGTAAATATTTTCTCCTGACATACAGCAAATGAAAACATGATAATTTGGAGGGGATGAGCAATGATTCAACCCCATGACACAGAAAGCAAGTCCAAAGCGGCCACTTTAAACTGCCTGACACCAAGAGCTTAGGAAATGGTAATAAGTCTGTAGATACTCTGACATTTCCTCAGAGCAGCATAACTACTCGTAGAGATCCTGTTGCTAGCTCGCTCTGCTACCTTGCAGCTGTTGCGGTGGCAAGCATTAGCCTCCAGTATGTACCCAGGTACATGTGAATGTCAACACTGCCGTTTTGCTGTCGAAGCCTTCGTTCTTCAGGGTGTCAATTATTGTACGCAGTTAAAATATCTTGAATGTAGCATCAGAGGCCTTGTCTCCAAACCCTTGTGGCAATTAGAGACAATGATTAGAATTATGATGCTACCTTCAACGTGGAAGCAATAGCAATAGTGTAGTGTCCAACCATGTTGAGTCAGGCCAATCATCGGCTCCCTCACAGACTAGCACCTTTCAGGCTGGCGGATACCTCCCCTCTCAGCCCTGGAGAATTCCCAAATACATCAGTCTTGATGACTTATTGTTAACTATTTATGCTTTCTTTTTCTGCATGGTTTCAGTGGTAATTTTTTAACCATTTAATGCCTGTGGTTGTTCATGAAAAAGGCCCGTGTGTGTCAAATGGGCCACACGTGTGCATCAAAGTTTTCACAGCACTAATCTGCATTTATTTAGATCAAGGCCGCAAGTTAACAGTTTAATTGGTTATCTCCCTGGGAAAACATTTTTGGGGACTATTCAAACAGACTGGAAATGAACAGTGGATTTCTTGTTTAGAGGCCTGCACAACATGCACACACAAACCACCAGTTCAAGCATGTTTAACATCATCCAACAGTGTGTAAATGGCATATCATATACTCACACAAATAGTGGATGGTCCTTCAAGTTTGATACATATTTCTGAGGTTTAAATGAGCAAGTAGCAGCTGCCAAATACTCAGAATCACAGCTTTATTTTTCTCAAGCAGGGTTATGAACTGTGTGTTCTGTGGTTAAGATTAAATCGAGTTTTAGGCTTGAATTCAGCATATTGTTTCCTTAACATTCAGAATTAAGCGTAAGGCCTAGAATTTTGCAATAGAAAGCACAATTTGGAAAGATATGAACAATGGTGGATCAACATGTTCATTTATTATTTGTTCAAAATGAAGGTCCAGGGTAGCTTGAAACCAGGTGTTTTGTTCACAAAACCACCCATTCTGTGGCAGTACTTACCGCATTTATATGTCTTTAAAGCCCCTTAGACTCATCCTAATGCTTTTCAGATGATGTGTCACATATTTTAGTTTAGTTAGTAAAACGGAGATCCAAGTTCAAAAATTGACATAATTACATTAAAAGTATGGATATTTTTGGTATAAAAGTTAATTTTATGACTTCCTCCTGAATGAGTTTGCCCTGATGCAAGCTCTGTGCCTGCATACTGCGCATATATTTTGTGGCTACACTATTTATAAAGCCATTAATTAAATGGGGGCGTGTTACTTTTCTGATTAGTTCCACAAACTTGTATGTCACCACTCTGTGCTTCAAATACAATCAGAAGTTAATTTTGTGCGTGGCAGGCCTTTAAAAACAGAAAGGTAACAGAGGCAGGTAAGACAGGTGAGTTGTTGGTCATGTTAAAAGTTCAATCGCTAATCCTAGGACTTAGCTGGAGGGCAGAATCTTCAAATCTTCCACAAACGCTGACATCATGTGTCTTTAGCACCTGAAAAAACAGGACAGTTCGGACCATGATGATGGGACCCAGATTCAACAACAATCTTGGATCTCAGCTGGACGGCAGGCTCTTTAGACCGCCTACAATGATTCTGAAAGATAACTATGAGTTTGTCAGGAGCAGACACCTAACTGCGGCACGCAACACAAAATAAAAGACAGAAAGATACAAGTGTGTCCACCGGTGAAGGCACCAGAGGTCTGAAGGTTCTAATTACGTACTAATATCCACCAAGGAGGTCATTTGGAGCCATTAACAGGCGGCTGTAGGTAGTTAACGGCCCACGGCATAACGGAGGCTCGTTAATGCTCCCACGGAGGCCGTTAGCGCTCTGTCACGAACGGCAGCCGGCTCATTATTGTGATTAGAAACCAATTGATCGGTAATAGTATAATAAGAGTGCTTGCTAGAAATATGGACTTTGGTTGAGCGATGGAAGAACAAGAGGAGCAGTTGGAATGGAACAAGACCTGGTTTTGGAGGCAGTTCCAAGCTGACCTTACAAAACCCCTAGAGTAGGACATCTGTGAAAGTGCCTTTTTTAAAACCGTTGACTCAAGAGCAATATTCAGTTTTTGCCTCTTTATGACTACTGGGTCACAAGTCATTTATGTTCGACCACATTTGTTTGTGTGTATGCGTTTGTTTGTGTGTGTGCATGTGTATGTCTGCATACATGCACATGATCATGCATGTGTGTGTGCGCGTGCATGTTCATGTGTGTTTGTGTGTGTTCCCAAACCCAATGACAAGAATGTAGAGTCTAATTACAAACCAAACCTCTAATTGTTAAGCAGAGCTTTCCTGCATAACAATTAGAGCTTTCTTCTTCTGCGTCTTTTGCGAGGTTGCTGTTGTCGTTGTGAATTGTCGGGCTCACAGTAGTTTCTTTTAGTAAGACATATAAGAATGATTAAGCCTATCAATTTGGAGATATTTTTAAGCATGCAGTAGTCATTATTAAGTCCTGTGTGCTGATCATTGTAAGCAATAAATTCAAGTCAGATGTTTTCATTTAGATATTTTTCCTGTAGAGGTTTTGATTCAGATGATTTAAATTAGCATCCATCCAGTTATCAGGCATAGATCATATACACAGCTTTCAGCGTTCACTGAGTTTCAAACCAGTTTTGCCAGTGTGCCAAGGCATTTTCTAAACTGCTGTATATGGAACAGGACAATAAGCACCCAAACTAACCACATCTTAGCAACATGCTGACAGTTTGAGAGTTCAGCTGTAAATATTTGCTCCAACCAAATTTTTTTCATGTCATTGTTAAATCTTGAAATGGTCGTGTCTGAAAAGTCAAACACATATGTTTCAATTCACGTAAAAAATAAAACAAAACAGCAAACATATATACAAACAATATGCGCCGAGTGAATTTTTAAAAATATAGAAATGTTCATATAATCACCAGCATGGCTTGTAGTTGTGACGTGACATATGAGAGCTTTCATTTCTTTTCACAATTTTGAGACTTTTATCATTCAAATAAACTTTACCATTTGGACAAAATAATTGTTTCTGAAAATCTAATTTTTAAATTTACTCTTTTAAAATGATATCATTGCTGTGTAGAACTTTCAGTACATTTCTTGGCCAAAGGACAGGAATTATTATCCTTTAGGATCCTTTTGGGAACCTCACTTTTAAAAACAAATGCATTTCCCTTCAGAACACATTTTTTGAAGACTCATATAAACTATGTTCAGTCAATCTTCTCTTCACTTTTGTCCAATATAACCCCTAAAGTTTTCTCACCGATGACATATTGTTGCTGCAGCCAGATTTCATATCCAGGATGTTACCACAACGCTGTGAGAACGTTTGATGCATGCTGTCCACAGCAGTGGAAAGAGAACAAGCCATGCTATTCTGTGGATGTCCCTGGCCGGAGCTCCCTCAGATACGTATATCCAAAAGTACACAAAAAAGAGCCTAACGGAATAACATCTTAATTCATTTGAAAGTGAACAGTGGTTTGTCTGTTTTGAAGCATGCTTTCTTGGATCGCTTCCAAACTTGGGTCAAAAGCAGAACCATCTTCACTTCTAATCATCTGTGCACCCTGACATATTTCAGCACTGCTTTTGTGGATATTCCAGTTTATTTTTTATTGATGTTTTTTTAAAGTTGCCTTACATGCACACATTTGTTTTAAAAAAAGCATGGCTGACATCTGATTTCACAAAACCAACATAATAAAAAGTAATCATGGAAAAAAACACTTGGGGTCTAAATGTTATGTGTCTAAATTTAACTGATAATTATTTACTTTGGGACATGTCTAAAAGAGAAAACTAACAATGCTGCAAACAGTAAGTGAATAGTTTTATCACATACATTACTTCATAAACTCATATTTTATTGATCACACTATTTCATACAAAACTTGAACAAATTGCATGTGGTAGTCCACATTTGTCATTTTATTAACCTTTCTCCATATGTCACTCTTGATCTTTCATTCATTGCATTGTATATAAACATTAATGTATATTTCTGATTAAATGGTATAATATATAGATTAAAACACTACTGGCTGTATTTAAGTCCAAACAGCAGGCCTAATGCTCATTAAGGGAAACAAGTGGAACTGGAGTTCCAGGAATACTCTTGGAATTCAGCTTCTTACAAAAGGCCATACTGTACACATACTGTACTATTGGCTACTCTGGACAATTATAACGAAAAATATTCGAGAATTTAAAAAAATAGTGGAAAACGAAAGAAAGAGAAGTCACTGTGGAGGAAAAACTGTCTAAACTTGAATATTAACTTTTTTAAGGACACCAATTAATTTTTAACCCACTACAATTAGCTAACTATTTTAATTCAAAAGGAGACTATCTCTGGGAACGGTCGCTTATTAACTATATTTGAATTAAATTGTGTCATATTTTTCAAGTTAATTTTCCTGGGATCACCTGTTGCTACAAACCAAGGCCTTTATTGAGTCACGTGGATGAGCAGCAAAAGTTTTTTTTTTTTCTTTTAGAAGACTTTCATTTCTCTCTATTGAGTGACAATCCGCAGGAAACCTAAAGCGGGAATAAGAGCCATTGTTAATCGCTTACACGATGACACACGAATTTGGCGATTACATGCAATATGTATAATAACTTCACTAAATAAAATTTGGACCACTGTAACATAGGCGACATTCTAAAGCACTCAAGTACACTTCGCCTTTGTGCTATGCTACAGCCTTCATCAAAGCACCAATTCATTTACCCCAGCATATATCTGAAAACACAAACTCAATGTATATAATCGTCAATCTACTTTCACGCTTAAGTATAACATCCCCCATCTGTACATATGCACAGACGTCAGCCAGCATTGTAGGACTGTTTGCTTGCATATTGGATATCTCCCTACTATATTGTTTAAATTTGCATGTTTAAGTCCATATGGCAACTTCCTTTTGACCTGCTTTCCCATCCCCGTCTCTTTGTCAAGCCTGTCACCGATAAAGAATCACTTGACTTGCTATAACAAGTTCAAAAGAAAACTGAAAATGCGCAGTTGATCCATGAAGAATTGAAAAAAGGGACACCCCTACTGCTTTAGTTATCATTCCCATAGAGATAGCGATATTATTGATGGGATGGTTATGCTAATTTCTTTAGAGACAAACTTTTATTTTGGAATTTGTTCAAAAAAGAATTTCATACGCATCAAACTGGAAAATGCAGCCTGAATTCCTAAACGTTTAAGAGGAGGCATGGGAATCTGATTTTCATCGTGAATAACGACGGTGGACTTTCTTTTCCCCCTTTTAAAGTATGTCCTTTCTGGAAAGAAAATAAACGACACTTGGGTCCTTTTTCCCTGGGATTTTAATTAATCTTCATATTCTTTTGGATAGAGTTGCACAAGTTGAAGTTGTAATAAAATAATCACCCCTAATTGGCCTCTCTGTTAGGTGGTCTTTTTATAAGATGGAATCAAATTAAAAATGCAAGAGCTAAGACATCTTTTCTACAACGATAGGGAAAAATGAGCTAACATAAACTATGACAAAAAGCGCTGTGTTGTGCTGTGTATTTTGCATGGGTAAAGCTTTAGTGGCAAACTGTCTTCAGCGCATGGGGAGAGTAGGTTTTTACTTGCATGCATTGTATGTAAACCGGCGTTTGTCAGCGCACCCCCAGGGAACTCATTTCAGCCCTGATGTATTGAGAATCTAGTTTTACCTGAATCAATGTGTAAAGTGTCCCCATGGCTCGACATTTTGAATAATCAATCCGTCTGCATTGGCTCTAATCATGCGCATCACTACCTACTTTCTTCTTTGTCAACCTTTCAAATGCTCCTTGTTTCCTTTCGTCGTCCAAATGTCACATGCGAGCATATTCTTTAAAACAACCTGCCTATTGGTGTATTTTGATACTTTTTTATTATAACCAAGCCTTTTCCCATAATTACAGTATAATCATTATATAATCCCATAACAAAGACTCTATTGAAGCACTAGCTTTTGTCAACTCTGGGACACTGAATTTATAATTGCATTATTCAGCTTCTTTTTTTCTATAGAAACATAACCTATCAAACCATCCACATCCGAACATTTTGTTGCGTGTACGGTCGACCTGCACATTGCTTTCCGAACAAAACGCTTCTGAAGTTCAGGGAGAAAAAAAAAAGAAAAAAAAGTTTGACGACCACATCGAACTTCCCATCAAAACACCTTCTTTATTTCCACGTTGGTAAGAACCTACAAGCGAGCGCGATTCCCATGGCATATTTTCTCATCTTTAAGTGCGGCATGTTCATTTTAATAGCCTGCTACGAGATTAATTAAAATCACATTTGTAAGCAGATTCGCTTTTTCCCCTATTGTTTCAAAATAGCATGGCTTTAGAATAAAGCTTTTTTTTCGTCGGGGAATCTGAAAAAAGCTCCTCACTGGACCCTTTGCGTTTGTGTGCATACGACTGGCAACATAACTGGCTTATTTACATTAAATACGCCACAAGGTTACAGTGCAGATCAACGTCATTTTATCGCTGATTACTTCTCTTAAGCACTAGAGCGGTGACTGATGCTTGGGACGCGCTGTCTACACAGATTTATCCTGGAGTTTTTTGGAAGAAAAGAGACTTGAAATAGTTATCCGAAAAGGTAAGCGATCGCATTATAACTATAATATATCTTTTTTCAGACAGGGGTGATTAGTATTTTTTGAGACGGCAGGTATCAAAGCCAATTATACGCGGCGTCTCAGAATAACAAGACTGACAATGTGAGAGTGGGTTCTTAGAGAATAGATTTTAATAATAGTGTTTACGGGAGCTCAAGGTCAGGAACAAGCTGCGCTGTGGTAAATGTTTTTTTTTCAGTTGCTACACAGGGAAAATGGACGATTATAGATTATTCTATGTGCTAGGTTATTTTGTCAAGGGCTGAGCTTTTGGCTCATCAAAGCCGAATGCCGCAAGACCTATCTAGTTGCTGCGAATTACGCCGAGCACGACAATGGAGTGCTTTTTTAACGGTACAATGCATTTCACCTACCAGATAGGGGGAGTCCAAGCTGAAAGATGGAAATGTCGTGTGATGCTGGGTGATCAGTATCAATGAACACATTTATCCTGAAAAGAAACTGAATAAAATAAAACGCTCTCTACTCGGGATGCGTGCGGAACAGCTAGAGGGGGATTGTGGAGTGGACAATCGTAACAGGTCCGAGCCGCACTTTTCCCCCTTCAGCGCAAGAAAATGATCAAGTCAATCTTGTGGACATGCTTCATTATTCAATGAACACACTCTTTCAAAACGCAGCGTTTACGTGCAGGAGTTTCTTCAACGCGTTGCTTAAATTTTAAGGTAAGAAGTGCTAAAGCTGTAGACTGTTTCGCTAAATCGACGGTGGTTTAGGGAAAGACATTGTGCTTTTTAAAGTCAGTTTTGACTTTTTTTATTTCTATTATAGAATCACAGAGGGGCCTATTTTTCTAATTTAAAGAATACAGTATAATCTAATATCCATAGCAGTGACGTTTGCATGCGGGGCTGTCAGGGGAGAAAGCACCAACATAATGAAAGCATCCGGGAAGCCATTGAACGCCGCTGTAGAACTTAACTCCCAAGATATCTTCGATAATTTTTTCCTTGTCATTTTAGAAACGTTACTTCTTAGAGAGTTAAATATTTCATTAACACCACTAAAGACTGAAATGAAAGCGAACATACCCAGTTAAAGGGTGATGTGCATCTGATTCAAGCTACCGCTGCTGGAACCGGGGGGATAAAAACTTTCCTCTTTCGAATCTTCTTTGCAAACTTTCCCGCTACACCCCAAGGGGGTCTGTTCAGGATTTCAGCTAACCTGAATACGGATTGCTGGAGAATTAGGATCAAAGTTATCTGGTGCATGCCAAGTGTCAAAACTTGTGAGATGGGAGAGCCTATGAGACCTGCCATTTTGTGCTGTGATCGACCTCGTATGAACAGAAGCCCCGCATTATGCTTTCAGGAACGTTATGATGGCATTCAACAACTAAGAAGTAAATGTCATATCAGGGTTTAAAACCTTTTATCAGGAAACAACAAGCGTATCGCTACAGAGGAGGCAGATATAACGACTGTTGCAAATGTAGTACCTTGGGGAAATAATGTATTTTTTGTGTGTAAAGTTACAGGGGATACGGGGTAGAAACGACAAGCGCTTCCAAGGCTGCGGTATTAATTGAATGTGAAATGACATGTTTAACAGAATCGAGGGTGAGTCTGGGGTTTTAAAACGAACCACATACTGGCAGCCCAGTAATCGCGGCTATTGCAAAGGGAACTATGCGCCTAACTTCATTAGATCAGATAGTAAAATAAAAGAAAATACTAGCCGCTGGTCTAATACTCTTGCCTACTGTTAGCTTATCAGTAAGTTTGTTTAGGGATGAAACATTGCAAAAAAAGTCGTAGGCGGAAAGAACTCGAGCTTTAGATTTTATTTTGATGTCAAATTCAATAGAATCTAGATTTCTTCCATGGAATCGGTTGCAGTTTAAAACGTAATGATTAGAAAATATACACCAGAGTGACCGCTTAACTGCTGCAATTCCAAACTCCTGCGTGATGCAGGTGTCTTGTCCTGCAGAGCATTCTCACCTTGAGTTAGTTTTAGGGACAAATTACTAACAAGAATAACCTCTTCTTGCTGTGCGATATGACTTACTACCTCAAAATTACACAATGGGTGCAAGAGGACACGACTGCTTGAAATATTAAACAATGCACATGAAATTATTTTACTTTTCTGCACCTTCCGCAAAGTTGAAATGAGATAACTGTTTTTTCCTTAGATTCTCTGTAAAAGGAAAAGGACGAATAGCGGGTGTGCATATGTATGTAAATGGTAGTCATTGTTTAACGGTATTTGTTAGGCGGATATTATGTCTGCAATAGTGTCTGGGCGTAGACATTTTTGTCAGCTCTCTTCATTTCTTATTTGAGAAGAAATTGCGATAGACAAGAGTTTGAAAGCTAAAAATTCCACCCCTTGACCCTTTATATTCTGTGCTTTGCACGCGGCCCATGGTATGTTCATAGTCTCCTTGCATGTATCATATTTTCCTAACTGAATCAAAACATACATTGTGCACTTATTTCCAAACGAGGCCACAGAGCTGTATGAATATAAATCTGTCTGAAAGATAGTGGGGAGATTGATGTAACAAAACAATCTGCTGTATCCTTGCACATCATAATGCAAATGTTGTGTAGTTTCATATTTCAAATCACTTTATTTTCAACATGTGACTAATAATATATGCTATGCTTTCACTTAAAGAAAATATAATCCCATAAACATAAAAATATCATGATAATCCTTCCACCTGTCATTCTGTTTATTGCAACTTAATTTTTTTCTGAATGTCAATATAGGAAAAGGAAAGTAACAACGATGTGATTTGACATTGTGTGATGTTGTGTACAGGACTGAAAAGGATTCAAATTATTAATGTGATTGAATGTTTCTTAGATTTTTTTTTTAGCAATGCCTGTCAGGTCCTGAGACGTGTCAGTCTATCAATACTAAGCATTTTTAAAGTAAAATAAGTTTGCTCTCTGATGTATAGGATTTATTATTACACAACCCAAAAATTGCAATTGCTTAAATGCACTGAAGCATTCTGTACATAGCAGGACTTGTCTATAAGCTACAGTCAGTGTTAGTTCATCTACTTTATGGCCTACATGTCAAACAGTTTAGCAGTAAATCTGTAAATTCTAGTTTTTAATCTTCCGTGCCCATCGGCTCCTGAAACTAGGATGCCAGCCGCCAACCAGAGCTTAGAAGTGTGCATCTCTGACAAGACGAAAGGAGGGTATGTGTTGCATCTATGCTTCTTCTCTGCGCTGTCAATCTGCGCCCAGTCAAGTGGAGCCAGTGTGCAGACACGATCAAACAGCCATTCCACACTTTACTGATTCTCCAGCCTTTAATTGGTTGAAATTGTCTTCCAGATGCAGAGGCCTAGCCGGGGCTCTGTGGGACAGTGTGGCAGAGAAGGCTGGCGATTAGGTATTAATTGATATGTGTAGTGGAGCCCCCCCTGGCTCAAAGGGCTAAGGCTTTTACCCCCGTGGCTAAGGGGGGTCCCTCCTCACCCTTGGTGTCTCACAGACACGGGGCAGCCGGAATGTGCCAGGCGTTAGTGTGAGATGGATCTTAGGATGCCACAGCGACCTTGATGGGAAAGGTTAGCATCGGTGCCATGCAAAACAGGGGCGGGAGCCACTCGGGGCCAGATGCTGTCAGCCTTATTTCAGCATCGTAGCTGTACAGACGGGATGTAGATAATTAGTGGAATTGGGAAACAAAAACAGTAACCTTGAAGTCCACAACAAATGTCTTTGTGTGATAGTGTTTTTTTTTTTTGAAGAAACATACAATGCTCTGTTTTTTTTTTTTTAGTTAGTAATGGACTGTATGTTATGCAAGCATGGAATCAGTTGAGGTACGGGAATTGTGAGTACACCAAGTTTCTTAAAGGCCGGGGGAGCAGGTGTTTAAAATAATCTCAAATGTATTTTTTGATACTGTTGCATTAGAGGTTTCATTTGAGGTGTACCAAGTGGTTACTTAGTAAGTATTTGCCTATTTTAAAAAGACGTAATGTATATAGAGAAGGGTCCAATGCTGTGGGAGGGCTTTTTAATGGCCTGAGTGGTGGTGAGATTCATCTTTGGTCTGAGAAAATGACATTAGCATCATTTATGCATTCTTTTTTTTGGGAACATTTACTTTAAGTGACCACATGCTGTTTAAAGAAGCACTTCAAACATTTTTATCTATGTTTGCTATGTCTCCTGCTTCTAACCGCCCTTGATACAAGTTCAGTTAAAACCATAATACAGGGTAAGAGACTGTACAAGGCAGAAATTCTATATAATGTAAACATTTGAACTTTTTATAATATTAACTGTCAAGGAAAAATCTGAATGGAGGTACATCTTTTGTATTAATATCTATCCTGTGAATTTGACAGAGGGAAAGAACTTTTTAAAAATCTATCCCTGATGCATTGGCCGTAAGTTAGAAAAATGACAAAGACATTTTTACATTTTTGGCCAATACTTATTCTAACAGAAATGTTTTTCTAAAGAAAGTGAGATATAATTTTGTGATGTTTTGTCATTTTTAAAATACTAGCACTCATGGAAAAAGTTTTCACATAATGTAATTTTTAAATTTAAAAAGGTGATTCTGTTATACAGTACACTGACCTTATTTTCTTTTTCATTTTCGTCAACCATAAAAATCATGGTGTCACAAAAAATGTAATATTTAATAATGTAATTGAAGACATTTAAGATTATGTGCAGTGTGGCTTGAATTACGGTAGAGTAAAGTTAGAATGGTGTCCACAAATGTAACCTTCCTCAAAGAAAGACGAGTCTTCTGAACTGTGTCGACATGATGGGTACATCTTTCACTCTTTATGCTGGGGTAGTAGCAGAAGAAAATTCAGTCTGAAAGATTGACAGGCCAAGGGTAGAACCCCAAGAAAAAGAGTCCTGCTAATCTATTTACCCCCTTAAAAAAGCTGTGAACAGCAAGGTGTGTTACGGGCATTTGCCTGTGACACAGACTTGAAGAACAGGAATGACAGAAAAGAACAGATGTTTTGTGCCCTTGTACGTTTTCCTTAATTCTCTTCCAAAGAGGGAGCTCAGGGAACAGAAATCTCTCTCTCTCTCTCTCTCTCTCTCTCTCTCTCTCTAGGTGTCTCTCCTTTTCTCTGTCTCTCTCATTCTCTCTCTATCTCTCTCTTTCTCTCTCTCAGCTCGTCTGTTTGTGCCAGCCTCATCCAATCCTCTCCCTGGAGTTTACAGTTAGATCAATATGGATCTCCAACCTGGAGATTCAGGTTGATGTTTATATTCAATAATTGAATGTGTTAAGTTGGAACCGTTTGCACAGCCTTGAGAAAGATGAGCACTGAGCAGCCTGGCCTTGCCATTTTTCTACATGAGCGATTTCGTAACTCCAGGACGCAATTTTCCTTTGATTGATGGTATTTTACAAAGATGGATTTCTCTCACCCATTCTGATTTTTTTTTCTTTATTTGTCCTTTGAAACAAGTAGTCTTGCAGTAATAAAACGTCTTTAGTCTTCATACGACATTCTTTTTTTGTCTTTGTTAAAGTGGCCAATTTGGATTTAAATATGCAATGCATTGTGTCTAGATAACTTGCTTTGATCCTTTGAGGAGCACAAAATTACAACCATGTCAGTTTTAGACAAGAGATTTACGCAAATAGGCAACCACCCATCAGTCATCCAGTTTGAAGCATGCACATTGTGTTATTGTGCATTCTTCCAGACTCTTCTAAAATAGTGGTAAATATGTGCAGAGCTGCAGTGATTGTAATCAGGGCAGATGTTGGATAGTGGGGTTTGTCTGTGTTCGTAAATATCCCCGGTCAGCTGTGGGCTTTAACGTCTTTTGTGTCCATGCTTTGTAAACTCGTTTTGGGTGGCAACCAACTAGTTGCCATTAGCATGAATTGGTTCTCTGGTGAGAGGCCCCAGCAAGATGGCTGTTGGAAATTAGGACACTGTACCTTTAATTATGATCAAGAGGTTTTCTCGAAAGGATGGAGGCGTAGCAGTTATGTTGCCTCGTAAATCTGCCCGGTGCAGTATATTGTATTGAACTATTACAGTACACTATTATACTGCATATTCAACTGCCTCTCCTGGACCTCATTTGCATAATTGGATCTTTAATGAAACTTGCCTTGTGGAACAAAAAGAGGAAAGAAAGAAGAGAGAGAGAGAGAGAGAGAAAAACATTACAGGCAAACCTGAGTATTTTGGTCCAGAAGTTCTGCTTTGCTTTTAAAAGGGTTTTAACTTATTGCAAAGTAAGTGACCTGCACACAGTACATCAATGGCATAGCTACAAATAGGATGAGAAGTGCCTCTGAAAGCAGCACATTCCCAGCCAGGTCTCACGGGTTATTACTACAATAGCAGGATTTTTTTAGCCTGGGGGATTTTAGGTTTTCTGTCTACACTCATTTCATATACTTGTTACACAAGGAAGATGGGTCTTTTGTAGAATAACAGTGCGCTCAACTGTTGGAATTCCTCTGTCACAAATATTTTGACAATTTCTAATCTTTACCGGTTGGATTTCAGGTATACAGTTGCTGTGTTTTCTGATTTGTTAAAGCTGCCTTATTCCTGTCATTTATTTATTTTTTGTGTGTTAAACCGGCCACATATCATGAGTTCAGTCCCTCTTCAGCTTTCATTTTCAGGCTTGTTTAGAGCGTGGGGGATGTTTTGTTTTATTGGTTAATTAAACTGCACTTGCTTTTTCCCTGTTTCCAGCAGGTGAAGGTTAAAAAGCTGATAGTGCCGTTTTCAATTAAATGTGAGTGTCATAGTAAATGAAATGTTATTTGTCCTGCAGTTTGGCTGTGTTTTGAAGGACCAATGATTTAAAAGGGAAAGGAAAAAATGATTTTTTTTAAATTACATTGCTACCGTGGAGGTATTCAGGAGCACTATAGCATGAGAGCTTTGTAACCAGGGGGTAAGTGTTGTTAATCAGGCTCACGGGTTAAAAACGGATATTAACAAAACGGTGATGATTTTTCATCAAGAGACGATACGAGGAGGTATCCAGAAACACCTCTGTGACATTACTTCAGGAATATAAGAGCAGATCATATGACAAACCATTTCAAAGGTGGCTATTATCTGTAATGTTAGAGAGGCAGAAAAAAAATTAAATAGGAGAACTGCTGCTAGCATTGAGCTACCACTGGTCCTGAATCACAGAAGCAGTGCTATCTGTGAGGTTGTGTTCTGGTAAAGTTTCAGTGTGTTTTTATATAAGGATGGTACTAAGAGAAGGGCCTGCTTTTTCCAGGTGCTGTAGGCCTGTGTTGTGTTATATGCCAGGATGACATGCCTAGGCTATAGCTGCTGCATTGTTTTTCTGCCCCCTGCAGACAGGCAGCCCCTGCTGTTGATTCTTTCAGTAATGATGTCACTGTGATAGTGGAGAGAGAGCAAATGTCTCCTGATTCCACCATTTAACGGCTGGTTGATTTGGCTGATAATGATAGCATTGGCGTCTTTCTGCTCGGAGACAGATCAGGCCCTGTGAATTAACGTCTCCTAACCAAAGAGGGAGCTTGATGGTGTAAAAAAAAAAGAAAGGAAAAAAAGAAGAAAAAAATAGATGATACACTTAATGGTATCTGTGGACTGCTCAGAATAAGCTGTTGGAGATCTCCATGTCCCTGCTGATAAAGGCAGGTCCGGCACATTGAGACAGACGGCTAGACTGTGCTGCTTTATTACTCTGCTCCTTGTTTTTCACCCATGTGAAGCACAATGAGATTTGATTAATTGGAGCCTCTTGGTGTGACACCCGGACTTACTTAATTTTTTTCATCTTTCATTTTTTTTATTTATACTTTATTTATGGCAGGGCCATTACTTTGATTATTTCAAAGCCTTTTAATGGATTAACAGGTTTAGAAAAATGACAGGTGACTCATTTTTGGGGTTATCTTTTAATTTTCCGGAACCAAAAGCGGTACCCTATGCTTTTGCTGACAGTTTTTTTGTATGATTTTGATTGTATGATTTAAAAATAAAGGTCATCTAGCTGACTAAAACTGGTATGGTAAAATAAACATTGTTACCTAAATTAAATTCTTCCAGTGAATTAGAGATTTGAAGGCTTTAAAGGAAACATTTTTAACTCATGTGGTATATGGGAGATATTAAATCCCCCAGCATAGCAGGTTCCCCTTATCTCTGGTATTTAAACTGAAAGTTGAGCCATACTAAAATAGATTAACAAATGATAAGTACGTAGTTTATGTTTTGGGTTAATTCTAATTTACTTTATAATGGTAATTAGCTTTCATGATGAAAATTTACTTGCATAAGCCATTTTTATGCCCTTGGAGTTGTTTGGTTTGATTTAAATGTTTGTTTGAATACCAGATATACAGAAGAGTTGCTACAATGCAGAAAATGACACCTGCACCACTGCATGAGGCTAACTGATCAACATTTCAAGATCTGAACAAAAATCTCTCTGTGAAAGTAGATCTCTTGTAGTATTTTGTGAGGGCAACAATTTCATTTCAAAGTGCAATTATCTTAAAATTCTATTCTGAAAATGAGCAGTATTGTTTTTTTTATTTAAAATTCTCATCTTCTCTGGTACGCAGAGAACAGTTCTTTTTGAAAAGTGCAATTTTAAGAGGCTTTTTGGCATTATTTTAACACTAGGGCCAGAAAGAAGTCATCTGTTACAGAATTTCTGTGGATCTTCTGATGTAAAGCAATTCACAATAAAACAGTTACCCTCACAAAGTTTATACATGGGGATCAAAAAGTGCATTCATTTACATGGCTGCTGAAGACTATAATTTTCTTGCTTGGCAGACAGTTATATATAGTTAACCTGTGGCTAGCTGAAGTTTGCATGCACAGATAAGGACTGTTTACCTAGGAAAGGTAGAAAACACTCCTGCGCAAAAGTAGGAAAGAGCTTAATTCATTATTTCATTTCTGTATACTGCTTACCTCTGTGCTATGGTGCCAGTTTCTTTTTATTTGCACCAGTTGTACGAATTAAATAAAGAAAAGACCATAAGTAAAATCATTTACTCGTATTATCAGGCTTTTCTTTCTGCTGCGCCCCCCGCACCATCACCACCACCACCCTCTTCCTTCCCCCAGTAGATTACACGTACAGGTGTCTAGAACAGGAGAACCAAAGCTGTATATGGATATTTGTCAGTTCTGTGTGAAATACCTTTAACCACAACTCAAGGTATGAACTAAATAGTATTTACTTTGGGGAATTCGTCTTTATTTATCCGCGTTATTATGGAGCTGAATTTTAAAAGGGCTTTTGAGAGAAGTCCCCTGACACTCAGCTTCCTTTACACACCTTTTAAGTCTTATGATGTACTCATACAGTACATGCCGTTTCTTCCTCTTACAGCTCCACCATTTCTTATGATATTCTCAAATCTGTTCTTCTGTCTTTCCTGTCTCTCTTTTTTGATCATCTCTTGTGTTTTTATTTTTGTAAAGTCCATGTTGTGTCTTTTTTCGTTATTGTACCAATTGTTTTAATTGGGAGGAAGGGAGGCATGAGGTTATTACTTGCATTGCCTCTTCCTTTGAAACCATTCGGGTCTGTCTGCTTAGATTATTAAAGTGTACATGGGCAGCACATGTTACATGAATTTAAGTCTGTGCAAGTGCATTTCTCTCATTCCAAGAGCATCCTAATTGCTATTTTTGGGATCAAAATGTTTGCATTTCATGTGGAGAAATAAAACAAAAATTGAACAATAGAAATGTCTTTTTCATATTCTCCTGTGCTTTGAAAAGCACATTTTCAGGATATGTCTTACAAAAAGAAATCAGGAAAAAAAAATTGTCAAAATAGACAAATACAATTATTTTCATAATTTTTAAACATTTTTCAATATTAAGAAAGGAGTCAAGTAAGAGCAAAGAGGAAAAAAAGCAATCTGTCTTATCGTACCTGTATCCTGATATACTATGAACCACACAGCTATACATCCACTTCTCTAATTGACCTTGCCCTCCACTGCCATGGTGGGTTGCCATTGCTGCTTTCAAACTCAAAAGTCAATTTGAAAGAAGAAAAGATCTCACTTTCTGTATTACCCTGGCCAGAACACCAGTCTCCCCATCTATTCACCCTGACGTGCCCTTATTTATGGTCTTGCAACACCATAGAACACCTGCTCTTTACCTCAGTCTGCTTCTGCTGGGGTGTCATTGAAGGTGTGCAGTATGAAGACTGTGCCTAGGCCAGCTTACCGTACTATGTAGACCTTATAGTGCAGCTCAGACCTAGCTGAACCTCCACCTCATTCTTTCAGCTATCTGTTAGATCCAATTATTAGTTTTTCGCAGCCTGACAATGTAAAATTTCAAGAATGCTTTCATGCAGAAGTTTTTTTCTTATGTTCCTCCTTTTGGAATCCCTGCCCTTTCATCATTCCTCGCTGATGCAGTCTAAGCAAGTCTTCAGTCTGTTCTCTAGAGCCAAAATGAACTTGATTCTGTCTATGCCAGTCTTCAGTGTATTCATTCTCTAGTGCCAAAATGAACCTGATGTCAAATGAGTGAACAATTAATTCTGACTTCGGACAACTGAAATCTTTTTTTTTTCGTCAAAATTGCATAGTCTTAAAAACAATTTCATTTGCTTAAAGAAGGAAGCTTCTGTGTTATTTTATATGTATCAGTAAACATCTTAGGACTCAATCCTGTGCATTTTCTTCCTGTTTATCTTGGGATGTTTTCATTTAAACACAACTTAAGTATTCACATAAAAGGTGGGGAAGCACCTATGCTATGCTATGGATTACTGTTTCTCCATCCCATTTAGGGGAATCCAAAAGCCACATTTTGGAAGAAAGGCATTTCTGTCTGTTTTATTCTCTGTTACTTCAGGGTGCTTGGGTAGCCCACTGTTACATTGTGATGGGCCATTACACTGTATTAAGTGAAGTTGGTTACATGTCCTGGTAAAGGAACAGGACATGTAACCGGAAGGGTGAAGGTTCGAATCCCAGGTGGGCTGTCATTCCCTTGAGCAAAGTACTTAATCTGAATTGCATTAGCAACTCACCAGCTGTACAGATGGGTAACAGTGTAATGCCCTTGGATAATCTGAGCAGTTTGGAGATTTATTGGCCTTAGATAAGGGCATCTGCTAAGAAAATAAATGATAAAATATAGATAAGGGCATCTGTTAAGAAAATAAATTATAAAATAGTATAATGTGAAAATCCAACAGAAAATGGCTTTGCAGAAAGCACCTTCAATATGTTCACATAAAAGTATTGGTTTGAATTTTTTAATCCAGACAAACCTGACAAAAATAGAACAGTGTATATAGGTAGTTTCAGGATGTATTATTATTATTATTATTATTATTATTATTATCCTCAAAACATATGAACACAGTAGAAGAATTCAAATGGGCATGCAAACCAATGTCTTTCAAATGTTCTGAAACAACACTCACAAGTGTGAGGGCTCATGTCTATTTGGTGAAAAAGGATGGGGGAAATCCCTAAGATTGTTCTTATAAAGCAAATGAATGATGAATATACCAAATATAAGTGGTGCAAAAAGGGGTTATATCTGTTGTGCATACACATTTGCTTTGTTTCATCTTGGTAGGACTTTGATGGTTGCTCTTTTGGTGTGTGGCCCCATTGTACTTCAGGTCCTTGGAGTTTGTCCTCTGGGGGTCTCATTCCTGCTGCGGACAATATTTGATACAGGGACGGCTTGTGTTTGCGTGTGTTTGAGGTCAGGCCTCTCCTTATTTTCTTTTTCATTCAATTTCCCTTACTGGAGGCGGCTGTTCTCTTAGCTTTTGTTGTTGTCCTTAATCTGGAAAGTGATCTTAATTGTAAAGGTCCAGGCTTGTTTTGGTACGGTTTTAATCAAACAGCATAGTTAGCAATGAGAATGACAAATTTGTAGCCCTGCTTACAGAAGCCTATGGGTTGTTAACAGTACACAATGGCAGATTCTTCTTACAGTAGGTGCTCCTATGTGTCTGCCATACAGTGCAGTAGAAATGGAAGACTATTTATGACCATTCATTATCGCAAAATAACTTGCAATTATTTAAAATTGTTCCATGGAAATCCGATTATCTCTCAGTAAGTCTTGAGCAATCAAATCAAATAATTAAAGTTTTGGCAGATCAAGGCCCGGGCTAATTTTATGGAAGTCTTACACTTTGTTTTGGAATGCAATGCATAATGAAGGATGGGTTTAATTGCAACTACTTCCCTGTTAATCACTGGTCATATACAAGCTGTTTTGGCGCTGACAGTTCTGACAGAACGACACCAGTAGTCTTTGTGAATTCCTCCCATTGGAAGATTTTTTTTTATTATTGTAATACTGAGCATACCTCCTTGTAGCAATTAGTCTTTCATGACGAGGTTGAGGGAAGAGAGACGGGCCAGGGGACTGGGATCGCCATGGAATCTATTACACCCAAACAGCCTTAGCAGTGATGGGATAAGCAAATGGGATTAAAAGGAAATCCTGATGGACACAGAAAGGTGACCGTGTGGCTGATAGCTGGACAATGGGGGTTATTGGTAGGTGCAAGCCGGGTGAGTCTCTCCCCAAGGGGTAGGCAGGAGACATTGTCCAGGACAAGACAAGTCAAAAGTCATCCATTCAAGCAGGAAGCCAAGGTTCAGTGTCAACTGGGGGCAGAGTCTCTCATTCTCTCGCACACACACACACACACACACACACACACACACACACACACACACACACACACACACACACAATGAAATTAAATCAGTAAAGATTGGAAAGCTACATAAGTACAATTGATGTGGAATTAAGTAAACAAATAATTATTGGTTGATGCAGCTTTGGGGAGGGGCCTGTCTTTGGAAGGTCAAGCAGGACACATTGTCCGGGACCAGATAAGTCAGAAGACATCCGTTCGAGGGTGTAGCCAAGGCTTGGCATCAGCTGTAGGCCAAATGTCACAAAAAATGAAATTGGTGAGATTGAAAAAATATAGATGAGCCAAATAAGGCAATAAGCAAGCAAACAAACAAAATAAGCTGGAGGTCTGCCGGTCTGAGGCCATGACTCCGCCGTCCCCAAAGGTTCTGAGAGCTGTAGTGCAGGAGCCATTAGCCAGTGGTCTGGAGGAACATGGTCTCTTGGTGGAAAAGGCAGGCCCCAGCGGAATTTATATCAACATGACTGAAGCTGGGCACACTTTGGCTGGGGGAAGAGCTGAGCGACCGGGGTTAAATGGTGTGACTGCCGAGGTCAGCTCTGATTAGCCCCTATCGGACCCACTCCGTGTGGGGTGGGGTGGGGCTGGCGTGTGTGTGTGTGTGTGTGTGGAGAGGGCCTGGCTGGGAATCTCACCTCGCTGGTCATATGGACACAACCTCCCCACATCCCCCATTACATATATCTCCATCCATCCCTGGAGCTCCTCATCGCTGTGAGGTTTGAGGGAGGTGGGAATAAGGACTGTTCAACTGTTTTACTGTTTTTGTTTGTTTTTTATTATTTTTTAGTGGTGTTTCCAAAAAGCCTATTTCTTCATTTGCTCCTCTCCGATGTATTTACGCATCAAGGCATTGTAAATCCTAAGTAGTTACCTCTATGGACTGCTAGCGTGTTTTCAGAAGACAAACAGATGGTTGTTTGTCTACTTCGCTCCCATAATCTTAGTAGTCGGGGAAAGCTATCACCTGCTCCTTCAATCAGCTTCTTTTACGCTGTAGTTTAGAGTCAAACAGACGATTCTGTTTGCTGAAGGTAGTGATTGTGGTTGCATTTAAGATCCATTCCGTATGCACAGTAACACTGCAAGCCAGGGAACCCCTGCCAATTCCTTATGGAGAAAAAATGATGCAACAGCAACAATAAACCAACATAAACATAAAAATAAAAATAATAATCCTCAAAAAACAAAATCCTAAACCTCAGTACCCTAGAGCCAGTGCATATGACGTTCCCACTTACTTTCTTCTGCCTTCCTTATTTTTTGCTTGGCTGAAACTTGCTCATAACAGGATGTTAAATATATAGTGAAAAGACAGATTATGTCTATCTGGTTGCACTATTCCTTGATGTATGCGCCATGTCACACTGCCATTGTCTCCTGGGTAAAGAATGATAGTTCAAATACCTACTATCTCTCCCCTGGTGCTCCAAATGCTCGCCTTTGAAGTTTTTATAATCCATCTGTCATCTTCGAGCAGGGAGGGCACATGTTCTGTACTACTCAATTACAGAATTTTCTTTTGCCAGCTACAATGAGACAGGAAAGAATAATATGGGTGGCAGAGAGAAATTGTTCAATATTCCGCATTCCTTGAATTCACCCGCTCTTGATTGTGTCCCCAGAATACGAAAATAGAACGTGTTTGTTGTGGGTGGAATGCCTAAAACACTTCCTACTTTTACAGTTATGAAGAACGCAATTGAATGCTCATTGTTTCAAGGCAACGATTTTGATAAATTTGGGGGCTAAACTGTCACTCTGCTTGTGAGAGCACAAACCTTTCATCTCGCTAATCACATTTTATTTGATATAAATAATATTTTTGAAATAAGAAAGGGAGCGATCTGCGCTAGCAAATGTGAGAGTAATACATTATAATTTAGTATTCCTTTTTCCCCCCTTAAAGATGCATACAGAATAGTGTTTGGCGTCTGTTTGATGTGCATTCTAATGAAGTTTGTTGCTTTTCTCTGTTAAACTCATCTTTAATTAGAATGTGCCATACTGTATTTTCAGGTTTTAAAGCTACAGTAAAAGCGTTCCTCTTTGGAAAGTGTTAGAAACTTCAGATACCGCTGCTACTAACAAAAAAAAGGAAGTAGCAACAGCAACACATTATTTAAATTCAAAAACATCTTTTCATATACAGATAAAAAAGGCATAATTCTTTTTGTTTTTAAACGCCGGTGTTAGATCTCTTTGTCTTATTTCTCATCTGTCGAGAAAAGGAAAACA
The DNA here is from genome assembly GCA_022829145.1 of Albula goreensis. Taxonomy (NCBI): domain Eukaryota; kingdom Metazoa; phylum Chordata; class Actinopteri; order Albuliformes; family Albulidae; genus Albula; species Albula goreensis. The sequence continues at coordinate 10,568,807 of CM040741.1, forward strand.
CTTACAGAAGATGAAAGATTGTGCACAGAACAAAAAAGGAGATTTGACATTCTCTGTAGCTTTTGAAACTTCAATGTTTTATAGTAATTGTTTCATACAAGTTATATATCTTCATTTATGGTGGAATAACAAGTTGGCCTTTTTTATAAGTAAAAGTAGCGCCCATCTGCTTCTTGAGACACTCCTGGCGCCTATTCATTGCAAAAATAATACTCGTCCTAATGACTTCCACATATTTTGAAATCTCCCTTTTGAAATTGGTCTTGGCAGATTATTTGCAGGTACTTGAGTTGCATCTGTTTGCAATTTTGCAAATGTGGAAGACTTTAATGCAGGGCTCATGGTGTGTGAGGGGCTATTTTAATCCCGGGGTAACACCGGCTGTCATCACAGTGCTCCATTTATCTTCCTCCTCCAAGGTGGGTGCACAGAGGCCCATGTTAAAAAGACAGCGAGGGGTCAAGGGTCACGGTCAAGGTCTTAAGTGAAACCCAATAAACCCCCCCTCACCCCCACGTCCCAAACTGCCCCTCTTTCATGGCCCGTCTTCATCGTTCGGCCCCATGGGATGTGTTCCTGATAAAAGCACTGATCAGGGGCTCAATAAAGCCGAAATAATTGTGACTTCAGTCCTATTATTTATACCATGTGGCAGGCAGCTGACCAACTTAAGCCGTTTTTCTTTAAACTGTAATAATGTGCTCTATTGTCCCGCACGGGGAATATTAGAAGTTTGCCCCGGCCCTCTCGACTGTAATTGCATAGGTGGTTACAATTACATTAATTAAAAGACGTATTAGGGGTGTTTATTCAGTTTGACGATAGGGAAAGCGTCAGGGCCTCTTGTCATTATTTTTTCTCCCCCTCTCTCTTTTTGTTTTATTAGGAGTGAGGGGCAGGCAGGTTCAGGGGCGGCAGGGAGGAATTATATTGAATGTGTATGGCTTGCAACTTTCCCCCTGTTGGAAATGTTTATTTGAACAGTAAGCTCATGATTTGAATATTTGTAATCCATGCTTAAATTTACAGGCCAGATGAACTTTTTGGCACAGGATCGCAGCCATAAGTAGGATTTTCGCAAAGCTTTACAAAATTTTAAGCCATTTGCATGGCTTATCTAATTGAGAAAAAATGTTTCCTTCCCCCCTTTTATTATTGCTATTATTATTTTATTATTTATATATTTCTTTACTTTAAAACAGTCATTGTTTTAAGCATGGCACGTACACATTGATCAGCAGGATGTCACAAGAGATACATATGAAACAACAATTATGGAAAACAATGTATGAGTATGAGGAGTATGTGATGGCCAGTGTGGTGGAGGTTGTCCATATTAAATTCAAATGAGATTACTCCATATTGACTTCCTATGCTAAGAGTGCCCCCCCCAACCCCCCCCCACCCCCACGACCCCCCTCCTCAGTGTTGAAGTCCGGGTGGCTGCTGAAGCGAGTGGAGTGAACACTTTCTTAAATGATGCTAATCAGCCCAGAGAGGCCTGGCCTCCATCCCCGTCAGTTTTCTGTAATTCAGATGTGCCGAGAACCTGAAATTAAATGTGTCAGTGTGCAGCCTTCACATTCGGGTGTGGGGTCGGGAGGGGGGGTGGGGGGTGCTGTTTAAGGAGAACCAAATTAGCAAACAGAGGGAAGAAAAGAAGCCATCGTTTCCTCTTGTGCTCCCGTGAATGGAGAAGCTGGGGAAGCATCTAAAGACGATTTTGTGGCTTAAGCGGTTTTGTTTAGAAAGGCAAATTCGACTTCCGAACAGGTAGCGTTTAAAACGCGAGAGGCAAGGTGGCGTGTGCACGTGCGTCCCTGTGCTCGCGTGTGTGCGCGTGTGTGTGTGTGTATGTCTGTGTGTGTGTGTGTGTGTGTCAGAGGGTGGGGGTGGAGGGGGGGGTGGTGGTTAGTATGAGCAGCTGAATCACTACATAGCCCTGTTCTTCGGGGGTCTTGGCAGTAAGCAGTGTGAAAAAGCCAGCTCTTTCAGGGCATTATATAGATTAATTTACTGTGCCACAGGCTTCCAGCGACACCTCACAGGGGAGGCTGAATCTTGTGCCTGTTAGCTGATGGGGGTTGGGGAAGTGGGGGGGGCTGAGGGGACCTGAGCGCAGGACTGGGGAAGGCAAACAGTGACTTCTGGGCTGGATATGCAGGGGATTGCGGCGGGCCCGCGCGGTTTTAAGATGTGCATCATCTGGCGGTGTCGGCTCATTATTCGGCCCCCTTCCCCCAGCGGACGGGCTTCGGTCTACGGGCCACTTTTTCATCCATCTGAGGCATTTACTTTAAAAAAGCACAAAGAACAAAGGGCTTTTCTGTCTAAGCCACCCCTTAGAAACGCGCTCCAGGTCTGTGGATTTTTTACACGGAATCGAAATATCCGCGTCCTGCATCCGCGGGAGTTTTTGGGGAGTTTAAGATTCCTGGGTCGCGCTCCGGTTTCTCAGACATTAAGGAAGAGCACAGATGCGAGAGTGGAAAAACACACATTGTCGTGCCGTGTGCAAAAATAAGAAAAAAAACCCTTGCCCTGCGCAAACACAAAATTAAAGAATGACAACAATCCCTTTGTTTTCCCTTTTGGTATTGTTTGTTGTTTTTCTTTCGCTCTGTTAGTCTCAGATCGGCATTTCATAACTTAACCTGCTAAAGGAACAGAAGTGTATGTGTGTGTATGCATGCATGTGTATGTGTGTGCACTGGGGGGTGAGAGGGTTATTAATGAGGTGTAATCATAGGATGAGACACTTTGTGTGTGTGTGTTTATGTGATTTCATATGCTTATATGTGTAAAAATGCACATGTTTGTGTGTATATGTATCTGTGTATGAGGTTATGGTGAAGTGTGATTACCATGTTTCACTTTGCGTGTCTGTGTGTTTTCAAGTGCGTGTCTGTTAGTATTTGTGTGCCCTTGTGTGTGTGTGTGAGTGTGTGTGTTTTTATGTCTGGCTGGATTGGTGTGTGTGTGTGTGTGTGTGTGTGTCAATGTGTATATGAGAGAGTATGAGTGTGTGTGTGTTTTTGTGTGGTTGAATTGGTGTGTGTGTGTGTGTGTGTGTGTGTAGTGTGTATATGAGAGATGTGAGTGTGTGTGTGTGTGTGTGTTTTTGTGTGGTTGAATTGATGTGTGTGTGTGTGTCTCAGTGTGCATATGAGAGAGAGTGTGAGTGTGTGTGTGTTTTTGTGTGGTTGAATTGGTGTGTGTGTGTGCGTGTGTGTGTGTGTGTGCGAGCGCGTGTGTGTAGTGAGGGGATTGTTAAAGCGGGATCTCTGCTTAAATAACCTACTTTTCTCTGACAACAGCATCAGTTGTAGAGGTGCATATATGCAGAAAGCTATTTGGAAAGGCATCCTCGTAGTTGTCAGGTTTTATTATGCGAGGAGGTGTCATGTTTGTAACGAAGCTGAGTGCAGATGGCAGAGTGGAAGAAATGGATCACTAATTTTAACAATGATTAATGAACAGAGATGGAAAATGAATTACATCGGACTATTGGAGGCAAGGAATATTTTCTGTGAAAATGTTAACTTCGTCTGCCAGGCGGTTGTCGGGGGGAAATTGTTTTTTTCCCGGGATCCTTTGTTAAGTCAACACTTCACTGCTCTCCCCCATTATTTTAGCGTTTCTCAACTTACGTCCTGCATGGACTATACATTGTTTTTTACTATTATTTTTTAAATTTCTCCTCAATACATTGTTTTCAACATACAAGATGACAAAGGTAAATACTCTAAAGGTTAATCTTTCACAGTGTTTATATTTTGTAAATGCATTTGTTTCTTTGCCTCTTAAAAGGTGCAAAATGTGGATTGTACAAGGTGTGAATGCTGTGCAACACTTTAGCACACAGTGTAGGAAATCATTCACACCTCTCTGTCAGAACACCAATGCTTTTTTTCCTGGTTTGTCCAACCCTAACCCCTGTGCTTCCTTTGTGACCTCAATTAATAAATATGTCCTCCATAGGACTTAACACTTATAGCACCTCTTTACATTAATGCGTCTTTGTCTATGCTAATATTTGGATTCTGCACTTAAGACAAAGACCTTTACATTTCACTCTGGAATTGCACACACATTCTTGTCAGTTCACACACATGCCACATCTATTCTCATTCACCATATACACTTTTGAGAATCTGTATTCAACTTCTCCATACTGACTTCAATGCACAATATGGTCTACACAAATTCAATTAGCATTTGACCTTATTGGGAACTGAAAAGCAAAGGAAGTGTTTAGCTTCTCACAGAAACATTTTATGAATATTTCTGGTGATAACTGAGCACACCATTCTGTGCCTGAGAGGAAACTGACACGGGCATGTGTTTGTGAGTCAAAATTAAGGACACATGTCTGAGTCTAGGCCAGACTGAGGTTTAACTTTGCGAATAAACAGTAATGTCACAAATGATGTAACTGTATACGCAGCATTTACAGTTTAATAATCCCTGAAAGAGAGAGACAGTGCTGAACAGGCTTCTGCTCCACTGGCGGACAATTGAATTTGACCTTTGACCTGCTAACCTATGAAGCAGAGTGCTAAGCACTTGACCTCAATCCACCCAAGGTCTTGCAGCCTGGCACAGACCTGTCCCACCCTGACCTCAGAGTGGAGGCGCTCCTGTAGTTAGGTGCGGAACACTTGTTGCCGCTGCAGTCAAGTCTCATGATCCCACGTTATAATTGATGGCTTTTTAAGTGATGGAGGCCGTAACTTCCTGTTTCATATCAGGATTCATATTGCAGCAGCCCGTTATCTGATATGTACAAAGAGTTCAGCTGTTTGTTTCAAAGAGGGATTCCTAAAGCAGTTGCTGGTTAGGTATTGCAGTGTAGAAGCCGTGCATGTTTGTTTCATAGTGGTATTCCTAGAGTGTTAGCTGGATATGCGGTGGTGTGCAGAGGAATTAGGTATTTGTATGGCAGTAGCTGATTTTTTGTTGGTCTACCAAGGCCATTGCTGTGTGTTTCATAGCAAGATACATATAACTGTAGCTTAGAACGCTATGGTGTAAACAAGCCATAGCTGTTTGTTTCATAGCAGGATTGGAATGGTGGTAGCAGGAAGTAAAGAGGACATGTTTTTCATGGCAGTACTCATATGTCAGTAGCTGATTATGTTATGGTGTAAAGAGGACATAGCTGTATGTTTCCGAGCAGGGTTGGGGCGGAGTGGAGTTGGGTGGGGTGGGAAGAGGGGGGTCAGTTCCCTTCCAGAGCAGCTCAGAACCCTTCTAAAGTGCTTCAAAGTGAGGAAATGCAGCAAGTAGCACACCCTGAGACTCTCTTATCAAGATGAAATAGAAATGGGAGGAGGGCTCATTTTACACGGCTCACAAAACTCTCTCTCCGTTTTCTCTCTCTGACAATCTCACGTCTGTAATGTTGGGCATGCGGCGGGAATTCAAAAAATCCAAAGATAATAGATATACGTGAACTGTTTTGAATTTAATTAAGCTCCTGATGGGAAATACTTTAGGAAAAACAACTTCTCGTAACAATGCGAGTGCGTGCTGGAGATCTCAGGTTACCCCGGCATATGCTAAACACTCAGAAAACATACACAATGCCTTTGGTGAACAAGGTAGGGTAAAAGCTCTTGGGAGCCAATTTAGAATGTGACTTAAGGCAAGTGTGGCTTTTTTTGTGTCTGTTTCTTTTGGCACTCTATTGAAATAGCGGTGGTGATTGGAATTCCCTTGCAAGCTCCGGGGGTGGCCTGTTCTGAGACCCGCATCTGCGCTCCCGATTCTGCCCCTCGCCGACGGTATGGGAGGCCAGCTGAAACTAAGTTACTAGGTTACGCGTTACTTTAAAGAGAAAGGACGCGCAGTTCACATACTTTTACTGGGCTGCTTATTTGTCTTGCATTATGCAGAATCCTTTTAAAGCAGGATTGGGTGACACGTTTGCTATGTGTGTGTGTGTGTGTGTGTGTGTGTGTTTGTGTGTGAGAGAGAGGGAGAGAGAGACAGTGTGTGTTTTTCTTTTTTTTCCCTCTCAGTTTTGTTTTCCTTAAGATTCTTGATAAAGTCTGCATCCTTCATGACTATGAAAAGTAACTGAAGATGGCACACTGAAGATTAATATACAGAAAACTTAAGTGTTTGTGTGTGTGTGTGTGTGTATGTGTGCGTGTGTATGCATGTGTGTGTGTGTGTTTGAGGAAGAAAAAGAGCTATGTTTGACAAGCAGGAGATGAAGAGCGATGGGAGGTCTGGTAAAAAAGGAGTGCATATTCTCCAAAAGGAAAGTCAGAGGAAGGTGACATTGGACACACTAAAAACCCTCAGTAAGATGAAGACTAGAAGGCCCCTATCAAGCACGTCTAGGAAACTAGCCACAGTGGCACATCCAATAATTGATGACACTGTTTCTTTGTGTTTCAACATAAATATACCATATTTAATTTGGTTTCAATATGAAGGACACATTTTTTTGCTGGTCATCACAAAAAAAAATAAATAAAAGATTAGATAATTAAAATAAATAAATGCCGTTACAGATAAACGGGTCATACTACCCAGAATGGGTCCCAGTGAGAGATGTTGATGCAGGCTCTTCGAGAAAGTTAGAAAGAAAAACAAGGTGCATTCATAAGGGACTGACTCTGAGGAAGTCAGGGGGGAATATGTGTTTCAAAATAACCTTTCCTTCATTTATAATGGGAAAAATAATTAGTAATTATGGTAAAGAAAGAACTGCGCTTGCAGAAGTATAGAAAGCCCTTGATCATTGTTATGTTCACAGGCATAGTTAAAAAGCACATATAAAGACGTGGTGGGATAGATGATTTTTAAGGATGGGAACTGGCCGTTGTTGGGTGATGGGGTGGCCTATGGCACATGGGTGGGGGGGGTGCGGGGGTATCTTGTGCGTAGTCCAGCCAGATGACTGCTGTCCCTTTTAAGTCATGTGCATATTCACACACACAGGGTCCATTTCCTGGACTTTGTGAGGGAGTTGCACGTTGGCGTAAGATTTTAGGGTGCAGTTGACACACACGGTCCTTTTCTTGGACGTCCTGAACTTGTAAGTGCTGGGACCGGCCAGCATTCAGATAGCTTGGCCTGTGGCTCGCTGTACTTTTCCGTCTCATTTGACGCAAAGCTGCCCTGGTCCCTTGTACCAAGCAAACACTTAACCAGTATGTTAGCTTTACCTCTTTAAATATCAAAATCTTACAATGGCACTTTTCACATTCTTTGATATAGATATTTTTTCAATCTTAAAGTAGTGCTGGGTGTATTTTAGAGATCAAAATGACTATTCTGATGATTAGAGATAGACACAATGCTGGTGTAGAGGGGCTAATAATTAAGAAGAGGATGGAAGTTTAATTTTCAAAGCTGAGATGTTGGGATGACATAGCTTCAAAGTGGCAATTATATCGAAACCATAGCGCCAAATATCCTGGTTTGCCTGCGTTGTTTACAGGCCCACGTCTTCCCCTCGAAAAAGCAATTGTCTCAGTTCTCAGAGGTATAAAGTTGATTGGGGAGGTTGCAGGTATGGATTACTGGCATGTCAATTGATAATTTAAACGGGAGGATATTAAAGATGTCTGTCATCTTTCCTCCTTAAGCCGGAGTAAACAAGTGGGTATGAACTTTTAGCAGAGCTCTGTCACCTTCCTAATCAGGAAGCAGGATCTGAATCACAACACTTCATTTACTTTCATCCAGACAAAAGAACAATTGCGCTTGAAGTAATGTGATTTCTAAATAAACGCCGCCTGTCAAAAACAGAGGCGCATTTAGTTCCCAATGTAGCTCAAGGAGACAATTAGCAAACAGAGGTGACATGGTAAACAGGTGCACCCATTATTCCCTGAGCTTGTGGCAATATATTCCCATCTCTTCGACTGATGGAAAATCATGTGACAGTTTGGTGAATTATCTGTCTGCATCAGACTCGACTGATGAAGCCCTGCCCGCAGTTTGAAGCGTCTCAAAAACTGCTGCTCGGAATTATCCGAGAAGGAGGACTACGGATGCTACTTTGGGGAAGATGGTGGTGGGTGTGTGTGTGGGGTGGGGTGGTGGGGGGGTGACGGAAAAGATCCGTCTCTTTCTCCCCTCTGAATAATTATGAGTTCATTTTCCCCCCTCTGCCATGGTTGCTTTCTCTTAATTCAGAACACACAAATGTCCTGAGCGAGGTCAAGCCGGTTTGTAAAAATTGATTGTCATAAAGTGCTAATCAATGAAAACCTTTCTCTGGAAGCAGCAAAAAGCTATAACATTTTATTAAAAAAATACAGTTGAAGGAGCCCAACCTATACTACAGATGTCTTACATAGCCTACAGTGCTTAGAAATTAAAGTCAAATTATCGGCTGGCTTCATTCTCAGCATGTTTGGTTTTATTGAAAGGCATACCCAGGGTATTGCAGTTCAATTTCAAGATAGTTTATTTTTCTTAGTTAGAAAATATGGATTTGTTTTCTTTTTCCTTTTGAGCACTGGTATGAGCACAGATTTACTGTGGAACCATACTTTATTATCTAAAATAATATTTAATCTCATATTTCAAAATAATATTTTCTAATAACCCTGGCAATTCATTTTAAATGTTTGTGCAATTTTTTTTAACACGCTGGCAACGTTTTATCCACCAAATTGATGTTACATTTTTCGGCATGTGTTTAGACTTAAGGAATAGTAAGTGAGAATGATATGAGTCATTTTGGATGCCATGCAAACACATGCTCATTCTAACACATTCTCACTCAAGCACAAATGAATGCTTTTTATGCAATCATTTTTGCTCAACATACAGTTTCACTGCATGGGATTTGGTTCAAGCTAAAAAAGTGACCGCAACATGCATTTGCATTGGCAGATATTTTTGTGAGTGCAAATTCATTTCTGATCTCTCCCCCAAACGTTGCAGTGCATTTCATTATTTCAACTGTAGAGAGATCAAAATTGTTAGATGTTTTGCTCTATATTCCTGGGTTCAGAATTTGAATAGATTTACTCACACATCATTCTATTTGACTAATTTCAAAGCCATGAATTGTGTATGCAGGGTAGAGCAGTTTATCAAGGTATTTTTACAAAGTATAGATGGTGCATACAGTTTATCCAGTTCCCTACTTTTATTTTAATTCCTATTACATGTGATAATAAACAATAATCACTAAGATGGGCAGAATAGAAGGCTTGTTTTTCGTCATTACCGTGACATTTGTTGGAGTAGATACAGTCAGTAGTGGTGGAGGTAATGATAATAATTATTTAACATTTTTCATTGCAGGATAATTATTTAAGAGGTTCATATAGTCATCAGAGTAATCAGTAAAGAGCGATTACTGAAAATCCACAGGCAAACAGATGGTACTTAGACGTTTTTTTTTCATATTAAAATATTACGGTTAGTACCACCACATAGTAGGAGGACAATTCAAAGGACAAACAATGAAAAAATCACTTCACCTTAAAAACACAATCAGTCACATAATTGGGCCTTTGGGCCTGGCCCACTTAAACCAGCCAGCCCCCAAATGCAGAGAATAATGTTTTTAGACATATATGCTGTCCTAAAGTATTTGGGCAGTTACTCTGTTTTGTTGTTTGGTTCTGTACTCCAGCACATTGGCTTTGACATGTAATAGTGACTATGAGGTGACAATAAATGCTGACTTTCAGCTTTAATTTGAGGGTGTTTGCATCCATATTGGGTGTACAGTATAGGAACTGCAGCCATTTTTAGACATAGTGCATCATAGGGTTAGAGTCGAAGGGTTTGAAGTAGAAGGGTTAGAGTCGATTGTAGGTGTGGCATTTGGAGTCAGTTGTTTTTTTCTCAACATGAGGACCAGGGAAGTGTCAATGCCAGTAAAGCAGGCCATCATGAGGATGACAAATCAGGATAAATCAGTGACAAAGCCAAAATATTAGGTATATCAAAATCAGATGTTTGCTAAAGTGTTAAGAAGCAAGGACATATACTATCATCAGCTGTATGTTAGATATATGTCAGTGCTTCATCGTTTAAATCTCTTTGGTGATGTGTCTGTTCCTTCTCTACAGACCAACCCTATGTGGGTTTTCATAGCTTTTAGTATTTTTTTTTGGACGAGAATTCCCAGCTGTCTCAGCTCTTAGCATAACATATCTGCGTATGGATGCCACATCTATATTTTGCCTGTTCTGTGACGTGTCTGCTCCTCATCGTCCCTGTGTTGGCAGGGCCGCAGGTCTCGCATATATGTTTCTCTTTTTTTGTACATGACTAGTGAGGGAGAAAAGCCTCTCTTTTTTTCCGGGGTCGCACTGATCGGAACATGGAGGATTCTGCCCTACATTCCCCACTAATTGTATAATTGGAAAGCGTTCTAAATGAGCAGCCCCCATCGCAGCCTGCACTTCCAAGCGCTTTCCCCCTTCAAAGCAAATCACAAAAGACCATTTTGGGAATAATAATAATTTCAAAAAGCGTCCATTATTAATCCGTACACTACAACTACAACGAACTACCACACGGCAGATCTCAGAGAGCCACGCGAGACAACCCTCAATTAATGCCTCCAGATTTTCCAACGCAGGCCACCGCTTATCAGCGGTGATTGATGCAGATAATGTCAGAATCGCACGACTGAGGTCCAGTTTCCGTTTTTACTGTACTCGCCCGGGTTGTTTCTCCTCTCCCTTCTTTGAGAAGGGAGACTGGCTGCTCCCGATGACACACCTGTGCACTGTCTGTGCTGCCGTATATTATGTGCGCTCTTGTACTCATGGCCAATTGGATTTTGAAATTTATGGTCCTTTCTGCACAAGTTATTTCCATGGAGATGGAGGGACAGCGTAATGATTTCTGAGGGCGATTATTTCAACAGTACTCCAAAGTGCAGTAAAATGAATATTTTAATTAACCTTATCGATCTGCAAAAACAGAAGTGAATAGAATTTGCATACACCACACTTGATCAATGCAGATTTTTTTTTTAAATTGGATCTGCCCATAGTTTTCAAAAGAACGTGGAAGTTAAGATCAAAATAGATTGACCTTTTCTAATGCCACAACGAATGACAAAATCTTTGATCATGCAGTGAAGAATCTGAGGTTTCATCTTGATAAAAGTACACCATGCTTAACACAGTGTCACCATTCACTGTGTTTTTACTATGCAAGTATTCCACTAATCTTCCACCATAACAAAAACTATAAGGAGTTCTTGCTTCTGGCTTTGTAAGCATAGTATGTGGGATGTTAAATACCACTTTAATTGTCAGCTGAATAGAACACCCGGTATTAAACAAGTGATATTTCTCTCAGAAAAATAAAACAAAATCTACTGTTTTTCCCCCGGACTGGATTAAAAAAGGTGTTGAAAAAGCAATATGTTGCTTTTCTTGAGAGAGGTTTATTACTGAGCATCGATTTATCATGCTCCTAATACGATGTACTGTAAAGCAGTCAAGGGCAAAATGATGGCTGAAACCCGGCTTCATGGCAGCAGTGGTTTTTTTTTGTAGAAAGCCTTTTTGAATAGTTTGGAACACAAAAGGGTAATTGTTTTAGCCCAGATGTTGCTTTTGCACAACAAGCAGGATACAATGTTCCCACTGAGCTGATGAGCCCAATCAGTGAAATGATTAAAAATTGATTTTGTCCCTGTAATTACAGTATGTAAACTACTTAGCCAGGATTGCAAAGGAAGTGATTTTCTAATTACGTATATACTCTGGTGTCTAATGATTGGTTTTTTGAAGTAATGAAGAGAGAGCCCTAACGACTCCTCGGTGCTCTGTTGTTTAAAAAAGACCATCGTTAGGGTAAGGCAGCAGCAGACAAAGAGCGCAAATTGAATTTTCGCCACTGTTAATGCGCACGTGGATTTGTTTGTTAATATGCGATCTGGAATGCTAATGGCGGTCATGACTCGCGGTGGGGCACAGGTCCGGCATCTGGATTTTCCAGTTAGATCCTCATATTGTCATGAATCGAACCCTGCCCTCCTCCCCTCCTCTAACCCCCCCTCTCCCTCCCCCCCAAAAAAGATCAGAAGCAATAAACAGATCTGTATACTCATCTTGTATGCGCTCCAGATGTAAAGCAGTGCTAAACAGCCTGTTACAGTAATCTCTTGAGGCAGAATGTGTAGATCTTCTGTAGATAATGTAACAGTTTTTTGGATGATCTAAAGTGTACTCATCATCTACACACTCCAGATTTAAAGCAGTATTAACTGGCCTATTACAGTATTCTCACAAGGCGGAACGTGTAGATCTTTGGTAGATACTGCAACAGTTTTCGGGTGATCTAAAGTGCCTAACGATCAGCCTAGTGCGTGGAACGTCTCACCGTCTCAACGCACCGTGCCTCCAACGCTCAGATGATCACATCTTTGCTCGTTGTAATCAAAATCACTCTCGCTCCCTCAACGGCATTTAACGTTGAGCGAACACACGCCGTAAGTCAAGATGTGACGGCAATAAAAGGGTTTAATTTTGAGGGCGGTCTTCACCACTGCTGTTCTTTTTGTGCTGATAAGGGGGAATATCTCAGCATTTGAGTTCAGTCGAGTCTTCATGCTCCCGCTCTTCGGGAAAAGCTTTGCCAACTTTGCAAGTGAGGTCCTCATTATCTCCGTGGGGAGTCAGGCCTTGTATCACCATAAGCTTTTATCTGGTCTCGGTCACGTAACTGGCGCTGTAAATTCAAGAACTTTAAATACATCGGCGTTGGCCTCAACGCAGTACCAACGGAGTATGTAATGTGTGTCACTTAGGGCAAATCTAAAAAGGGTATCAATTTTACGAGGAGGAGATATTAAAATAAATCTCCCTGGTGTCTGCTGAGGGCTCTGTTTTGAGTGTAGGTTGTTTTGACACAGACCCAAGTCTAAGAAACAAAAAAAGCAAGAGACAAGCAGGGAGATTATCACTGTTCCAACCATGTTTTTAAAGCTGCAAGAGGCAGTTCAGTGCTGTCTGACAATGTTGTTTGCATTCCCTAAATAGGTAAGAAAAGGCAATGCTCAGAAGTACTAACTGTGTTCTCTGTGTGCTGGGTGGCAGGGGTAGTCTGGAGCTGCACACTTCACCGGATGTCCCACGAAAGAAAGTGAGAGTGGAAACGCAGCCAGTATCTTTCCTTCCCTTTGACACGCACGTGAAACAGCCTGTAGGACAATACCACGGTATGCATTACACCTTAATAATTCAGTTAAGCTATGATCTGCCATGTTGCCCTTTTTGACACGTGATATTTGAATTTAATGTCGCATCAATACAAGTGATGTATTGCTAGACAGGAACTGTGGTGGGGATTAGAAGAAAAGACTATTGGATCAAACCATGCTGTACTTGAGGAAAGAAAAAAACATCTTCTACTGCCTTTATATCTATTTTAAAAATGACATCTTTGTGTTCAGGGAAGCCTTTCTTTTCACCAATGTATGTTTGATACTGAGATGAGAAAAAAGACTAGGTGCAACAGTACTGATGACTGGCCTATGGTATGTAAGAAAGCAGTGAAGGAGCCTGGAAAATCCTTTGTGCGGGTAGTGTGACATGACTCTTAGTGAGAGTACTCTTTGAGAGCGAATCCTTCAAAAACAAGTTACCGTAGGCTCATGGGGAATTCTTTCCGTGTGAACTTATTAAGAAACCACACATGCAGTATTTGCTGTTCAAATGAATTGTGAATTTCGGGAGGCAGATCCTCACTTCTTTACCTGTGGTTCACTCAGAGGGAGGGATGTTCAATGGTTTCACTTTTTTATACCATTTAAGACGGAAAGCAAATAATCCTAAATGATTGAGAGAGTGATCTCTGTCAGATGAGATTCGCCGTCCTTCCTTGTCACCGCGATTCTCAGCGTGTGAAGTACATGGCAGCTTTTTTACTCTCTGTGTTAGTGCTAATGATCTGTTATTTTTGTGATTTTCTCGGATGCTTTTCTTGTAGAAGGAAGACAAACCTGTGAGTGCGTCATTAATGCGGTGTCTGTCTCTCTCCCTTTCCTTCTCCCTCTCTTCACGTTCACATCTCAAAACCATCTCCAGATATCAATTAAAATTCCAAAGGAAAACACCTGAAGTTATGATCAATATTTGTGTTATGGTAGACAAAGGTGATGGAGCGGAACGAGGTGTAACAGACTAGTGAACATGTGAACAAAACTGTGGAAATACCACTGATTTCAAACACACTGGTGCCTTGAATATTGTAGCTAACACAGTGTGAAAGGACTCAAAAAACTTACTTAATGGGATCCCTAGGTATTAATGTGAATTTTAATATCGCCTTTGCAAGAGGAGCTGTTTAAAAGGTTTTGTATGTGGGGCTTGTGGCAGCGGGAGGGAGAATTCACTCAAAGGCTCTCTGAGGAGAGGCTGTTGCCCTCGCTAAAGAAGATCACAGCGGCTCCCTTACCGGCGGATGGATGCCTGCGTTTGTTGTTCTTCGTGTGTGGGCTCTTCCCTGAGATGGCACCTGTAGAACTGAGCTGGGTCCAGCAGGTCGCCCCTTCAGTAATGAGAGGATGGGCAGGAGGAAGGAGACCCAAGTGTGTCAGTGGTTGCGCAGGTCTGTGTGTTATGTGTGTGTTTCAGAGTTGTGCAGTTGTTTGCGTGGTTTACTTTTTGTGTGTGTGTGTGTGTGTGTGTTTGGGTTTTGGTTTGGGTGTGTTCATGTGTGGTTTTGTGTTGCGCACTGGGATGTGCATGTGTGTTTGCTTACACGTGCATATATGTGTCTTGTGTGTGCATGTGTGCGTGTGTGTTTGTCATCAAATATGGATCTCAATGTGTGATTTTTAATCTATCTGTGAAATGGGGTAAAGGTGTGATTTTTGCTGGTGCTGTGTAGCTGCAGATGCACTCTGGATGACACTTCTTACATGCATATTCACTTGTGGTCATGTGACACCGGCAAAATGTACATTAAAAATCACAAACCAGTTATAAATATTTGGTCATTGTCAGGCATAATTTCATTACATCACTACAGATTCCACAAATACCTTTGAAAGAGTGAGAATGGTATGGGTTGACATATCATGTGTGTTATCAAAAACACCAGCTGATACATGAATAATATACATCTATTATAATGTATGGTTGCATGCATGTATTATATTTAATTCCAAGTAAACATGGGATAGAATGGTGTTTCATTTGCGATGTACAGATGCCAGGGCTGATGGACTGCCCCATTAGCTCCAGGGACAACATTAGATTTGCTCAAAATTATTGATCTTTTGTTTGCGAGCCAAGTCGGCAATAAATAACTGAATGAGAGAGATGTGACTCATTATCGCTGTCCCATATGACAGAGCTCTGTCAAATCGGCCCTCCCACTTCACCACTCCCATTACTGTTTCCCCCCACCTTCATCTGGGTCCAATTTAATCTTTTTAATTTTTTATATTTTTATATCACTCTAACTTAAGGCTTCTTCTCCCTATCTGATTTTACATAGATTTCAATTCCGCTCAGATAACCTGTATTATTTCATATTTTATACACAGGCTTTCAGAAGCTTTCTGTTTTATTCCTACCTTCTTAGTAAAAAATCCTTTTATCACACAATGGGTAATTTATATCCATTACCAACGTTTTCAATCCTTTTCAGTGCCGCTGTCAGTGCCTTTGGCACAGTAATGATTAATGTGATCTAATAATAGTGTACCATTATATTTCCTTTAGTAAAACATGTACCAACATCCTATTCAGCTCCACCAAATTCATAGCTTCTTATAACATTTTTTCCTTTTTTTTCCAGCGAGAAAGACAAGATTACTATTTTCTCATGAGGTGATTAAGATTTTTTGCGGCGTTTCATATTGCGTGTCGTGTTAAGTTTTAGCGAGTTGTGATGGAGAAGACGTTGTGCTGATGAAGTGGGAGGCTAGGATAATGAGGCTCTGTACCTGTGCATCTTCTCCAGATGTAGCAAAGCGCAGCTTTGCTTTCATTGTTGAAGGGGGCCTCCCTGTTTTTCCTTAGAAGGGCTGCCTTTGATATCTACGATCACGGTTCTGAAACTCAAACGCAATTTTTCGAGCACATTAAAGAGGTGAAGCTTGGAATCTCCTTTCTTAGTTTCCCTGGAAATGAGGATCTCGACTTAGTGAGGGCAAGGGATCAAAAACCGTTTCCTGTGAGCGATTGTGTTTCATTCACCAAGGCAGAGCAGTCCACATGGTTACGATGACCTCGGACTAGCGGTTCTTCTGGCTGCAGTGATCAACTGCGCAGTTGCCTGTCCAGTTGCTTGCGCAATTGTATGCTTCTCTGAGAAGAGATAAAACTATCCCTCTGTAACACGTTTATTATTCATCAATATGTGTGTGCTGTTTCTATTGCTCTTTTCATCAGAGTGATCTCTCGCTGTTTGTTACCTCCCTTTGTAATGCAAACTATTCTGTGTGTCCTCACCTGAACAAAATGACAGCCCTTCACCCATGTAAGATGCGATATAACTTTAGCTACCACTGTACAGCCTGTGCTTGTGGTGCCACAGGTCGATCACAAGTGCAGATTTTAACGACATTCTCTGGCTCCTTCCAATAGTGTGCTGTTCCACTCGTGCGCCATTCCGACAGCCGTGAGCATTGTCGTACCGTTTTTGGTGGCAGCTGATTTCACTTGGCCTCAATACGAGATAACAGCAAGAATTTGTGGCTGTTTGAATGCAAGCCTAATGTCAGGTTTAATCAAAGAACCATTTTAGGCTTGATTAAGTTAAATATGCCTGCACCGAGTGATACCTAGGAAGTTGCTATGTGGTCAGTTGCACGAGTTACTCTCCATTAATTAAATAATGTCTTCGATATGCTCGGATGTACAATGCAATTCTAAGAAGCTAAAGCATCACGGCAGAATACCCATTTGAATTTTAATATAAAATGGTATTAGGAGAATAATAAGTGATGCTCATTATATTTTGTAATAATGTATACACACATATTTGATAGACAAACCACATAGATATATTGTTTTTTTTAATAAACAGAAACCTGGTGAGAAACTCGAATATAAGAAATATAATACATCAAATCAAATAGAGTTGGATGAATCAATCAGATGTTCATGTCTTTTAGCAAAGTGAAGGCAACTGTTATTGAGGAGCATGTTGGCTTCCCGCAGAGCTACTGGTGGATTTGGGAGTGTTTGGGAAGACGTGGAGCGGTCCAGGAGTGGGCTTCCATCCCGCCAAGCCGTACTGCCTTATCCGGTCCACACAGTGTGGGGGCACGTCCCAGTCTGGGGTGCCAACAGTCTCCTTCTCCCCCCCACAGCCCCCAAAAAGTGTTAACCCTTCTCATGGTTTGCCAGGGCTTCTTTTCCATCCAGAATGAACAGGTGGTCTCTCCAAACATGGGCGACTATTTACACATGACTAATCTCAGTGTGTGCTTGTGTGTGTGTGGGTTTGTGTGTGTGTGTGTGTGTGTGTGCATATGTGTGTGTGTGCACACGTGCACGTTTGTGTGTGTGTGTGTGTATGTATGTGTGTATGTGTGTGTGTGTGTCTTTGTCTGTGTATGTTCACACTTGATTAAACCGTGTGGGTCTTTCCGCACACACGTGTGTGTTTGTGTGAGCTCACACTGGACTAATCTACGTGTGTGTGTGTGTATTATGTGTGTGTGTGTGCGTGTGCGTGCGCACGCGTATTTGTGCATGTATTCACATATCTCAAATCTGCTCGTAGGTGTGTGTGGCTGTGCCTCGGTGTACGCATATCCACGTGCATACGCCTGTGTGTGGCTCCTGATTGCTCGGTGGTGTGGGCAAGGTTCTTTCCACTGTGTCAAATTAACATCAGATGGGAGTAACAGCAAGAACAATATCTGATACGGATTTGATTCACCAAGGGACAGCTGTGCAAAGTGAGGGCTTGTGTTAGGCGCCCAATCCCGTGTCAAACCGCATGACGTACAGCTGACAATGCACTCAATCACAACGGGTTCTCTTTTCTCCTCCCTCTGCAGTCCTTTGGGTACGAATTCTGTCTTCCGTCCCGTAAGGATTACTGTATCAGCAATGTCATTTTCTTCAGAAATGTCAATTTTGCCTGTTCCAACTTTCAGAAGGCATGTCAAACCTAAACAGTATGAGAGGAGCTTTGGTCTTTCTCTATGTGATACTTGCGGGCCATTCTGGAACCACAATAGCATTCGGCACTCTTCAGTTTTGATAGCTGTGGTCACTCAGACAAGTCCAGATTAAATATCCTTGATGTTTTCCAAGTTAAAGCTTCTAAGAACGCTGTTTTTTGTCTCTTTGTTAGGAAAAGGGATAAATAAATAAAGACTGACAAACAAACAAACGCAAACGGAAAAGCCGGTACTGGTTTGGTGCTGTGGCCGGTGCCTGATTAAATTCACAGTGAATACGACAAAAGATGTAAATTTTTGAAGAACTTGTGAAATGTGAAATCGGGGAAGAGCTGTGAGCTTCATGTTATATCCACCACTTTTTTTGAACGTGTCTATGAAAATGTTCTATATTAGTTGGGTCTAAGTTGTGAAAGGATGGTAAACACCAAACATAATTTTAAGTCTTTTCTGTTGCAGTGAAACATTAATAACTTTTGAAGCCACTATAAAAAACCCACCCTCCTGACAAAACTTCATTTGTAATACTGAAATGTGCTGTGAAATTTGTGGGTAAACCCCTTTGTTTTAAATTTGAACAATGTGGCTCTCTGTTTACATCAGAATCCCATTGTGAATAATCGAGTTAGATCACAGTTTGAAAGTAATATAAAACATGGACCAAAAGGTCAGGACAATGCCATTATAATGGAACAGCCAGCTGTGGGGATATTGCCCTGTCCTGTGTCCACTCTGAATTTCCCCCATGTCAGACTCAGAATAGCGAAACATGTTTTTCCCAGCAGTGTTACTTCACTAAACCCAGGATATTTAATTCTACTTAATTTCTCTTAAATTTGTGTTGATCACGTTAATGGTGACTGTCAGCAGGTTGATATTGTGAGAACTTAACGCTGTGAACTTAGCTTGCTAGTTTTTTTTTTTCATTTTATAGACACAAGCAGTGTTTTACTTTTACTTATTTACACATTGGTCTTTTTTTCCCTCAGTAAGTGTGATAAGGTATTATTGCAGTACATTTGTGGATTTGTTTTCACAGTTATAATTACACTGTGGTCACATCTACTTGTTATATTTATCTTAATGGGATGGGCCCCAAATATGTTGACAGAAATGTATGTAGATGTACAGTGTAACTAGAATTTTTTCTCTTTGGTCAGGAAGAAGGTCTTTACAGACCATACATGGTGCTGTGAAGGGTTTACTTCAGCCATTTCTAAATTATTTATTATCATTTATTTATTGGCAAATGTTCTGGTACAAACCATTAGCACATTGAGTCCAGTGAAAGGTACAAAGTGCTAATTAATAAGTGCCCTTACAGCAAACAGAACCATATTTCCCAACTGTCAAAACAATTGAACTACTAGTGTGGTACCACACTTCAGACAGTCTGGTCTAAACCAATCAGTGGTCAATTTACTGAGAAGTGCTTTTCTGCATGAATGAGGAAAGTGCCATGCCAACAATGTGAGTCAGCTGAGATGCAGTAATTAAAGGGTTACCCCAGAGGCGTTTTCTGAATGTGAGGGCAACATTATCGGAACCTTAATGTGTTAGCTGGGATTTGCCTTCTACAGGGTCATCCCAGGCTCCTTCTGTATGTGTATGCTTATAGGGTCATGCAAGGCTCTTTTCTGCATGTCTGCAGCTGTTATATGACCAAACCAGTTTTACTGCGCTTTGAGCAATGAAAGGGTCAATGACAGTGGTGCACATGACACGCGTGTCTGTGGAGCCCAGACTCCCCGCACCGAGAGGCAGCACGCTTCAGCACGGTTCTGTAAGCCCATCTTTATCAGAGTGTGCGGTCCCCGCTCTCCCTCCCGCGGGAGCGGGGAGGTACAGAGCAGGTAGAACACCGGCGCTATCTCTGCGCGCGGCTGCCAGTGGAACCTCACAGGGGTCAGAGGTTAAGAGGGATATCAGACGGGGGTCATTACAGGGCAGGTGGCAGAGCCGCTAGCTGTCTCCCACACCCGCTACCTCTCTTAACGAGGGGAGACCCTCGGGGGAGGGAACGAGGGAACGTAAGCTCTTTTCTTACAGGACACAGGCTGGAGCAGCAGAACAGGCTCTTAAAGGGTGAGTCAGGCCTTCTCATGGAGCGAAGGAGGGAGGGAGGGAGGGAGGGAGGGAGGGAGACGCGTGTTGTAAAGTCCTGCTTCAGCATACGTCTGCGGTGGCACCACTCCCGTTAATACATATGATTCAGTGTGTGGGGTGATGAGGAAGATGATGATGATGATGATGATGATGATGATGATGATGATGATAATGGGGATGAGCATATTATAATGATGATCGCAGATGGCCGGCTCAGATCTGCCGCTGTCTCCTCATGCATCATCACTGGCGGCCGTTTAAATATAAAGAAGCCGGCATGGGCATAACATAGCTAATTCCCATTTAATCTCATAAGTGCCGCTATGGCAAGAGGTGGGTCAGTTTCTTAAAGTTACACCGCAGCTCTGGGAGCACCCGCTAGCCCTGTGCCAGAGCGTAGCGTAGCCAAGCCGAGACCCAGGAGAGGGGAGAGGCGAGCCGGAGGGAGCCCAGTCAAGAGGGAGGTTTGGGGGGGAACTCAGCTAGGCTCTGCTGGGCCGCATGGAGCCTCATCAGCCCTCCCCATGAGGTTAGTTCACCTAGTAGCTATTTCTACCAGAGCTGCTGAAATGTCTTCACTATCACAATATAAATATGTTGAGGAGGTGTGGAAACAATGTAGCGCTCAGCTGTGGATACTGAAGGACTGCAGAAAGCTCCCAGCACGTTGATTTATATCTATTTATATTAAAACAAAGTAGGCCTGTAAGGCTGGCACATAAATGCAGCAGATAGTTTTATTTTTTCTCTCATACGTCTTTCAACGTCACCCTCTGAATTTGGAAAAATGTATATGTGTTATAATTCAGAGGAGAACGGGAAGATGTTCTGCACGTGTATGCCTGTGAAGTGAAGCATTATGGCAAAAAGAGAAAAGTTTAAATAATTTAACGCTCACATAATTTTGTCTCACAATTCCTCACAGTGGTTGCAGTCGCACTAATAAATGCATGCTGCAAAGTTCATTGGAATCTGTGTTGTATCTATAAATGATAACTCCCACTACCTCCCTCACAGCTACGTGCCGTAAATTGTGCTAAATTCTCTAGGAAGTGCAAGGGTGTGCAAGAGACTGAATTGAAACAAAAGGCCACATGTTTTATTTATACATCAAAAAGTGTGGAAGGGAGCTACGGTTTCACTTTCAACTTGTGGATCAATTCTCTCAATAGAGAATTGAATGCCGTGTAGAGATGGCTAGATTATTGACTTATCTGACACCATGCGGTCTGTATTGTGTTTAAATGTGCTATGCATATAGCTGCAAACAGCACAAATCTGCCATAAAGAAAGGGAAAGATTTTGATGAAAAGTATATACAAATACAATAAATACATCTGCAATGCAGCACACAGGAAAGAAAAAATAATGTCTGAGGTATTTCCATTCTTTATTATGAGTGTCAGAGATATGTGAGCTTATTGAGAGCATTTTTCAGCTTTGACCATGATGGCACCGAGAGCTGCAGTGCTGTTTTAATGTAATTCGCTCTTTGCTTTAAAAAAGAGAAGAAAAGGGAACAGGTTCTCGGTCATAAAAGGGGTAGTTTAACAATTGATTGAGGCTAGTGGTGGAAATGGCAGCTCTAAATCAATTTTATCTTTGAGGTTCTAAAGAGTGTTTTCTAATGAGGTTAATACCATATAA
Organism: Albula goreensis; assembly: GCA_022829145.1. Classification (NCBI taxonomy): domain Eukaryota; kingdom Metazoa; phylum Chordata; class Actinopteri; order Albuliformes; family Albulidae; genus Albula; species Albula goreensis. Next base: position 10,590,657 of record CM040741.1, read on the forward strand.
TGACCAGATTCTTCCATTTAAGAATGCCCTGCAGGTGTTGAAAAAGACAGATGTCCCTCTGTAACACCAGCACATTGTGACCTGATGTCTGCGTGTGTCAGAATGGAAATGTATCCCAGCTGAATATGTTTTGAAAAAAAGGGACACTTCTTATTCTGTGGTTACGGACATAGGGGGGGGCGTGAGCTCAGCACGGGGGCTGCCTCGCACAGTACTGTAGGACGGATGAGTACCATGGCATCGAGGTCGGGCTCAAAAGACGGAATGACCCATCACTAATACGATATGAATTGGATTTCCCCCCTGGGCTTTTTTAGGGTGTTCACGGAATCTTAGGCTTATCACATCTGGGGGGGGATGTTCCAAGAGCTGGCGGAAATATCTGCGCGGAAAGTTCAGCAAAGGCGGACCGTTAGGAAACGGAGCTGTAGTGAAAAACAGCCCCGAATGACTGTTTCAGCTGTAAAACGGACTCTAACGCACACACACATGCGCACACACACAGACACACACTTTATAGAGACTCGCCTTCACACAAACCAGGGGCTCATATTACAAAAGAGACAGAGTCAACAGGTAGGAGACATAGAATATCTACATGTTCTAAGCTGGGAGCCACAGTTACATTGGACATGTTTTACATTATATGTACACACACACACGCACACATACACACACACATGCACACACACACACACACACACACAAATCCTCACGCACATACAGCCCGCAATCAGGGGAACATATTCCAAAAGGATCGACAGCCAAGGGAAATAGAGTATATACTTAAAACTGGGAGTTACAGTAAAACTGAACACGTACACGGGCAACATACTGTGTAACTGGAGGCCCTAAAGCTATTATGATGATCTAATTAGGTTTATCATAATACCGTGTCACATCACTATCCAAGTCAGCCTTGTCCCCAATTCCACAATTCAATACATCCCATTTTGAGAAGAAGGATGAAGAACTTATAAAAAAAAAGTTTTTTTCTGTTTCTCAAACCCCCAGCTAGCCTCTGTCCCAGGTTAAAGGCAGTGGTGTGTTGGAATATGTAAGGGAGCATGTGTGGTTATTTACATGATTTGAAGAGGGACATCATTTGTTTCTCGGTTGCACTGTCTGTGCTCTTTTACTGGGTCATAATGGATGGAGCAGGAGCTGTGGTTTCCTCACTGATAATGGGCTCTGGAATGTCCAGGTACTGACCTATAAAGAAAACCCTTTAGGAGGCCCATTAATACAGCTGTCAGGGAAACTATATTTATATTTATTTTATATCTAGGTTGTGGTGGTCAAACACAATCTGAATTACCAGCGATGACATCCAATTAATTTTCCTTATGATTAGCAGCAGTGGCTTGCCCCCCTCTCAGTATGCATGTGCTTATGTATGTGTTTGCAGTGTGTGTATATGTATAATACACACAAACACACACACACACACACACACACATGCACACGCACAGGCACAAATACATATATACATAGACATGGAAATATAAATTTAACTACACAACACATACCCATATGTATGTATATTACATAAATTTATACATGGGCCTTACAACATTGTACTCATTGTGTGTGTGCAGGATTATGTATCTTGTATCTTGGATGAAATATTCACCTGATGTGGAATATACAGTTTACAGCACTGCAGCTGAATACTGGACAGTGCTCTTGACATTTGCCATCAGTGACGGACATCTTGGTACATTCTGTGCCATTTTTCCTCAATGACATGCAAGCTGTGTGTGACTTTTTTCTCATGATCTGGTAAGCAGTTGAAACCAAGACTTGCTCTTGTTACAATTGCTGTGTGTGTGTGTGTGTGTGTGTGTGTGTGTGTGTGTGTGTGTGTGTGTGTATATATATATATATATATATATATATATATATATATTAATTTTACCTTTTTTGAAATGTAGTTGAAAGACTCAACTACATTTCAAAAGATAAGTGAGATACTACAAACCTGTTTTGATGGTTTCAGGTTTTGAAGGAGCACTTTTTCTCCACAAGGGTCTTTTTGGAGCCCGTTTTTCTTTGATTGATGTGTGAAATAAGTTTCTTTCTTGAGATATAAAGGCCGTCCCTCTGCCAGGCTGAAAGGTGGCTATTGTCAAGGCAGGAACACTTTGTCAGGAAACAATTCCGTTCCCAAGGCCGAGAAACGTGTAAAAAAGATACAGCCATTGTGTACTTTAGGAACTTTAATTTTACTTGTGAGGTCATTTTAATCCTGATGAATTTTTATTGTAGCTATAGAGTTGAATAGCAAGCCGTTTTAATGCAGAAGCCACCCACGGATCAACTAGAAACCTGAACTTAAAGCGAAAAAGAGAGTACTTTTTTGTTAAGGGACACATTGGGGTGTATTTAAAGATTCACAAAAGAACTTGTCTGAATGGAGGCTGGTTTTACACATTGAAGCTTAAATTTTGTGGATGAAAATAGAATTGTGATTTAACAGCAGTTAGAAACAAAGAGATCATGGGAGTGAAAACCTGATGAAGCACCCTTTTTTCTCATATACTCCTGTGAACATTCCTTGAATACTTCTGCAATAACAAAGAAAAAGGAGGAAAAAAAACGAGCACGTATCAAGCATTGCCTAATTAAATTAACAGTATTACAAAGCATGGAAAATTGCATGTTGGGTATTTGGTGCCATTTCTAGTTTTTTTTTTTCCTTTTTTTTTTTCCTTTGGGAAGCAGACGTTGAAAACCCCCCAACAATGGTGTCCCTCTGTTGATGGAGTAACTTTGTGTGAGAAAGCGTAGTAACCTCTTGGATTTACCCAAAGATTTTCCTAATCCCGATTTAAACAGTGACAGTTTATCCGTTGTTTCAGTACGGTTCTGACCCGCAGCTTCTTTTTGGCTGCAAATTCGAGGCGCGTTTATGCAAATGAACGAGACACCTACAACCAGTGAAATCTGTGGCAGCTGTAGAATAGAATTCAATTAAGACACCCCTGAGGTGTGGTAATTGATCCGCACACATTTTCTCCCTTCTTTTTTTGTTGTTGTTTTATGAAAACAAAATCCTGTTTTTCGGAATTGAAAAAAGCAACCGAAAGGCTGAATCATCACCAGCTATTTTTAAAATGAATATGTCAAATTGGAGCAGGGTATATCGCCTTTCACTAAAGAGATCGTTTTCATTATTTAAGGCCTTTTTCCCCCCCAGTCGTAATGTTGACACTTGTGTCTAAATTGAGCTCTTTTTTTGTCAGAAATGTGTATGTTACGTCAGTGTAACCAATCCTTTTTTTATTTTGGCTCCTTAACTCTCTCAGTCAACTGCCTTTGCGGAGGAGCGACAACAGCAGCAACAACAACAACAACAACAAAAGCGGAGAGTTTCATCGAAAGATGAAAACAGATGATCAAAAATGTTTAAGCTTATTCTTCATACATTCCAACAAAGAGAATATTGATATGTTGAGGAGGGAAAAAAAGAAATCCAAGCAGGCATTTGTTGGAATGCTTGGATTAATCCTGATGTGAAATCGGTGCAGCCCTGCTCTGTTGCAAATGCAGGGAACTTGCTTGTTTCCCCATTAATCTAATTGGCGAAACTTTTTTTTTTCTTTCTTTACTGACTTTGCACTTTCTTTTTACAGTCGCCCTCTCCAATTTGGAGGGTTGCATGTGCTTGACGGTGGATTAGCACGGAGGCAGCTTTGTTCCGGGGGTATACTGATATGCGGATCTGTTTGTCCTTTCATCATAGGTTTTTTTTTCCTGCCATTCCTCTGGAATGGTCTACCTGATCTGAAGCGCGCCTGAGTTTCGTTCCTCGATTTATCTTAAAGAGAAGGAGGGCTGGTGGGGGTCTGGCGAACAAACGGGATGCGTCAAACGGCCCCCTTTCTTCTTTCCAGAGCACCTTCATGTGGCGGGTTTTAGGCGGGCAGGAGAGCTCTCTCGACTCCCCCTCACAAACGTTTTCCTCAGGTCCATAACATTAGAGGGCTGTTCCAATCCATTTTCAAGCCTCTTAAAAAAAGATAAAAAGAAAACATTGCTCTCATTATTTAATTAAAACAGTCAGGCAAAAAAGGTGGGACTCTTAAGAGAGGACAATATGTTCTGATACATTATACGTTCTTAGTTCACAGAGGCAAAAGGGCAGTGAGAGGGAATACTTGCTATTTAATTACTGTCAGCTGAATGAATGTTGTTCGTCCACCCCCTCCCTGATGTAAAAATTCTTATTCACTTAGTATGTAGGTCACATTACAGTGGTGTCTAGTTATTGGACATGGGCTTAGATAACTGTTTGTTGAGTATTAAATGGTTTTGCTGCCTCAGCACACTCTTTAACTGGTATTTTTCGCACAGCTGTGCTATTGAAAAGAAGCAACGCTGCAGCAAAAATCATGTCAACCTCCACTTTCTCCAAATTTGGAGCTGTGTGCTATGTACTGTAAAGGAAGGCACTATCTCTACAGTCTAGGCTTTTTTTCAAGTGCCCGTATTTAAAACAAACAACAACAGTGGCAGCAGAAGAGACACAGTTACAGCAAATAAATAAGAACTTAGTTTGGAGATTCAACAAATAACAGTGTGGTGAGCATGCAAAGCAAATGTAGCGTATCAATCAGAAGTCCAGTCGAACAGAAAGACCAATCTGTGGATTTCTGCCCCTTATCACTGTTTGCTTTCTGCGACCTTGTACCCAGTTAATGCATAACACTCTCACAACTCTGTTGTAAAGTTATAGTTTGGTTAACACCAGCGTTTCGCCTAGGTTCTTACAATGTTGTGGGAACATCGGGATGGACGGGGAATCGTGCTCCTCACAACGTTTACCATCAGATGTGCTACCGGTGTGTTCCTAAACGGGAGCTGTTTCTTTTTCTTTCCCTTTCAGAAAATGAGCCCAGATGGTGATTGATTTTTCAAGTGCTGACAACCCTGCTCGAGAACGCGTTCCCACCTTCTTTGTGCCGAGCAAGTCAGGCAAACTAACGTGATGATGCGATCACCGGCTCTATGCTGCCGACGTGGACGATTGATTGACATGCCCCCCAAAAAAAAAAAAAAAAAAAAAAAAAAAATTGTAACATTAACCTCAGGTTATTAAACTGCATCTTTTTAAAAGGAGGACACACAGGAGACACCTTCAGGCCTCCTTTGTTCCTGGCTTTTTAAGAAAAGTTTGGGAGAAATACTCATATATACACACACATAGACTCACACACACACACACACACACACACACACACACAAAATGTGAAGTAGTTTCAACAGTGAGTTTCCCCCCGGTAGCCTCACTCAGTAGATATTGCAGGGCAAATTTGTAATGGCTCCAATGAGTCAATTCTAAAGCTAAATGATGTCATTGGCTAACTAGCCATTCTCAGGCCATTGCTTCTGTTTGCGTGACTAAATACATACAATTAAAGCCCGGCACTTCTCAATCTCTGTGAACTCATTGTTATCCAGGGTTCAAGTGCACAGATAATGGGCCGGAGGAAAACAGGCGTATCATCGCGGCACAGCACACAGAGAGCTGGTTGGTAAAATAAATCTCTCATTATCTGATGCATTCTTTTCACCGACGAGGACGTCGCCTCTTCATTTTCTTTTGTCCGCGGACATTTTCCTCAGCCTGCGTCATATTTAACTAAGCGTAATTGTGCAAAGTTGTGACACAGGGGCCGAAATCTCTGGCCTGCATATAGGTCGATGAAAGGGAGCTCTTCAATGTATCCCACTGTATGGGAATATAAATGCCATTAGTGGGTTTGGGTTTGTGTGTGTGTGTGTGTGTGTGTGTGTGTGTGTGTGTATTTTTGTATGTGTGTGAGTTAGGAGGGGGGGGCTGTACAGTATACAAAAAGACTCTGATACTTGGAACAAGATGAGAGGACAGCTTGAGATAACAAAGATTATTTATGAAAGAATCTAGATCAGCCCGGTTTATGAACATGGCTGGTATGATTATTTACTGTATTAATGGTTGCTTATTATCTGGACATTATAGATTTGAGTGCTCTCAGGGGGCATGTGACATGCATTTGCCCACTCATGGGATGGGAGGCATGTTGTATCACCATGTTGTCGTCAGTCTGATGTCCATGCTCCATCCTGCAGGAAATCATTACTTGATGGGGATGTAAAACGCCCTCAGTTTTCCTCCCTTTCCCCCCCATCAGGGTTGCCTGATTTTGCCTGAGTCGGCCATGGGTTGACTCTGGGTCAACCGCATACCCAGTCTCGCCAAAGGCAAGTTGATAGAGGAGACCTTTTCTTGTTGCTCTGTGTAGTTTTGAGTGGGGGGGTTGTGGGGGGTGGGTCTTCGCTGTGGGGGAGCAGGCGATTTAGGGGCAGAGGCAGGCGGAAGACGCGTTCCCCTCCGCTTCCTCCCCGCGATGTTGGTAAATGGATCTTATTTTGTGGAGCGTCGACACGTGTAAGGAGCCCATGGCTCATTAAGCGACCGAGATCTGACTGCAGATAAGGTGATGGATGGTGACCAGAGACCCAGCTCGGTCCCTCCGCCCTGCCCAGACGCTGCCGCTTTTAGCTGGGGGAGCAGCACTCCCCAGGCCTGGGCCTCATGTTGTGGGAGGGACCAAAGCCTGACTGAAATTGTAGTGCTGTTTTAGGTGACTGTACAAAAAGGCTTTCATGAAACCAAACAAACGGGCCTTTCGTAATCTTATCGGTGACTTACTGATTTGCACCAATCATTGTGCTCTGTTCTGTGATTGACAGCTCAGTGAATCTAATTCCAGTAAGTAGCTGTCCCTTGAAATGTCACTCTCACATTTCTAGCTTGTACTAGTGATGGAAGAACAGAGTGTCGTGGACTCCATGAGTTATCAGTCTCATTCTGTTCTGGCCCAGGCCTCATTCTGTCACACAGATATGTGAATCTCTGCTTCATCATGAGATGTCTCAGGAAGCCCTACTTCCCTTGTATAAATGCTCTTGATTTCCTAATCCACCCCACCACTTACTCTACGGCACCCAAATCACCACACCCTCACTGTATACTAAACCACCACTCACTCACTCACTCACTCACTCACTCACTGTATACTAAACCACCACCACTCACTCACTCACTCACTCACTCACTCACTCACTCACTCACTCACTGTATACTAAACCACCACTCACTCACTCACTCACTCACTGTATACTAAACCACCACTCACTCACTCACTGTATACTAAACCACCACTCACTCACTCACTCACTCACTGTATACTAAACCACCATTCACTCACTCACTCACTCACTGTATACTAAACCACCACTCACTCACTCACTCACTCACTCACTGTATACTAAACCACCACTCACTCACTCACTCACTCACTCACTGTATACTAAACCACCATTCACTCACTCACTCACCACTCACTCACTCACTCACTCACTCACTCACTCACTCACTCACCCATCTTAGCCATCATTCACTCACCAGCACCTAAACTCAACTTGGTGGAAGGGTGTCAAATATGTCACACTTTCATGAAGAATATGACCAATGTCTAAGCTAATAACTGCCATGGTTAAGTGTTGTTCCCAGACAGTAAGACGCGACAAGATCTGACAGTCTGGTTTCAGAGACAGTCTGGTTTCAGAGAAAATATTAACTCACCAGTTCCTGCCAGTTCACCCTAATGGTCTCTCATTCAACAGAAAATAACCCCCCATTTCTTCAGTACTGGTGCCCCCAAATTCCCCAGTCCAGCCCTCACCTCCCAGCACCTTCTCTGTAGGCAAGTTTATTTTCCACTCATTCGTGTGATGCTGAGTTTGCCGGTCAAATGTCTAATTGGTTGCAGACTGGACTTTAACCCTGGGGTAGCTCACCACCTGTGGGCTGTAAAACAGACAGAGTAAGGATAGTAACATGGCTGAGACCATAGCGGGCTGGATGTTAATACTACAGCCTTGTGCCCATGTCAGGTCCCGTGACAGTTGCAGGTGACAAATAACCATGGGAAAATTCTCTGTCACTGCCCGGAAGCTGTTCAGCAAACCACGCTCCCCGCCACACGAAATATGCCACCAAAGGGCTGTTCCCAAGCAATCTGTCACATCAAGGCATCTGGTGTTTCTTTTTTTCCTATTCTCCTTTTTCATTCTCTTCTGCATGTCATGACAAACATGCTTGATTGGATTTTCAGCATTTGATGAGACAACACCAGTCTTAGAACATAGAAATTTCTAAAGAGTCATTTAACTTGCCAGTTACCATAGCCTCGTGTCCATCTGTGAAATCTCTGCCAAAACTCCTTTTGATGTTAACCCTAACAGGCCCTTACAGGGATAGGAGGGCCTGCTAGGGAAAACAGAGCATATTGCAGCTTTCACATCTTCATGCACACTTCCCATGATTCAGTGTTCACTCTTTAACTGATTATAGGTCAATGTTATAGCAACATTTTGTCACTGTGATATTCAGGAAAGGAGCTCTGCATCAGAGAGATTCTCTGTTTGAAACCAGGGACCAGGTGCCTTTGGAAAGTGCTTAGGTGTGTGACGTTGAACCTGAGAAGGAGGTGGAGGTGATTCTCAGGTTGGATGCTGTGATTGTCCTCTTGACCTCAAGTGAAATATCAGTTTCATGATTTCATTTTGAGTGTGTAAACAGTAAAAACAGGAAGCGCTGCTCATGACCAAGGTCAGGGCTTTTGGGAAAGAAAATAAAGCATAAAAACAAAATGCATTGTCCTATTTTGAATGCAGGCTTTGCTGTGGTGGTATGTTTTGTAATGTTTAGGATTATGACAGGAAGTTAGATGTTCAGTGCATTCATATTCATCTATAGATGGGACTGTGGTGAAAAAAAATTGAATTTTTGGTATGTATGTGCATGTGTCACTTTCTGTCTCACTTTCTCATTTTTCATGTGTGTGAGTTGTGTCTGCCTCTGAACTGTCTTTCTCGGAATAGGGACTGCCGAGAGCTAAATTCCTGAAAATACATGAAATACAGAAAATATAGGTGCTGTATCACCTTCAATATAATATAAAATAATTTCCCAAGGGGCCTTCTCAGAATCTGCTGGGTGCCTGACTTCTTCGTGACTAATTTACTGGAAAAAAAAATGGTTGCTACTGATAGTTGGTTTTTACAATGAATGCCATTCACTTTTCAGCAAACTTCTATCAGCAGCTACTGTATCTTTATTATCAAGCCTGTGAAACTTAGCCCTGAACTGCAAATAGCTATTTAAGAGTGATATAGTGGATCCTGGCAAAAAGAAAATCCTTTAAAAAGCCTATTTTCCTCTGTTTTGTTAATGAGGTAATACACTTAAGTGCACAGTTGGAGGTACAAAAAATACATTCCCTCAAAACAGCAGTTAAAGTCTAGGACATACAAGGCAGTCTTTCGGGGCTAACTTCAAGTTATACCGCAACATGATTGTGATTGGTTAAAGCAGGGCCAGATTTTAACCTTTCAGTGGAACCAAACATACTGTCACTTATCACTGAGTACGTGGCTTTCAAAGTCTAGTGAAAATATGAGTAGATGTGTGTAAAATTTCAATAATTGTAAAACAGCATTTATACTGTTATAAAAACATTTCGGTATTGTGGATATGTGCAAAACAAATAATAATGTTGTACATACTGATAAACACATCCCAGAATGATTTGCAATATAAATCAGGAGAAAGATTCAGTATACAATGATTCCGAAAAGCTGCAAGCTAATGGCTTAAAAAACATTCTGAATGTTACACTGAATGAGATTAAGCAGAGATGCAGAGGTAATGTACGGTATCTATACACTGTAACGCATCAGTTTTTATGGTTTGAGGTAAATTCTTTTGCACTTCGGTAACATTTGGTTGCTGTCTGTGCTCACAATATTTATTTATACGTTTTACAGACGCACACACTGTTGATTCAGTAAAGCTAGTAATGATGTCCTCTAACATACTGTCTGTGAGTCCAGAACACTGTCTGTGTTTCTCTTGCTGCCTCAGCTGTCATTAACCATTAGTCTTCCTAGTCAAACACCTCTAAATCTTTAAGCCAATGAATCTTCAGGACTGAATGTCCAGCCAATTAGACGTTAATAGGCAGTATTTGATGGATGCAGACGTGAAGCAAAAAATGTCATGTCAACTAACTTGTTGACCTTTGTACGGCACAAGCTTGTTTCCTCTCCAGCATGATTTGCTTGGCCCCACCTAATATTTTTTCCAAACACTGTGTTTTGCTCTCTTGTGAGCAAACGTTGAATAGCTCATTGGCAAAAGCAAATGCTCATAGCTGTCCCTACAAATGGCCACTATGATGTGTGTGGATTATAAAATCTCATTTGAAAAAAAAAAAAGGTTGCGTCAGAAAACTTGTGAATGCCATGAACGGATGCCTTTTCAGCATGAAAGTTTTGATGGGAAAATTGAAATCTATTGCTGTGAAATGAGCAGTGAATCAATTTAGATTTTTGTTTAGTTGTAACTCGGACAGCATTATACAGAAAAAAATACAGTTTTTGACCTTTAATATCTGTAGCCAGCCTAAAATATTATTGAATATTTCATTTGGAAAAAAAAATTGCTTATTTGTTTACTGCTTGTTCAGTATAGTTAATGGCCTACAAACCAAGTAAAATTTGAATTCTGTATTGCAGAAATAATTTTTGGTTGTAATTTTCCATTAAGCTGTTGTGGTGAGGTTATGGCATGTGAATTGCAGCCGTATACAGTAGCTAAGTCATTTTCACAGGCGTTCCCTCTCCCATCTCATTTTTAATCTGGTGAATATGCCTCTGTATGACTCATTTTTTCCAGAACAATTGAAATGCCTTGTTTATACCATGCATGAGTTTTGTTTTCCTATCCAAGCTCGTGATGGAGTCCGCAGTATGTTTGCTGCAGTGAACTGAGCCACTCTTTACTGTGAGGACGGGTTATAAATTACTGGAACTTAATGAACTTAGCAATGCTGTATAAATTAATTTTAGCGCATGACTACTACTAAAAAAACCCCCTCATTGAAGAGCTTAAGAGGAATAAGAAATACTGGATGACAGCTCACATTCCAAAATCCGTTTTGGTTGATTCGAAAAATGACCTCATCTTTGAAGGCATATTTAGCACAGGGGAGAGATTTTTTTTTTTTTTTTTGCAAGCTATCGCATCAATGGCAGAGATTGTGTTTCAGTGCCATTTTGTAAAGTCACTCTATACTTTCCACATCTCCAGCAATCATTTGAGCGGTTTATTTAAACAAAATCAGGTTGTCAGTGTCTGTGGCCCTTTTTCTGCAGGCCGAGGGCGGTGCATTCAGTATTAATGTCAGGGGTTGTTTTCAGGTCTTCTCTTTATTGCCTTTGGACAGGAGGGCTGCGATTGGCTTTGTTCAGTCTTTCTGGCAGTCGACACATTCTGACATCTGTTCCCTTCTAACCATTTTAACTAATCTCGATTAGAGGGTCTACTCAGCTGTGGCATTGGTAGATTTTAACACAGGGTTCAGCAACGGGAAGAAACAAGGGGAAAAAAAGGAACGTGACAATACTGCAGCAACACTTGCATCCGAGAGCTAGACGGATAGAAAGATCAATTTATATATTATTAGGCATCTTTAACAAGGCAACACTTGCATGGCTGAGCGACAAAAATGGCTGATTTGCTTATGCATTCAGCGCTGATTGTGCCAGCGTTACAAATCTTGTTGCATTGCTAATTTATATTGTGAGAGCCTGAAACGTTGGCAGAGGATATGGTATATATCTCAGACATGAGGAATCTGAAGCAAGAGTGATACCGAGTGAAATAGATATATAAAGAATCTCATTCAGCCATTCCGCTTATGTGAATAATGGTTTGAATGTTCCTGCTATAAAAAAAAAAAAAAAAGAAAAGAAAAATGCTTATGGGGAAAAGGGTCGATCTTCAGGCTGTTTCAAATTATAATCTATTGGCACTAGCGGAATGAAAATGACACATCCTGGTTTTTTTTTTCTGATGCAGATTACTGAAACTTCATATTAATTCTTTACAGACTATGACTGGTTCTGTTTTCTTTTTTTAATGCTGGGTACAGGTGCTTGCCACATTTTAAGAGTGAAGTGAGGGGTATTCGAATGTGGTGGGGCATTTTGATTTGCCTGCAGCATCCTTTCACTTATCTTAATCCCTCTCACCAAACTGAGCATCTCTTTTAAACTTTGTTTTAGCCCCTTTTAGGACCTGCAGTCTCAAGAAGTATGCTGTAAGGAAAGGGGAATTCAGCAGTTCTGAGGTGTAAGGGAAGGTGGGATGGAAAAGCTTTAGTGGTTTAGTGCTGTCACACTGGAGCTGGTAATCTGTAAAACAGAGATCAGACATTATCACCACTGCGCTTTTATTTAAAACATGTCAAGTGAGAAGACTTATGATTGAAGAATGAAGGTAAGTGAACAAGTGAAAAAATGGTGAAACATTGGGTACATTTTGGTGAAACAATTTTGGTATTTTGTTGAAGGTTATCAACCTAACTAAATACTGGGTCCTGTAATATTATTGTTCATGAATAACCCTCAAGGAGATCAAAGGCTTTCTCATTGAGAAGGAATAGGACAAAAATTTTACAGCATGCACAGATCGCACCAAACAAAGCCTTTTTCAAGTTGGGGCAGGAGTTGGTATGAAACCCTGGATAGCTTGACAAACACTTTGCTCCCTTTTTGGCCTGAGTTATGAAATTCCACAAAACCACCACAGCAAAAAAGACCATTTCAAGTTGCTAATAAAAAAAAATATTTCAATGTTCCAGCATATTCATACAAATTCATTCTTGAAAAATAGAAACATTAAATGTTAGCCAACAACCTGTGAATTCTGTGAATTTAAATGACCGACAAATCTAATTCAATTTTTATCTGTCTAGTCAGTTATGCATCCATGTATGTAGTGGGTATGGCATACATACACCTGCAGATCCACCCCTGTGTTTATTTACGTGCAAACACACGTAGAATTACTGCTTGAGGTCCTGATATACAGTATGTCTAATACAGATAGCGAGGGGAAACATGTCGTAATGGTTCCTTTCTGAAAGGCGTGACAGTAATACCATGTGCCAAAGTAGACCCCACTATTTTAGAGCAGGGGCTTAGTGGTCTGGCTGGATGATGTGCTCCGTCTTTATTACACAGATTCAATCTGAACTCCGCACAACTTTCCAATATTCTAATGGATTATGCCCGCAGATGACTGGGAGTCCTGCAGACAGGAGCAGTCGCGGGTAATCTTCAGAGTCAAGCGTGCACCACTCCAATCTCTTAAAGAAGAAGTAGAGGGAAGAAGAAGCAGTGGAACAGTTAAAAAGACATCAAGGATGAAGGATACCCCTTACCCAAACAAAGCTTAGCTAGCTACATAAATCATATTACTTTGTTTCCCTGGGTTATGCCTGGAACTAAAAAAAAAAAATCCCTAGTCAGTTGAATGACTTCAGAATCAGCATTAGAAGAGCGAAGGGACAATCATAGGTGAGATTCATTATTAATCAAAGGTATACATTAAAAAAAAAGCTACTGAGCATGTTAAATATGCAGTGGGTGTTTTTATCCTCAGATATTGAGATTCAGGACTTGGCAGAAAATGACTGTTACCTCAGAGGAGAAGAACGATATTTTAAAAACAGTTTCCACTGATTAGCTAAAGCTAAAGACTGTGTAAGAAGATGCCTTTTAATTTGCAGGAACACTGCTATATGCTAAATCCCCTGCAGGATTTCCACCGTACATTCTCAAGTCCAACAAAAGTTTGGAGTGGCCCATTAACCTAAAGGAAGGAGGAAGCAAATCGCAAAACTGCAGTGAAAAGTTTGGCCAGATTCTTCCCCCCTCTTCACTGATTACTTTGCTTATGGGGGTAAGATGAACGCAGATCTTGAAGGAGGACAGTTTTGTTCTGTTCTACTGAGCAATTCTATGTTAAAACAACAAATTATCCCGCAGACCATTTGATGCGATAATCAGCCAGGCTAAAAAGTGATTATAATACATCAACACACCTCTTTTCAAATATGCAGCTGCTTGGAAAATCTGAGTCTCCCTAAATATTATCAGGCGAGCCCAGGCTTTGTGTGTGTGAGTGGTGCACTCCTTTATTTATTTGATTTTATTTTTTTTTCCACTGTGGGCTTCATGGAATGTCTTTTTTAAGCATATGTGCACCCATTCCTCCAAATGTTACACATTAATCATTTCATTATTAAAGCTCTAGTGAAAAAAAAATCATGCAGGATACAAATCAGCTCTACTTTGTTTTTTTTTTTTTTTTTTTTTTTTAATCTACAAAGTTAGGATTGTGTCCTTGACAGCAGTGTTGCTACACATGGTTGCGGATAAAGCAGGTCATTATGTTGCCTACCAAATATGTTTAGTTTACTGTTTCGCACTATCCTGGTTTTGATGTTGTTCTCTGTAACATCATTCTTAACACAGTGCTGGTTCTGACTTAGAGAGAGGGGCTCTGGAGTCTCACTGTGTCATTGTGTTGGGAACATTCTGCTCAGCAGCGGCCTCAGTAAAGCTTTCAGATTATAGGCTGCACTGGTACCCTTACAGCAAAAGGACATGGATAATGTAAGATATACTCTCTTGCTTTTCCATTCTAATATCATAAAGGTCCGGTTCTAAAAAAGAGGAGGAGGAAAAAGGGGGGTGGAAATGAGATTACTATTGGTAAGATAAATCCATTCCTGGCTGGCCCAGTTTAAATTACATTGTGTTCTCCTTTTCTATTTGCATTTTGCACATAAAGCTTTTTCCCCACTAGTTTTAAGTTATATTATTAGCGTATGAGCAGATCTCAAGAGGGTGTCTTTTTTTCAATGAAATTCTTGACTTCAAGTGTATTAGCCTTTTATAATTGCTGAACGCTGTAAGGACACTCTGTAGATTCGAATGTGTTGCAGAATATGTCTTTTTGCAACCATTCCAGACAAAGTTATGGTAATCAGTGAATTGAGCTGTGTACAAACTACACCCTGCTTTTTCGATACAGATTAAAATATAAAAAAGCCAATTTCAAAAACATAGTAAACAACCTTTCAGCAACTCATCAGAAGATGGGGTATTAAGATCAGTCCTCCAAAAGACACTATAAATGCCACCAGGCCCTGGTGCTGAAACTTGCTCATTGCGACTTACCATCGATAAATCGCCCAAAATTTTCGGAGACCAAACTTATTGAGGGGAATATGTGGTTAGGCTCAGGCATGCTCGATGACAGAATGTGACAAGACACCAGGAACAGAATGTCTCTCAGCAAATCACACACATATATTTATCCAAGATTTTTGTAAAACCCAAATGCTTTTATTGCCTAGTAAAGAAAATTAGAAAATGCAACAAGCTAACTAGTTCCTTTGCAGAGATACATTGCAAAAAGAAAGAATAAATAAGACTTATTTTAGGTCTTTGGCAGCACTGTAAACTAGGTTATTCCTAGATTTTTGCCCCTTTCAAGTCAGCTACTGCTTTCCCTGTACTTTTCTCAGGACAGTGTGGTTTTGTATGATAAGCTTAAATGCTTCACACAGGGCATTCTTGCAGCTGTCCTCTACTGCTTCGTCATTTGCATGCAGTGTGATTCACGGGGTTCAAATAACAGCAAAAGGACACTACTGTACTATATGTGGCTTTGTCTGGGGTACCCCAATAAAAGGAGTTGCCAGACTGTTGCTATACCTCTGCCGGCACAAGCTCTATATTTGCAGGCCAACAAAAGATACCATTTGATAAAGCCCCACCATAAACGATGAAAAGTTAATGAAGAGGTAACCTAATGATGTAATGAATATTGTTGCGCAAGGTCAAATGGAACTGGAGGTTGGGGGGGTGTGGAGAGGGGGGTCTATATAAAGAGATGGAACAGATATTTTTTTGTGTGTGTGTTCAGATTTGATGCTGAATGTTGGGGGGCCCCGTGGGGTGTGGACTGGGTCTGGTGTTGAACGAGTGATTAAAAATTGAGAGGGTTTGAATGACACCAGTGAGAGTGCACTGGAGCCAGGTGCAATCGATAGCGCTCCAGCGGACGGACTTGGTGTCGGAGCGCGGTCGGTGTGTGTGCGGTGCCACGCTTGGGCCGGGCCTCTCTGGAGGAGTTCGTCTGGGGAACCGCAGCCTGGCCAGACTTGCTCGAAAAAACCCGCAGAGAGCCACTTTTTCGCCCACCTCCAGAGACAGAGCATGACTCTCTCAGCTGTCATGTTACGTTCATGTATTTACCTCATCGCTGCCTAATCGTAGAGTTAAAAACAGTGTCAATTCATCGATTTGCATTGCACAGTCGCACCATAGGAAGTGAATGCCTTTCAACTGGTTGAACTCGATGACTTTTCAATGACTGACTTGTGTTCAAGGCATTTTGATTAGCTGCTATCGACGTTAGTCCCTCACTGCACTCAGAACTTCCTGAGATTGGAAACCCGGAAACAGTGACAGTCATGAAATGACAAGGCATGACAGGCTAGAGCGGGCACGTCGGCTTGATGGCCGACTTGCGGGTTGCGTGGATCGAAGCATCGGCGATATGAATCCATGAGGCGGTTCCTGTTTCAGCGCAACCGACTCTGGTGGGATAGTGCTTACTCAACACCAGCCAGGTGTTCCCTTCGATCTGTTTTCCCCAGTCAAATTAAAACAGCACCGTTTCCTGGCGAGGCGTTTTGCCTCTATCTATTAGCGTCGGCGCAGAGACTGTCCACAAACATGCTGGCAGGACCCTGCACAGTGGTGGACGGCTGTGTGCTTCTGATTCTTGAGCCCTCTTGCTCATCGTCTCACAACCCAGACGGCCAGATCTTGATAAATTTCAAGACACTCTCTTACTACCTAAGAACAGCACCTCTTCTTGCAGTGATAGCCACAATAGACAAGTGGACCCTCAGATATAATTAAAAAAGGTGATTCGAGCAAGCATGACAAATTTTACCCAGCCCTTTCTTTTGTATATAATTAAACCACTACCACCCTCCCTCTCCCCAGGCCAACTTTATTGTTTACCTTAATGCTAATTTCAGTGCCCAGCTCCTCCTTTTAGTACAGTTTATGCTTTAATCACATTCCTGAACCAACGTTTTTTGGTTTTTTATTACACCTGTTGACACTGAGATGATGCCTCAGAAAATGATTAGAAACTATGAGTTACCAACTAAATGTGGATGGATTATCGCTGTGAAACACACTGATTTTGACAGCATTCTATTGGAGGGGTTCACACCTGCCATTCAGAGGGCAGGAGAGCTAGAGAGTCTGCCTAAAGGGGTGGATCTGGGACACAGGAGGAGGGGGGTCCGGGAAAGTGAAGGGGGATCAGGCGTCAGGGTGAGGATGGGTTCTGAGACCTCCAGTCTGCACAGGATGTGGCTCTCTCTCCCCTCTCTCTCATTTGGCCAGCTACCACCCATTGACTGGAGCAGAGATATGCAACTCCAGTCCTGGAGTATCCGGGTGAGCAGGGGTGGACAACTGCAACTGTGCGTATGCTGGTTTTGGTGCATTTCAGCACTTAAGTGCTTAAGTCATTGATTAACATAAGAGTCCGCACAGCTTGTTTCCAAGGCCTACAGTGGCCGCTGATTAGAGGGAAACCACCACGGAAACCAGCATAATCACCGGTCCTCCAGGACTGGAGAAGTGCACCCCTGGACCAGACACTCATGGGACTGGTTATGCTGCCCCAGCTGCTGTATCTGCTGCACAGTCTGTGCTCAGAGTCATGGGAGTCCTCTGTTAGGGTGAAGACAAGTGGAAGGATTTAAGAGAGGGTAGGAGAAGGTGTCCTGAATAATAAAGCCACTCAAATGGGCCTGGTGTTGCTGTAAAGCCAGAACTCTGGGTCCTGAGGTGGTTTTCAGCTTTGGAGTGATACACCTCACCGTTGTGTTACAGATCCAAAAAAACACAACTTGGCAATAGATAGTATACATATTTGGACACAATGCCTGAAGGCCTTTTATGTTTAAGAGAGAAATGATGTTTTTTCATTTTATTTTTTCCTGCTGAGTGTGTCTGTGTGTGTCTGTGTGTGTCTGTGTGTCCATATCTCAGTTACAGAGGGATCTCTATCACTTTCCCTGACCCCCATCTCTCTCTTTAGCATGCCACGGTTCAGTGAACTGGCATGCCACAACTCTCAAGCTGGGGGAAAGCTGTAAAACACAGGAAAGCTTTGACATTTTTTTGTTTTGTTTTCAACCAGCATCTTACTTTAAAATAATCAGGGAAAGCTGTATACGCCGAAGACAGCGGCGAAGGTATTTATGACGTACAGTCATGAACCTGGCTAGTTGTGTGAATGACGGAGGCGGAGTGCTGAGGTAACGGCCTACTGCAGAGCCGGTGCAGTAAATACATCCAGGCAGGGGCGCAGTGGAAAGAACAGGAGGGTGCGAAAGCACAGAAATGTGAGGGGGGGGGATATCTTTTAAGTGAAATCATTTCCTTTTCTTAATCAAAAGATGACAGGCCTGGCCTGGCTTTGGAGCTCCCATCTGCAGAACACTGAACTCCCGCTCTCTTGTTAGCGGTGCCGAGAGACTGGAATGATACTATTTTTCAGCTTTATCGACCGAAATGGGATTTCTCTAGTTTAAAAGGGAGTGCTCTGGGGCTTCAGGAAAGGGTGTCAGAGACTTCCCTCGACAGGGTGGTAAAAGAATGCCTGCCAAGAGCTTCTGCTTGGAGATTTCATGTGGAGGAATATTTGTGTAAAGCAAAAGTCTAAAGCCACTACTTTTGGAGAGACATGGTAATTGTTCAAATGACATGTAGTGGATCATTTAGTAATTTAAGAACATCCCATTCATACGCACATAATGCAACTTTGACAGGACAGTAAGCATTTAAGTGGATTTTCAAACAAACCAGTAAAGAAAAGGTTATTCCAATAACTTAATGTTTTATAAGAAAAAAATAGGATTAGGGAATGCAAATGGAGACATATTATGGTTATGACTTTCTTATGCAGGGTAAAAAGATAAGTATGTCTTCTCCACACAAAAGTATTATTCTTTTTTTCCTTCACAAGGTTTAAAATAAACTCATATAAACCCAGAGTATTTTGGTGTCAATGAGAATTTGAGATAATTGAAGACAGAGGTTGTATTGAAGATTTAAGATTGGAGAAATCTGGCAGAATGTGACTTAAATTTGATACTAACCCGTAGTGGCTGTGTGAATTTTCTGCAGTCAATTGACTGCTCCACCACTGGAGTGTGATTGTTCCACAGAGCGTTTCTCTCATTTGTTCTCCAGTTCCTTCCCCAAATATTACAAGTGCTATATTACCACATTGGGAGCAAACCTGTGACACTTGTGGCACAGACCATATGCTAGGTGTGGGTAAGAATAATCATTCGCAGTGAACAAATGCCTCCTCCTTTTAACACTTTCAGTGTGTTTTTACCTGTTCGTTCCTGGTAAGGAATCGTCCAGTCACAACTCAGGTTACGCTCTGTTTCCACCAGGAAGATAACCTTTCGCCTGATATGTACCTGGAAGTTGTGAAACCTGTGTGAAAGCAACCTCAACATCTAAATGTACACTGTCCCATGCGGTGACTGACAGATTCCCATAGACCTTTGCGCTGCTTTTCTGTGAGGGTCATGTAATGGCCCTTTGTTTAATGGGACAGTAAAACGCTAATGTAATTTATAAAGCATTGAAGTTTACAGGCTGCTTCTACAGTGGCTTCAGGGCCACAGCGATGAGATGTAAACATTTTGTCTTCGTCTCACTTAACTTATTTTCGATCCCATAACTCGTTGCCGAAAACAAAACAGACGGGGAAAAAAAGTGAGGCCCGAAATTAAACAGTCTGACTCAGTCCAGCACAAATTGTTTAGTCCTGATGTTATAAATCATATGTAAAAAGCTGCATTTTTTCCAACGCAGGTTTAGAGCTGGATTCTGTAAACATGTTTTTAGCAGATCTCATGAAGAGGTGGGGGGATGGGGGGGTGGGGGGGGGGGTGGAGGATTGGGGTGGGGGATTCATCCAAAAAGTGCGTAATCAAAAACAATAACTGCTCAGAGCGTAAACTTTTCAGAATGTCCTAAAGAGGTATGAAATAATAATCGGTGGGTGGGCCGCGAATGCTGAGAATGCAAACATTTCACAATAAAGTTGTTTAAATAAAGACCTTGGTTTAGATGGCTGAAAGATAGGACATGCTGTGTTAATTATGCACACTCATAAAAATAAACCTCTGGTATAAGATATTGCTTTCCATACAGCGGGATTTAACCTATAAAATAGCAGAGAGGTGTGCTCCTCAGATGTTGGAAGAGGATGTTTTGTTTTAAGAAAAAACAAAATAGGCCAGGAGAAAAAAAAAATGACTGTACCATCAACAAAGGGCTCAGTGTTTATTCTGAATTTAAAGACTTTCAAAACTCTCCCCTGCTATTGTGCTGCACTGCAGACAGAAAATAGCTTAGTTAAGCACCCGGTTTATTGTTCTTAAAGAGTGTGAAAAGTAATACACTTAAAAGAGCGGTACATGTATTGGTAAAAGTTGAGATGGTCCTTATAAGTAGAGGAACAGTGATATGTTACATCAGGCGGGGGGTTTCGAATAGATTATTTTTCCTAGAGCACAGATCCACGTTTTTTAGTACTGGGTGGCCCATTTCATTTCGCCCTGTTAACATAAGAATAGGGGTTAGCTGGTTTAAATTATTCTGTGCCTCTGCTGGTGCATAGCAGGGGCTGTTGTTATCCACTTATAACATCAGTGGCTCTCTCTCCCTCCCCAGCACTTCCTCCGGCACCGCGAAACGCCAACGGCAGCCCCCATCCAACTCCATTAACCAAGTTATTAAACACCCGGCACCGGGAACGGCTCGATCGCCCGGCTGCGTGTGGGCAACGCGCACGGCGAAATGCGCGAGCGAAAAAAAAAAAAACCCGGCTTCGCTTTCCACGTGGAGAGCCCCCCAAAACGTGCCCGCTGAATGCGGGAACGGTGTCGAAAAGTTAATCACATTACACCCACAGCTCTAACCTTTGTTTCTGATTAACATTAACTTACCTTAAAATTGACTTGCGTAGGATGCATGAAATAACTGCGTTTGGCAATTTTAAGGTCACGGGAGGAATTCGGTTATGAAAACATGTTTAGATACATTTTTTTGGGGGGGATTGGTGGATAAAGTGTGCTTAAAGACATCTGGCTGGGATGAAATGCCATTTGTCTAAACAAAAAGAAATCCCACAAGCCACCACAACGTGCAGTAGGTTTACTGTGCATACAATGTTCTCCAGCATGCTATATTGATGATTATTTAATTGCAGGAGCTCAAAGAGTTTCCAAAGGCCTGCTTCCAGAATGAAATAATTTTGTTGCAGTTGCTTTATTTCTCACACAAACCTTAATACCATCAGGCGTATTAGTGCAACTCATAGGAATGAATAGATGCATTTGTAGAGGGTATAGGTACTTCCTGTGCAGGGATAAAATAAACCTGAGGAAGGATATTCGCTCAGTATGAATATAGGATATTTGTCTTGTCGTTTATAAGATTACTTGATCTGATATGAAAAATGATAAAACCGTAACCACTATATAATTAAATTCTCCATTGAATTTTGATTTTACTTTTATCCTCAGGATGATTGCAAACATACTGATAAAACGCAGAGTGGTATTTGATGTTAAAAATGAATCACCATTGTTTAGTCATAGCTGCTACCAGAGATGTCTCTGAAATCAGACACAAAAGCGTAGTTTATGTGATATAAAGCAAATAAATGGTTTGATTAGCATCAATAAATTCACTCTGTTTTTATCCTAACGCCACTTACTTATCAAAAAAACTGTTTTCTGTTTCGATTCCATGCTAAAATGGTGTCCGAATCCTTAGTTTTCTGTCATTGAGAATATGTGTTTTTTTTTCTCTATTTTCGTACACTGTGGTGTGTCGTCTTGATACGAGTGCAAACGAGAGGATGGCAAACACGGGGCGCTCTGAGTAAATATGTAAATAATAAATCATCTAAATGTAAAACACTGCAAGTTTGGTTCTTGTATGTTAATTAGTGTTTGTAATCAATTGTCGATGTTACAGTGTGAGAAACGAATGAAGGATGGCACTGTGAAGAGGGAGAGGGAGGGAGAGAGAGAGAGAGGGCTGGAGAGAGAGAGCTAGAGAGAGAGACACCTATAGATTTATCTGCTTCTTAATTCTATTTAAACAAATAGTCTTCAAGCTTGCGAATGCTGTGTAGGAACATGCCTAGAATAATAAGCATCATGAAATCTAATCAGATTTATAAGAGGAATTGATTGTTGTGTGGCAGGAGGAGAACGAAAGGGGTTGACAATAAGCTGAAATTTAAGTGTTAATTTTTATGCTAATCCGCTGGCATCTCCATGTGATGCAATTTGGTTTCTGCGCAGCAAATATAAAATTGTCCTGCTCGCAGAGAAAATGTCAGCTTGCCAGAGCCTGAAAGCTTGTAATTTATTAGGTATGTTTCTATTAGTATGTGTCACAGTTGTTAGCGAGCTGTGCACACACAATGGTCCTCCATGCCTGTGCAGCCTCTGTCAGCCCCTAAAATGTTTCAGCTCACTGGCTAGAACACGGGGCATTAATACATTATCATATATCGGGTGGTCCTTGCCCTCTGGACAAAAGGCTATTTAATACAATTTAATGACATTCCCGAGAAGAAGAAGGGGGGAAATAAAAGCACCCAGATTGAAATAGCATCTGTGTCTCTCATGATTCACTCATGCAAACATTTTCAGCTTAAGACGTATGGCATTTCTGCCAGAGACAGAGGGTAGAAGGGAGAAAAAGAAATGAAAAGGGAAGAAGTAGAAGAAGAAGAAGGAAGAGGAGGAGAAAGAAAGGAATAAATACAGTTTTTATCATGCCACACACTGCAGCATTCTCCAAATGCTATTAAGTGATCGATTTACACAGTCCCATGATGATGTCATCTATAAGAAGGCTAACACAGATGACAGGAATGATGGTGACAGCGACCTCGTTTGGGCTTCTTCCGAGCCCTGACAACATCCCTGTCAAGTGGCTTCTCTCCCTCCAGATACTTCCTCTTCACTCTCTCCTCCTTTCTCTCTTCCTCTCAATCTCTCTTTCTTTGTATCCCCTCTCTGTCTCACTCATCTCTCTCTCTTTCTCTCAGTCTCTCTTTGCTCATCTCTCACTATTATTATTGTTATTATTTTTGTTTGTGTTGTTGTGCCTGTCTGTCTCCGGATTCACAACTATTCTGCACCAGTGTACTAACAGAGTTAAAGGTTTGGATGCAATTCACATATAGGTCAATTAAATGCACCAACATCTGCTCTTCCCTATCCATTTGCATATAGTATTCATATGTTAATGATGTCCCTTGTTTTTGTGTGTGTGTTTTTTTTTTTTTCATTTCCTCCCCTCCTCCCAAACTCGCTGTAAAAAAAAGAAAGACACAAAATTGTGTATTTATACTACTAGTAGTAGTTAGTAGGATCTGCACCCATACTGCTGTATGCTAATTTCCTGCAGCTAGTTGGTAGAAATGACACCGATGGGTGTTTTGCTGTTGTCTGAAAACTGTCTGAGGTTTAGATATGTAGCATAAATATATTTGGAGCTTGAAATTAATTTTCATTTTATAGGAAATGTCAATAGACATAGGCAAGTGAATCATATGGAAAGCAGCTCGGACACATCAAGCACACACAAAGTAAATGGCCTTTCTAAGACAGATCAATAAATTCTTGCTGTGTCCTACCAAACGCTTTCCCTGGGTTTTTATAATGTTATGGAACAGCCCTGGATTTCTTTTGAAGGGAAGTATGGGAAAAACAAACCTTGCGATAATGTTGTGTGCTACTATGTGCCTGATTTCTACAAGAATCCTTGTACTGTAGTGGGAAAGCTTCCCTTTCTAAAGCAGCTTAAAGCCTTATAAATCAATAATGACACAGATGGACCAGTGATAATCTATTTAGAATGCCTGATAGCAAATATTGTTGTACAGATGATTAGAGATGGAGCAAATTTAGCTCTTCTCTTTATATATCCTCTGCCTCCGTTTTCCCACTCCTTGGCTGTGAAAGGCTGAACAATAGAAAACATCTTAAATAAGTGAGAGCATGCGGGAGCATTACTGGGGTACTGTCCGGGTTAATGTGTGACTTTGGTGTTGTCAGGGCCCCGCGAACGGGGAATAAAAGGGCCGTAAGAGAGCGGGCCTGTGTCTGCTAATATAGCATTAAGAGCCCGTGTTTTCTATAACAAAAAAAGGAGCTCTTAATGGAATTGTGACTGGAGGTGTAAATAGCAGTGAAGGCCCGGCGTCTCGTGTCTGGGCGGACGAGGGCTGATTTAGTGCGAGGAGGAGTGAGAGAATAAAGTGGAGGCTGTCAGAAGTGGCAGCTGCTTGGAGTCCTGATAAATATAAGCCGTTATTGATCGGATGAAAATGAAAGATCCCACAGTGCGCTGCAGTATTTAGCTTCTTGTCTGCAGCCCCGTCACCAGTGGCCTTGCTTCGGGGGGATAGATTTTCATCCCCCGCTTGCATGGCGGGAGTCTGATTTCATCTTTAACCTTTTCAGTTGAATTTCCTTGACCTCTGCGTATTGCTGCAATTCGGTGAATTTGTTACATTTCACTTGACATCATCTCTCTTGCCCCCTCTCCTCTCCCCTCCCTCCCTCCTCCCCCCCGTTCTCTCTTTTTCTTTTGTGACAGGGAAACGGGACGCCCTCTTGGCCACCCCCTCTGTGCCCACCCGCAGTCCGCTGCCATCTCAGCCTGGGCCCTCTGACCTGTCTCTTTACCCTGACTGTCCTCACACAAGTATGCAGTTGGCGTGTTAAGGTAAGGAGGACCACGCGTTCACTTCCTGTCGGCCCCCTCGGTCACCAACACCCTCGTGACTGAACTTATTTCCTTACATCGCAGTGCTTCTTCGGTACATTTTGGATTTCATCATGTTCACATGCTCACCCAGCATGTTTCATCCACAGAAATAATCACAAGGTGCTGTCAGTAGCATAAGAACCGCAGAAATATTTGGGGTCTTATTTCAAACTCATGGATTGACCAGGGTTTTTTTCCTTTCATAAAGGGCTTTAATTTTGCCTTGTCCAAAGTGTAAACCACAACCACAAATGCAACATGTAGAAGTAAATGGAAGGCGTTCTCTGAGAAAAGTAGGTTTGAAAGTGTAGATGAAGCTGATCTCACGTCTTAAGAACATTACTCCCCATACTTATGGATAGATGATGAATTCCCAATGAGGGAGACTGCAACAGCTGTTGGCAGACAGGGTAGATATGAGAATAGCAGCATAGGATGAGTGAACATTAAAAATTAATACGCTATTTAGCCTAGGTGTATTTTAGGTATTTGACATTTTCATGTCCGGGACAGACTGAATTTATTCATAGCACAAAAAAAGGAAATCTGTGGAAGGGAGGTTTTAAGTGTGGGCTGCTCATTTTTTTAGTGGATTTCCCTCCTATAGCAGTGGAACATGTTCAGCTTTACAGACGTTGGCATTGACAGAGAAATAAAGCTTATTATATGTTCAGCAATAATTAGCACACAAAAGAAATTATTTGCCTCTTAAGAATTAAGTATTTTTATTATTTAAATTTTACACAACAGTTACTGTAAATAATAATAATAATAATAATAATAATAATAATAATAATAATAATAATAATAATAATAGTGTTGCTGAGAAGATGAAATATTGAAATCCAAGGCCCAGACAGTGAAAGTGGTAATCCCGGGCTTCAATGTGATTAATTACTAATGCTCCCTTAGAACATCTCCATATCCTTCACAATCTAATCGTGCTGAAATCTTAGACCTGTCCTGCAGGGAAGCAGCTCTCTTCTTCCTCTGCCTCCCGAAACCCAGCACACAACGGTACCCAGGGACATCTCACCCAGCTGTCTGCTGCGACTGCTCTCTCTCTGACCAATTCATTTCCCTCCATTTCTCTCTCTCTCTCCTGTCCTCTCTCTATTTCACTCTCTCTCTCCATTTCTTTCTCTCCCTACCCTAACATATAACAATATGTTATTGTACCCTCGGGAATGTGTTGTAATATCCCAAGGGATTGTTTAGCATTTTTTAACCCAACAGTTCTACAGTCATGATTCTGAATATAAGAAACATAAAAAGACTTAAACTTGATGAAAATAATGAATTTAGAGTGGCACACCAAGAAAAAAACATGATCCAGTTTCCTTTGTTTCAAAGTTGGCATTATTACAGAATCACACAAAATATCAAAACAAAGATTATTCTCCAAAGGGCTGCAGAGAAAATGGCAATCAAATGATCCTCACTGCTGAAAGAGCAGTGAGCACTTCGGCAGTGACTTAACAAGTGGGTATTCAAAATGCAATGCATTGTAAATAGTAAAAGAATCCTCATAATAGGTAAGTATTAGCTAGAAAAAGAACAAAATATATCATTTCATATGTGTCTGATTATCATTTTTACATATCACCATACAGCCATTTCACATTAGATATTTGATGGGCATAGTGAAGTATACCATATTAGGAACAGTGAATACTCTAAAGGGGCACATTTCTGAGTGGATTTACACAATTGGACACTACATCTCAGTTGTTGTACAGATACACAGTTTCATCCAGATCCTGTGTGTTTGTGTGTCTGCATGTGTGAATTACAGCTTGCTGTTTCAAGCCTAATGGCTGATATGATATCTCAATAAGAGGCTATTTTTCACATGTTATGGTTCTTCTCTTGTCTTTCTCTGTATAATTCGTTTTTATTCCATATTCTATGCTAGAAACCATGCCTAGCATGCCGGAAATTATGTTTGTACATACAGGAAAGTGTAAAATTAGAGTACGCAATGCAGTATATTCAGCAGTGTCTTCACATGAAGTAAACGGCAGGTGTTAAAACTCTTCAGTACAATATTTTTACATACATAAATATTCTTCATCCTCAGCTCTGCCTGGGGATTTACAAGAACGGTTTCTGTGGTTTGGGAGGGGCTTTCGGTGTCAAAACGAATGTGCCTTTAAGACCATATCTGCGGAGATTAACGTCTCTTCCTATCATTCAAATCAAACTCGCTCTCTTTGAAAACATATTGTAAATATCCCCCATCGTCAGTGGCAGCAATCTGAGAGGCATGCCTTGTGTCTCTGAGGAAACCCGAAAGCCCTTGACAGATAGCAGGCCTTATGGAGTCCTATCAAAACCACGCACGTCTGCATTTGAAAAAGGCACCGCCAGGGAAGGAATGGGGGAGAGGGGAGTGGTGGGGGAGGACAGGAAGGCTGGCTGGGACTCTACCAGCAGTCAAATCATCTTCTCATGATCGTGAGAATAATTGATATATGGGTATAGGCATCTTGTCCCTTTATATGTTAAGGTCGACTTATCTCCACTTCGCCCCCATGATTTTTTTTCCCTTTCTATTATAGTCCCGAGATATTAACGGTGAGGTTCTGGTGAAAGACATGCGCTTTATTCCCTACGTCTAACCCTGGCCGTTATCAAAGTAACTTCCAGCTTATTAGCGACAAAGGACTTTTATCCTTTGTGCTGGCCTGAACGCCAGAGCTTCCTGAATTAAACTGCTGGTTTCCTGTTCTTTATATGCATGACCACATCTGGGTAGCTTGCTCACAGCCCTGCTGCTTAATAACAATCACCTTCCCTTTCAGTCTCCCCTGATTGTTTCTAATTCACTCTGACAGATAGTGCCTGACAACTCGCCTTACCCTCCCTCCCTGCGTGACCCTAACTCACTCACCGCACTTATATAGGCTGTCATTTTTAATATTTGATTTCGTTTTTAAGTTATGTGTTTTACCCAGATGATGAAATCAGTGTTTAACTGAACACAAAATGGATCTCTCTCTTTCTCCGTCTCTCCGCCTCTCTCTCCGGCGTCCAAACTGGGGGCTGAGCGAATCGGGGGTGGTGGGGGAGGGTTGTGGCAGGGGTAGGGTGATGGAGGGGGACACAACACGCTGGCGGAGGACGACGTCTTCGGTAGCAGGATCCTGCTCTTCCTTTTCCTCATGCATTATTCTTGGCTTTATTTGTTTTCATATTTATTTTTTATTTTAATGGCGGCTTTCAGAGGAGGCTTTTGTTTTATGTAGGCGAGAGAAGACGTTATGTGGCACAGGACCTTTCAGTGATGTCTGTCAGCTACCCAGATCTGCACACATGTACACACACATGCACTCACACACACATACACATGCACACACTTCCACAAAAACACATGAAACACAAACATATTTGCACGCTCGCAGCAACACGCCAAAAGTGTAAACTGAATTAGCGTTGTGTCTGGTTTTATTTTTAGGCTCAAATTAGTTCAGACATTTTATCTTAGCTCACATTTAATACCAGGTCACAGAGAAGTCATTAATGGTGGCTTTTCTTGGACTGAAACAGGGACTGTTCAACAAGGAGAAAGGTCACAGTGCAGCCCTTGTTTGATTTGGGGCTAGTGTCAAAGATCTGATATAACACCAGCCTCAGGCCTCAATGTTACTTTCTATTGACTCACTCTCATTTGATAGCTATTAAAAGCAGGCATATAGAATATGCATATTATGCAGACTGATTGATTGGTAAAAAAATAGATACATCGACAGGTAGATGGATGGTATTTTGCAGCGAAATCTATTTCACCTCTTGACGCAAGTGCAGTTTGGTTAACTAAAAATAAGTAACTTGGCTTGTCGATTCAATTTTGTGAGCTTAGTGGCTGCTTAGGTGTTTCCTAAAGGAATTTGTTGTCTTTAAAAAGCAGATGGGATGCGATTCACACTAGTGCAACTGCCTGGGAAGAAGCAACATGAGTCTGATTCTCCGTATCTCTGCCATAAGCAGAGAGGGGAGTCTATCACAGACATGCTTTTTTTTTTGTGTTCGCGTATGACCTGGCTTTTCCCACTGCCCGCGAAACGTGAACCCGCGCGTCGTGTTTGCCCTCTCGCTATCCTCCACGCATCGCTTCCTGCCACCTCGGCCTGGCCTGAGGTAACACCTCCTCCTGCACGTGGCCTCCACAAAAACCGCTTTCGCCCTCGTCTCCTTTTAGGGCAGCTCCAGTGCCTTCGGCGTGCCCGATTCCATTTTTCCGATGATAAAACACTACTAATTGGAGCACTACCCCCTGTTTTCACTAAAGGCGCAGTTTAATTACATTTTAGCTGGGAAGGGTATTTTGGGAAAATTATATGTTCATTCAATAAATAGAGCGAATATTTATTTTGCTTTGATTAACAAATCAGCAGAGTAATTTGTTTTAAAAAAAGGGGAAAAATCCATGGCTTCACCAACCCACCCCCCTCCCACCCTCCCTCCCTGTCTCATAGAGTCATACTCTGTTGATCTCCCAAACACTTTGTACCCCACCGGAGATAATGAGAGGCATTTGCCCTGGGCTCTCTTGACTGAGGACTGCGGACTGCAATCCCCAACACTCAGCCCCCGTTCTCTTTTACTTGGGTTGTTGATAAATACTTTATTAATAACTTTTTAATAATGTAAAGGGTATTGTTTTCTCTGAGGTTGTATTAATAAACATGAATGAATTTATTTGTCTTTAACTAACCATGATTAATATACTCTAACCTGTGTATTGCGCATTCTTAACAAAAAGCTGTTTTAAATATATTGTTAATGATTTTTTAATGAAAATAACATGAAATTTGCCTTCTGATTAACAACTGATTATCCTGTTTTATAGGCACTTAATCCATACATTCAAGCATCCAAATGTTTCTAAGGTTTACGGCAGAAATGTGTTATAATATTTTTGACACTACGTCAGCTATTCGTTGTGCACCCACATGCACACGCACACACAGACACACACACACACACACACACACACACACACACACACATACACACACAGACACACACACACACACACATACATACAGACACACATATGCCACAAACACACACCCTTAAGCACACACACACATACACACACAAACAAACACATGTACATACACACTCATACATGTGAAGCATGCAGTTGAAGAAATGCAGAACATTTAACAATTACTTTGAGTAAAACAAAATGAACTAAATTTAGAAGCAGATTTTTTAACACAATGGGGAAATTCACATATCCGTTTATTCCAAAGTATTATTGGCACGGATTGGGAAAAATAGAATAACATGGCTAAGGCTGAAGGACAAATGTTTCTGTCTCTTGTATTCATTGCTCATCTGTGTGTTAGTGGGTGTATTTTTAGCCCTCAACTGAAACTACTGAAACACAAATATGCTAATGTTTCAGAGAAAAGAAGAATAGCAAGAACACATGACAATGGATAGCAAAAAGAGCCACTTTAAGTGTGTGTATGTGCGTGTGTGTGTTTGTGTGTTTAAATGCATTGTCACTGACAACTGTGCACAATACATAAATCCAGTATCTGAAACAGTACCAGTAAAGACAGACCCAGCGTCCTTACAACAGATTGTGGATTGTGTGTGCTTACAAAACATTGGAGATAAACCAGGAAAACATCCAGCTACCCCATTTTTTTGTATTTATTTGGAGGGGGGGGGTGTGGGGGCGCATCTCCAGCAGGCACACCCTCCTTCTGTCCTGTCCAGGAGCTCGAGAGCTCCGGGTTTCCGAATCCCAGGTTCGGCCCCTACTTCCGCAGTCCCCCCCTGCCCCCCGACCGCCGTACCTCAGTTCGTGGAGCTGAACTCCAGCTGGACAAATTGGTTACAGGATGTACAAGGGCATAGAGCAGAATAGTAAGTATCCAGAGCCGTTCGCGTAAAGGCATCTGCGGAACAAATGTGCGGGTCCTGGAGTCCAGGCCTTCTCTGAGCATGCGGCCCCAGTGGTGTTACGCGTTCCCCTCTTCCTCAAAGCTGCATCACAGGAGACCTCAGCAGAGTCCCGGGCCTGTCTCACAAACTTTCTTTTTAATTTTATTCATATCTTTGTTTAAGCCCCCTTTTTTTTACCCCTCATCTCTCTTCTTTGTCTTCTTCATCTTCTTCTTCTTTTTTTTTTTTTTCCAAGTTGAATCCATCAAAGGCCCGTGTTGTGAAAGAAGACAACAATGGTGCTCTTTGTGCACAGACGTGTGAGGGGATAGGCTCGTTCGTGACACTTGTTGTTTTTACGGGCCGGTCTTATGATGGATCGGTGCTCACTCAGTGGGTCGTCTTTGTTCTTTCTCTTTTTTTTAACGCCAGTGGCAGATTTCACCTTCACCGTCTTTCGCTCACCCCCTGTCTTACTTTGGGCTGCGCTCCCTCCTCCCTCCCCCCGCCTCTCTATCTCTCTCTCTTTTCTTTTCTCTCTCTCTCTCTCTCTCTCTCTCTCTCTCTCTCTCACACTCGGTCTCTCTCTCTTCTCGTACACACACTTACACACACACAGACACATACATACACACACACTCATACACACACACACAGACACGCTAGCTGCCATGGGATTTTTCACACCAAGTCACATATCCCTCCAAAACAATTATCTTTGAACTTGCTTTTAGTGCTGTTTGTCCTAATTACAGATCGTTTTCTCTGTCATCTTTCTACTTTTATTGCAGATCTGCCCTGGATGTAGATCCTATTGAGGTTCAACCTTATTTTACTCACTGCTACACCCTTAAGACCTGGATTCATCAAATATTCCCTCGTGCGTTCTTCTCTTTCAAATGTGATTTTTTTTTCTTCTTTTCCTCTTTTTTTCCCATATAATTTTGTGATATTATCCAATTGAATTACTCCCAGATCCCAAAATGCACAGAAGGACGTATGGCTTGTCCCAATTACTCTATTATGGTTCAAGTTTACAGCATTTTTTTCAGAGGCATATATCTTCTATTAGGCGCTGTAACTTGAAAAGCACAAGGGAATAGCGGTATATTTATAGACTATGTTACAGTGTTCAACTTCATTGTAATTAAAGACAATTAAAGGAGGTTACTGCTTTGCTTTAACTTTTCAGACTGCATCATTCAGTCCAGCCAAAAATGGATGCAGTTTTTACTTGTTGTTATATAATGTGGAGCAAACCGTAGAGCTTTGAACCGTAGAACCAAGCATCAACATCTTAGGCCTTGTTCTGAGTAAACATACAGCAAAAACAGGTGCTCGACTTTTCGAAGGGTTTAGGCATGGTGCTGGATTTTAATTATCATCGAACTGTTTACCAAAGATACAATCATACAAGATGCACTGAAGGGGTTTGCAATATACATTACAGCGTAGTTCTGCTAGATCTAGTTTTAACAAAGTGTCACATGAGCCATGACCTATCCCAGTGCTAAACTCTCCAACTGCCTGTTAGACTAAGCCACCCATGCTTCTAGCTCTATTGCCCCTGGATTCACCATAAATTGAAGTGAGCTTTACAAATCCAGTCATCATTAAAACTTGAATTTAGAGTAAATTAGGAGCTGAAGTCGCATGGTCCAGGATGCAGTTGCAAAGGGCCCTTAGCGAAGTTCTCTTTGAAAAATGTGTTTTGAAAAATGTTTTCATATAAATGCACATAAACAGCTTTTTTGTCCTCTCTGCATCTTGAAATAGTATGCAGTATTTAATGAATGTCTATCCTGGATACTGCATACATAGATGTTATAAACATATACACACTTATTTTTGCTAAAAAAAATCAAATAATA
The DNA here is from genome assembly GCA_022829145.1 of Albula goreensis. NCBI lineage: Eukaryota > Metazoa > Chordata > Actinopteri > Albuliformes > Albulidae > Albula > Albula goreensis. Next base: position 10,623,317 of record CM040741.1, read on the forward strand.
TCTTTTATTCATGTACTTTACTTGCGCTGGAGAGAGAACAAAATCCGGTAAAAATCTCAATGGGTATTTTGATTCCCCTTCCTCCCCCCTTTTCTCCCTCTCTCTCTCTCTCGCACCCTCTCCCTCCGACTTGCTCTTTTCTGTCTGAGAAAACTTTGTGAACAAAAAGGCAGAAAAACTCTTTGCACGCAGCGAGCAGCTCCGTGGTTGTGAAGTGGCTCCTTGACGTGACCCACTCCACAGACGACGAGCCCGTCTCCATCTATTTACAGGAGGTTCTGGTGGCGCGGAGCTCCCTCTCCCTCTCCGGTTTCCGGGGAAAGCCGGCTGCGGCCTGAACTTGCGGAGCGATTGATGGCCCTCGTGACCTGCGCTTCCCAGACTCTCCTGCAGCATTTGGAGAGAGCATCTTTACACATGCACTGCCCTAATTGAATTACACCACACATCCTCTACTGCTAAGTCCTCTGCTGAAGAAAAGAGATAGCTTGTTTCCTGAAGAACAAGACATTAAGTCCATATTTCCTGCCCTTAATTTATAAATGATATGTCATAAACTGAATTTTGACAAGATATAGGTGATAAAACAACAACAGTAGTGACTTGAGGGGATATGTACGAATGTTGAGAGGAGCGTTTACTTTTTATTTTTTCTCGTAAATAGCCTTGCTTCTCACAGCATCTGATACAGATTGACAGCTAGTGGTAGGTATTCTGTTGATACCGTCTTTTTAACGCTTTAATGAGCTATTATCGCATGTTTTTTTTTGTGTTGTTTTTTGTTTTGTTATGCTTTTTACTTTTGTCGAGCATTCCTGTGTTTGGTGTCTGAGAGATTTCTGACACCGTGTTTGAGCTCAGTTAAAACAGTTGCATGCAGCTAAGCTGGTGTTCAGGAGACTCAGTTCTGGTGCTCGATCACGCTGAACTATTTCAACAATCAAAGTGTTTGAGCTGAATAATGAACACACATCCACTCCCCCCGTTTGTGCCCGGAATGTCGCACTTTTCCCCACAGTGGGAAAGGCAAGGCTAGAAACCGATAGGAAAGTAGGAGACTGTTACACATACCTGTCAGCAGGTACTCAAAATAATTGGTAAATTACTACCCTGGGATGGAGAGAGTCTCTTTCCTTTCTGTTTGATAAATATTTGAATTTGCCAGGCAGTTGTAAATAATAATACCATCTCTGCTGTGAGGTCTTTGCTATCACACGCGTTGAGGAGTTACAAATTGCACACTCACAACACAGGGATTTGTATTGTATTTCTATATGTGAGGAGAGACAGGGCATGAGTGCATGAGTGTAGTGTTTGAAAACTTTCCTGATTAACTAAACTTGCATACTCACTCACTCTTACACACACGCACATTCTCCTTCATACACACACACACACACACACACACACACACACACACACATGCACACACGTAGTCTCACACACACTCAGCCACCCATATACACACATGCACAGGAAACAACACACACACACACTGAATGCTTTATCATTTTGAAATGCTTCTGTGAGCAGTTCACATAGATATTTATGCTATGAACAAATGTGTTTTAACTTTGGGAATCTTTGGTCCTTGCCAATTTGATGTGAGCCATTGAGTCCTGTTTATCTGGTAATGAATTATATTCATCTTCATCTTGCTCTTTCACTTGACTTAAACTCACTTTTACTATAGTCAATTAAATCCCTCAGGATTTTTCTGTGCCTAAAAGGATATATAACGCTGTGACATTTCAGCTTCCTGATAAAAGATACATTCATAGAACATTTACTTTCAGTTATTATCTTAAAAGGAAAGATCTATTAGCATGTGCTCAGTGAATGAACTGTTAGTAAGATGAAACTTCTGTTCACGGGAATGGAGTCTGAGGCCTGCAGAGTACTCTGAAGGAGCTGTAGCATGAGACATGGAGGTTGTTTCTTCTGTAGAACACACTATTCATGCTAACGTAGTGCTTTACTTTGTATGTGTTGCATTGAAAAAAAGGGAGACAGTAACAGATAGGCTGAATCAAATGGTGTCTTGTTGGAGAAGCCAAATGTTTTGCCCCTTTAGCCTGTCTTTCTAGACAGATGGGTCCAGTGTGAAAGGACAAAATCTGTGCGAAGTGTGAACGGAGGGTGAGCAAGATGGGGCTCGAAGGAAAAGAAATCGCATTTGAAACTTGCCAACAGGCTGAGGATCTGGGCATAAAAGATCCATCGAAGAGACCGCACTGGGAAAGAAGGTTCAGTATACAGAGATTTGGCAACATTTTATGAGATATTCCGAGTGTGAAATATGAAAGTTTCCCTTCGCGTCAAGCCCAACCCCTGAAATTCACTGCGCTACTTTGTATGTCACGGAGGTACCAGGCATAGGAAATGAACATATATGATAGCCAGAGGTATATGGTATACATGCCTGGAAGAAAAATCTGGATTCTGTATTTGTTATGCTATGGTGTATATTGACACAACTACAAATATGCTCTATAAATTGTCAGAATTTCTCAGCAAATCCACACCAGATACTGCGGTATCTTGATGGTTTTTACCAAGTGCTGGTGTGTTGGGTGAGAATAGAGTTTTGATGGGAAGGGGCAACTACTGTATAATAGGGCAGGGGTAACTGGGTAATGTAGTCAGATGGTGTGGGAAGTTGTCATGCTGTGGAGCAGAGGAGCCTGTCTGGGGGCATTTTTGGAAGCACTGGGGCTTTGGGGCATAAGGCTTGATCAAGGGACACTGAACCTACGGTACACCTTTAAAAAACTCATTTTGACATTTTCACCTGATATATCAATTCCAGTCTGAAAACGTTGTTGCACAATGACCCAGTGAAAGTCAGTGACAGGAAGAGTACTTAGGGATGGCAAGTAGATTTTTATTATTTCCTCCTGAAATGCTTTTCCATGTGCTGAGACATACGTGCACACATACATTTTACAGATGTAATGTTGCTAACCTGCTTGTGAAGTTACTCGAGAGATAAATGGGTGTCCACTAGTTGAATGAACAACTAAGTGACCACTTTCTTAACAGAAAGTATGAACAAAGGTGCGGTAGATGGCCTTTGTGAGTCTCCGCCACAGTGACAAGTATGTGATTGTGACCCCTTTAGGTCTTTTGCATTTTATAAGAGCATATCATTGATAGAGGTGCTGGCTGGCGAGGTGAGCGCACAGTTGAAGTTGAGCGTTCAGAGAGGAGAGCTGTGTTGCTCCCACCGTGGTGCTCAATTGCACAGTACGTCACCGTAGTGACTGGGAGATTCAGATAGGGGGAAGGCTTAATGAGGCATGCCCTGTATATCACGTCCTCAGAAGACAACAGCCCCTGCAGGGCGAACCGCGGGCTCGGCGGCGGATGCGTCTGGACGGGCTCGCTGGGTCAGAGCTGCTTTCTGTGGCGTGAAACAGCTTAACTTACAAGCACAGCCTCGATAACGGACACCAGACTGTGGCAGGGACACGGTCTGTCTCTGTGCTTCTGAGCACTAACCAGGAAGACAGTCTGATGTATTATGACACTGGTTTAACTAGACACTCTAATCCAACCGCGTACCCTATGTACTATAACTGTTTATATACTTATGTCATGTAAAAGATGAACTCTAAGGTGTCATAATTAGAAAATGTACCCTATTAACAAGTAGGATTTATTTCAGTCATGGACAAATATTGGCTTTTAATAAATTTCAGGTTTTTGTGCTTCCACAGTGTTGTCTGTTAAGACATGACATTTGGCTCAGATAAAAACATTACATTTTTTCTGGGACAGTTTGAAAAACATGCTGTTGAACTGACCGGCACTTTGTTTCATTAATCTGATGTGAGGTGATATGCAGAGGCAGGGAAAACCTGGATCTTGTACAGAAAGATGGGAGATATATAATGCATGAAAGCTAATGCATTGTTTCTGTTTTCACAATATCAGTTTTTCTGGCAACCGTGTTCACAGGCAAAGGTTGGCAATAATATCTGTATTAAAATGAGGACTCTGAAAGTCATAACAGTGTCTTTTTAAGTATGTGTAAAATGATTTAAATCTTACTTTTGGCTTACAGAATGGAGATTTAAATGTTAAATGCGGGTTGAAGTCTGCCTGAACTAATTTGTAGAGCTTTGCACCATGTTGACATTTAAATGCGATAAGAATAGAAAACTGTATGCCAACCTATTTTGAAGATGCTCACTGAATACATTCACATCAGTTTCAGTCTATAATTAATGAAAAAAAAGACAGCAGTTTTTGCTCCAGATTTGATTATAATAAAACCTTATAAAAGCTACGGGGATGTTAAAAAAGGAAAAAAAAACAGAGATGGAGCTTGGAACGAATTAGAACAAAGTCAAGAGCACACCTGGGCTTGACAAAGATTGCATTTACTGACTGCTGTGCTATCATATTACCGAGAGCTAGACCAGCTTTCAGGAGCAGCTGTATAGAGAGGGGCTGGAAATCAGCATGCAAATAAGGGCACATTGTTAACTTAATCAGATGCAGGGGGGAAAGATGTGGCGGGAGGAGGATCCGCAAACAAGCGACGCGCTCCGGCGAGATGGCGGGGGCAGGCAGAATAAACCCCCCCTCTCTGGCTACCTAAGGGGGCCATGTCAGCCGGGTCGCAGGGTGTCCGAACCCCCCGAGGGAGGGTAGTAGGCCTCTAACCTGCCCCCCACACACACCCCTCCCGCTCCCAGCCTCCCTCCATCGTCCCTGTAAAGTACCCACCACGATAGTGACGAGCGGCTAGCCGCGATAGCGATGCCGCGTGGCTCGCCTTCCTGTCGTTGCCCCCACCTCCGCATTGGAGAGATCTCAGCTGTAGGACAGCGATGATTGAGCGGCTGGTATTATGAAAAGGAAGAAGAGGATGGGTCACGCACAGCTCATTCGGCGAAGCAGGTGCCTAAGTACTGACTATTATTCTTCCTATGGTAATATGCTTAATGAGTGTTCCACTGTAAAATTATTCCAGGGCTTTGATAACACGTATTTTTGTGATGTTTTAAAAAAGGTGTTTTTTTTATTCTTTATTCCGCACCAGAAGACATTGTATAAGAGGGATGACAAGTGGACAGCTGGCCACTCTTGGTGATCTGCTGACTAGTGTGCACCATCCTTGAGATTAATGGTGAAACATTAACATTTGTGTATCAGGTGTTATTGGGAGGTCTTGTTATAGTGGAATAATCCACAGAGGTTGTGACCTATGCTAACGTTCTCACGCAGAGACAACTGTAAGCAAATATGTTTACTGCAGCAGACCTGGATATGTTTAAACAACATGATAACAAGGTTACAGCATCTGCTCAATACACTCAAAACAGAAGCAGGGAGAAATATCTATAATTATCAACCACGTGGTGCCACAGAAAGAACAATTAAAGTGAAAGCTGGGATGAACTTGGTAGATGTAAGATTTCCAGGTCATAATTTCACAAAATGTCCTTGACATTGTGAACTTTTTCTTTTTTTATTACTCATCACCCCCCTCCCCCCACACCCGCCCCACCGTTGATGCCAATTGTAGCGACTTTGTCTGAACAGGGATGAATAAGTTATCATCCTCAAGGTCGGGAGGCCAGGGAGAAATGCTAAAAATGCAGACAGGAGGCCAAAACAGAAACCCAAGGGTAACGTGTAGAAAGACATCAGGATTCCGACGCCTGGCCAAAAACGATGTCTTTCCTGACATCTCTCCTAATGGAGCTGGTGTGTGCGGGGAAACGTCTACTCTCTACTCTCTAAGAGTCCTGCTATTGGATAGAGTGAAATATATCAAACGTATTTGGTTTTGTATTTATCGTGATGAGTAGTGCAGACTCCCTTTCAGGTGGGGCTGGAGTTTCACAAGGTGGGAAGGAGTGGGCTCTCTCAGGCCCGGCCGAGCCCTTTTTTTTCTTCTTTTTTTAAGCACATCTCAGATGGTTTGAACGACTCTTGTGTACTTCCTTAATCGGGGCCCCCAGGCCCATAATGCATTTGCATCAAGGCAAATGGTTGGTGGGTCAGACGGGCCTAATGGCATGCTTTCCTCTCGGAGAGAAACGGTCGCCCCACCATTTCCGATAAACTACAATAAATAAACATGCGGCTGATCTCCCATAGGTCCCCCACCCTCTCTCCTGAGAGTTGCCTTCCAACCAGATTTCTTCACTTCAGTTAGTGCATAATAAATACTCCCTCCGACTAGTAGGGCCACTGCTTTTCCCTCTTTTACTTTTAAGAGCCACATTAGACTGTTATGGCTAACAGCTTGATCCACACCACCAACAAGAGAGAGAAACAGTTCTCCTAAGCTCCCCTAACAGCTGCAAACAGTGGTGAGGAAAATAATGACATTGTAACGTATTCTAAGAATCGAGAGCAATTCCAGTCAAGTCTGACTTCCTGATGGGTTTGATAAGATTAGTAGCTTACTTAAACAGGATGTACGCTGTCTTTAAACTGCTCTTTGGACATACACCGAGTTGCATAACTGCCGTGACGGAACAGCTTTCAGAACTTAAAGTTTCTTTCACATCAAGTTCACAGATTAGCTGGCGAGTTTATCAAAGTGACGGAATAAAGAAGATTTAAGATCCCGTATTAAAAAGACATGCGGTAGTTCAATATTTAAAAAGCCCATTTACTATGACAGAACTACTTTTCATTCAGGAGCATGTGGCTCCCTACCTGTTTATTGTCTGTTCTTATCATCCTGCAGAAAAAAAGAAGATATTTTCAGGAGACATTGAAGAATCATTCAATTAAAGGCTGCATAATGTAAAATAATTATATGACTTGCTTTCCATAATGAGTAGCTCTAATTAGCCATATATTTGTTCCGTGAAAATTCAAAACTACAGTCTCCAGTTGTGAAAAGCTAGTAAGTATGTTGAAGTAGCACCAGATTTTTCCCTTTACTTCTCATCGCTTGAAGGCACAATTTAATTTTCAATGTATGCATACAAGTGACGGTAAATAGCATGAATGTAAGAATCTTTTTTTTTTTTAATTAACTGCACAACAATTAAAGGATTCACCAACTAAATTGAACCTTGTCTCCGTTGCGTCCTGCTTTGATTTTATCTCTTGTCACAACAACACTCTTGTTCAAGCCATTATGCAAAATTGTAAGTGCAGAACTACCACGAGAAGAGGTAAACAGTAATTATTTTTGATATTTAGTTATTTGGGGTTACATTAACATGGAGTTCAAAGAAGACACCTTTTGTTGTATTTTTTTAAACTTTTATTCGCATAGGGAACATCACCACTTGATTTGTTACAGTGTTGGGTGTTCTGATACTGATTAAATTTTCCCCTTTTTTGAGATGCTTTGTACGTTCCAAGCTTTATGTCATTAAAAAAAAAGAACAACTATTTCTCTCTCTTACTTCACCAGGAAACAAAAACAATAACTGCACAGATGTGGTGGCTCTCAGTTTGTCTTTTTTTTTTTAAAAAAAGTACAGCTTGCTCGCTGTGTTTCTTTTTTCTCTTCATACTCTTTGTCTTAGCTTTACAGTACGCATAATTCACGTGGAGGTTGAAGCGCAGAGTGATGTAAGCCTTGATTGACCCTACATGGAGAGAGACAGTGTGGTCATTGTGTTTTGAGGCCGATGCTGCAGCAGTGAAGGCCCTTGCATGGTCGGTGACATGACCGTAACCATTGTAGTCTATGATGAAGAATCGGCCCTGTTTTCTGACACGTGGAACCCGAGATGAGGGAATGAGAGGGCAGGGGTGCTGATGTTTAGTCACGTACCAGAATACACTGAAGTGAAGAACATCCAGAGGAGAAAAACGTTACTTTTTTTAAATAAAGTTACTTTCATACTTACTTGTTGCTCTCGCTCTTGAAATTTCTGGTTTCCTTTCTAGTTCATGCTGTAAGTTCCTCCTCACATATGCCTCCCAATTCGAAATCACTTTGCAAAACAGAGTCTGGTTCACAAATGTTCAAGCAATTCATCTTCCACTTAGTGCACATCATAAAACAAGAGGCAGAAAAATGACTTCCTCCACACTGTTACCATTACACAGAAAAGCTCCACATCTGCCCGGCGTCATAACAAGGGCAAGTTTTTAGCATAAAGAGGAGCGTTGTGGGGAGCTAGTGACGCGGCTGACCGGGACAATGAGACTGTGGGAATGTGCCTGTTCTCCATTGATCTGGTTCCTTGGCTCCCTGGTTCCCCCAATAGCCCTGTCAGACACAAGGATGAAAAGCCACATTTTTGCCTTATACTGATCTGTGGAGATGAGCTGAAAGCTGAACTACCTGTTGACAGTCTTCTTAAGTCTCCTCAATGACATATTGTCTAACGCAGAGAGTGGTGGGGAAAGATGAGCCTTGCCAGTCTTTTGAGGACTATACCAGGGAGATATTTGTAACTGTTACAGTGCATTCATGTGTTTTCGCTGCTGCCGGTCGTCCAGACATAATTTGGCCAGATTTTGAAGCAATCCAACTTTTTTTTTTTCCACATTAATTGAGATGTTCCTGTGAGTCTTGGTGCCTCTGTGCTTTAAGATGGGTTTTGTTTTGTTTTGCGTTTGAAACTGCTGACAAGGACAGGATTTGTTTCAGTTGGTTGTTGAAGCAGGCGATTGTCACTTTTCAGGTTATTACTAACACTAATAATCCAGTTGAGTCTGTGCAGTTTTTTTATGCTGTTAATAGTGCAGTTTTGTAACTCTCATGCAGCCCAAGTATAACTAACGAGATACAGGAACAAAAATATTTAAAGTTAACTTCAGTATGTGCTACTTTTTCCATTAAATTGCTTTTGCGTGCTTCATACTCTTTTCTATAACCACATTTTTAATGTACAGCAAGCAGTCTTGAAATGCATGGATTTCTGAACCCATAAAATATACGATGTATGATTGACATTCCCAGCGTTTATGGCATTATTTTGCTCATTAATTTGTTGTGGCCAGGACTCATTAATGATTTGGAGCTGATAAGATTGAATTTTTCACAGTTAGTAAATAATAATTGATTTATTAATAATGATGACTTTCTTCATAGTAATTAATGAGGTATCGCATTCTAATTAGTCAATCATTTCTGGTCAATACATGCCCAAAATGACAAAGTAGAGCATAACTAATGGTTATTAATTTCACATTTTGCTGTTTTGAAGACACAGCAATTATTATTGCCTATAACTTTACAGAAGTATTCATAATACTTATGGCCCACACAAGACATATCAGTTATTTTAAAGTAAGGCTACCATGTCAATGTTCCATGAAGTTTGTGGATAATAATGCAGTTTACTCAGGTGCATGCTGTTCGTGGAGCCTACCTGCAAAGTGAAAACACTTTTAGTCTCCTCTGTAACTCTTTGAAGATATGAATGCTTATTATGCCTTTACATTTGAAGTGATAAAAGAAACCACAGTCATTGAGGCTGGGTTGCAGAAATTGTTGCAGAATTTGGTTGGTTGTCACATTGCTTGAAACGGTAAATATTAACCACAAACTGTACAGATGAGCACCACTACATCTCTGAAAGTAGCATAGGAAGTCCTGGCGGCTTTAAGAAACTTCACTCTCGAGCGGTGATATTTATAAAAGTGCATCTTTGACGCTGGGCAAATGTTACGTGTGACAGGTAGAGTGAGACCACGAAAACAATCTTCAGTCTAGCCCTCTGGTTGGAAAGAGACGTTTAGAGAGAGAGGCTGAGACAGTTCACCGGTGCTCATCTGCAAGGCCTGCGCTGCTGTGCAGGGACCCTTATTAAACACTCTTACACAGGAAAAGGAGCCCGTTCGCTCTGCTAACTGAAACGGTAGGAAACAGAAAGCGTTACCTTTGCTGGTGTCTGTCAGCAGTTATCAGAATCTCATAAGAATGAAAGAAGCACATCGCAGGTTTAAGAATGAATGCTTCAGTGTCAGACACAGGCTTTTATGTCTGCTTGAGACTTTCACTCTTGTAATGTTCAGTAGAATATCTCTCTTCATTGTATCTTTTATTGATATTTCGAAACGGAATTCAAAATCTGTGTGCTGGAACTCTTAGTTACAATACTTATGCTTATTAGTGTGTGAGCTCAAGTGGACATTCTCTGCCATGCATTTTTATCTCTCCTTTTTTATCAGAATCCTAATTCTCAGACAAATGAATAGATGGGATGGTGGAAGTGAATTATTCAGATAAAAGTTTTCGTGCATTTTATTTTAATTTTTTTCTTAATAGATCACAATGTTGTGCTCTCATGCTTGTACTTAGTAAATTATATTTTTAAGGCTAATTATTACAACTACAACAAAAATGACTATTGCCTAGGTCATCATTTTTCACTCTAGACATGGATATCGAATTATTGTGAAAAGTGATAGTGGGGATGTGTATGCACATGTATGGTGTGTGTATGTGTGAGTGTGTGTGTGCGTGTGCGTGTGTGTGTATGTACGTGCACGCAAATGTGTGACATTGCATCCATTAACATTAGATGTGTCCTTTTTAATTAGAAAGAAATTTAAAGAGATTTTAAGATGGGTTTGTGTACATGTGTGAAATACAGTGACTGGATTTTTAATATTTTTTCTTTTCTTATTCTTCTTAATTTCTTAGTCTGTCTTGTCATTTTACTTGTTTAAGATGAATCTGGGAATAAAACTGTGTGGTGAAAAAATAACCAGAAAGCACCATCCATGCAAGGGACATGTCAGTTGTATTTCCAGACTTGTATTAATATCTAAGGGTTTCACTTTTCACTGTAGACCGATCTAACACATTTGGTTCACAGAGTGTGTAACCAGTGTTTTCAGCACAGGATAATGATGTTACGATATCACAGCAATGTTGACTTGATATTAGGTGTTAGCGAGGGTGGAGTCCCACAAACAGTCAAACTGGTCAACCTACACCAATGCAGAGCAAATGCAGTATTCTTGGTCCTGAAAAAGGACCCTGTTTTATTTAATCACAGTTTTTCCTCCCTCATGCCTCACTTTAGTGAATATATACACATCTAAATCATTGTCAGTTTGGACATATGCAAATATAGTTAATGTGTATACTTAGTACTTAGGAGCAGAGCAAACAGAGGCATATATAGGCTGTGCTTCAAATATTAAACTGGATTTTTTTTTAATTTAATTGATATCCAATAGTTTTCGAATTTAGGTACAGAAGGACATAAAAATAAACTTTCAGAAAGAGCCCCACCAAGAATGGGGTTTGTGTATTTAGAAGGGGTCATAGTGTTTTATTCATACTGTAAGAAAAGACAACCCCCCCTTAGCAAAATGCAATGTAGGAGGAGAAACAACTAAAGAACACTAAACAGCATGTCAGCAAATACGCGTTCCACTCCTACGGCCTACATGCTGAAATGTTTGCGTGTTGCTGTTTGTTGGAATGCCGAAATCTGGCCGGCTGCGTGTTGATCACCCAAAGATAAAAAGGACAGACTCATCAGCCTACAGAGGCCAGTGTTCTGGGGCGGGGGTGGGGTGGGGGTGGGTGCAGCCAGCGGGTAAAAAGCCTTGATTCAGCTTGGCAGCGATATTTATCGCTGAGGACGAGCGACCCTGAGAACGCTCCGGAGGACTCATTTGGTGTTCGGCCACGCACCGGGGTCCTGCTTACTTTGACGTATAGCTCCGATAAACAATTAGCGACTGAGGCGTCGCTTGCGGGGGCGCTGCCACCCTTCTCACTGAATTGGTTTTGCGGACCAAAGTCCGCTCAGAACAGGGTTATAAAAATCCCCGTCCTGTGGGCGAGGCGGGATGTGTGTTGATCTGTAAAGTGTACAAGGTCTATTAAGGTCCGGAGGGCCAGCGGGTTTCTTTGTGACAGCTCAGGGTGACTGTCCCGTCCCAGGCGAGACGGAAAACTGCATTCCCAAAGCGCTAGGCCGTGTCCCCGGGCAGAGGCCGCTTGGGCGTAATCTTCCCGAGGGGCAGGAAAGATTCCAGGACAAAGCCAGTCGCCTCCGGGATTTGACACATTGTCCGGTGTGTGCCAGGGACGTCTGGAACAACCACCGGGCACAGTGCACAGTTTCAACCAAGCTGCTAGTCATGTTCTCTCCTTAAAACTAATATTGCTTGTTAGTGCTTAGTTGCAAACACAGAAGGATTTTTATGATTATAATCATGTGTTATAGCACCTAGCACTGTTACTAGGCAGCGTACTAATCGGCTTAATGAGATATTATACGATTTTTTGTTGACCAAAGCAAAACTCATTTTATTGTTTCCAAGGTTTGACCCTTCGGTTGCAAGGGAACAGAGTGGCATTATCCTTCTTAAGAGAGCGGATGGAATTGCAAGCGACTGCCAATTGAGACAATAAAGTTTGTTAATGTATTTTGTACAGTTGTACAGTCTGCTGTGCTTTTGTAGCCATCTGTAACGGTTCCAAGACTTTGGTGGCACGTGAACCCTTTCAGTAACTCCTACTGTTATTTTCTCTTACTGGGAAGCCTCGTGAGAGAGGAAAAAACATTCAGTGTGATGCACATCAAACATAATGTGCCTTTTAATGGAAATTAGTCCAAGACAAGTGTCGCAGTACCAAGATAAGAGCATGTGTTTACTCGAGTAACCCCCTTGGTTTTAAGTGCTATTGTTAATATCATAATTGTTGTATACCAGCAGCTCCATGACAATGGCAGTGCTCTGTTTCATTAAGGCGTGTAATTGAAAGAATTTTGATAGGTTGGGCCGAAGTAGTTTAATTATGCAGTGCTTGGCATATTTACAGGGAAATGATTGCACCCAAAATTGTGCTACAATTTCAGAAAGTTATAGAAATGTTTGTTTCCTATGTGTACATACGTTCTCTGAAAAAAGCTAAGCAAAAACAATGTTATCTAGTCATCACCAAAGGGCTGGTTTTCTCTGTTTCTTGCAATGTCACAGTCAAATCTGGTGCATACTGTACATTGTGTCAGTTTTCTGGGGCATCTTCATATCACAGAAATAAGAGGAAGGATAAATACACTGGGACAGTTCTGTGCTATTTACCTGCATTTGTTGTTAATGAATGGAGGAGTAACTAATCCACAGGTGCAACTTAAACTTTTTGTTACCTCTACAATGCTTCAGTGCTTAAGGAAGTGTCTTGTGCCAAACTTGTCTGGCCTGTTTGTCAGCCACATTGGGAGATTATATGGGCTTGGACATGGACTACAACGCAGTAGATTTTCCAAAACTGCTGCTGCATAGTAGAGTTGAAAATGTTGATGAGCAGATGGATTCCGTACGAGGTTTAGGTTTGTAACCACAATGCACTTAGCTCAAACTTATCTCACTGGAATTGCTCTTTCAACACATGTTGCAGGAAATGTAATACTCCAATTTTATTAAAAAAAAAAAAAAAAAAAAACTTGGGTGGGAGTGGTGAAATTCCATATGTATTTTGACATGTTTTAGATATTTGGATAATTTCTGAAGCATATTTCCTTTGGCTGTCATGCATTTGTCAGGACATTTCCTATGTCTAGATGTCTCTGAGACACACGGAAGCCCAATAATTCACAGACACTGGACGAGAAATGTTCCTATTCCAGACTTCTTATCTGAGATTAATGATAGACATGTATGGAACATGTACACCCTTAATCCCAAAATGTTCAGACAAACATGTCTCCAGACCTCTGTGCATCTTAATTCCAGTACTTTGTGATCCTTTACTCCTGAATGTACATATGATTTGACTGTACTCTGTTTTTGTTCTTGCCGTCAGGATGGACGAGTCTAGTTTGTGCCTTGGTGTGTCTTCAGCCGTACCTGAAGCTGACGCCCATCTCAGCAGCACTGTTCTCAACGGCCGGTATCCAATCAGTCAGAAACTGCACCAGCTGACTGCGCAGCTTGGCCATGCCTTCCCAGACCTCCAGAACAGACAGCAGATCCCCGAAGAGAAAGCAGCCACCCCATTGGATGAGAAGAGTCATGCGGCCCTAGCCAACCAGCCAATCAGCAGTCAGATGGCGCTGCTGGCCAATCAGCTAAACCGGGACATAGACGCCAGCGGCCTGGCCATGAATGGGAGGGTGGACCTCCAGCAGTTCCTCAATGGGCAGAACCTCGGCATCATGTCCCAAATGAATGACATTGAGGATGATGCCCGCAAGAACAGGAAGTATCCATGCCCGTTGTGTGGCAAGCGGTTCCGCTTCAACAGCATCCTCTCGCTGCACATGCGCACGCACACAGGGGAGAAGCCTTTCAAGTGCCCCTACTGCGACCACCGGGCGGCCCAGAAGGGCAACCTGAAGATCCACCTGCGCACGCACAAGCTGGGCAACCTGGGCAAAGGCCGTGGCCGGGTGAGGGAGGAGAACCGGCTCCTGCATGAACTGGAAGAGAGGGCCATCCTGAGGGACAAACAGATGAGGAACAGCCTCCTGCAACCGCGGATGGACATGAAGCAGCCACCCCAGCCCCTCCACCAGCACCAGCACCTGCCCATGCAGGGCCAGCAGCAGCAACAGCAGCAGCCCACGTCTGCCTGTGGCCTACTCACCCCCACCAGCCTGGGCACCCCTGACAGCCTGGCCCAGCCCTCACCCTCTCCTAAGCCGGCCCATGCCCAGGATGATCAAGCTGCTCCGCCCACGGGGTTCCGCTGCACCTTCTGCAAAGGGAAGTTCAAGAAGCGAGAAGAGCTGGAGCGCCACATCCGCATCCTGCACAAGCCCTACAAGTGCACGCTCTGCGACTTTGCCGCCTCCCAGGAGGAGGACCTGATCAGCCACGTGGAGAAGGCCCACATCACAGCCGAGTCGGCCCAGGGGCAGGGCAGCAGCAGCAACGGAGAGAAGCCGGCCAATGAGTTCCGCTGCGAAGTGTGTGGCCAAGTCTTCAGCCAGGCGTGGTTCCTCAAGGGCCATATGCGGAAGCACAAGGACTCCTTCGAGCACTGCTGCCAGATCTGCGGACGGCGCTTCAAGGAGCCCTGGTTCCTGAAGAACCACATGAAAGTCCACCTGAACAAGCTGGCCATCAAGAACAAGCCTCCGAGCGACTCCGAAGTGTCCGTAAGCATGAACAGCATAGCACAGGAAGCCCATGCCAATCTTTACTCCCGGTACATTTCCTGTCTGCAGAGCGGGTTCCTTTCTCCAGATAAGGCGGGCCTCTCTGAACAACATCAGATGCTCACTAAAGCAGGGATTGCCATGAAGGAGAAGGAGATGCTGGGGAAACTCTTAGCCCCAGTTGCTGGCATGGGCCACGGATTAGGTGAGGGGGAGAAGCGCTCCTTGCTGGGGTGTCTAAACCTGGTCCCCCCCTTGAAGTCCAGCTGCATGGAGCGCCTACAGGCTGCGGCCAAGGTGGCAGAAATGGACCCCCTGAACAGCTACCAAGCCTGGCAGATCATGGCTCGTGGGATGGCCATGGATCGGGCATTCATGCCCAAAGAACAGCACCATGTGCCTCACAGCCAGGATGAGGAACTTGCCAATTCAGGCATGGTCTTCCCGAAAGAGAAGCACGACTACTCATTGATGGGCCCTGACGGCCCCAAGCAGAAACTCCAAGCCGAGGCCATGCAGGGCGCCAAGGGAGGTGGTGCCAGGATGTCCTGCAAAGATAATGGTGGTAGCAGTGGCTTCGACAGCAACAGGGAGTTTCTGTCCCATGCCGGCCTCGACTATGGCCTGACAGGCATGAAGGAGAAGCCTACAGAGTGTCCAGACTGCGGCCGAGTCTTTAGAACTTACCACCAGATGGTGGTCCACTCCCGAGTACACGGCAAGGACCGTAGGCCCCTGGAGGAGGCGGGGATCCAGCATGGCGGTGTCTGCCTGGACGAGCGCCGTGGCTCAGCCAGCGATCCGGAGTCCCAGTCCATCAGCAGGTCCACCACCCCAGGCTCCTCCAATGTGACAGAGGAGAGCGGCGCCGGGGGAGGCCTCTCTCAGACCGGCAGCGCCCAGGAGGACAGCCCACACCCCTCCTCCCCTTCCTCGGGTAAGTTCCCACCTTACTACCCACAGCTTTCACATTTAATGGTCCAAACTCATGGTGCAATGCTTGATGTAGAGTTTCACCTTGAGTAATTGCTGCCATTTCTGTTTGAAAAGTATTTGGTGTTGCTTTCACACAAGTAGATTGCAACAGTTGCTGCAATGGATGCATTCCAAACTGCTGTACAATTACGCAAATTTAAGCCTTCAAAAACAATGCACCAGATATTAAAAAATGCAGTCTTTTTTAACATTTCACTTATCATCATGAGTTTGGTCTTTCAGAATAGAGCTCTTTGTGTCTGTAGTGTATCCTTTGCTGTTTTGTTCCATAACACAGTGCAACAACAGTGTGTGCCATAAACATCTTATAAATGATGTATGTGAGGTGTAAAATGAGCAACTAATTGACACATGCATATGGGTGTGTATGATTACCACTGTTTTTAGATATTTATATCATGTATTTATTTATTTTATAGCAACAAAAACAATTATATGCATCCAGTTATCTGAGAAACAAGGACAGCCCTTTTCATATATGTTTACTACCAAGGCAAATACATACCACAGCCTCTAAAAATAGAAATATTTGCAAATGCAAGAAAACTGCACGACTGCGTTAAATATGTACCTTTTACTTTGTGTAGCTATGTTAGACCTAAATAAGGCTCACTGGCATCAATTATCAAAGAGAGAGAGATAGACGTTTGCATGAAGGCACATACATTAGCACACTAGAATGGGCAGGTTCAGATTTGCACTCTTCAAGTGCGTCTGAGAGGCAATTCTTGTCAGCTGCCGCTTGAGAAGGTGCAGACATGCCCTCCACTCGCTCCGCTGCTTTGCGTCCACCCTGTGCCCATCACATGCCCGCTGTGTGCCCTCAGTTTGCTCCCACAGACGACTGGGAGGCTCTCACCCCAGTCAGACTGGGTACCCAGGCCATAATTCCACCTAATTACATGGATGAACCTGCTAGGCTAACATGCCTAGAGCGTTACGTCTCTCCACTATAAGCCTGCAGTTCAAAGCTATGCAGTTCAAAGCGATAAAACCCACCCACTTTCCGGGACATAAGAAATATTTTCCATCCAATCACATCAACGCAAGCCTTAAAACACTTTTTTTTTTGTGAACCACCCTTTATTTCAGACCAGTGTCTGAGCCGCCACATCCCTGGTGTTTTGCGATCGCCGTTACTGTAAGTGCTGTTCCCAGACGGTAAGGTGAGAGTTTCTTGAGACCTCTCAAAATCTCACCGTCTGGGTTTCCCTGGACTGTGAACCCGCTAACACCCAGCTACGGTCACAGCCAGCTCTTTCCCAATAGCCATAAAACACAGGAACACTAACTGTGGAGGAACCTACAGAGGCACACAGGGAGCCAAATAGAAAGTGAATCAGACCAGTGAAATCTGCAAATTCCACATATACCTCTGATACTTGATACCTGGCTTCAAATGCCCATCAAACACTGTCCCCATCAGTAATTACAGCTTTCTCCTTTCAATTCTGTACCACAGAGGCTATGCTCGGACAGCGCATATACATGCAATATTTTCTCAACATCACAGGAATGTTACATGTTGTTAGCCCAGAGGACCCGTTCCTTGGAATACAGCTAAAGTACAGTAGCAGCAGGACACTTTACAAGTAATTAAAACATTTTAAAAACGAGAGACTGTGAACCTGCCAAAACAGAAGGGCCAAAAGCTGGATAGATAAAGTGTATGTTTACCAGGATTTAAATAGGCTATTGCTAATGATTACAGAACTTTTAAAGGTAACTTTCTCATTCCTCGGGGTAGAAGTCTACAGCTAAGCAGCATGCCTGTTAATTGGGTCATGACTTTGTGATAATCAGTTGGTTTAAGCTAAACAAGACACTAATTAAAGATATACATATAAAGCAGGTCAAAAAAATTCTAACTTCATTTGCAGAGTAAAATATGCTTTTAAGTTGAGGGAAAAAATGGCTTAGCTACAGGCTCTAAGCAACTTAATTTCAACATTACAGAAGTTGTTTATTCATACACTGTACCAGTGAGTCCTTATCTTCTCCATGTAGTGCAATGGGTTTGAACATGGAATTGGCTATGTTTATTTTAATCTAAGAAATAATAACAGACAACCCCCCCACCCCAATTAGGAATTAATGAAAATGAGACGGAGATAAAACCTATTTTCTTATACAGACTATTAAACCTAAACAGTATTCAAGGGAGAGAGGGGGAGACATGCTACGGAAGTAATTATCTTCTGAATTATAAGGCAGGAAGTTTTATTTTCTTTTTTCTCTCTCAAGTACTTTGAAATTCTCAAATTCAGCTTATGGCATTTAGGAATCTTTATTTGAATTTAAAGCTTATGCCAGCAAAACAACAACAGCATTAAAAACAACAGAAACATTCTTAATGTAATAATAAAAAAAATAATAATAATAATAATAATAATAGCATATTAAAATACACTTCTTATAATGATATAATGTATCTCATAAATTCATCTGAAATTTACTTTAAATGTACCGCATTGAAATGCATGCATTGCATTGATAGACTACTGTGTACATGCAACGCATGCATGCATGTACGCAGTAGTCTATCAATGTGGTTTATTCATTGCATGTACTCAGTCAGTCAAATACTGTACAAGAATCCTGCACCAAAAAAAAAAAAAAAAACCCTGTACCAAATTTCTTGCACCAAACACAGTTAATCCTCACTTTGTTGGTAATGGGGCAAGTTAAATCCCTACTGGTCTGAGTTTCATATTAAAAAAAAATATTGGTAGCAAAATGAGGAGTAGCCAGGAGTCAGAAATGGACTTCGTATAGCCCTCTACCTCCCAGGCAGGAAAAACAGATCCACACTGTATCAAAGGTGGAGTTTCATTGGCTCGTGCTGCAGATCTGACTCCATTCCTCCAAGCAAGGTAACTGAGTGTGATCTCAGGCTGAAATCCCCACGTTTAGCCACAGTTCAGGTGAAACAGGCGGGCGGGTGTGGGCGAGCGGGCACCGTGCCAGCCCCCCCCGGCCGCCACCACTAATGTGCCTTAAAGTTGACCTTGAGGGCTCCCCCTCTGCTGGAGAAGAGTGGCGCAGGCCTGGCTTGATTCATTTTCAGAGCAAAGACTACAAATCACAGAGAATTAAGAGGATTCAGGTTGAAATCGTGCTTGGTAACAGCAAGTCCATTCTAACCTGCCCCAGCAGTCCCATGCACCTGCTCTACAGAGGGTGAGGAATCGCCATGGAGGAAACCTATGATTTAAAAGCAAAAACCTCACAACTGTTCCATCATTTCTCAGCTTGGAACAATGCAACTGAGGGCCGTAATTATGAAATAATGTGGGCTGCATCAACACTGTGGAAACAGTGTCTATTCCGTCATGATACACATTATGGGTCATATTTAGAGTTTGGGGGGAGATTTTAATTGGAAAGGAAACAGAGCCGTCAGCTCAGGAGAAGAGAGGTGGCATTTGTTATTGTTTTGACAATGAACAGGATGTGGTCGGGTGTACCTCAGTCACTCATCTTATACTGAATTTGCTCTATGTCTTTTCATGCTGAGACAGAACAGTTTTTTTTTTTTTTTTGCATATGAATACAAGGTCCTCACCATCACCCACCCACTGCAATTTTGACAGAATTAAACTTGAATTACAGTAATCAACAATAACATCTCAACTGTGAAGGAAGGTCAGAACCAAGTCTTTTCTCTTTAACACCATATTTGTTTAAGAGAAGAAAAAAAAATTACAGCCCTAGAATGTCCTTTAAAGAACTTCTCTTGCTCTGTTCCTCAATAATAAACCTTAAATACGCTTTCTTTTTCATTCCCCCATTTCGGGCTGCTTTATTACATTTTTTTCATTATTTCTTTTCTTAATACAAGATTGGTTTTGCTCGGGAAAGAAACTATTGTAATTTCAGATTCTCCACTATGAATTTGGCTTTATAAACAAGGGGCTCCAAACTTGATAGTATTTCTGAATTCATTATGGAGGGTCTTTGAGCGGCAGGCTTCTCGGAACGGATCTTAAACGACGGCTTACAATGAAAAGCAGAACAGAGGCCATTGTAACCTGGTGTAATACTCTGTAAAGGGGGATTGGAAGGCTTGGGGCCTATTTAAAGACGCTCTCACCCGCGCTAAAGGGAACCAACGAGGTCAGAGCCACCATCAGACGGTCGTGGCAGGGGTGCTCGATGGAGGGGGACAGGGCAAGCGAGGGGTGGCGACCACGTGGTGTGCAGCTGTTTGTCGTGCGTGCAAAAGGATGTTTGAATCAGTGAACATGCGAAAATAGCACCGGCGAACCAGAAAATGTGTTTGTGCTGCAAGTCACCGACTAGCTTCTGAGAGCCAGGGCTCCCAGATCAACCGCTGGAATCGAGGCCCTTTGACCCTGAGAAAAAGGTCCACATCCAAGTGCTGGATTCAAACAGGATCCCCTTGGCTCCTCGGACGATGTGTTTTCATTTTTTTTTTTGTACATTCTTTTCTCATTGAGAATCCTCCATGTCTAAATATCCTTAATAGTAAGCACATTTTAACACGAGGAGGATTAGTTATATATCTCAGGGTCTTTACAGCTTTCAAACATGGAGGCAAAATATTCTCTCCATACAAATTGAAATTGGATTTGCTTTGTGATGCCTTAGGTTATACGGCATGGATATCCATCTAATTACATAATTACAATGGGGATAATTACACATGCAGACTACTGTTACATTGTAATTGCTGTGTAATTAAAGAAAAATGACCAGAGCTGTAACTTGGTGGAACGGAACAACACTATTTTTATACTCTTTCTGTTATGATTGTAGTTAACAGAAAAAAAACTGACTTCTTTATATCATATACAATGAGTGCTTTATAAATTGTGGTTGGGATGTCAATACTATGGCAACAGCTTATTATATTTTTTCTCTCTAAATCAAACTCTTGGCCCCCCTGGACAAATATTACATACCTTGGGGAATTGATTTTCTATCTACGCATTTGGGGAAAATGAGTGGGAATACTTTTAGGACCCATATCCATATGTACTGTGCCTACACAAAATTCAGATATGTTTTAGACTCGGACTGTTGAGTAACATGGAACAAGGACACGAGTTGATTTCTTCAAAACATTCCCCAGGATGTGGACATAAACACATATCTGATGGAGAGATCAGAGTCTTGCTTTTTCAGTAAGGTTTCACTGGAAGTGCTTTTTCTGCTTACAGTGTTTTGTGTCAATGCTTTGAAATGAGGACGGTCTTCTGTGTATTTTTCCAGCTAATTAGGAGGATATCTGGATGAATTATGTCAGTGTCTCTCTGTATAATTGACTTCCATTACTGCTTTTGAATCTGAAAACCTGCTTTTACTAACCTGTGATTTACCTACTCTTTTGAAGCCATTCGCTTCAATCTGTCATGCCATTTTGCTGTCATAAAATTTAAAAAGATGTTCTTTTATATTAATCAAATTTATTACAGTGCCACATACAGTATAGTGGGTCAGAGCTGTGATGTCTTTAATTTTCAAAGACTCATACGTTTGCTAATTGTCTGTGCACAGTATTGATTGACAAGACTTGGATACATGGGGAATTAATAATATCTTAGTATACACATACACAATATAAAAGGCCAATTTATTTTCCCCTCACAGCACATTTGATTTCTCTCTTCCTTCTCTCTCTCTCTCCTTTTCTCTTTCTCTCTTTCATACTCTGTCTCTCTTTGTCTTTCTCTGTAACCCCTTCTTTCTTTCATGCACAATTTGTAAATATTATCTGTAATGGTAATTTGCTTTCAGGTTTTAGTCACATTTAAAAAGAAAATGTTTTAAAATTCCAGTAAGTTTCTTTGAAAGTGGAACGGTGAGGATTGTTATTTTTACGCAGCATATGCCTGTGCGACAGTCACTGGGCAGTTCTTATGAAACATTTATCTGTTTAATGTCTTAACGATCACATTAAGATTGCCTGTCTTTGATATGGAGGAGATGCAGAGATGCACACGGCAGAGCGTGAGGTGGAGGGTAAACTGCAGCCATTACACCAACCGGCTTTTAATTCCAAGTCTTTGCCAAAACATTGCTTACCTTTCTCCCGAACAAGGCTCCTTGGCACGGCCACACAGTTTTTTTTTTTTTTTTTTTTACTCTTCCCCATTTCTGTTTTATGTTTTTATAATTAAAACATAATATTTATCTTTCCATAACAGAAGGCTGCCTTACTGGGGTAGGCAGGCTGCTTGAATATTAATATTTGAAATACATCAACATAATATCTCTTTGACTGTCAGAGAACGTGTCATTCCTAAAATGGAGGTGTCTCACATTTGATCCCCTCACGCAGTGCTTCATAAAGCCATTGAACGGGGGCCAAGTGCCAATTAAGAAATATATTGGGGGGTGGGGGGAGAGTTGTACCCTTTTAAACTAAGACAGTCATCGAGGACATATGATCTCGGACTCACTTGTACATGCAGAGTTATCATCATCGATTAATGGCCAAATATGCATGTTTGGTGAGAAAAAGCTGACCTTGTTGTCAAGTAAATTATATTGGAGTTTAAAATTAAGCATTATTATGTTTTTTTCTGGGAAATAAAGTAAGTGTTTTAGAAGGAATGTGTTTACTTGGCTGTTCTGTAGCATGCCCACATCCAATAGATGATTCATACGTAATTTTGTAAGTAAGTAATTTATTTATATTTTATAAATGTGGCAATACTTGAGCCTGAGTACTTTCCTTGACTTTGACTTTCCTTTCAGCTTTAGATAACCTAACGGTTAGGTTATCTGTTAAATTGGAATGGCACTTACAGTCTTAAAAAAAACTTGCAGGGGTCATTTTCAGATTAAATAAAAATCTCATGACCCAGGTATTAATGTATTTCCAATTGCAATCTGCATCCGTGTATCTGTCTGCCCGAATTCTCTCAAATGAATGGCTGTTTTCAGACTGAAGATGTTGACATGCAAATGTGCGTTGTTTGAACAAGTTAACTTGAGAGATGATTGAGGTTGTTCCCATGTGAAAGAGCAACTGAATACATTGACCTTTGTCTCATTAAATATGGAAGACCAGCCATATGATACCATGACAGAAGCACACACTCACACACACAGACACACAAAATCTCACACACAACACACACACACACACGGCAACAGGCACATGAATGCAAAGTAAGAACACAAAATAAACATTAAGTGACATTTATCCAAATTGCTGAATTGATTCACGCACAAATGCAAAGGACAATTAAATAAGCTGTTAGAGATTTTTTTTCCTGGTAGCCATCACTGGGCAAGGCATACGGACATTCATTACTTAGCTATGTGTTTCCATTCTACCCTTGTTCCTAACCCCATTGACAGACCACATAAAAAAGCCTTTTGTGTGAACATCAGGCCTTGACATGAGGAAGATAATGACATGAAAAGTTTGCCTCAGTTTTTTAGCGATAGTCATCTCCTAATCAAAGAGGGGGTGAAAAAAAACAGGAAGAAAAAAATTTAAGTCCAGGGATTAAGATCTCCATTTTTTTGCCTGTGCATTCCAATTGTTCTTAAAATATTTGGCAATGTCAATTAGTAAGTGAGCAGAGCTAGCTGATGAACACAATTTTCCACTAGACTGAGCACCCTATTGTTGTCGAGCTAACAGCAGATTTCTGAGGTCATTATCATTCCCTGTTAGCCTGGCCCAGCTGCTCCTCTCGGCTCCAGCCAAACTTTACACCACGGCTCAGGGTAGCAGGCAGCAACAGGGGGCTGGGAAGGGAGGAGTGAGAAGTTGGCTTACTGCTCACAGAGAGAGAGAGAGAGAGAGAGAGAGAGGAGGGAGGGAGGGAGGGAGAGAGAGAGAGAGATGAGATGAGACAGAGTGAGGGAGGAGAGAGAGAGGGATGGGTAGTGTGAAGGCAGAAAGTAATGCGGAGTGAAAAGGGGAGAGTGATAGAGACAGAAAGAGAAAAAAATGCAGCAGGAAACAGATTTTTTTTTTTAAAAAAGCTTTTTAATATATCTTAGCAGGAAAATCCTCTTTCTAAGCTGACTTCCTGTTAGTCCTGCTGCCCTTTTCCCCTGAATCACTTGGCACTTGCCGACTGAGAAGACGTTGAGTAGCGGAATGGACCACAGCAAATCGGAGTTATGTCATTTCCACCGCAAATATGTGGAGAGGCTTTGGGGGGGTTTAGACGATGTGGGCCATGCTGTCAGGAGAGTAAGAGCAGAAAATGAGCTCATTCACAGATTTTTTTATTCCTTTTATGTATTTTGTCTTTTAACAGTAATGGGTAAAATAGGCAGGGGAGCTAGGGAGCTGTGATTTGGGTATTAGTTGTAAATGTATTAAAGAAACAGATCTAGAATCCCTCAGAAAATACAAAACAGATATTTAACATAAATTACACATATTGATGGTACTACTGGTAAACATACTTATAGTCATTTTTTTTAATATTAAGAGAAAATCCTGTAATGAAAATGCAGTTTAGAGCTCCATACATACATACATACATTTGTGTATTTGATGTTCTTGGATTGTGTCCGTTAATAAAAATTGGGAGAGTCCTGTTCGTTGTTTCTTCACTGCAGGTTTCACCTCCCTGTGTCTTTTTGAAACTGCTAGAAAGAAAAGAGGGAAACGTTTTAACCTCTCAACTTTGTAGTGGGCCCAACCAAATTATCCATTTGAAATCCCAAAAGGCAAGCCGTAGGGATAAAATTTTGTAGGCAATTTTAAAACACTAATTGCCATAAGAATCTCGACTGGGTATTTTATGAAATTGCTGATAACTTTTTGCTTTCCAAAAAATGGGGACATGAATAACCTTGCATTGCACTGGTGGGGATACAGATATAGGTTTGTCCCGATGAACCCCTACGAGAAACTGTGAAAACATTTACAATAGACCTTATACATATTTTAATTCTTTTTTAAGGCGATTAGATTTTGTTTATTTGATTACCCTTTTACGTCTCTCCCCTTCACCATCTCCACTGGAGGAGGGAGTGTGGAGGGAAGGGTGTGAGGCAGACACCTCTCAGGATGAGATATCTGTCAAACGAGAGACTGGAGGATCGCTCTGTGCTTCGACCAAGCCCGCCTCCTTAAAGTGGATTTGGGCTTGAGCGGTGCTTACGCTAGCCGTGCTCATGTGTATCCCATCCGGCTCCCTCCCGAGCCCCTGGCTCTCCAAAGGGAGAGGAGGCGGCTTACCATCCCGGATATGCCGGGATCCGCGCGGCGCTTCCCAGTCCGTGTTTGATGGAGATTTGCATGGCGACTTTCGAGACGAGCGGTATTACAGCCTCCTTTCGCTTCCCAGGCATTTTCTGAGAGCAGCTAACGGCAAAGCCGGGGTGGGGGAGACAGGCCTACTACCGGTGAGACGGCAGAGCTCCGGCAGCACCCCGTTACATAATCCTCGCTCTGTCGCGCGCCAGCTCCCCTTCCCCCCACCCCATCCCACCCCACCCCACCCCACCACCACCCCCCACCTCAGCCATTTGTCCCTGAAAAGTCATCTATTGCTGTGTAATAGGGAAAGGAGAAGCCCCTCCCCAACCTGACTGAGCGCGCTCAGTGCTTACGAGAGGGCAGCAGCGTGCGACAGGGCCAATGCAGGATGTAGAAAGGAAGCGTTCTTCGGGGAAGTCAGCCCAGGGCGCGTGTATATCGAATGATCTCAAGTGGCTCCATTACAGCTGTGTGCGCCCTAAAGCAAGGCCCACTTTAAATCATACTTTAGTCCGGCTGGCTTATTGCAGTCGACAGTGGGAGCAAGGGGCAGAGAAGGGAAAGTCGTCTTTAACTTCATTGCTAATTGGTGGGCTTCTGTTTTGATTTGGTGCCGGGCGTTGGCCTGACACATTAGAGAATCATTTTATTGTTTTGTCCCCTTTGCCGAGGAAAACAGAGAGGGCTATTGATTATGAACAGGTAATTCATCCCTTTGTATTTCACAGGGGATGTGCAGACAGCTCCATAGCGGTCTCCTGTGCCTTCTGTGCATTGCTACTATTTCTTACTAATGGGGGGTGAAATCACCAAGCACACTCTGATATTTTGAAACTGACTGTCGATGCATCCACCGGCCCTACACAGCACAATTCCAAAATCTGCCCTTTCCCCTCTTGCTTCCTCCATGTTTTGCCTGAATACGAGACATCCCGATGTCTGATAAGCGTATCTGAATCCAAAAGATGATTTTTAGCACAATGAAGGCTTATTGGCTTTGAGCAACAACAAAAAAAAATTAAAAACGCCCTTTTGTACTCGCCAGCTGTGTGCTTTAATGTGCTCCCAGAAGCTCTTTGCCCCTCCCCGACACACACCTTTATATATTCAAAAGCTATATGTCTAATCCCCCTTGCCTACCTGTAGAAAGTTTGCATTAGTTGTGAGAGCAGCATCAAAGCTTTGCTCTCAGCCTGCAGCTGCCAAACATCTTGTCCCCTGTTATTAGATATCCAGCTGTCAGAGAGAGGCAGGGGGAAAGAGGGAGGAAATCTCTCACCAACCATATGGTACAAAGTTCTGCCGGAGCTTGGCGCTCCAAGGATTGTTTCTGCGCCGCTCCATAGGCAAATGGCAGAGTGATGTATCTCATCACTTTCTTAATATCAAGCTCAGAGAGATTGTTTTTTTTAAAGCTAGATTATTGAAACATACTGGAAATAATATCTCGACATTGTATAATATTATAGCAATTTAGCTTTTTGAGGCTTCCTCTTGTTTTTCAAGGAGCCTTATTTTGGCAGTGTAAAATCTTTGTGTGGGTATATTTTGTACGTGCACTGGGTATGTTCTGCTCTTTAGATACATTGAATAAAATTATTTTATGTTAGTTTTCAGTCTTCATTTCTTATAAGGTGCCTTTTATACAGCAGCTTGAAAACACAAATGTTGCTGGAGGAAAAATTAAAAAAAACTTGTATCCTTTTAAAGAAAAATACGTCCCAACACTATACTACATTTTGTACAATCATTTTGATGTCTGAGATTTTTAAGTTCATGTTCCTTAATACAATGATATCAAAATATTCCAGTGTTGTATGTTCTGTGACTGTGGGCACCTCTATCCCTTGGAGGCTGTAGTACAGCTACCTTGCTGTTGCTAATTTGCTTTAAGCTTGACATATTGTCATCAGGAGATCAAGAGCAGAATCCTGAATTCTCACATGCCTCGGTGTGGGGCTGTGAGTGGATGTTACACATTGTAATTGGTGAATAACAGAGAGAGAGGGAGAGAGAGAGAGAGAGAGAGAGAGAGAGAGCGAGAAAAGTGAAAACACAAATCTTTCCTCAACCAACCTGAAAACAGTTGCTATTAAATGCGAGCAGGAAAGATTAATATAGCGGTAACATCGTTTTGGAGGGACAGTAACGGTAATGGCCCCTCTGGGTTTTTAATGAGTGTTGTGCCCCAAACAAAATGAGCTAATTAGTGTTATCATCCATATATCAGCCTATACACGCTGTGTATTTACGCATTCTCTCTGTCGGCATAGGAACAGAACCAGGGCTTGCACTGGGTAAATACAAATGGGAATTGAAGTTGGGGGGAAAAAAATCGTTCTCATGCACCGTCGTTAACCGGTGCCTCGCACTGACACTAAATTATTGATTCTGGGAGCATTTAACAGGACGGCCCTGATTGGCCAGAGTGGTTAGCTCCCTGGGCAGACAAACCGTTAAATGACCAGTCTTCAAGGTGTTGTGCTCAAAGCCGCCTGATTGATGATGCGGTGTCCGTGCTCTGCCAATGTGGACTCAAACCTGACTCCGCATTTAAGGAGCCAGGACAACCACCCCCCCCCACACCTTTTCCCCCACTTCGCAAAGACAATCCTACCCTCCATCACCTCACTATTGTTGGGATTGCAGTAGTGGAAAATACAAAATTGATCCATTAAAACCTGTTAGTGCGGATATATACTGTGTTTTCTCTTCCCCCCCTTGGTGGTTCTTAAAGCCGTGCTCTGTTTTCCAGTACACTGATTAGCTGGATGGGTCTAACACAAGGATAACAACGTGGTTAGCAATATTCTTTGGGAACACGGGGGTGATGATATCCTGATATTTGAACACAAGCCCCGTTTGCCTTTGTGTAAGCCCTGTTTGTCGGGCAGCTGGCTTTGGTGGACATGCTGACCCCTAGTTTATTTCTTTTGCGCTAAGCCTATTATAAAATCAATAAACAATTGTGTTGTTGTTGTGTTTTTTTAAATCTTTTTTCTCCTCTGTATATCCTCTACAGTCTTGGAAGGACTCTCTGCCCCTTGTAGAGTCTGCAGGTAAAAGCCATGTAGGACCCTTCAGTTTTACCTCATGCCAATAAGCCCTAATCAAGTCTTTAAGCAGCTGTTCTCTCTGTCCTTATTCAATTGGGTCCATTCACAAAAGCCAACTTGTGTTTGAACTTGTGCACCCCATGTGGCCAGTCGCATAGATCATCATGAATATTACAAACTCTTCCTATGCGTTATTGCATTTTAGCTTCAGTAGAAAGTGTGGGTTGAAGTTGGGGGGGGGTCATGCAAGTCCTATTCAAAGACATTAGCTTTGTTTTTAAGACCCCAGGAAATTCTCTTTCAGTGTTCCTGTTTGATAATCTAATATTGTCCACTTTGTACATTTAGATTTCTGTCTAAGGAAATTGAAAATCAGCATAAAATCAGGTAAACCTGGTTTAACTAACAAGCCTTTTAACCATTTCACTCTTTTTTCACTGGTTTCATTTAAGTGGTTGTCACTAGTGTTTTGTAATGAAAGCATTTTTAATCACTCTCAGAAAGTAATAACCTTTATGATAAAATCAGCAAACAGCGCCTTTGATGACTGATTCGTGAAATATACATCAAAAATAAAAACAAATCTAATTGTAAGTGTGGTGTGTGAATCATACAGTAGCAGTATGGATAGAAACGTAAACCTTCTTCAGTCTTCCCGCTCGCAATAACTTTGAAGTGAAAATGGCAGTAACAAGTCTATGTTCTCGTTGTAATTTTTTTAAAAGACTTATTTGAGTGCTTGTAATTACGGATAATAATCTACAACTGAGGGTTTGCTAATGAGACAGTGTTGTATGTACAGTTCATATGGAGTCCTCTATTCAATGAGACCAGTGTGGGAAGAAGAAGACGCTCTTTGTTCTTAGCGTTTTTGCCAATTTGAAATCGTGCCTTTACAGTATGTTCAGCCCTTAAAAATTATTTATTTTTTTTTAAAGCTGTGCGTTATTAGCAGATTTTTCCAAGCTGTTGAATCCTCTGCTGTGCGCTCACCATCCCCAGATTGGCTGGTCTTCCGCGGAGATCCTGCGTGCGGTTCGGCCCCCGTTCGCGGGAGAGGTCGGCCGCCGTGGCCCTCGCAGGCTGCCCCTGTTTCTCCCTACATCATCCCTGGGGGATGGTCTGGGGAAGTGACATCGCTGCTTTACTGCGCTCGCAAGCTGCTTAAGAGCAGGCTGCAGCCACGAGCGGGGCCACAGGCCCGCACCGCAGCAACGCGGCGCAAGGGAAGCACCGTAAACACATATTGTTTCAAAGCAGCGACGGGAGCGCCGAATTGATAATTAATCACACAGGACTACATAGACTCTACACTGGCAGGGTCCTGTGGCTGTAGAATTCACAATGGTAAAGGGGGGTAAAGGGGGGATGCCAGAGGAGTTGGAAAGGGGGAGCAGAGGGGCTGGCGTTCTCTCGTCCCTCCCCCTCCCCCCCCCCCGAGAGTCTACAGTCCTGTCCCCGGTCAGCTCACCGCCAGCCTCCAGGCATGTTTTTTTTTTTTAATCCCTCTCTCAACTGATTTGTTTCCTGTACCTTGGTGAATTGTTGCCTTTGTGGGCCTGCTTTTACACGTCTCCGCTTACCATCACCAGGTCCGATGCCTGTCACTACAATGTCAGATGCATGTGGCACACCCTCAAAAAGCCAGACTGCGCACAGGCGAGACATGCTACCCCTTCAGTAGAGAGGGAAGGATTCAGGGGCAGTTTCTCTTGCTAGCACATGGGAAGAAGCAGCAACAGTCCTGCTATGGAAGAACACATTCCTGTAAGCCCGTTTGCACGCAGCATCCTGTGTTCCAGTATTAGTTCTGGACGTGCATGAAGAGAGCACTTTCTCTGCTGTTTTGCCTTATTTCCTCAGGGAGAAACATTGACCTCATTTGTGAGGACAATAAACTCCTTGACTTTGGGGATTAAGTCATGAAACCTTTGTGGATTAATTAGGTTGGGAGCTGAATTCATTTAGCTATGCCGAAATGCAAAAACTTGGGTGAGCCACTGCTCAGATTACAATTATTCTTATAATGCTTTGTTCACAATTAAATATTTACATCACCCACGTGGATATTGCGCTGTCTTTATGCTGCAGAATGAAGGCAGGTCATGGGAGGGGCACGAAGGTCGGAATCCCAATCTTCACATTTGACTCATTGAATATCCTGGAGAGAATGTCAACATAATGAGCCAGTAGCGCTAACACCGACGATGTTGTGGGAATTATATTGTTTTCGTTGTCTTGGTAACAAAGCTAAGTGTTTTATTTATAAGATATGGCACGATCTCAATTTATTTCGCACCTTTTGTTTTTGTTAAGAGCATATGCTATTTTATTCTAACTTTCATGTGAAAAGAGCTGTTAACACAGTTGGTGTATGAACACCAAAAGCGTCTAATGCACTGAGGGAGAACTGAAGAAAGCTGCAAAGTCTTGCATCGGCGTCTTTTTACACATTGATTCAGAATACATCATTGCATCTTTAGTAAAAAAATTTCCATAATGCACATTGTCAATGCGTATTTTCATAGCAGGAAAAAAAAATGTATTTTGGATGAATATAAACAGTTTTAATATATAAATACAGTCTTTATCTTCTTCCTGTTACCTTTACAAATTCAGCTCAAATTTACTGATTTTTTAACTTTTAAAAAGTTATATAGTCAGCTTTTTGAACCCATGCCCTGGGCCAGATTACTGACCAGGCACACCGGGCAAGTGCCCCAGGGCCCTTTGTGTTTGGGGGCCCTTGGTCCTCGAGAGGCCGAGCTGCCAAGGATGAACTTGGTATGGGCCAGTCCATTATAATGTAGAAGCCTGTATTACATACTGGTCTTTTCCCTGAGGCTTCAGGTTAGGCAGGGCAGCGGTCAGGGAAACACTGCATAAACCTGGCTGGGCCCAAAGGCCATTCAGTCCATTATACTCTAGAAGCCTATATTACATACTGCAGGTGGACTTAGGTAGGCAGCCGCCTAGGGCCCCCAAAAACAAAGGTTCTACTGCGGGACCAGTGACAGGTGGCAGAATTTAGCCCTCATCCCTCCTGGTACAAAAATTATCCAGACCCTATTCCTATTTTGCCTAGGCTACAAAACCATTTAGTCTATTATACTGTGAATGCTAATAAAGCTATTGAAATAGCAATGATATAGTTCAGCAAAGTCAGCATTATCAACCACTAATGAGTTGAGAATTTTTTTCTCATTATCTTAAGAAGATGTGCTAATCGTGTCCTGGTAGTCCAGCGTGCTAACTGGTAGGCAGGCCTTGCTTGCTAATACATTCAGAATCTTTCTTTGTGATTGGAGTGTGAGATTCAAAGTGCATTGCGAAAGTGTGTTTTATAGCTGGCATCATTTTATGGCATAATCCACATAGTCCACCTTTAAATCTCTGTCATCTCATATTGTCACAGCTTGCCTGTCAATACTACTTTACTCGATCTAACAGCTTGCTTGCTAATCTTGAACAGAACATCTTTCTTTGTGATCGTCTAAGGTGGAATAACATAGTCAGTAGCGGCTCGTGGCAATAGGCAGGTGGGGCGGTGCCAACCGAAAATATTAGC
Organism: Albula goreensis; assembly: GCA_022829145.1. Classification (NCBI taxonomy): domain Eukaryota; kingdom Metazoa; phylum Chordata; class Actinopteri; order Albuliformes; family Albulidae; genus Albula; species Albula goreensis. Next base: position 10,655,147 of record CM040741.1, read on the forward strand.
AAAAGAGATAATTTCATTTATACTCTCTATGAGTCTCACATCTTTTTGAGGTAATCATGGCACCTACCTGTGATATTTTCTTCATAAACTGGTCAAGCTTCACACGTTTCTTTGCAAAAATTCCATGATTCTTTCAGTTGTCTCTTGGCTTGCTTCTGGGAGGGCGCCCGGCTCAGTTGCCCAAAGCCAGGTTGAAATGATTTAAAAACGTTTAGGTAGTTAACTGGTTAGCCATGACAAGAATGCATTTTGTAGTTACCAGACTTCAGACTTTGGTGATGAGCTGATTGATCTATGGGTTTTCAAATATATGTTTCACACACACACCCTCTGAAAAACATAAGCTACCGTCAAAACATGTATTATCAACCTTAGTTGGGACAAAACTGAAAAACTGAAATGTTTGATATCGCAAATAAAAACAAGCAAAGTACTGGTTACACAAAACAGCTGGTTTTGTAGAGAAAAATGTTGTTTCTAGCCTCTGGAGGTTAAAAACTGCAGTACCTCAAATATTTTTTTCCTGTTTCCACAAACACACCAGAAGTCCCTCAGTCGTAGCATTAGCAGCGTTAGCTATTATGGTGAAGTGTATTGGCTATCTGTATAGAGAAGCAATCAGACAATAATACACTTTACCTTTGCTATTGAAGAATTCTGAGCATCCGCCATGTCTAAAAGTTCATAAAGGAGGCCGTATAAGTATGTATGTAAGTATGTATGTATGTATGTACAGAGTTGGTACTTCTCATTTAGATGGGTTTATATTGTGTATTTTCCACAGGACATATCATGCGTTAGGGTCTGAGGTGTGACCATATTTTGGTGGCTGATTGTACATGTTTTGACGATATGCTGAATGACAATAGGGCTATAATTTACAAGTTTGCATATGTCCTTTGATCGATAGCTGATTCAGAGTGCAGGAAGAGTAGTTTCCACCGTAAATATGTTACACCATAGCCCAAAAATGAAGTTTGTAAACAACAAATAACCATCTATTATCTCTACCTCATCGAGATAGTGATGTCACCGCCCCACTATTGTTGCTCTTTGGGGGCTCTCTGGTGGGTTAAGCCACCATGCCCATGCCTGAAATCTCCCTTTTTATTCCATCCACTACTTCAATCTGCTGCAAGGGGCATATCAGAAATGAGAAGGACACAGAAAGAATCTGTTTTTTCCGCAGATTTTTCTATACATACGTTGGATTTGACACAGCCAGGCTGTTCACTGGGGACGAGGCTAAAACGCTAACAGTGTAGAGTGGAGTAGGCCTCAACCCCTTTGGAAAGTTTAGTGGTTCCCAGGAGGGGGTGACAGTGGTTTAACACAGTCTTTAAGGGGGCTAGCAGAAGCGCTTGTCACCCAAGACTCAGGGCTAAGTCCCGGTTGATCTGCGGGGAGGACGAAATGCCACATCCCCTGGCTGCCACCACAGGTGATGTGTAATCGCGCTTGCACAGCCATCCTCCATCCAGAATCAGGTATTTTGCTATTAGACACAGAGATGAGACTGAATGGGAAGAGGATTCTGGGGAACAGGAAATCCTATTGTGTGAGGCTTTCTGAGCTCCTCTTCACATTTCATGCCTTTTCTGCTGGTCCTCAAGAACAGAGGATTGTGTTGTGTTGTGGTCTTCTATTGTGAAATGAAGAGGGGGGAACCTGAACTTTACAGAAGAAGTTGAAAAGTTTGGAGGACAGTTTCTGGATTTTATTCGTGAGAAACAAGCTGTTCACAATCTGATAATGGCACCATGTCAATGATGTCTATTTCAGTAAAACTGTATTTTTAGTCCTAGTGAGACATCATGCAGCTCAGAAAAGGGGGGTTCTTGTAAACTCAAGAGTCAGTGTATCTCCATGCTTTGCTAAACCATGATTCCTGGTAGAACCATCAGCTAAAGTGCAGAACCACAAAAAACCGCTTTTAATATGGTAATAGGTTGGATAATCCTAATGTTCTCCACTGAGGCAAGGTTGTCAAAGGAAATGTTTGGAACATTGAAATAACAATGGTGGTTCACCTGCTCTGTGCCACAGTTTGGACCCTCAGGTGTCACCTGCTTGGCAGGTGAGGTAACACCACGGCACCTCTGTTGTTGAATCATCAATTTGTCACAACTTGCCAAATGGAAGCTTTCATCAAATTCATTCAAGTCATCAAGAAAATTCTGAATTCTGCAGCAAACCTAAACATTTCTATGATTTGAAACAAAAGCATATTAAAGGAAAATTAATTAATCACATTTATTTGGATTTACTTTCCAAAATGATCAAAGTCCATGAGGTCTTTTTGAACATGAGAACAGACAGGAGGACAGGGAGAGAGAGGGAGAGAGAGAAAAAAAGGAAAAAAGCGTCTGTATCCGTGTCCTGGCACTGACGGAGAAGTTGTGGGTGTTGCACCCCACGTCTCAGAAATCCCAGCAGTACCACTATTTCAGGGGCACTGTGCTGTAAGAGGGGCCATCTGGTTGTTTTGCACAAGTGTTGTGGCTACGCATCCGTACAGGATGCCGACTTGGAAGTGGTCACCTTCTCCGCGAAAATCGCTCAATCTTCTTTTCTCCTCCACGGCCCGTGAAGAACAGGGTCACGCCACCTTCAGTGGAGGCGCGGTTTTCCACCGGCTGGGCATCCACATTATTTGTGAATCTTTTTTCCGTCCTTTTTTTTTTTAAACTCCCCATCTCTTTGCAACGTTTTTCCTTTGAATGTAATGCCAGGCTGTGGGGTTCTTGGAGGGGCCCATACTGACAGCAGGTTCCTCCGCCACAAACCGCGCTCGCGTCTCCAGGACTGTGCTGTTTTGGGTACTTCTCTGTCTTTGGGAGCCATGGTTTCCGCAAATCCTGAATCCTTTTTCCTTGTGCCGCTCATCAACACAGACACCATTTCACCAGGCATTTTCAGCATTGTCTTTTAGCTTGACAAAAAAAAGAAAAACAGTCCGAAGATTTTACCCCTGCGTCTATTTAATTCATTATATATTTATCTACTTATTCATCACAGACATGTTTATCTGTCCTTAACAGACTGCTTAATGGAGATTACTGAAGTCTTCAAATTAACTATGAATATCTAAATAGCAATGAAAATAGTTTTATTTAATGTCAAAGATTTTTGTCTTTTTCCTCTAACCTTGCAGCTCTGATTCTGACCCAATATTTTTTTATTTTATGCTATTTTCCAAAATCCATATTAAGGAAATATGGATTGCATTTAAGAGCCTTATTGGCTATGAGCAGGAATAAATTAACTTTTAATCCTGTAATTATTAGGTAATAGTCAAAGACCCTGCATTATCACAAGACTAATTCACCCCCTGCCACACAAACCCAACCCCACCCATAGGCACAAATTTTAATATGTACAGCAGGACTGGTTTGCGATTGTTTTGATTTGACTCAATGAAATAAATATTTCACATCTTTCCACCATGTGTTGCATCTCTCTCACATGATTTTTTTTCTGTAACGCTGGAGAATTGCTATCAGGTTGCTTTTTAACCATTACAGATACATGGAAAATGCGCTGCATGAAAACTCCATTGTGAGATCAGTGTTTTCCTTGTAAAACTTAAACACTTGGCCCACTGTAAAATCCACAGAAAATCCCAAATTCTGCCATAGTTGATCTCAAACTAGAATGCTGAGAAACCATACCCCCACCCCCCCCCACCAGTACAAGAGTTCTATTTGCCCTAGAGAGTGTCTTTCAGGGACATTCAGCGTATCCGAAACTCTTTCACGGATTTGGGCTGGTATATCCCCAAATTTAAGCCATATAACAGAGATCGATGGAGCCGACCTAATCTCGTTAGACGTATTGTTTTGAAAATACCAGTGCCCGTGCGGTGAATCCCAGTGCTGTTTCTGTGCTGCTCTGTATAAAAGATCAAGTCTTCCAGCTCCCACCTTCCCTTCTCCCAATCTGTTTGTTTTCCGAGCCCAGGAGTTGGCTGAAATCCTAGGTATCACATATCTGACCATATTTCAAGCTGAAATTAAGTATGTAAAAACCTTTCCCTTTAAAGGTCAGACATTAGTGCTGGTATAAATTGATCTGTGGATTTATGAATTTAGCTTGTGTTAGACCTCCTTTGTAATGGAAGATTCAGTCGGAAGCTTAACATTGCATTGTTTTCCTTTGACAACGTATCCACGAGACCACTGCAGCTGTTCCCCTGCCCACAATGGCAGATTAATTAGCACAATCATGTGCTCCTGGCTTCCACTCAATATGCAGGTCTGCAGTGGGATAGATAGGTAAATCCTATACATGCATTTCGAGACAGAGAATATACTTATGATGGGTTTCATAACTAGATGTATTTTGTGTCTGACTGGTCAACTCCAACCGCGGGTCTAATTGGACAGAAGTATTTTTCGGGAAGTAAATGTTTCCAAAGACAGTTCTTCTCCTCTCGCTCAGAACAGCCATTGTTATTAGCTCCCTTTTCTAATTGAGATTCTGCAGACCGATCCACCCTCTTTCTTAGTTAGTTCCTTGACATTTTAAACTGTCTATTATTCTGCTCTGCTTTCAGGTGCAATGCTGTGTAAATGGCAAGTCAAAAAATTATGTATCTTTTTCATACAGTTATCCATCAAGGACTATTAGAGGATTGGTCTTACTGCTTCAATCATTACCGAATGCTGTGATCTTTCTGGATTGATCTTATTACTTACATCCGCTGTCAGTTTATTTTCATACTCCTTTTCTCCTCCTTTCTCTTTCCTCCCCCCTCCTTGTTTGTTTCTATAGTGGTTTTGATATTTTAAGCTGGTGTTATCCCCAAGGTTGATATAATAATCATTTAACAGTCAAGTGTAAAGAAAGGCAAGCCCGGTAGCACCAGTGCTGACAACAACAACAGCAAAAAGGCAATTATCGTCAAAACATTCTGCTGTTAATGAAAACCCTTCCTCCAAATATGGCAATGTATATTTTTTTTAGCTGTATATTTTGATCATTATGTTTCTGTTGTTCTTTTGAAAATAATAATGCAGCGGTGAGTCAACAAGTGAATAAAGTGTAATGCGTATTGCCATTTATATATTTGTTTCCCCCAATGCTTTACATTTGTCTTTCTGTTATTTGCATGCTTTTTCTGCTCACATGTGTGCAAATTTGTGTGGGTATATGCAAGTGTGTATTCGCGAATTTGCACTCATTTGAGTGAATGTGTGAATGAACTTGTCTGTGTGTGTGTGTGTGTGTGTGTGTATGTGTGTGTATGTATTTTAGTGTACTATGTGTGTCTGCGTGCATTAGTGTATTTGAATTTACACATGCAAGTTAGTGTGTGTGTGTGTGTGTGTGTGTGTGTGTGTGTGTGTGTGTGTGTGTGTGTGTGTGTGTGTGTGTGTGTGTGTGTGTGTGTGTGTGTGTGTGTTTATGTACGTGTGTGCATTAATGTGTATATAGAGAGAGTGAGAGAGGAGGGAAGCGAGCGTCTGTTTAAAGGGTAAGGCAATACTTCTTTGGACAACCTTTGAATCATTTACTTCATCACAAAATGTCTGCCCTTTTCACTTTATAGGGATAAAGGAGATTTAAACACTTCCAGAGAAACAGGGGAGGTAACTAAAGTCCAATTTAATGGTGGTAATGTGAAGAGATTCTCGTTCCTCTAAAAGGAAACAATCTGATTGAAAACAGCGGCGAGATCCAGTGAGGGTGGCTTGGCTCGTTTTATTTAATGACCTATTTCCTCCTCTCGTGCCACAAGCAGTTAACGCCAGTCAAGGTGCCCACAGTCCTTCTGCAGGAGAGCCAGAGGCCATGGGGTGGGGGGACAGTGGGGGTGATGGCTAAACCATTCCACGACGTTGGGGATCACACACAACAGCAAGGCAGCCAATCAGATCTCTGCTTGGCAACACTGTCAGTGGGAGCTGGCAAATTTGAAGTTTGTGGGGATGTGAGGAATCACCACGGTGCCTTTCCTGTCTGACGTTCAGCCCAAAGTGTTGATTACTCAATTATTGTAGCATTGGAATAAGTGCCATTTATTAGCTGCTAAGCTTCTTTTTGGAGGAAAAAAACATGCAATTGTTTCTTCATTCGTTGGGAGCAATATACATACCCATGTTCACCGTCAGTGTGAAGCAGTGGCTGTTGCATTAACAGTGCTGTTTACTGAGTATGAATGTTCAGCAGAGTGCATTATCCTCTGACCTATTCAACGCTGTGATGCTGGGATTGGGTCAAACTCCCGCTGTTAAGTCGTATCAAGCCACAAAGATTTGCCCAGAAGGAATTCTGATGCTTATTGAAGACCCCATAGTTTCCATTCTGTGTGCTTAAAAAAACACACCCATGCTGTATGTGCCATATTGCGCCCCCTTTTGAAACAGGATAAACTGCTTGAAAGAGGCCACGATCAGCCCTCTCTTTCCCAGCTGTCCCCACCCTGGGCCTGCTACACTGAAGGCAATCAACTTTGAAAACAAAACTTGGAACACTCAGTTTAGAGAGTTAATTGCTAATTAATAACCGCAGTCCTTAACCTTGATTTTAGTATATTGCAGGGTATATGGATGGAACAATCATGATGTCTTTATTACTTTTTGCTTTTCCCCTGCTCAGTATAGTTAGATATTTATAAGTATATAAGATAGTGCTTAGTGGAACAATTTATTGCCCTCATATTGCAGATGTACAGATCCAGATTAATTTGTAATTAGCACTGAGATGTTGAGCCTCTGTAGATAAAGGACTCTAACTTCCATTTGTGATTCCGTAAACGCTGATCACTTAAAAGAACAAATGCTTAAAGCCTGATAAAAATAGCTTAAGCCCGAATTATTTTGTTCGCTGACAAATACAGACACATATGTTTGAATGCCACAGCAAGGCCGCGGCTCAGAGTAAATTAGTTTTAAGTAAACTGGTATTGTTTAGCTGTAAACATTTTCAGTGTGTTGGATCTTTAGAATAGAATCCCAGTTATTGCTGGAGTGTTAGCTTATTGCGAGCATTGTTCCCCTCAGAAAGTAGTGTCATTAAAAGAAGTGAAAAAAAGAAAGTGTTTCGCCCTTCTAGCTGAAACATTATTATTTAATTTTCCAATATCCAGTCATGATGGAAATTTCTTTGGGGTTTAGGTTCACATTAATTTGCACCAAATGTCAGATATCTTCTACAGATAAAAGATGTGACACGAAGAGGAAGACATAAGGGTTTTTTTTTGTGAAAATAGCAGAATAGTTTTTAGTCATATAAGAAGGAGTCTATTAATAGTTGAGTCATCAGTGTAGCAATGTTCTGAAATGGCAAACTGTTAAGATCCCCAATGGTGATTATTATTCTCTGTCAATGACCTTCATAACAAATTAACATTGTGGGAGTGGAGTGGAGCGTGCTTTTTAATAGGAATTTGTATATGGGGTGAAATCCTTCTTGTCTGCGTTGTAAACCTAGAAGTGTGAAGTGGGGGGGAGTGCAATGGGGGTTTGCGCGTCTGTGTGTGCGTGGGGGGGGGGAGCGTTGGGTGTGAGAGTAAAGATTTTTTTTTATTATCATTTTATTGATTTTCTTTCATTTCCAGGCAAAGAGCATTTTTATGATGTTAATATCACAATATTGCAGGGTTATTTTTGCATGGATTATTTAGCCCTAAGGGTGGCACGGCAAGGATAATAGGGGCAGTGAGTGAGGAGTGGGGAGGGCCCATATTTAAAGCCACTTTGCCAAATCGCAGCTTTTAATTTATCCTGATTGAACTGCTCAGACATGAAATGTTCCAGCGTTGGGAGCTTCAGTATAAATCTTTAGTTTTCCCCCAAAGACAATGACCATGAACGAAGTGACCTCTGGACTCCATTTTTTGTATAGATATATATATTTTTTTTTGACAGTAGCGATAAGTGGATTTTTGTTTTCATAACCGATTCATGGAAAAACAAAGTAAAGTAACCCAAGTGAGCATGTGCGCCTTGCATTGCCTTCCTTTATTTAATATCGATTACCCATTATTCAAAAAGTCTTTCTTCATTGCACATTTTTGTAATTGAGATATTGATTGAGGGAGAATTTCAAGTGTGTCTCCTCATGCTAATGGCTCACCTTATTATGTACAATTACATTTATATTATTGTTATTAAAATCAGCATAATGACGATGGCATAAATGATGATGTTCCCTGCACACTATGGGTCTAAGTATCCCCATCTTAAATATTGTTTTACAGGTTGCAGGGTTCCTTTATTATACATTGTTCTTGTTGTTGATCTCGATTTGTGAAAAAGAAATAGGAAATCAATGTTAGCCTTGGAGGATTTTTTTCCACATTAAAGGAGCATTAAAGGCGCAGCCTCTTAAATCAGTTGACTGTGAGATAAGCTTGTATTTTGGCAATTTGGTGATGATTGTTTGACATTATGATTTAGTGTGTTTTATTATGGTTCTCTATCTCTCTCTCCCTCTCTCTGTCTTTCTCTCTCTCTCAAATCTGAATCCACAGAAAACAAAATATTCCTCCACAGATTGAAACTACCCAGCTTTCTCTAATGATGAGCACTCAATCCCTGCCAAACAGGGGCATGATGAATATTTACGCTAAATAACACCCCCGAACTTTACATCCTAGAGATCCAAAAGTCCCTGTAGATCTAGCCAATGAAAGCGCATTGTTCACTGTGTCTCCATGATACAGAGACAGCAGAGCTACTGCCATTATCATCCAAGTCACAACCTTTTATTTTACTCATAACTGTGATCAGGTGGCAGAATAATAAAGTTAGTGAGACCTCAGTGCTTCTTTAGCTGTTTTTTGTAACATTTTTCTTTGAAGCTTGAAACAGACTTCACAAAGAAAACAAAGATGGACCAGTGCCAGAAAAACTTATGGCACCATTCCTGACTGGGGGAGCTCAGCAGAGCTAGTCTCTTTTAAAGACACTGAGGTGCTCCTTCTGTCATTTGTTGAAGTAGGAGGGGAGCGACCATTGTTGTTACCCTCATTTATACGTCGACTTGTTTGGCTTGTGCCATCTTTTGCAATTATACGTCGGGGCATTCTCTGCACGATTGCGAGTGAAAATGTTCCCAACGCCTTTTTGTTTTGCTGTACCATATGCATCAATAAAAATGCATGCCATAGATTCGTGGTAAATGGATGACTTATGTTTGGCATGCCGAGCCGTACAGTCGGCTGAGGTTAATGTTTTATTTATGCCTTATACATTGTTTAATGGTTTTAATGAAAGACAGAGTGTAAATGAGCTGTATTAGTGGAGGAAATGGACTCACTGGTGTATCAAAACCCCTCTGCTCTGTATAATAATAATAATAATAATAATAATAATAATAATAATAATAATAAAGCAAGGAAGCAAAACAAAAACCATATTTTTCTGCTGCCCTCTTCATTAAGCTAAAATGTTGAATAAATATGGAAATGAATTTGAGTTAAAAATAATAAAAACTGCTGTGTACAATCCTCCCTGTTATAAACAAGCAAAAATAAGGCAGGCCTTTTTTATAATAGCAGTTTTTACTCACAGCCGCGCTAATAAAAATGAATGTTTCTGATTACTATCTGTGCTGCACAGGTGCATGTTGGTTGCAAGGAGAGGTATGTTCATTAATTTTCAGCTATGAAAAGTGCACTGTGCCATAAATACACAGTCCAAAACGCGTCCGCTGATAAATGAATGCACAGATTGTTAATGTACCATTGTATGGGGCTGTGTTGCAGAGCTTAAAAAAACTTGTGCCAAATCTGAGCTCACTAGAGGTGCAACAACCCTTTCAAGGTCTAGATTATACATGATAGGAGGGGAAAGGGCTGTTCTGCTCGTAGGGCACAGAGAACACACTTCCCCCTCTGTTTTGCAACATGATTTGTTCATTGTGTGTACAGAATTATATATTTGTAAGGAAAATACAGTGGTTATTGAAATTACTTGTATCAGAATCAGTGAACTGATTTGTGTTAATGGAGAGTACTAAGAATAGCATTTAGTGGATAAGCAAGTTGGTCTTGTGAGTCATTCATAGCCTTGGATTTCTATGGTAAAACCACTCTCTGTTCATGTCAGATGTAATCAAAACTATCCACAAATAACATTGTTTTAAATATCTGTTCAAATCTGTATACCTATGCACAAAACAGACACACTGTGCTTTATCCGCAAACAAGCCTACCATTTTTTACAAATCCATGCGTAAGTGCACTAACATCAAAATGCAGATCTTTCATCATGTTCAGTTTTAAACACAGCAAATAAAATAAGAGAGCAATCCTTTTTATTTCTCAGATTAAAACTCTAAATACATATACAAAATGAAAATTTCAGCAATGCTTGGAGCAAGATAACATAGCTTCACTGCAGACAAAGGAAAATTTCAGCTTGAAATGGTTGTTTTTCAGTAGCTGTGAAAATGTTTTATTAGGGGACTGCCGAACACCTGCCTTAAAATGTCGTTCTCAACATCTCCCGAATGCCATTTTGCTTAATTGACTTGGAAATGGCCCAAATGTATTGCTGAATGCAGTCTAATTAATATTAATAATAAATGCCATTATTAACATCAAAGAACATCTGGTGCCCCTGTTTACTCACAAGCCTTATATCTAACACATTTTGTGGCTGTTTCATCTTGCAAACATTATGCGGTAAACAGGGATTTTTTTAATTTTTATTTTCATTTATTATTTTTTTTTTAATTTTTGGCTCTCAGGTCACACTCACCCCCCTTCCGTCCAAGTGCTAGTATTATTCGCAACGCTCATTTAAAAAAAAAAAAAAAAAAAAACATTTAAATGTTTTCTCTTGGCTGCATTGGTTGCTGTGATACCACAGAGGGCTCTGGGTCTCCTGTGTATGCCATTCTTAAAAAAAAAGTGCATCTACCAGCATCTGTACACAGGGCTGAAGCAGAGGGTTCTGTACAATAAATCAACCACTAAATAACTTTAATCTAAAATTTCATTAAGTAGTTCTTGTCAGGTAGTAAAAGCAGGGATAATGCAATGGTGTTTAATGATAATTGGTGTTTGGTTAATAAATTCTGCAAGTTCAAATTACTTTCTAGCAGTCCGTAGAATGCTAGCCTCAGCAGTGTAACTAAACCTCAAATTGATTAACTTGCATGAACCAGGCGTTCACAAAGATGGCACCAGTCCAAATAAAAAAGAGAACAGCGCATCAGCCGGATGGTGTTATGTTGCTCCGGAGTAAGGAAATGAATTCCCTCAGGGTGCATTTTTAAAAGCTAATGCCTTTCAAATGATGTCATCACATTTTACTTTCTTTTCTTTTTTAAACCAAACATTTCTCGCACATTTTCTTCCCTCTGCATATAGGGAGGCCAGTCGCTTGTCATAACACGTGATGCATTATAATAATGGAAACATCTTGTGTTTTATGATTATTTTTTTATTCCCTGTGTGTGATATCACAGTAATCAAAACCACAGAACAATTTAGCTCGGAAGTGTGATTGCAAGGGCACCATTAAGGGAGAGGCCTTTTTTTTTGCTTGTTGTTGTGTTTCTTTGTTTTTTTTCTTCTTCTGCCATTAATGGGAATAGGGTGTGGTCTGTCTGGAGAGGATCCCTCTCACTCTCTTCTGTCTCACAGGAGACACAAATACACATATTCACACACACACACACACACACAGGCACACACTCACACAAATACATACATGCGCGCACACACACATATACATACACCACACAGACACACAGCACATCCTTACAAAGACAGATAGACACTTGTACATAAGCACATATACATAAGCACACAAAAGGTCAGGTACAGATCCACTCTCAGAACACACACATGTATAGACACAGGAAACACACGTGTACACACACACACACAAATACTAATATACATGTGTGCACGCGCACACACATATACACACACACACACACTTGAGGAATACACTCATGTTCATACCTACAAATATGAGCACAATCTCACACACAAGCATGCATACACAGAGACACACACTCACTCTCTCTCACACACACAGGGGCATGCTTGTACCAGGGCGGGGGCCCTGATACGGACAGACACACAGCAGCTCCGCTCTCCTTGACACGGCGGAGCTGTCCCAGACAGTCGCCGGGGTGACTGATGTTTATCCTCCTCCCAGATGGCTTGTATGACTTTACTACAGTTTCATCTTCATTCTCCCTTCTGTAATGTTACACTGCATTTGGGTAAGCCCATAAAAGAGCATAAGATGAGGCTAACCATCTTTATTGTGCTTGAAATTGAAAAATAATAAATCATTTATAGATATGATGTCAATTCAGTTCTTTGATATATCTTATTATTCATGCATAATTAAACAGAAACTAGAAAGCCAGGAATGTATTATTATTATTATTATTATTACTAAATTGTACTGTCAGTAGTAGTGGTATAGTTGTATTCAGTCATTTTGCTCATTATTAGTGCCAGGTTTCAGAACTACATGGTGAGCATGTCTTGCATACCAAGACAAGCTCACCTACTGGCTGGACAGTACCATGTATACCATAAAATAAACTGAAATAAACCAATGACTACATACCCATAAATGCTGCCATTTTGTATATATTTATAAAGAGGACCAATCAGAGTTACATTTTCTGGCTTTAACAAGAGGCTGCCTGCTGGCTGACAATTATTTAAATGCTCTGCACCTCATAGATTTTTCCTATGCCTAAAAAAAGATAAATAATAGAAAATAGTTATAGGTGGCGGGTTATCGTGTATCTCTCTGTCCCTGCCACTTCTGGAAAAAAACAATGTATAATGTGTGGGGTGACCTTCAAATGTCATAAATGTGTTGTGCAATAAACTGTCAATATTTGTGGTTATATGGTAGAGGATGACTTTTACAGTAATTGGAACGGCCGCATTAAAAGCCCAGGATCAGTCAGCTGATTAAAGACAAAGATGCGGGCAGAGCATCACCAGGGATGCTTTTCCTGCCAGTTTCTAAATGAAAAGATATTGCACAACACAGGGGTTTGGGTGGGGGATTTTAGGAGAGGTTGTGCCCAAAATCTGACAATCACACAGGACTTGGGACATACAGCGATGAATTACCTAGCCTCGTTCTTATGTCTTGAGTTTTAGACACACAGAAGGGGTTAAGGTACATCAGGGGGGTCCTGTTTGAAACCTGAGCCATTAGTCACAAAGGAGTGCTGATCTTGGCCATGTTTTCCCCTTAATGAGATAGAACAGCTACACTGATCCTAGATCAGGGCCCAGATTCATAAAGCATCTCCAAGTAGGCATTCTGATCTAGGATCAGGTTTCCCCTTGCTACATATCCTCACCCTATCCCTTATGAGATAAAAGGTAAAACTGGCCCTAGATCAGATCTGTATTCATAAAGCATCTCAGGGTTGGAGTGTAATGATTTGAATTGGAATTATGCGTGCTTAAATGAAGGCAGCCCTGAAGGGTCATATTTTTCCAACAGGAAAAAGGAACACGACTACACAGACTTTCTAATAATTCAGTCCAAAGCCATAGAGTGTGTAGAGAGAGGAGTGTTTGGATGTTTGCACAGAGAGTGGGGTACAGGTTTGTTTTTGGGGGTGTAGAGAGTGGGGTTGGGGTGTGTGTAGAGAGAGTTTGGTACAGGGTAGGTGTGTACAGAGAGGGGTACAGGTTCATTTTTTTTTGGGGGTGTTTAAGAGTGAGGTAGGGCTGTTGGTGTAGAGAGTGGGAAACAGGTTTATTTTTTCCCAATGGGGGTTATAGAGAGTAGGGTTAGGGTGTATTATGGGGAGGGTTGTTTGAAACACATTTTAGATTGTGTGAGGAATGAGGTATGAGATCATAAGAACCACGAGATTCAGCTCAGTCACAACACATTAATATGCAGATGCTGATTACGCGCAAGAGTTTTTTTCTTACATCTTAAATCTTAATTTCTTCTTTAAAAACAACCAGAAAGAGAGCGAGAGAGAGAGAGAAAAAAAAGATTACTGGAAGAGAGGCTTATGATTCTGTAAAATAGTTGCATGAGTGGGTTTCTCCATTCAAACGTGTTCCCCCTACATACCATATCATGTGCCTTAGAAAAATAACATTTTTAACCTTATTTGTGTTGTGGCAGGTCATGCGCTGACTGACTTGCAACACAAGCTATGGACCAGGGCCAGTTACTGTTCCACTGGCCGGAGTGGGGGCGGCTGCACATAGTTTCTTCATACTGTGGGCTTGCACAAATTTCGACTAATTCTTCATGCCATAACACTCTGTTTCGGGCATCCAGCAGAAATTTTGATTAAGACACAGAAGTAGAATATTTTACAGCGTATGATAAATACATGGAAAATGTTTGAAAAGTTATCAGGTATATTCTCCCACATTTCCTAGGACTTGTGATATCTATTCAAATCCTGATAATATATTGAATATCAGTATATATTTATATGTTATGGAAAATGTATTGATAAATATTGAGCCTCCCATAAAATGCCATCAAGATTTCGGTAAGATGATATTCCTTCCAGGCCTTGGACATGTAAGATTGGTCATTCTTTGATTGTTTTCTAACATGGTTTGAAATCTACACTGGGAGTACTTTAAACATCTTCTAGTACCATACACCATAAAATAAAACACAAACTTTGCTTCATAATAAAGTTATAATACTGCAAGTATTAATATTTTGCATTGAACGTCTTCCTGCCGTACCATGTAGCACCCACAAAAAAAAAAAAATCTTTCTCACGTAATGAGGCTATCTCTTTCAGTTGGTGTAGTTTTTACGTTTGGTTAATTGACTAATTCCGGATGCGAGTTTGTCGGACTTGTCACCCGTCTGAATGAGTAATAGTTGAGAGTGGGCGGGGCCCCAAGTCATCGCCTTTTCATCTAGCCGGCGGAGGAGACGTCACCTATCAAAGTCAGGGCCCTACAGCACGTTAGGCCTCTGCTGAGACAGCCAATTCTTTTCTTGTATTGTTCATTTCAGTACAATTCACCATATGCTACCCGAAGACGATGATAGTGAGGATAAAAGATGAAGAGAGTACAGGGGGAGGACTAGGGCGAGATATGAAAAGCAGGTCTGAAAAGCTTACGAGCTGTCAGCATTCTGTCAGGTCGAAAATGGGTGGGGAAAAATAGCTGTACAAGTCCCATTGATGTGTTTGACTTTGTGTAGCGTTAGCAGATTTGGAGGAAGAGAGAGAGAGACAGAGAGAGGAGAAAAAAGATGGAAAGAAAAGAAATCTTTCCTCCTTGAATGTGTGACGTTGCAGGCCACCTCTGTGTTGGTGGTGGGCTCTGGCCAGTGTTTCCGACTTTGTGACTCTGTCGCTACATGAAGTACCTTATGCCCTCATTTGCTGTTTGAGCTAAAACAAATGTGAGTTCAGGTTTCTTCACAATTTTACCTGGCTTTGGTGCATAGCTAACAACTTCTTTGGTCAACAAACTGACCAATCACTAGTGACATCACATGAAAACAGCCACTCTAGCTCTCACTTTGTTGCTCGACCTCTCCCCCCAGCCTTTTATTCTTGTGATGAAATCCACAAGCAACCACCTGTGGCGAGGAAAAGCTGGAAGCAGTGGCTCTGACCGTTATGTGTATGCTGTGTTTTTGCAGACGCCGGAGACGAGGCGGGGAAGCAGGCCGGGGTCCCACCACCCTCCTCCCAGCATCGGGACAGGGCTCTGGGCTCCTCCATGAAGGACTGCCCTTACTGCGGAAAGACCTTCAGAACCTCTCACCACCTGAAGGTCCACCTGAGGATCCACACAGGTAAGACACAGGCTGGCCCCATGTAAGGGTGTGGTGCGGAGGGAAGTTAGTTCATTAATGTGAAGGTCTAAGCCTACAGCTGAAAGATCTGCAGAACCTCTCAGCACTCCCCTCAAGCTCCTGTCTGATAATCCATACACCCAGGCATGACACAGGAACAGTAATAAGATTTGAAGTATTGCCCTTTTTTACGTATGTACTTTTTAATTTATTTGCAATATAATTTTACTGTTTCATGTTCTTGCTGTAAAGTTTTTCACTGAAAAAGAAAGTATAGTTCTCAGCTGACCTACTCGCTTGTGCAATAAGCACAATAAACAGTAAGTAAAATAAAAATAAAATAATCCTGTTTCACCCCATCCCCTTCCTCCCGCCCCTTTGCTCTGGTTACGCTACGTGCCCGTCTCCCTCCACTTGCTGTAAGGTTGAGGGTGCCCCTGCTGAGTAATGATGTAGACATGGCTGGATCCACGGATCCAGCTCCAAACGCCCCCCAGTAAACACGCGGGCGTATGGCGAGCTGAGTGTAAACAACGGGAGGACACCCTGAATAAGGACACCTGCCCAGAACATTACTCACTCCAAGATGTGTGAAACGCCTAAAATTAACTTTATCGCCACGTCCCCTTTGTGCCAGAATTTATTTAGATCAAGGGTTTGGAGTTCAAATCCCAGGAGGCAGACCACTGTTGAGCCAGTGTACTGTAACATGCAGTGATTTTTTTTTAAATAAGGAAAAGTATGCCACATAGGGTTACAGTACACAGTTTCTTCACTGTGTATTACTATGTATTTTACACTGAAAATGTGATCATTTCCATCGTTGAACTGTATGTTCCATTACAGGAACTCTTAAACTGTTACAAAATTTAAATAGAGGTCAACATTCCTTGAACCAAGAAGGAGCACAGATTGATTGACACTCTCAGGGGCATGGTGCAGAATACAAATGAAGTCTAATATCAAAGACAGCCTGACTTTAGTAAAGATGTAAATCGGGAGGTGATATACCACTGTGTATACCATTTACTCTGATTAGGGAATATCTTTACTTTATTTCCTGTCTGCAGTTCAGTCTGTCCTTTAAGACCTCTAATTTGGCTGCAGATGGGAGCAGAAAAAATCAGAAAATGAACTTTGTTGTGCCTTGGGGGTTAGACGGTCTTTTAGAACTGTGATATATTTATATCACAGCTGTTTCTGAGTATGTATTCAAAAGAAAGGTTTAATGGTCAGCCTTTTGTTTTTAAAACATTTCTAATGCTGACTTTTAACCTTCAAAATCCCAAGCAGTGTAAAGGGATTTGCCCATATACCAGGCCATTCCCGAAGCTCCAAACTCGAAATCTCCTGTTGCTCAGAAATCAATTCTTTTCTTTCTTTTTTTTTCCTTTCTTTTTTTTTTTTTTGCATGCGCAGAGCAAGTGGACCACCCAAACAGGCTTCTGCCCCTAAATAATGAGCACATACCTCTGGTTTGAAAGGGGAATTAACTACAGGAGTGTCACAGGAGCTTGCACTACACTGAAATAATTAGGAGTTTTCTACTGACACAGAACTCTGGTGTCAACTGGAGCTGGGTCACACAGCCTAAGCATCGCGATGCCTCTCACCACGTACCTGCGTGTACGGGGAGAGTGACATGTAACAGCAAGAGGAGCACGCACACGGGCTCATGCACTGATAAATATAAACATGTGAGCGTGTGCATGTATGCATATGAGGTATATTTAGCTTTATATTTTCCAAAGATCAGCTTCAGTATCCTCTATACACGGGTGACACAAGGGTGTCTTCTTTGAAATAGACTGTTAGGGCATGAAGAATGAGATGAAAATTGTGCAAGAGTGATTGTGTTTAAATCAGGGCCGTTGGGGGCGGGAGGGCGGCTGGGGCAGTTACCTAATGATTTGAATTGGAATTATGCCTGCTTGAAGGGAGCCCTGAAGGGTCATATTTTACCAACAGGAAAAAGGAACACTACTGCACACACTTTCTAATAAGTCACTCCCCAGCAGAGTGTGGAAATAGAATGAGACATAGCTTAAAGTTAAGGTGTGTGCCTGAGAAATACACCACAGCCTGTGCATTGGCTGACAAATACTGCTGTGGGAGTCTGTTGCCTGCTAAACTAGACGATATCCCCTCTCCGGATTGCGTCATAATTTCCTCTCTCATAATGTATGAAATGGGAGCACCTTAATCACAAGTCAGATTTACTTCCTTGGACAAAAAATGTAATTGAAACAGAGTGCTCTGTATCTGCATCCTCTTAGAAGACTACAGTATCATTGCTTACAAAACAGGCCTCTATTGTAAAATAAAAAATATTAGATTAATGACTTCCTAACATTTTGTTGAAAGGAATGAAGTGAATTTAAATTTCTCTAAAAGTTAAAGAGCTAATGTTACAGTATTAATTTCCTCTCGAACACTGAGTGGGAAAATATCCATTAGTGAAATTAACTACAGTTTCTAGGTAGCTAACAATGTGCAGTATACAGTGTGGGGCACAGTTAATGAACACTGCAGTGGGTGATATTTCATTATACAAATTAATGCTCACATTTTAATGGGAAAGTCACATAATGAATCTAGGCTTCAGTGACAGCAATTAGAGACACAGATTGTCCCCTTCTGGACAAGGCTGTATTTAGCAGTAAGCAGCTGTGTTTAAAAAAAAGAACTCTTCACTCTTTACGGTGTGCATGCGTAACTTTTTAGAATTTTAATCATTGGAATCGTTTGACAGTTTTGCACAGCACCCACTATAAGGAGATCATGGGAAGTATATTTCCATGATCATTTTTATGTGACAATTTTTGTAAGGTTATTTTCAGCCAAACAAAACAAACAGCAACTAACACTAGGTAAGAGGCTGTAAGCTTTGCACACTTGTAAATCTGATCGATGAAGTTTGTTCTTCAATTTCTAAGAAGTTCCACTTTTAGCACAGCTGAGAGGCTTTTGAGAGAAAGAGAGAGAAAAAAAGGTTTCCAGCTCTAACTCTCTGTGACTTCTGAATGGTTTACAAACTGTCTTCCTTGATTATGTAAAGCCACATGGAAATTCATCTTAAAGTATGTCATATCTATTAACTATTTTAATTGCTGTCCTGTACTGCCTCAGTGTTTATTCTCAGTTGTTTCTGCAGAGCTGTAACAAATTGCAGAAATACAGATGAAAGCATTTAAACTGGACTCCTTCAGATGGAACAAAAATGTACTGGACATAAAACATCGGAGTTGCAGGATAAAAAAAATAAGTAAGATGAATAATGGATGCGTAAGATGCAAAGAAAACCCGGGACGAGCATTTTTTAAATGTCACGTAATTCACGTAACCTTTGATTATGGAACATTTTTTTTTCTCCTCTTGCCACACAGGAACAGATGGTAACGTGATATGTAATTCTTAAGGAGCATTACTTACATTTTTATTTGTATCATTCATTAACAATGTTCATAAAACTTCCTCTCTCTCTCTCTCTCTCTCTCTCTCTCTCTCTCTATTTCTCTCTTTCTCAGAACTGGCAAACAAAATTAAATAAATTAATAAATAAACTTTTTGGACCAACTTTCTTGAACAATGAAAAATAATCACTTCTCTACCTTGGTACTTCAACAGTCCATTAAGTTTCTCTGAGGTTCTCCTGTTTGTTCGAATATCAATTAAAAGTGGATTAACGGGTGCGTAATGACCTTTAACAGTAAATTGTGTGTAATGTTGCAAGGCAGAATACAGTAAATTCCCCAGATGTCATACGTGGTCCTGACGCATGATGGAGCAGATGTCTTACTGGGCCCAAATGGTCCACAAACCACACGCCGCACACTCCCAGCCTTATAGATATTGATTACTCTTCAAGGTTTGTTTAGATTGTGCGCTGGGATTTGTATATAATATTTCAGCCCATCTGTACCTCGTGAGGTTGCGTGGCCCCTCTGTCTGTTTCTTTGAACAGCTCCTCACCCCAACCTTTCAGTATTAGCAGTCCCACAAAAAAAAAGCAGGTCTCTGATTTTTTTTTCTCTATTTTTTTTTTTCTTTAATTGTGGCCAAAAGAACATTTTGTCCTATTAGAGGAATTGGAAATGATCATTTGCATCAGAGAGGTTTCCTTATTTAATCAGCTTCTGCCTCATTTCCCACTCAGGGGCTAAAACCCTTATTGGGTTAAAAACTCATCTCACGTGTTTTATTTTAAATACCAGCCCCGTACGCATTCCTGTGTAAAAAGTGTTCCCCTGACTGGTTTGGCTGGCATTATTATGATATTGAATTTGTATTTGTAGACCTTTATTTAGGAACAATGCAGTAGGTCTGCAGATCTTTGAATCTTTTCTGGAATGGTGCCCTCCAAATAATGATAAATTACTTGAGCAGTATGCCATTTGCTAATTATATCCATGATTTACTGCAGAGCAAGACTTAAATCATTCAATTCAGTCTTGCGTAACAATGCAACATTTTTTCAGTTTAAAAAATGGTTTCCATGTGTATAATCTAAACACGTTTTATAGCTATATATACACACACAATACTTGACAAACATCCTTTAATTTTAGATTCTGTTCCCATCTTCTACCCAGCTGTAGCTCCAACTAGAGCATTTATTCAGAGTACTTTCATACATTTAAAAACAGCCTCAGCTTTTTTGTTTATTTTTTATTGATTATACAGCTGGCTTTAATTATACGCCTATTGTAATTGCTAGCAGGATGCGTTTCATGTCAATACATAGGCTACTGAAGAGTATTTTTAAATCACAAAGTGTACTGTCCTTTTTCATATTTAAAGGTTCCCTGAGGCCCCTTTCATAATAACAGAAACCAGCCACTGGGGAGAGCTATTTGTTACGCAAAATTATATTTAAGTGCGGGTTGTACCATGGGATGTGATGACTTTTACTAATACATATAATACATATATAAATATATGGGGTAGCAAATACAGGAAGAATGCAGTACCTGTTATTATGTATGCTTACCTATCTAAACAAAACGTGTATTGTCAACACGTGGTGCAATGTATGCTGTATTCTTTCTGTATCTTTATCTTTACATTCATATTTAGTATTATTTTGGAGTTTTATCATCTCTTTTTGTGCAATGGTTGTAGTTCCATACCAATGAGAATATATAGCTTCTGTAGGATGTGATTTATGTTTCCCAAGATAAACTGCAAATAGAGAATGTCCAAGAAATCACTGCCTTGTTGCCAAGGTAGAGTCTGACAGCGAACAAGGCCAGGAGAGGACCCACATCGCACTCCCCCCACCCCCATGCAAACAGAGATAATATCAAGACAGTTCTGCTGTCCGTTGAAAATATTATCTGTTTATTGGTCTGAAAGCACCATATGGTGAATGAATTGTATTGTGTTGACATGAGTGATAACTTACTTTGTGAGAGCTGGTTTAAGCTGAAAACCATATTCAGTTGACATCTCAAAAATGAGTCGGGAGTGCTGCTCTGTTGTCAGCTTGCGTGAAATGTTGCTCCAGGGCTCTCTCATTTGACTTTGGCTCTCGCCTCTTTTTGCTTCTGTTGCCCTGACAGGTGAGAAACCGTACAGGTGCCCGCACTGCGACTACGCGGGCACGCAGTCGGCCTCTCTGAAGTACCACCTGGAGCGCCACCACCGGGAGCGGCAGAATGGCGGGGGCCCCTCCTCCGGACCCCCCCTCCCTGAGCAGCACAAGGACGAGCACGCCGGCAAGGGCGGCGTCTTCATCAGGCCTGACGTCCTACGCGGGGTGTTCAAGGGCATGCCCGGCACCGTTGACTTCCGAGGCGGACAGCTGATGCCCCACCAGTGGGCCCCGCCGGGAATGCTCTCCCCCAGAGACCGGGAGCGGGACCGCCATGGGCACGGCCTGGGTGGGGCCCCTGAAAGTCAGCCAGAGGGCCTGAAGGGTCCCGAAGCCTCATCCGGTGACGGGCCTGCTAGCTTCTCCGACCTGGGCCGAGCTTACCAGAGCATGGCGGGCAATGGGGTCAACTTCCAGGGCTCCCTTCAGGCCTTTATGGACGGCTTCGTCCTCAGCTCTCTGAAGAAGGACAAAGAGGCAAGAGAGAAGACGCCTCAGCCGCCACAGCTCTTGGGCCTGGAGAGCGCAGAGGCAGTGAAAGCCAAGCGAGGCGAGAACGGCGAGGAGAAAGCAGATGCCAAGCCTTCCGAAGGCAAACCTGAGAAGTCACAGTACGAGCCGCTCGATCTGTCCGTCAGGCCGGATTCCGCCTCCCTGCCGGGCTCCTCCGTCACCATCCAAGACAACGTGGCCTGGCACGGCTGCCTCTTCTGCTCCTTCACCACTTCCTCCGTTGAGCTGATGGCTCTCCATTTGCAGGCCAACCACCTGGGGAAAGCCAAGCGCAAGGAGAGCAGCGGCGGCATCTTGGACATGAAAGGAATGGGCAGAGAACAAATGGGGGAGCCATCCTCCGCCAGCAAAGCCGGCCTGGCTCCTGCCACCACCCTCCACCCTGGCAGTGAGAGCCTGTCCTCCAAGCAGGGCCCACACGTGGACAGGATGACCCAGCAAGACACCGGCAAGGAGGCCATGGGGGAGCAGAAGGGCGCGGCCTGGCCAAACCACATGGATTCTGCCAGCGCGGGCGGCTTTCAGAGCGACTTCTTCAAGCAGTTCAGCATGTTTGATGGCCCCAACGGGGGTCCTGGGCCCCAGAGTTTCGGTGGCTGCGCTGACCCTCACGAGCAGCAGTCACAGCCCTCTGACGCATTGATCCTGAAGCCAGGAGAAGGGGCAGCAGGGGGCGCTGAGGAGCAGGCTGACAAAGTCGATGGAATGGAGGTGTCCGATGAGCTAGAGCCCCTCGAGGACGATGGCGGAGTGGGAGCCGACCCCAGCGCAGAGCACCCGACTGACAGGCCCGCCTCGTCCGAGGAGGAGGTAGATGACGAGGACGAGGAAGAGGAGATGGAGGATGAGGACGAGGACGGCAGGGGTGGCAGAAGCGGCGACGAGCGGATGCAAGGCGAGCAGGCAGCTAGTGACACCCAGCAGAGACTGGGGCCCGTCATGGCTCCTCAGCCGCCACCGCCGCCACTCCTGGAGAAGCAGTGGCAGGGCCTGAGCCTCCTTTCATCTCAAGGAGTCCCCCCGGGGCTGCTGAAAGCGGAACCAGCCCATCTTGAGCAGCAGATGAACATGCTGTCCGTCCTGAGGGCCTACAGCACAGAGAACCTCGCAGCCTTCAACGGCCTTGGAAACAGCTCAAACAACACCAGTGGCATCAAGAGACCAGACATGCCTGGTGAGTGACTGTCACCCCTGCACGCCATTGCTTTTGATCCCGTGTAGCCCCCACATCCACACACATTCACGCCTGACATTCTCCATGCGGTGCGCAAGCACACCCTCATCCGCACCCACACTCACTCACGCCCACACACACACACACACACACATGCACGGTCACACACGCGCACACACACACGCCCACACACAAAGCAAGATGTGCTTTAAAGTTATTTCAACCTTATTTCAAGCAAGTTTTGAAGCTATTCGACTTGTGAGGTGCAACAGATTAATCTTTATTACTAGTTTATATTACTGCGGCCGTAGTTTCCAGGGATGGATACGAATAAGCCTGTCTCCAGAAGAACGGGATCTCTGCTCCCTGTGTCTTCTCAAGCACCACATTTAACTATCTTAGGTTTCATAAAGCCTTGTCCCGAAAGCCCATTATTTTATAATGCCGAAAGATGTATGGCTCTGTGAAAAATGAACTGTCATCTTTCATGATTCTGTTAAGGTTATGGGAGCTCCTTGAGAGCCAATGTTTCTGAGAGCTCTTTTTGAGTTTTGGTGATAAAGGAAAGATGAGGGGAAAAAACTGCACAATTTGTAGTGTCTGTAGTGTAGCTATAATAGTGCAAAAAACACTGGAGTGGACAGAAGTAGCCAAAGGTAAGTGAGAAACAGCAAACTTTTGTTTCACAAAACTAGATAGTACTTTCTTTCTTCTGTTTCCCAGAGAAATATTGCATTTTACATGAATCATCTAAAACTTTAGAATGAGATTTCAAGTATTAAAATAAAATTACCTGATTGAAAATCAAGTTGCAAAAAAAAAAATAGTGAAGTTATTGACATTCATCTTGAACTGCCTTTGTAAAATTGTTCAGCTTCCCATTATTGGTTTGTTCAGACTTACAGTTAGTATAATGATAGATTAATGAATAGATTACATTTAAAAAATGCTGTCCACTCTTTAGCAGGCTTTCTTTTCACTGAACAATGACATCACTCCTGAATACTTTTAATCACATGATCCCCTGGATTCTTTGTTTAATGAGCATGAAATGCTCAGTCAACAAAACATAATAATGCTGATGGTATGAGGCTGAATATATTAATATTCATTATTAAATAATGTAAACATAAGCCTTGCCATAGAATTGCCATATTTAGCTTATCCTTGATTTAGGTTTTAGATTTTGTTGTATAAGATGTCAGGCTAGCAGTTGACCATTTGTGTCACATTGCATAGCACAATCAGAACAATCGACTAAATATTTAAGAAATTCTTAGCAGTAGACTTATTAAGCTCTTCATGGAAATGTGGAAACATGCTGTGCTAATTGTTAGCCTCAGCAGAAAGTGCTGCAGTTCTTTTATCAGAAACAAGCACTACATCCACCCCCCAGGTACAACTACCAAGCAGTAGTACCTTGTAGAGGCATTACAGAGATCCTGTGACACTTAGCAGTGGAAGTGCTGCAGGCTCTGACTAATAGTAGTTATGGGAGAATTAGGTGTTTTACTACCAGACGTGGGCACAGATACTACAAAATATCACTGGCACACTGATTTGAACCAATCATCAACCATTGTGGGTTTTTTTCTGTGGGGAAGAAAACCTTTTGAAATGGTTCAAATAAGTAAGCCATTGACAGCTCACTGTAGCTCCACCCATTATGGGGATAATGAAACCTCATTCTACCTTCAGCATTAAATAGCAAGGCCTGTGAAGGGTGTGACTTGAACAGCATATGATGGGTTGCATTGAAGTGTTGCAGGTGAAAGACCTGCATATTGTGGGGCCAAAGATGTGAACATTCTAGAATAACTGTCATATTATGGTAAGGTGAGGGTTCTCATTTGCCTACAAGAGGCGTATTTCAGTTACGCCAGCACATAGTTCTGTGTTTGCATAAGTGTTCCGTAACTATAGGATTGTCCATTTTGAACACCCACTTATAGACAGAATGTGTATATATGTGCGCCACTGAATTAATTATTAACCATGCGTGCGTGAAGTGTCTGATATAAAAGCATATTAATTCAAGATTTAAGAAATCCACTCAGTCTTTTTTCCCTTCTTTTCCTGTTATTTTGCTGTGTTTGCTGCCTAGAGGTCAGAAGCTAATCAACAATTAATGGAATTCTAAGCAAAGAGGCAAGCTCTTCACTGAACTAGTGTAAATTAAATTAGAAAATACATTATCAGTAACCACTTTACTGTTGTTATTTTGAATCACACTGCCACAAAAAAAGAAAACTGTAATTAAGGAAAAAATTGTCGGAGCACTGGAGAAAGCACTTTACTTCTAATATCAAAAAAGAAAAGTTCACATGCGTCAGTATGACCCTTAGCCTTGGACTACTGCAGCATTGTTCAGTAATCTTCACTGCAGACAAGAGCTCCTTCATCTCATTTTACAATGAGATGACAATAACAAAAAAGATGGAAAAAATGCTGTTTTCCCAGCTTGACAGAAGGAAAAACACCACACGAGTATAGTTTATGTATGTATTGCCTATAGAGATGCTCTCAAACACCTTGCAGAGCTCCGACCATAGATGAGTGGAGTGAGATGATGAGGTCATTAAGGTAACAGAAGAATATGGAAAGCAATAACTGAAACTGAATACATTTTAATATATTATTGAAAAATTAATGGTAATGTATATACAAAACAACTGAAATGTGATTATTATTATTATTATTGTTATTATTATTATTGCTAATGATCAATAGTGATATTGGATTGAAATAAATGAAGAGGAGTTGACAACATTAGCATTTAGACCAAACGTATTACTCAGTCTCCCGGGCCACTCTTTAAAAACTAAACAGACACAGCTGAGACTGTTCTCCAAAAACAGGTCTACTTACATCCCCATTTCATAAATTCCTTATGGAAGACATCACCTATAGGGATTCATTCAAAACGCATTACCCAACATCGTGGGGGGGTCGGAACGTGCACGGTCCGAAAATTCAATTCAGAACGGGGCGAAACACGATTATCTGAAGTGGGGTTGCATTAAGTTTGTATGCAAATAAAGCATAAATCATTAATATCTAAATTCTCCCCTGAATTTGGCGGAGCGAGCATCTGGGCTGGAGAAGCGGCGCTTTTAAAGTGGCTCACTTCATTAGCATACTTCTAAGGAGGGGAGGAGCCTTTGTGCCAGGCCACACACTTAAGTTCCGCCGGTGCATGCGTGGGATTCGCGCTTCGTGTGCAGATTAATGACTCTGCTGGCCATTAGAGTGATCGCCGGGCCTCCTACAGGTGAGGCTGCCCGCCTGTGTCATGGAAAGCAGGCTTCCTCAACCTGAACCGGGGGGTAATTCAGATGGCTTTGGATGTCACTGGGGACCACAGTGAGGAAATGAGTGACTCAGAAAAAAAAACAGTTAATGGCGTCCTATAAGGAATATGAACAATGGCAAGCAGACAAAACATGCTCTTTCTCCATGTTTTTTTTTTTTTTTACCCTTCGCCCTTAGCCTTTTCGCATTCTAATATTCAATATCTTGTTGCAGGTAAAAATGTTTGAATGTCTGTTTGAAAGGTTACATTTTATCTTTATTAATTGTCTAGTTACATGTAGTTCTGGTGAAAGTGTCCACTGCAGGAGAATGCATGCATGTACTACATATAGTCAAAATCCCAATGAATTTCAATCCATGGCTCAGCCAACTGACACATAACAATCCTGAAATGTTGCTGTAGTGCTGTGGAAAATTTAGTGTGTTGGTTGGGAAGTCAAGTGAACAACATGAGAACCTGCAGTAGTAGTGTTGTATAGCTGGGATTGGCAGCCTTGAGAGGGCTTACTATTGACAGGCAAAGTCTGCGTTCAAATGATGTGAAGCACCTCTCAGAAGCAAGAGATTGCATCGTCCGCCCCATCCCCCACCCCCATTTGTGTTTCTACAACTCGTGCCTCCTTCGCGGGGCCACACTTTGTGTGCTCGGCTTTTGTTGTTGTTTGCTAGGTAAATGCTTATCTTGTTCTATCTGCTCTGACAAAATTAGCACGGTGAAAATGGCTTGTTGGTTGCTCGAGAGCTCGCACAAATGAACCCGGAATTATGCTGAACGACGTGCAGGAGATACCGCGGCAGACAGAAATGTGACATCCGCGAGTGACACAGCAGGAATCCAAACTAGGCCCGCCCCAGCTCCACTCCCAGCAGCGTCTACGGCTGTGCTGGGCTACGGCCCCCCTTACAGAGGAGCTGCTTTCCAAAGAAGGCCTGGCCCTCGTTTGCATGTGCCAGTCCATCCGTCACACGGCCTTCACAGCTCCCCTCTCCCCAAGCGTCCAGCGGGGGCCGTTGAGAGAACGCCATGTCGCGCTGCGTGTGAAGTCGGGAGGTCAGCACCCGCCCGGCTTTTACCACCCACGCCCAACATTCCGGTGCTGTTGTCGACATTCGTGGAGTGTATTCGATGCTGACAAGAACGCGAGAGAGGCAGGCCGAGGAGGAACCGAAGTGGGCAGAGCTCACAGCTGATGCAAAAATTTCCAGTTAAAGATTCAGACTAGCCTCCTGTTTTTTGTTGTGAGATTTGATGGTGGGAAGGTGCGGAATGATGACAGTGTTCATCAAAAATGCTCAGAAAATGTTGTAGCTCAAAAGACGTTCTGTAAAATCAACAGGAAAAAATACAGTGTTTCCAGATAAATAATGTACAAGGGACATCCAGGAAACTGGACTAATTTATGTGTAGTGAACGTTTACCCTAATGCTCTATAAATGTTCTGGGTACCAAAAACTCTTAGCTGTGTTGGCTGGCTCCATCAGAGCTGTGATGCATGCAGGAACCAGACAGAGAAGAAGGGTGTAATGAATGTTAACCCAACCTATCAAAGACCTACTGGGAAATGGTGCTGCCATTTTATAGGGGGTATCAGGGGCACAAAACTGGCACAAAGTGAGTGTGAGAGCCTCCCCTTTTGCGCAGGTGTTTCATTAGGGCACGACACCACCTGCTGGCAGTGTCGGGGAGCTCCCCTGTTTGTTTGCTTGTTTGTTTGTTCATTTGAGCGACAGCACCGTTTCCCATTTTTTAATTTCTTTTTTTTTTCCGGGAGAAAAGAAGAATGCAGATTTTCCACACAGACCTCAAGTTTATCAATTTACAAAGCCCCTCAAATGCGCCACAGTATGTTCACCGAGCAGCACACAGACGTGTCGGATGCCAAGCTCTCAGAGTGGGGAGTGGGAGGAGAAAGAGGAGGGAGAAAGGGAGAAGAGAGGGGGAGAGAGAGAGAGATAGATAGAGAGATACAGTCAGGGAGAGAGAGAAAGAGACCAAGGAGAGAGAGCAAAAAAAAAGCTGAAAGAAATTGAAACAGTGAACACAGATTGCCTGTGTCAGAAACATAAACCATGTAAAAAAAATACCTAAATGTATTCAGACCTGCCTGGTATTTTTAGCCCCCAGTACAACAGTCTTTGACAACTTCGGTCTGCTGGTCTATGCTCGTGGGAGATTTTTGGGATTGTCTACTTAGTTCTAGTGGTGTTCATGTCACCGGTGGCCAATTACCTCTGTCAAGAAGGAGAGATTTAATGTCCACCCTCGCTGTGTGGGACTTGAACCCGGACTCACAGAGGTCAAAAGCGAGGCACTCATACTTCTGGTCCTGTCAGCCTCCTGTAGCCAGGCCTTCTCTGGTAAAACTGTTTAAATTACAGACCACAGCAATAAAAGGCTCATATGTGTAGCTCCCTCTGAACAGGTTCTTTAAAGCTATTATGATAATTAAAAACATATGGTGCCTAGACCAGACTGGGGGAACTCGCAGATGTACCGGATTACAGTCTGCATTAGGTTCTTTTACTTTCTCCATCAAGAACAAACCAAAGCTCTCCAGTTCAAACAGATTCTCCACTGAACCATCCCCCCCCCCCCCACACACACACACACACACACACACACACACACACACACTTGCCTCTCCCAGTTTTTTCTTCAACACTTTCAATTTCTTGTACAGCAAGTATCACAGCCACCAAAATCAGAAAAAAATGAAAGCAATTAAAGACAAACACGGAGAGAAGGAAGAAACAGCAGAGATAGCAGCGTTTCATCAGAACAGTGTAATCTTAAACTTTTTTTCTTTATTTTCTCTCCACTCTTTTTCATTGGCCAGTGAGATAAAATGCACATACTTTTAGAGGGATGTGATAAAACTGGTTAATTGCAAATAATATCATCTTCTTGAGGTGGCTAATTACCGTTAATATCGTGGAGTTTCGGTTAGTGGAGTAGGGATCCACACAGCAGCAGGCCTGAGGGGACTGCTGTTGCGCTAACACCAGCTAACGGGCTAACAGCAGCGAATGAAGGCACGAGGAAGGCCTCCCTCTGTATTTCTGCGGAGAGGAGCGTGCGTGGGCCGGGGCGTTATAAGGACAGGTGAATCTCCTCAACGAGACGCAAAATGCCATTTCTTTACAGCTTTTACTCCTGCTCATGAGTCCCCTGTATCATTCTGCTAGTGCGATTAAACGCCTCCGCCACGTAAAGGATAATGATGATGATATTTGAAGTTCGCAACGGATAACTGCCTAAGTGAAGGAGCCGGCTCTCTCCGTAGGTCAGCCACCGCGTGTCTGTCATCTCCGTGAGTCTCACGTTCTTCAAGGGTCAGGGCAAAGCCCGAAACAGATGTTTGCCACTCTTCTCCATGCGTAAAGTTACTCCCACTCGATTTCTTCTGTGACACTCCAAACATGCTGCAATACATGGTGCTTTTCTGACAGAGCCTCCCTGTTATTAGAACACGTCGTGCATGATGTCTTCTTTGAAGTTTTTTTTTTTTTTTGCAGGTGCCAGACGGCGTTGCAGATACTCTTTTTGTGTGTTGAGTGGATTGTGAGAGATGAGGAGATGACGTGCTATTTCACGTGTGCGATATTACCATTTTAACTTTGACTGAGGTGAATTCACACCTTGTCACTCACCAGTGCAAATACCAGTTTCAAAGAGCAATTAATTGTAATAGTTGTTGTCAGCCCCACAGAATGGTACTTGTTGCTCTTGCTGCAGCAGCTGTGGAGTCTCTAAAAATATTTTCCCCCGCTAATTTCCTGATATCAACTTTTTCTGTTGTGAAAACCATTGAAAGACTTTCAGCTTATCTCCCTTTCTCTCTCTAAAACCATGATGATACAGTTCTCATAATGTACCGAGCATACACTGAATACAGTATTGCGTTACTGCTGAAAAGAAGGGGGCAGATATCAGATGCTAATAAGTACACAATAGTTGTTCTATTCATTATATGAGATACAGGAAAAATCCAGTCTGGGACAAATCTTTTTTTAAAGAAAAGCAGAATCCGCTGCAGATTCTTCCCCTGCGCAGTGCTCTGTTGTTTTAATAAGACTGGTGTGCGTACAGATATGTGCATGCGCAGTCTAAGTGATGCATATATTGGCCTCCAAACCAAACATTTTGTAAGTAGGTAATTTTATCTCAACACTTGTTATTCTAGCATTTATTTTATTCTTTCCAGTAGACATAGGCGCTGTGCAATTTGTGATATTCCTCTTAGCGCTGTATTGCTCTCTATCCCAAGGCAGTCTTAGATGTAAGAAGGCGGTCTCAGAGGGGTTACGCTGACAAAATAACATTTCTTACAAGCACACAGGTAGAATATGCAACACATGCACACAAACATAATAACCATACTTATACAGCCGGATAGCACTTAATGAGAGCAAGCGCAGGAACTTCAATGAAAAAAGGAGAAGCAGATTGTGAACAGGAAAAAATAAAAAAAGGAAACTATGTCAGCTTAGTTCTGCCTTTTTTTAAACATCAATAGTAGCTTATGTGTTGATGATAATAATAAAAAAACAGTGTGGAGGTAGTAACAGCAGTGGTATCTTTTGAAAGGTAACAATTAAAGACAAATAAGTTGAATCCTTCTGGTCCCTGTAGGCACACTGTGGGAGAAAGCAGACCCGCACACGATTGTGAACTCGCATCTCGCTCGATAGTTAACGTTTGATAAAAGAAACATCAGAGCGAGAGAAAAGTTCTCCAAAAGGAAAATAAATAAACAAAATAAGGAATAAGCCCACAATATCATGCCATTAGTTGTTAAAAAAATGGACTTAAGTCTGCTTTAGAGATGTAAAATAAATAGCACATGCTCAGACATTGTTTCATGCAAATCCCATAGACTGGATTTGGAGTGGCGCATTGTTTATTAGGGGAAAATGGGGGGAGGAATAGCTGTTGCTTTAATTACAGTAATTTAATCAGGATTAGAAAGGTTACCTGTATGAGGCATAGCAGGAGACAGAGAGGATTGGTAACATTCAAGGACACATATAGCCTTGCTTTTTTAAAGCCTGCGTTTCTGTCAAATACAATCATTTCACATATAAATTAATGGCACTGTTTTTTTTAAACAAGTACACAGTATTCTCTATTGTTCTCTCTCTCTCCCCTCGCTCTCTCTCTCTCTCTAAATTTCTATTTCTCTCTCTTGTTGTCTCTGTTTCTTTCTCCCTCTTTCTCTCCCTCTCTCATTCTCTCTCTCTTTCTCTCTCTCTCTCTTTCTCGTAGCTCATTTGTATTCTCTCTCCCCAAGCCTTGTTAAATAGGAAGCAAAGAGAATCCATTTTAATCTGATTAATAACTTAGTTGATCACATATAACCTAATTTTCATTCAGTGCTGCCCTTGTCCGTGGAGTCATATACGCAATGACCTTTGAGTCACCACGGCGACCATAAAGCACAATAAGCACCACTGTCCTGTCAGAAACTGAAGATGTTTTACATCATTACAAAATTTAATGTTCCATCTTTTCAAATGTAATACTTTTCACAAAGGCCACATTCCAATTGAAGCTCATTAAGATGAGAGTCAAGTTTCGTGGGGTCGGAGATGGGAACAACTTTCTCATGCATTTGCAGTAATATGAATCAGCCTTTTAAAACAGATATGGTTACATATTAGTTTTGAAAGGTACAGTTACTGTGGAGCTTTCACTGTCTCCAACAGTAGGGCTTTTGTTCCTGACAAATCTAATAACTGGCCCTTGATCCTTTTTACTTCACACACACAGCATACTATTTACGTTTGAATAAATCAGACTTTTTAAAAAGTTCACAGGGTTCTGTGATTCCTGAACTTTTTGGTGGTAGTTCAAAGCTAATGGAGAACCAAGTTTTTAAAGTATCCTTCACCTGTCTGTGTCTGTGTGTCTGGATTGTTTTCAGACGCTGTTTTTCCTTCTTTTAAATGTTTTTTTCTTTTCTTTTCATTTTTTTGTCTTTAAGCTGACTAAATCCAAGTTTGATATGCCGATATGATTAGCTTTCTCAAAGGATTCCAAGCAAGATTTAATTAAAACCAGAGGAAAAAAAACAAGAACAACAAAACACACACACACACACACACATACACACACACACACATAGTGATCTGAATAAAATATTTATGATGAGGGCTGATGTCTACATAAGTCCATATGTTTTATCATTTAAGCAGCTTGCAATGAAGGGTAGCCTGGTGTAAAGTGTCTTCAGCATTAGGAAACAAGGGGAGGTTGTTTACTCTCATTTTTGTCTTTATTGTTTTGGCAATCATATTTTCATTAAGTCTTCCAAACAGATTTATATTGCCCATGAAATACAGATAGATGTGTTACTAACACTTTCACCAATGGTGACAGTTGTAATGGCAGGGATCACAACCATGATGTTAAAGTATAAGAGTTATAATACATATAATAATACAATGACAATAATATAGAAAACATTACACAATGACACTAATATATAACCATATATTCTTGCATTTGCAATCTTTTTTATATCGTAATAATAATAGATGAGGCAACAGAAGCAGTATTAGTAGTATCAGAACAGATTTTCAATTCACAATTTGATACATATTCTACATAATTAATATCATAAATGATAACAGATACCCCTGATATCTATGTAGCATTTGATGTACTTGACAGCTGCTGAGATGAAAGAAATTGGTTATTTTTCCCCCAATTATCACGTTACATGTGTACTGAATCTATTTTTCTCCCTTCTTCCAAAGCTAAAGTGTGTGTCTGTTTAATTATCTGTCCTGAAAATAAGGCTCGCCAGTGGAAGATGTGTTCTGTCTATGATTCATTGGATAAAAATTCTTGTAAAATAAATCCCAGCATGCACCAGTTTCCAGAAATTGTAGGAACTTTATGGTTTATAGTTTTTATTAGACTCTGTAGGAAAAGGGTTGAAGGATTAAGCGACGGATTAACACCATACTTTAAGATAAATCTTTTTTAATGTGAAACCTCATCCCAGCACATTCTGGAAAACCACTCTTATTAACCGCACTTTATCACCCTTTGTGCCCTGTTTTCCTCTGACTGAAAACATGATTTCGACAAGCACTGAACTACTAGTTTTTTGCCAGTTCGACAAACACATTCTTTAAGCTTTTAAACACAGAACAATGGGACGGCATATTGCTTTGCACATTAATGCTTTTGTTAAGAAAAAAAAGAGAGGAGAAGAGATAAGCAGAGCTTGGCTGCAGTGCCCCCCCCTCCACCCCCCTTGCCAACCCTCCTAAAAAAAGACAACAAAATCTCCCTTTCCATCATAAAATCCAGGCTGATCTGTATGCTGCAGCCAGTAACAGACAAACATCATATTCAGACTTTGCCTCTAATTGACTGAACAAGGATTGGTCACACTTTTAAGTACCGTTCTGTAATGGATTTTCATGTTTGCGTGCTTTAACTGGCTGTGCAAATGTTAAGGCAAAATGTCTCTATATTACAAAAACAACGTTCTTCTCCATAAAGATGATATCAGTCGCTTTTCTCTGTTTGTTGCAAGGTCATAGGAGGCTGACAGATGACAAATGATCTCAAGATGGCGACATCATCTGTCCTCTAATTGTTTAAGGAATTTTAAAGATGAATGCCACATCTCTTTGTAGTCTAGTTTTATTCCCTTCTTTTTATTTGGTTACATTGTAATTTCTTGTAAATAGGCGTAAAAGCACCAAACGGTCCTGATTTTCAGAGCACAGAAGTTTCCGTTTATCTCTCCAGCATTAGACAAATGACTGGGAATCTTTAATATTTGGAGTTACGGTTCCTCTATGCTAGAACTTGGCAAAAAGACCAATTCAGTATTATGGACAAGCTGGTCATCAGATGGGAGTTGGGCTTATTTCAATTTTTTTCCCTTTCTCGATAGCCTCTCATCCAAGATACGTCTAATTTTTCTACCGGACAGCTCCAACACAATGCCGGACAACTGGATGTCCTTGACAACAGTAAAACTTTTCTTTCTTTTCTTTTTTTTAAAAATCATTTCTCTGAGAGATGGAGCACTTGCATTGTGGGGGAGCGCCGAACTTCGACGGTGACGGCTGCTTTGACAAAAACAAAATACATTTATAATTACCGGACTTTTTAATGTTGTTGTCATCCCGGAGACAATTTCCTCTCCTTGTGATGTTCTTATTATGTTCTCATTTGCAATGCGGGCCCTCCGCAGGTAGTCTTGCCCCCCTCCCTCTTTTTTAGGATGTTTAATTGCATTAAGGGACATATCAGAAGAAGACGAGGTGTCAACCCATCTTAAAACACAATTAGGTAACACCTTGTCTGAGCCCTGTCATCTTTTGTTGACAGGCCGGTGAACAATCGCAATAACAGCGCAGCAACATTTTCTGCATCTGCTCATATTCCCTTTGTCAGTGGGAGTGACAGGCAATTCAAGGAGAGAACCCTACTGGTATAGCCATGTCTTAATCACGTCAGGCTGTAATTTAACCAAATCAATAAGCTGCTAAGGTGTGGCATGTGATGGGGGTTGTGGGGGGGTGGAGTGGGGGGGCTTTTAACACTAATGAATCTGTTTTGCACTCAGCACTTTTTTTCCACTGACAAAAGGAAAGCTGCTTGTTAATTTGAAACAGAAAAAAGGCATTCAGCAAGTTTATCAAAAGTAAGGAGAACAAACTGTTGGGAAGGCAGAAGTTTTTTTTTTTTTTTTTACCAAAGTGTGGTTGTTTACCTGAGATTCGGGAAGACGACTGCTCATTTGAAGTCTCTTGTTTTATCTCTTAATGTTGTGATGATGAAACAATGTGGAAACAACGTTTGCCGACTGCCCATCTGCCGGATTAACTCTGTGATCCTAATTATTTACTTAAAGCTCGTCTGCATGGAAACTTTAAAAAAAGAGAGAGAGAGAGAAAAATTACGAGGCCAAGTAACACCCTGATTCAGTTAGTGCAACCCGATCATGTCTAAATAGACTCCTTATGAAAAATGATGCGCTTCATTCATTAAAAAGCTGTTCTCCTTAATATCATCAGGTCACAGGAGTCGTTTGGTTCTTGGCCTTCCATTACTGGACACACTGTCATAACAAAGTTAAATCTGTCTGAACTGCCGAGGCTGCAGAATTGGACTTACACACCCAAGAACTGCAGCAAGAAGACAAAGCACATTGAAGAAATGTAATGATTATAGACAAATATCAATATGAGACGGAGTTGGTGTTAAATATGATGTATGGTTATTGATATGGAACTAGCAATGGTGACAAGGGGAAAATAAATCTTGTAAATTATGTTTTTTTGAGCCTAGGAAAAAAAAATGAATAGAATACACTTGAGACACTTAAGAATAGCACATTGTAAGATTTTCTTTTTTTATTAGTTCTTGCTTTTTGCTTTGTGAAAGAATGTAAATAAATATATAATCAGTTAGTATTATGCAGTTTCCTACAGAAAAACGTTATCTGTCGGGCATTGCCTTTTCAAGAAAAAGAACATTTGACAGTGCAACTCCCTGATGAAAAATGGTGAAAAGTTATGACTTCAAAAGTATTTATTCCCCGTATTTTCTAATTTGTCTGGGCATATGCGGTTTATTTGCATTTCAAATACTTGCATTTGAAGCAGGTGGTTAAATGCCAAGATGCAAACTGATGACAATCACCTCTACTGTAAGCGCCAGGGGAATGGTGCTTGCTTCTGACATTAAACCTAAATGGGTAGCAGCTAAACAAACACATACAAATATAACTTGATCCCCTTTTCCTTTCTATCTACAGCTTTTGAAATATTCATGTACTTTTAAATATTAGTACTTTATAGCTAAATACATAGATCCAGTGTACAGAGACTGTGGGTGAATGGTTAAAAAGTAAATGCAGGGAAACCTTTGGATGCAGATGAATATATTAACGTCCATTGGCTATTGCATTCATATTCATTTCTGTAATTTACAGTAAATCCAATAGTTGTCAATCATGCATTAAAACTCAAAATTTATAACAGGAGGAAACAGCTGCTTCTACATTTACAGCAAGCCCACTCTAAAATATTAAAGGCATGTCACCAACGCTGCAAGGCCCTACGTCTGTGGCCATCTGCTTTTTATTAAACGCTACAACCGAAAAAACGCTGCTATTTTCATACTTTCAGATCTACTAGAAGCACACAGGACAGACAGTAAAACCTTGACATGATTAGATTTCAGTTCGAGCGCTCCTCCAGTGTCAAGCGAAGCGTTAGGGGCTCTCCTGAAAAGTCTCCAGCGCAAAAAGTTACATTTTAACATCAAATCACAACTGGAAAATGAACAATAAAGTGAAATGACGTGGTAAAATTTAAGACCGAAAAAAATATGCACAGAGTGCAATTCAATATTTTTAATTTATTGTTCAGTGTTATGTATTCTTTTCCCCCCATTCCCACAATAACGGAAAGTGAGATAAAATCCCATTGAGACGGCATGCTGAAGTTTGGGGCTACAGTGCCCTATAAAGTGAAAAATATGCATGGTCTCTCTGAGAGATGCTAGAATATTCTGTTACAACTAGACAGAGAGGAATTACAGTCAGTGTCAGAGGTAAACAATTACAACATTGTGAGTCATTTTTTTTTTTTTTGGAGCAAGGGCAGAGGAAGATCATTTCTCCATCTTTAATAGGTAATTTCCTTTGTCTTTGAGTGCTATTTCGTGTGTTGTCTGTCTGAGGGTGGCCTGTTTCTGTCTTCTACAGCCCCGCATGAGTCTGGCATTCATTTCAGCTCCATTCAGCTTAATTAGACACTAACCTCTGTAGCAGTGCAACCTGAAT
This sequence comes from Albula goreensis, assembly GCA_022829145.1. Classification (NCBI taxonomy): domain Eukaryota; kingdom Metazoa; phylum Chordata; class Actinopteri; order Albuliformes; family Albulidae; genus Albula; species Albula goreensis. The sequence goes on from CM040741.1 coordinate 10,692,308, forward strand.
CACCGCATCTTTCCACGGATTGTGTCCAGAGAAATGTTCATATGAAAATTTTGTGCAATACAAGAGAGGTCAGTCTTCTAAAGTGAAGCCTTTATATAAGCCCAGGTTCATTTGATGATATCAAGGAAACATGTCTCGTAGGGGTCACATTGCTTAAAGCAGACGTTGTCCACTCGAGCCAAACCTATAATATAACACCGCCGATTTGAACAATTTCCTTCCTACTGCTTAATGATTTGCATACATTATGTGATTTTGACTATCGCTCGGTTTGTGTAAATTATTAGAATACCGGAGCACCAGGAGTGGCAGGCAGGCTCTGATTAACCGTCTTTGTGTTTTTCTTTTTAAATGAGGACCCCCGCTGCTCGCAACGACATCTCTCTCTCTTTTCCACTTCTCCTCCTGTCGGAGGAGGCAGGAGCCACAGGTGTGTGGTAATAATTACACATACACTTAGAAAATAATGTCATTTCGCCATTTAATAACTTACCGGGACAAAAAGCAAGCGGGTCTCCGCCCCAAAAGCAGCCCAGTTGTAGAGAGGCTTAAATCTTATCTGATATCCCCCTAACTTAATCATGTGGCTCTTAAGAGCAGGGCGCACACAGCTGTGACTCGGTAATATGCATGCAATATGTGTGTAAAATGATATGCTTTAATTTTGAGCCCACTTTAAGCAGCAACAAAATCTGTTTATACGGAGACATTAAAAATGCACGTTAACTCTCTCGCGTCCGCCATCGGGAAGGGGACATCTGGAGCGTCTTATCGGCGCTCTGTTTATCGGATCAATCGTGTCCTTTGTGTCTACTGTCGCACAGTCACACTGTAAGACTTTGGATGCAGCTCTGTACCCTGTCGTACCTAAATAGATTTTTTTTTTTGGAAAACTGTTTGGAAAACATATTGAGCATTTTGCCTAATATACATTGACATTTGAATGTATGTTAATTAAAATTTGAGCATGGTTACTTTGAAAAATGCACTGTTATTAAAAAAAAAAAAAAGATTTAAAATCAAAACACGTATTAGGTGTTACTGTTGCGTAGGTCTTGAGCTCTGTGCAGTAAGACTGCCTGAATTTATATGTTTTGATTCAGTAAAGTGAAAAGAAGCGGTTCCTTCATGACTTGAAGAGTGTTTTTTGGACCAGCACCATCTAGCGTGTCGCCAATGGGTACTACCAGAGACCAGAGGCGGGGGAGAGAGTGGGGGGAAACGAACTTCAAAAGCCTCCGACTCGAGATGCCGCTGGCTCTGACCACTCCACAGATGCTTTTGTTCATCTCTCTGTTTTTTTCCTCCTCCTCTCCCTCCTCTTTTCTGTATGTCTTTGGTGATATACTGAGAGTGAGGATATCAAAGTAACGCTGTCAGTTAAGACTTCAAACCCGGCCCTTCCGTCATCCCCAATCATATCTGCTCCACAACGGAAGGCTCCAACTCAAGTGGAATATTTGATCTGTCCTTTTCGGGAGGATCAACAGTAAAAAACGCCGCTAGAAGTCAAAGGAGGGGTTTGAGGGGGAGGGGAAGGGGGTAGGACAGGGGTGAGGCGATACTGTAACATGAAAAGCTCAGCGCTCGGTTCACGGTGTCCGATCCACGGACATTAAAGTGCAGTGTGTTTCCCGCAAATATGTGTTTAACATGTGACCTGTGGGGGCTCGGGGGATATCTGAGTCTCCAGATCGCAATGGGAAAGTTTTACACTTTCTGAAGGAATCAGAACAACGACTGAGCCCATTTCATTGAAAAGAGCAAATGAGATTAATGCACCTGCTGCACATTTCATACAGTGGCTCTTTGGACAACATTTCAGAAATTTTGAATGAAAATCCTGCATGTAAATAAAAAAAAAAAAGAAATTTCAACTTAAGTTCCTTCAGGCTTTGACTAGTTGTTCCCCTTAATCATATAATGTAAGTCCATGTGATCACATGCATTCATGCATGAATTATTTTCCAGTGCATGCATTTTCATACTTGTGTACTGTCAGTAGTATTATATCTGGTCCATTTTCCAATCTTGAAACACACCCTATAAGGATACATCCGATAAAAGGAAAGTGGCATAGTTAGCGCTTAAATCCCTAGTCTTGGAGATCAGACTACATAATTACCGATTACATTAAACCTTTTTATGTCTGTGAGACATAGGCTTTGCTGTCGTACGTGGTAGCATGTGAGCAGCTGTTGTCATTACCCGCGCTTGGGAGAGAGTGCCTGGGGGCAACATGGTGCGGGCAAACCCAGACTGCTACCATAAGGGTCCTGCCCTCTCCCAGGCAGGTGGAAGAGAGGGGGGGGGGCTGGTTAAGGGAGTCCTGGGGGGTTTCTGCAGCAGCCCCACCTTTCATCAGCATAAATTACAATATGTTAGAGCCTTAGCTGTAAAACAGTATCAGCTGTTAGCAGATTACTGTCTTTTTTAATAACCTTTTTTTACTGCATACAGTATACATGGTATATCATGTATATATTGTACAATTGTTTGTTCTTTTTATTTCCCCAGTGGCTAAACCTTCTGATTATTAATTATGTGCTTCCGTTTTTTTTTTTTTCTGAGAGTGTAACTGTTCTCCCAAAATGCATCTTGCTAATCCATGGAAGATCCCAACCTGTTGTCTGTACATGGAGTACATTAGGGATGATCCATATGGGTGCGGATTACCAGCATACTGCCAGCCCCAAACGCTGCCCTGGCCTTGACTTCCCTAAGTCCATCACCTGATTCATACCTGTAATATTGCATAATTACATTACAGTGAATTTGCTAAGCAGGTGCCCTTATCTGGGGTGACTGTCCCAGCTTATCCATTACACATTCCCCATTTATAAACCTGGACATGTTGTGGAGGCCACGTCACCATCATTTGCTCAAGGGTAGGACAGCAGCGTCCCACTGGTGGTTAAACTTCTCAAAAAAGTCTCTCACATCCTAAGTTCCATGTCTCTAAAGCACTGATGCCGATGATCACAATTTTTATTTTATGGGAAAAATCACCTCCTCACAAATATAAGATTAGAAAAAAATATATAGGGGTTAGTTAAATGCAAAAAAGGGGTAGTTCTATGCATAATCCAATGGGTAGATAAATATAAAGCACACAAAACATCTAACAACATCAGATTTACAAATATTTTGTTTAATATGAAGAGTTATTACTCTGTGATGTATACACTGGGATTTCAAACGCTGTGATTTGAAACCCTTCACTTTTTCACACAGCAACGTGTCAATTACCGAGATAAGAGTGAGTGAATTGGGGTGTTTTGCTGAAGGAAAGGCGGTTGTAAATTGCAGTGTAGTTCCATCCCAGAGAAGTAAAGGATCCTCTGTATCTATTATCCGACGAGTAGCGACATGTCATCCTCCGTGAAACTGCGCATTGCAGTCTCATAGGGTGATCATTAAAAGAGGGTGGGGGGGTGTTACACAGAAGTTGTCTCTGCCATAAACAAACAAACAAATTAATTAATTTCAATTGCACAAGGACGGGTTGTGAGGGAGGGGGGTGCTCATTTTTTAAACAGATGTCCAAACAGGAGCTGGTAGGAAAGCATTTTGCCGTCTACATGTGTTAAGTGACACTGATAGACAGCCGGCTCTTTAATAATTCAACGTCCTTTAATAATTTGTTTTCTCTAAAAGCGAAAATCCAATTCTTTGACAAGGTTATGATTACACGAATCCACATGAAATTTCCTGTCTCGCTAACAGACGTGAGGTACATTTTATTTATTTATTTGTTTGTTTATTTATTTATTTGCGGATGCCCTCGCTCATTTACCCTGGATGTGTAATTAAAGGATCGGACTGCAGTGTGGTGCAAGCTGCCGAGTTTGGGATGGACAGAGCGCCTCCACTCCCTCCTTCCTCCCATTTTCTGTGAGTAATCAGATGGTTAAAAAGGCAAGACAAAAGAAAAGCAGATATGGGACTTAATATTTTCTGAGCAAAAATGATGCGGGTAAGTGAGCATCAACTGACCAGAAATGATTGGCCTCTGTCTGTTAGACACGTAATGGAGTCATTTAACTAGTCAAATTAGGAGCTGCAGAAATGCACCATGCTTCATTACTGAGTTCGAATGGGCACCATTTTACATTTACGTCAAAAATGATTTCAGGGCAAATTAATGTTTTTATTGTCTTGTAAAAATATACCCACACACATAAAAGACCAGCACCACCTAGAGGCAATTCTTGAGCATGAGGCGGTTCATTCTGTTGCAATCCTATTAAAAGGCATTATAGCTGAATATAGATATACATTTATTTCTTGACAAAATGCATCTTCAGATGAAATAGATACGATAATATGTGTAACCTATACCTTAATGTTTGTAGATTTCCCATCAGTACCTCTTCCTGGAAGTGGTGTGGGGATCAGTACGTTTTTGAACTGAGAAACTAGGGACACAGAGTAAAAATCTCAAACATTGGTTTGGTTTGCATTGTGTTTAAGGTCACATTTTGTAAATCTGTGGGAAAAGGTATTGAAACCTTATTAATCAGATTGTATCTATTTAACCAGACATTTGGCACCTCTTGTTCCCAGTGATTAAGATTAACCCTAATCTAAATGTCCCTTTATAAGAAGATATACTACATTACATGTTTGATTAGTAGACAGCGCTGAGTGAAAAAAATACAGTATGGTTTACCTTGTGCGTATTACTCCTCCGTACACCTAGAATGTTTTGTGAGATAACATACGTTGTCTTGGGTAGAATTCAAACCCAGATTTGATGATTTGATTCAAATTCTCCTCCCTGGTTCCCAGCTCATATCGCACCCCTGTCTCTTGCTCATGGGTTTAAAGTGGAGTACAGCGCACAGCACAGAACCAGCTTTCTGTGGATCAGTGGTCTTTTCTGTGGTGTCCGGCTGCTTCCAAAGCAGCTTTCCCACAGAAGCACACATTTCTGCGTCTGTGCCTGTTGCTACTGTGCTTCCCTCAGTCGACCCGCTTTGTTATTATAGATTAAAACAGTATTAGAGTTTGATGACGGACAGGCAGGGAAATGTGCGGTAAGCCCCCTTACCCCCCCCCCCCGTCCCCAATCCTACCACTGCTGTATTTGACATTCTGTCGATATCATTTCACCCGAGCCCTCAGCATGTTTGATCCCTGCACTTTTTCCCTGGCATGCTTCGAGGGAGCAGTGCAGTTTGTACAGCAGCAGGGAATCATGTTTTTCTCTTTACCATTTCAAGTTCCGTACAACACCCCCCCTCCTTATCACACACACACACTTACATACACACAAACAGACACAGCAACTAAAGGGTCGCTTGTGACTAATGCCAATAACCCAGATATGTAACATTTTTTCCAAGAAAAGCAAATTTTATATACATGTATTAGATTTCCCTAATCTTCATGCTACACATGTTGTCGAGGAGGGTATTGTCTCTATTCTTAAGAGCATAATGAAATGAAATGTGAGATGTCATATTCATAGCTATGTACGGGCCATTGTGTTCCCCGGGACCTCCATCTCACCTTGGGCTCCCACACCTCCTTCCCCCCCAACTATCTCCTCATACCATCACAGAAAAGAGAAAAGAAGGGGGGGAAAGAAACAAAGACATTATGTTCATCCTTTCATTGTTATTCGATTTTATTTCGTCTAATATGTATTGATCTGCCTGTATCTGTCTATCTTTGCATGCCATACAGTTGCAGACAGTACACAAAGGCTTTCATTTGAACAGGCCATCATTGTGCTGCCTGTATGGCCAGACGGCCACTGGAGCTTGTGGAATAAATTTAACCACTGGTGTGATTTCCTGTTATCACAAGCCACTGCTTCATCACTGTAATTATTTTTTTTATTTTGCAAAAACAAAATCTTATATAATTGAAAATTTCTTAGGTTCCCGAAAAATAACTTTGACCCATTGTTGTTTAACATTATATACAGGGTAGGCTAATCCCGGCTCAATGAGGCTCATAACATAGTTAATGGAGTACATTTGGCAAGCACCTCACCACTGTTGCCGCTACTCTCACATTCCAAGGTTAGAGGCCTGGATGAGAACCCCCTAACAAAGCTCCTCTAATTTGGAATATATTTAATTTCCCCCATATCCTTCTGAGAGACTCAAAACCGGTAAGGTTGGGTGAAGAGATTTCTCAGGATCGAAAGGGCTCCAGCAGGCGCTATCAGGGGCTTTTTGAAGTGGAGAATTTTTGGGATCGCTTCCCAGAATCTGCGAGACCTCGGCGTGGAAACGAGGCAGCAGGCGAGCGGGCGAGAGAGAGAGAGGGAGGGAGGGAGGGAGAGAGAGAGAGGGAGAGGGAGAGAGGGGTTAACAATGTTCTGCTGACAGAAGAGAAGAGTGACATGCCAGAGACTCCTCCATTATCCATTTCCTCCAAATGAGGCCATTCAGCTCCAGTCTGTGTCGCCCTGCTGTTCCCACAGACTCTCCCTTTAAAGTTTCACAATTACTTTTAAGAAGGTAATATTATAGAATTAATGCCGTGCACTTTTCCTCACGGGGAACAAAAGAGTATTATCGTGTGCTCTTGTCAATTCGTTTCTTTTTCTTTAATTCTTTTTTGTGTCGCCGTGTTCGACAGTCTCTGTTTTTTTGAGCAGGGCGAGCAGCACTCGGCAGTCCGAGGAACGCAGAGAAGGGGGGAGAAAAAGAGCGCCTGTTATCTCGCCCATCAAACGATATCTCCCAATTTACTTTGTTAAATGCGATTCTCTTCCACTGTATTGGCAGCTCAGCGGAGCCGGGTCTCACCGCACTCACTCGGTGCCGAGCTGAGAACGTCTTCTTATTGGGGAACCTTTCAATAAATCAATGTGACTTTAAACACATTTCCCCGGCGACATCATTGACCTGATAAGAACTGCTAATCTCTTTTGAGGCTGACGGAGTGCTTTGAACAAAATCTAGTTCACATCTATCAGCAAGGTTATTTGTCAATGACTTATAATCCCAGGTATATTTCACTGGTTTTATATTAGAAATGGGTAATTGTTCACATCTCTGAAGTTTCACAGGCTTGGGAAAAAAAGGAGGATAAACTGAAACAAAAAGAATATTATTGATGTGGCAGCTAAAAAAAGAAAGTGAATAAAGTACAGTAAATACTGGGATGGAGTTTTTCATAAGATAAATACTGTAATGGCATTTTGTGTGTATCATATGTTTTTCTGCAACCCCAGGTACAAGTGCATGGACCAGATTCAGATACTGAATATGTAAGGGCAAAAGAGATTCCACCCAGGACACAGTACCTTCCCTATCATTTATGGACCTATACGATCCAACCGTTTGTCAATAAATTGTGTAGAAACTGTAAAACTATCAGTACAATCTAACATTATTGCTTATTGCTCATAATTTCGTAGCATTTCTTAAACATGTGTCATTGGTTTCAGCCAGCAGAGGAAGGAAAATAGAACCAGAAAAAAGGAAAAAAAAAATCTAAGTTATATTAAGCACCTGCTGCTGTATAGTGTTTGATCAAGGCAAGACATGCCTCTGCTTCAGACTGGTATCCAGAAGGTTTAGTTCCAGGGTGGGGCTTTTTCATTGTACCCATGAGCAAGGTACTTAACCTAAATGGCTACAATAAAATTTCAGTTGTAAAACATAGATTATGTCTAAATGTACGACATGTAAGCCATCCAGTGTACCCAGAAACATTTAGGCCATATCCTAAACAAATGCTAAACAGCATCACCCAATAATAATAATAATAATAATAATAATAATAATAATAATAATTCTAATAATAATAGGAGACAGGAGAAGCTAAGGCCAGTTTGAAAGATTAGGGCCCTTTCTTGAAGTTTCCATTGGAGTTTCTGTGCCGCTCTGTAGGTTGATAACACACCATGACATCAGCCACGCACCCCTTCATGTCCTGTAATTAGTTTCCTGTCTGCTGCTTTAAATGACGTGTTTTTTAGATAGTGAAGACTTTAAGGCCCAGCCCTTCCTTCCCTCCTCTGGCCTTCTCTGTGCTCATCCTCAATCGCTCTTATCCTGCATCTATTCCACATGTCCCTCTCCCGTATAGACGATAACAAAGTGAGGCCTCACTCACAATAACAACTACTGGGTGAATCTTTCTAATGCAGGAAAGAAATGCTTAAGCTTTGAGATGTTACAGTCTTCTCTGAACATTAAAACTGATAAGTCTTACGGGTCTGCAGCTGACAGAGACAGTAGTCCCTGTATTCACGTTGACGGATATGTTCTTCCCTTTTTATATAATTTATGGAATGCTATTATATGGTATCTAATTCTGTTAGGTCTGATATATATTCGCTTATCTTGTTAAATTGTAGTGGTAAGGTCAAGTAAAGTTTCTCTGAAATTGCCCAAGGAGACCCATTAAGAGAAGAAGATAAACTTGACTCAAAAACTTCAACTCTAATGGGACTTGTACCTTCAAAACACAATGACTTGGAATGCTGATTCAGTTTTACATGTTTGAAATGTTCTTTGATTTGACTTTTTTTGTTCATCTCCCTGTTCACATTAAGATGCAGGGAAACTCCTACCATATTTGTCATCCAGATCAGATCTTGGTTTCTGAGGAAGGGTTTTGATCTCTCGCTGATGTTTATAGCTGTGTCAAATGAAGGGAGAGTGGCCGTAAGTGCTTAGCCTGGTGTGTAAATAGTTTGACATTATAGTCACTAACAATGCTTTCCTGCTACAAGACAAGTATGTAAATAAGAATAAAAAGCTGCATAGCTTACAAGTAAACCACATCTGAATCCACAATGTCGTATGTTTAGCTCAGAATTTCCTTTTTGCTGTATTTTGAAATTTGAGGTTAAAGAACTTCACATTTGTGTTATTGACAGCAGAATGTTTTGATTGGGAAAATCTTTATATTTGTCCTTGAAAATCGGTCTTTTATAAGACTTGTGACATTCACAGTGGAATATTTTATACAAATTATTGGCTATTGTGTGGGCAGTCAAACTCAAATTGGCATCTGAGAGACCCAAGTTCATTGTTCAATCAAGTATATTGTCTTACAATCTGGGATGCAGCCATTTGTTAGTTCTGTGGTGGTATGCAAGACAATGTTCCGCACTCTGCAGCTGGTTCAGTGATGTAGAATATGACTTGTTATGTTTGTGTGTGTGTGTGTGTGTGTGTGTTTGTTGTCCAAGCGTGGCTGTTTGTGTGTGTGTGTGTGTGTGTGTGTGAGCATATGTGTATATACGTGTTCACACACGTGCAGATGGACATGAAGCCAGCATGAGCAAGCCTGGATGATGTCACACTGTCTCTTGAGACTGAAGTGATTTTGTCCTGCTCTGAAGAGTGTGTGTGTGTGTGGGGGGGGAGGGGTGTAATACAGTGCTGTTGGCCTCCGTGTCGCTGTCCCTGTCACGCTTCTTTGTAGCCGGACATCACCGCTTGTCAACCGTCGACACTCAGCGCCCTCAGGCAGACCCAGCAAGAGGCGAGTGCCTCGACAATGCAAGCACGAGTGAAATGTCACATCAATCCCAGGTGTGCTTCCAATCAGAGCGCCCAATCTGCAGACGTGCCCTTCCTGCTGGAGTGGCTCTCCGCCTGCGGTACCCCTCAGTGCGTATCCTCAGTACCCCATGTATGTGCAGGAACACAGAGGAGATATACTCTGTGCGATGTCTGGAGCTGAAGTTGCTTCAGGTTCCAGTGTAAAAAACTGGGGATGGAGGTGTAGATAGCGCAGTCTCCAGTCTGGAGGGTATGGGGGAGAGTATACATAGCTCAGGCTCCAGTGTATAAGGTATGGTGATGGAGGTGGAGATAGCCAAGACTCCAGTGTACAAGGTATGGGGATGAAGGTGGAAGTAACCCAGGCTCTAATCTGGAGGGTATGAAGATGGACGGGACATACCAAGTAAACACTGACTGTCCCTTTCTGGGACCGAGCTGTACTCGTATTAACATATTTCTCTTCATCATAATATCCTTTCCACATGAGGTACTTTCTGTCTCCAAAAGGAACAGGTCAAATTGTTAAAATACTGTTTTCAAACTGCCTTGACTTAAGTTGGAAAAATTCACATTACCTCCAGGGTCATTAACATCTATCTATGTATCTTGCTGAATTTCAATAAGATTTTCCTATAATAACCTATTGTCGTTGGCAGACTTCATACCCTGTAAATCAAGAGTGTGACAGTATAAATCAATCAATGTTTAATAGAGATCATGCTTTCATTTCCAAAAGCTCCATGATTTCATCCATGCTAGTGGGCTGTGTATGGTAAAACTATATGTGGAAGCTACAAGAGAATGGAACTGACAGCTTTGGCTGAAGGTACACCCAATCTCTGAAATGCTGGCTGCATAGTATGAAACAGGAACCTGGAAGCTTTGTCTATCATAATTATCCTGTTAAGCAACCCTTGGAGTCCCCAGAGAATATTTTAATGGGAGATTTTAAATTAGAATGGGATGGAGATGCATCCAGTAAGCGGAAATCCTGCTTTAATTTACATAATCATACCACTGTTTTTTGTCTATTTTATCAGGAATGCTAATGCATCTGCATCTTAAATTGTGGATTTGGTTATTCTGTGGTGTGTATCTCCCAGACAATGCACCATTTTTTCCCTCTCTCACTTCACCCGTCGTTCATACTGCACATAAATATATTTAAATATTTCAGAACGGAAAAAAAAAAAAACCAGAAGAAATAAATGTGCTCTCAGAATGGCGCTATCTTAATTGAGACCCAGTAAGTGTAAGTAGCAGATGTTTTACCAGGAACTTTGAATCATCTGAGACCAGAGCCTGCTAAAGCACATTAAAAACAGAGCCAGGTGCTCGGGATTTTCCATTTCCGTGTGTTGACGGAGAAAAGCCTTCATCTGGAAAGATCAACAGAGGAGGAGAGACAGCGCAACTTAATGTCCAAACAACTTTGAGATCTTTGCATTGTTTGCATTCATTCAGAACACCAGTCACTGGTATTAAGGACAGCCTCACTATAATTTTAGTCATTCTTTCAATTTATTGGCCCCAATTACCCATATGATTTCTGATTTGAAAGGATTGTATCTGTTTTTTTTAGGACTCTGCAGAAGCGTATTGTTTACACACGCTGTTCCATTACATAACGTATTGCTTGTTTTCTTGTTAGTTTGCGTAAACTTTTACATTGAGAAGTTGTTCAATTGAGCAAGTTACAGTGTGCGTCTTTCCTATCGTACTGTCTTAAAATTCGGATGCTCTGATATCTCCTAACACGGTACAACCCAGTTCCCTTTCTTTAAAAACCTTCCGTCAGGAATCTATAAAGTGCGCTATGCAGCCAGAACGCATTTCCTTAGCGTGGAACCCTCCACCTAGTTCTCTTTCAGAAAGCACTTTGTCGAAGCTGCGAGGTGTCTCTACCACCTTGTGTGACTTTAGTTGTATTAGACTTGCCTGGTGCAGTGACAGGTCCCAGAAAAGGGGATAAAAGGCACACTCTGTTCCCTCTCATTCCTCTCCAAAGTGACTGACAGCATCGTTTCCTCGTGCGGAGGAGACGATGTCCCAGGATGACAGAGAGCTTCAGCGTCGTCAAGCGCCTCCTGTGTTCCCATTGCAGCCCGACGCCACATGGAATTAGTAACTAGATACAGTAGTCACGAAATGCATGTGCGAATAATACGACACACTTGGGGGAACAGAGAGCTGTGAGATTAGTACAGACAATTAATACAAGACATGCTTGCGAGGGCTTCTGAATATTGTTATTTCGACTGCAGCATCACAGGGCTCAAAACTTTACCCATATAGGAGGCATTATTTTGCGTTTAGAAAAGTGGAGTGGTTAGTAGACTGGGCTTGTAAGACGCTTGTGGGTTTCACATGACTGTGTTATATTGATGTTATAGCCTTTAAAGGAGCACATGGAATTCACTGAATGTGCATGAGTATAATATGGCCTAAAACACAAATATAAGTTGTGTAGGTACAACACGGTATCTAAAGTAGGTAGCCTGACGCTGTATGAAGCAACCTTGAGCTTGGACACATTCTTGCTAGAGTGGCTTCCATGACCAGCTTAAAATTAAAGAATGTGTGCATCTCTTATATAAACATGATCCAGCTCACCCCTGAAGAACGCTGTAAAAAAAATGAATGATTCACATCCAAATGAGAGCTGATGAGCCAAATGACCTCATCTCCTCCTGTTGTCACACAAAAGGCTCTTTAAAAAATAGGGGGAAAAGACTTTTTAAAAAAAAGAGAACTAAATGACATCACACAGCAGCAATCCAAATCTATCCCTTTTTAAAAAATATCTTTTAAACGGCCTTGGTTTGACCTTGTAAACGCAGGAGCACTTTGGTAATCTGTGCTTAATGATTTTTTGCATTAAACCACAGCTTGTGTTGGACCCTTGTGTGTCACAGTAATTTAAGATGCAGTCATTTTGCACATTCCAGTGCCATTATGTTACATTGTTACTGAATAAAGACTGGTATTATGTTCCCTCTATAAAGGGCAGAAGTGGCCTGAGTTCTATCTGCTGAACGAATCAATCTGGATTATGTCAGCTGAAAAGAATCAGGGAGTGCAGTCGCCAACAGATGAACGGGCGGGGGGTGGTGTTTTAAAAATGTATTTGCTGGACCTGAATGTATGGGGCATAGATAATACCTCGTGGTGACTGAGGCGTAGTTTTGTGTTGAGAGGCTCTTTTATTTTGTTTAGTGTGTTTTTTTCCCCTTCTATTTCGGGGATGACTCTGGTGCTAATTATCATTTCAGCAGAAATGATTAGGAGATCAAATGGAAATCGAATGCCATTTCCTATCATTAATGCTGGCTTTTTATTTAAGCTGTCATGACAGGCAGTGTGGGGCTGTGGGAACAAGACGGAGGGAAGAATGGGAAGAGGTTTAAGAGGAGATGGGGGGAAGGGGGGCAGAGTTTGGCAGGGCAAAGGGACTATTCATTAGCAGGGCCCAAAGAGGTTGATTGAAGTAGATTTGTGGGAGAAAAAAGGGGCATGAGCCTTGGCTGGGGGCGGCTGCGGCCAGCCACCCTTCTTCCTCCACAAACAGGGGGTGTGCCTCAGGGGTCACGGGGTCAAGTTCTCCCACAAAGTCAGTCTGCCCTGTTGTGCAAACCCGCAGGGCTGCTCCGCACACGTGTGAGTCTGAGTCACTCAGCGTGGAGGACGGCTTCTGTGTAACACTTCCTGTGTTCCCGAGACACGTCCCTCTTTTTTTTAACAATCCTGTGATTTTACTCTTGCTTTTGTCTCTATTTCCACCTTTTAAAGAGATCTGTCGGATTTTTAGATAAGAAAACACCGTTCACTGTGATTGGTTAGTGGAAAAGTTGTTTGGGACATAAAACAGTGTTTTTAGGCTTTCAAGCCAGAGGAACTGAAAGCCTTTTGTTTTTCTGTGGTCTTTTACTCTTTTTTTCCTTTTTTTGCTTTCTTGTTCTTTAAATGAGTTTTTCTTCTTTGTCCACATTTTGATAGTCTTGACTGGTTTTGCTCAAATTTTAAATACTTTTACATGTTTTATATGGGCCTAGTTATGTTTCCGTAGATATTGTGTAAATGTTGATGGTCTAGTTAAGGCCGTTTCCAGTTTGTCCACCAAATGCATTTTTCACATGTTAATCCATTTTCTCAGCATTCATCCAGCACAAATTTACTACATTCATCAGACAAGACTGGACAAAAAACATAATCTGCTTGTCATTGTTATGATTTCCTAGCCACACCCAGACACACTGATTACAATCACTGCACTGCTAGATCTGACTCAAAATCACCCACATTTACCACGTTCAAATTGATCTGTTAAGTTCCCCTTACTGGAAAGAATTGTTGATAGCATCAACAAAGATTATTCAATAACTTGCTTGTGTAAAATATCAAATTACACAGCGTGTCCTTTCAAGGACAAAAACATACTTGTGTCTCCATTTTATGGGAAAAACCACCCTGTTCATAATCAGATTTTCTCAGTCTAAGTAATAATCAAATCAATTTATATAAATTAGATTAATTTAATAGAAGCACCTGTTTTGGGACTAGCGAGTGGCTCACCCAGCGGGGGAGAGACCCTTGCTGGTGATGCAGTCACGTGTCATGTGGCCAGATAAGTGAGGACTTCAGCAGGCACACTGCTCTGCAGCAACCCCTCTGGTTAACCTGGCTCCTGCAGTCTAATGCCATTTTTAAGCATGCTACTTTTTGAGAGCATCTGAGTGCTCATTTCTCACTTGTTTCTCGAAACCTGGCAACGCCCAATACAGTATACGCTTTTTAACCTTGACTGTTCTTTCAGATACACTCTTGATGTCCTTTTGACCATATCCCAAAATAACCAGCCATTTCCCTCAAAAATCTAGTGGATGTCTCCTGCCTTTTGTGTTTGCCATCCTATTTTCAATCCTCCTGGTTTCCTCAGTGTGTAACTCATCATGACATACTCAGATTTCTCACAGATTTAGCGCACTCATTATTTACGGCCCATATATGTATGTTAGATACATTCAGTTCCCATACTTAAGGAAAAGGCCATGGGTAATATGACTGATAAATTCATTATTCACTTTTCACTGTAACCTCCATCATATTTCATCTCTCAGTTGGCCATTGAGGCCCATCAGACTTAGCCTCTGCATCTGTGATAGTTCTGTCTCCGAGCCTCACCAAGCCACACCTAATACAGTGGCAGAGCATTAGTTAATCACGCATGATCTCAGATGTTGTACAGCTATTACACATGTGCTGTACTTTAGCTGATAGGCAAGTGTAACATATTAATGTCTTAAGTGAAGACTATGTCCAATATAGTCATTAAATTTATGTAAAAATGATGTCAGTAATTTTTCCTTCATTTTTTGTGCTTTAAGCCTGTCCTGGCTGCGGGTCCCTAGAACGGTCTCAAAAAATGTGTTTTTTTAGGTAATAACACTGCCAAACACAATGTGGAAAATTTATCATTCATATTCACTAGATGTGCGTGATAGATTTCATTGTTCTTCGGTTATGAGTACTCCAAACATGGCTGCCAGACACATTTTTTACATATGTGAGTCGCCTCTCACAGAATTCTCTCATTCCTCACACTTGCCGTGTGTTTAGGGGCCTGATTCTAGATGTGCATGCACTAGCTTTTTAGCCCACTGTCTGGACACACTCAATATATATCAGTTGATTAAAGTTTTTCATAGTATTTGCCAGGATTAATGTATTCAGCTCACACTGGGAGGATTTTAGTTATGATCTCATATACTCAAAAAAAAAAATTACAGCCCAAAGTCTGAGATCCTAGCATTTTGTTTTCTTTACCCATGTGTAGTTTTACTTTTAGTCAATACCTTTTTATGGAAGTGAACAATTCTCCTGTTATGAAAATTTTGTTCAGAATATACATGATATTCATCAGTTCAGACAGGAGGAGAAATTTGTTGTATATGTGAATTTGGGTACATTTTGAGTTATTCACGGTAATGTAATGTATCTTTGACTTGAAGTTAATAGATCAGATTCATGATATAATTATTATGACTTGTATGCCAATATGAAACCTCTTTTATCAAACGAACAGCGTTATTCACCAAACTAGTTCACTCCCATAGCAGCATTCAGATATTATCTCCCTTTTCAGGGCCTTTAAAACACCCCTATTTGAATTACAATAATGTGTAAGAATAAAGAGGAATTCATGTATGATTGTCCTAATAATACTGTTTAAAGGATTTTTTGTAAATACTTAAATAAATAAACACACATATTTTTGTACAGTAAACCACCCTTAGGATAGCACTGCTCCTTTTTGTTCTGCTACATACTGCATGTTAGTCTTTCTCTGGCATTTGCATGAAAGAATTGCAGAAACAAGAGACACACATTCTGATGTGAATTTTTACAGAAACATTCAGCAGTGTGTTTTTTTTTGTGAGTTGTACTTTGAGGGGGTAAAATTCTCCCAGCCTTTGTGAGTTGCAGCAAATGGTATTCATAAACATCCTGTATTCATTAAAACCTTCTAAAAATATTTTCAGTGCACTTCCTCGTGCTCAGGCAATGTGTACTGTTCATATTTACATATCTATAAATACTGGATGTACAATGAGCTTTACCTTGCCAAAAACAACACTTTTTTAGCCTCGCCGGATGCCTGAGGAAGAACAAAAGCCTCAAAGACACCTCGCGTGGCAGTTTATTCTGCAGCGCAAGAGGTGGGCAAGAGAATTACATTTCTGCACAATAAAAACTAGCCTTGTTCCCTCCTGGAAGCTGTGGATAGATCACTTCATTTTTTTGTGTTTGTTTTATTTATTTTACCCCCCCCCCCCAACCCCCCACCCGCCTTTTTGAGTCAGCAGCCTAAATCATAGATCACAACCTCTCACTTATAAACCCACCCAAAAAGTTGTGATTCCCAAAACGGCTCCAAACTGAGACGTCGCAGGGAGAAGCATGTCATCTCCGGGGGCCTGTGCTGTCTGATTTACTGCCGCAGCTTGCCTTCCGCACGGGTTTAAGGGGAGGCTGAGGACGCATGGCATGGATAGGGTTAGTCAGTGGGGCGAGGGCAAGTGTCAGGAAAGAGGAGCGCAAAAAACCCCCTGTGAGCCTCACCCTCCGAAAAAAATAACCTGGTCCCCACCTTGTGTAGGCCATTGTTCTGTTAATGTATTCATTTATCTACTCTGTTAAGCATGACGCCTGTATTAACATAAGATGGATCCTGGAGCTATGTTTCCTCTTACCATATGTCTTTGCTTTCTGGGGAGTGCTCAGACGATCCACTATGTGCTTTCTCACAGTGTGCCAGTAGAGGGCGCCCAAAGGTTTGCATTCCACACATGAATGTTTAAGTAAAATATGCATCTCTGTGCATTATATTTTCTCATAGAAACCTGGATATATCCCAGTCCATGTCCTTTGGTGTAACTGTTTTCTGGTAATTTATATTTAAAACACCTCATTCTTTAATATTGCCTATGTTGTTTCAACAGTCGTTGCAGCCATTTAGGAATCTGGCTTTTAGAACTAAAACTATACAGCATCTCTATGAGCCTTACATTGACCATATTTCCAAACTAATTGACCTAGTATGGCAGGCTCAATAACATTAAAGAGGAATCAATTATTGTTCTAAAGCAGCGTACATCTGTGGAATACTAAAGAGGTCCTTGGAATTTGCTGGTACATATGCTCAGTATGCAAATAGGAAATTAAAAAAGGAGGAAAATAACTCTATAAAGTTAGCCCAGAAGTCTCTTGATCACAGTGGCAGTTGTTTGGGGAGAAGAAACGGCGAATCAAAATAATAGCATTCCAGGTGGCTTAGTTAATGAACAGTGAAAAGCAAATGTGTGGTTTAATCAGTAACTTGCTATTCAAAGTTTCTTTTAAAAGAAAGTAAGAGAAGCATGTAGGGATGCGAAAAAGGGAAATAAAAAATATCTAGTGATTTAATATTTTCCAGTCATATTAAAAGATGAAAGATGTAATTACTGAAGTTTTGTGTGTGTGTTTGGGGGGCAGGGGGTTCTCTTTTGGCATTCCAGAGCATGGTGTCCAACATCACCTTTGACGATTAAAACAGTGAACGATATTTTGTAGAGAAATGCATGTATGTTCAGATGTTCATTCCCTTGTAAAGTCCTCTTATTATAGGGTCATGCCAAGTATAATTTGAACACTGAAGCTTAGTGCGCCATCTTGTGGTTGTTTTTCTACATTGTTTTTTAGGGACCATTAATAGTGGTATACAATGTGGATCGGTAGCTGGTGGAGTTTTGCATGCACGTTTTTGTGGCTCTCTCCATTCACTTGAGATATTTATCATTTATGAGAGAGTCGACCATAGAAGGTGCTTAAGTGTGAATTGTGAGAGTTGATAAAAACTGCATGCCTGGCTCAGCAGAAGTGCAGTCAACATAAAGGGATGCATTCACTCCTTAAGACTCCATTGCTCTTAAATCATGAGGGCAAGAGATTTTCCACCCTCTCCTTTTTAATCTGGAGCTGGTATTTCAAAAGCGTTCAGCATATTAGATTAAAGTGGACCAGTTAAAGAGATGCATGACATGATGGGAAATCAGACTGCTGGTGTGAGAGTGTGCTTAATGTAGAGCGAGTAAATGCAAGCTTTATTGCTCTTCTGAAAAAAAAAGTACTAAGCGAAGATTTATTTATTTATATTTTTCGTTATTAACTTTACGTTGCCTCACTGTTTCATTTCAATATCGTCTTAGCAAGAGCAAACTCAAATAAATGCATGTTTTAATTTCCGTTTGTCAGTTTCATAAAAGCATTTCTAAAAGAACATGACAAGGAAATGCAGTCTATATACTTTATTGCCAAATAATTTTCACAGAAGTTGTTGAAGAAATTAAACTGTGAGGGGAAACACGATTCATATTATTTACATTAGATTTCTTCCTTGCTCAACATAATTGCAAATAAGCAATTTTTACTATTTAGGATGGGAAATCTTATTCTAATTGCATTCTACGGTTCATAGAAGCTTTATCATTATAGAGCTGATAGACATTGTAGCGACCAAACTTGCTTGGAAATAGAGGCTTGAAAATAATATAATTACTCTATACTCATTGTTTAGTATTTGTGACTGTTTGTATATATTTGCCCTTTAACCAACTTCACATGATTTCATCTCATAGTTAATGCTGCCATGTCATCGTGGTTTACATTTCAGACTATACAACAAAAATAATGTACATTAATGCTATTCAGCTTTCTTACCATTTGTAAAATGACAGAAAAATAATTCTGTAATGGTCCTAATTGGTTCCAGTGCAAAGTGTTGTTTAACTAACAGAATTCCTATCTTTGTTGTCACACTTTCAGAATGAAATGTTGTTTTATGAAGTATTAACGCCTGACAATAACATTTTCCACTGGGACCACTGTAGAACTTGTGTTTCGTGTTCTCTGCTAGCATACCTGAATCGCAGAGCGCAGTAGTTTTTTTTTTAATCTGCATTTTTTCTCTAAACTGTAGTTCGTCAGTGGGTAAGAGAGGAGGAAGGCCCTGGCACCGCCGCCCCCGTGCTGGTGCAGGAGCGTAACCTAGCTGACAGTGAGATGCAGGACGACTCTGTAAAAGACTAAGGCAAGGCTCCGAGACCAGCGGCTTCCCTGCCCGCGCTCTGTCTGGCTGGAGGGAGGGTGGGGCGGGGGGCAGGGGGAGAGAGGGGGAGGGGGGCTCATGCAGTCACCCAACTGACCAAGGAGCACAAAAAAACTCTATCAAAGACTTTATTATAAAACATAATAATAATGAAGGACACTGTACTGGAGGAGGACCTGCCTCTGGGGACGGAACGGACAGAAAGCGGTTGAAACGCGGCGATCACCGGACTTACAGCGAATCAGACACGGGACTGCGGACAGAGACTCGAACACCCCTGTTTGCCAGCTGCGCCCTGAAACCTGCTCGTAGATCTATCTTTGCTTGTTTGTTTGTTTGTTTGTTTTTTTCTTTACTGAAGAGGCCCTCTGCCTAACCTGACTACCCCGGTCTGCTCTCTGTTCTTTCTTTTCCTGGGCCTGATTCTGGGCATCTCGTCCTTGTCAATAAGGTCCAACGATCCACACTCTTCCGTGCTTTTACGTGTGCGTCGGAGACAACGACGAGCGCCTCTTCACTCCACCCAAAAGGCTGTGCAAATCGTATGGGAAGTGTTCAGATTACAAAAAACAGCTTCAGTCATGACTGTGCAGTGTTCAAGAGTTGCACACAAGGGAAACACTGTGCTCTTACCCCAGAACATAGACCAAGCACAGTCTGGGCCTCAGCCCAGCCTGTGTCCACACTGTCCCAGCTATGGGCACCACCCCATACATGCTGTTAGCTGACAATCTAGTTGTTTACAGAGCTGGTCACTGTTACAGGTATGGAGTGCATTACTGACATGGTATGAACAAGGTATGCTCATGCACAGAGTGTGGTAAGGCACAGCTTTTAGTCAGCCATCATTTTTCCAGTTTTCATGGGGGGGACCGCAAACCAGCGAGAGAGTAATGATGATGGAAAGATAAGGAGTGACTCTCCTCCCCCACTCTCTCCTACTTACAGAAACAGGAGTGAAGTCTAGGTAGTAACTGTTCATATTGTCCACTGTTTGTTCAAATGTTGACTCTGTAGATTATCAAAGAGCTAAATGTAAAAGAAGAGTTAAAAAAATTGTGAATGTGAAATGCAAAACGCTGAAGTGACCGTAATAACTAGTTTACAATATCTTGTCCAAAATAGATAGATATATAGAATTTTAAGATGAATAACAGAAAACACAGGATATACCTTCTTAACATCTATCTTGTTAACTTCAAGGACTCTAGTGTTGCAAATGTTTATAAAATACTGCCACCTCTCAATGTCGCAAAGTGTTACTGACTACTGAAAATGGTTTGATGTATTTACTTAAAAAAGGAAAAAAAAAAATAAAAAAAGAAATTCAATTATTGTCTAGCCTTAGATACAGTCGTACACTGTTGCATCTACAAAGCTAGCTGTTTTAGATGTAGGCTTTAGAATGAATTACTTTTCAAGTACTGTACTTTTGCCTTCTACATTGAAAAAAAGATTGACAATCTTTTCATGTGCTGCGAACATATACCCATATATACATAAGTCATTTAGCATAGAGGACTTCCTTTTTTTCCCAAAAGTATTTTGCACTGTGATGGTATCATAAAGTATCGGGTGCATCAAATCTATACAATACAAACTAATCTAAGTAAAAAAAAAAAATGAGTTGTGCGTTTGTGTCCCTTGACATTGTGAAACGTGTCTTTGTTCTCTGTATTCCCCTGACGATTTTCTGCCGTTTGTACAGTCTATATCTATTTACATATTCAGATTGAACTATTACATGGCTTTGATAATGACTATTTGGTAAATGTGTTGAGTAATGCACATTGTCACCTTGATGGCTCGTCTGTCTGCTCTGAAGCAAGAGATGCCCCCAACTGAAAGTCAAGCACTATAATATTTAAACTCATTACCCCTTTCCCCCACCCCCACCCCCACCCCCACACCCACCCACCTCTACTCCCTAAATTCATCATTCAATCACCCCATTGTGTTTTGTGACTTTTTGCTCACCTACTGCTCTGCCGACTGCAAAATCTCTTTGATTAGAAGTCACATGATTGGGATTTTTGGGTGTCTCATTTTTTTTTTTTTTTTTGGCAGAGCATCATGGGTTTTTGTCATTTTTTCCCCAGTCCGAGGCACCCCAATTCAGTTTTTGTCATAGTATTCTGATTGGCCCTCATACTTCACTCGCATGTCCTGACCTTGCCCCGCCCCACCCCGCCCAGCCATGCCCCGCCCCGTCCCAGCAGCTTCCTCCACGGTGTTTCTGGGAGGGTCGCTTGTTTGTCTGGGTCTTACTGAACGAGTATAAGTGCATTACGCGTTCCAGTTTGTCTTGTGAGCTGAAACCTTTGTTTGCTGTTTTCTCATGCCAGTGCAAGTCCATCGGATGCTTCTTTTTGTAACTACTGAACTGTACTTGTAATAAAATAATATGTATTCAAACTGTCTCTGTGTTTTAGTAAACTGAATTATTCTAAGAATTAAATTGTAACATTAATTGAGCATGTGTTCAGTTTTGTGTGTGTGTGTTTGCATGTGTTACTAAGAGAGTTCTGTGTTCAAAAGTGTACTGAACACAAGATGCTCTCCTAACTGTAGTAATTTCTGTGAACCACTAGGGGACAGCAGAGTCACAAATGTGTAGGACTGAAGTACACATCTAGAAGTACATTCTGCTGGCGAGAGTGCGGACTGTGTCATAGATTTAAATTGGTACCTTTGTCCTTTATTTGTCTCCCAGGTGACATTACAGTCATTATTTGACTGACCGTGGTTGAGCCTAGTGCGGCAGTGGAAACAGTGAGCATGAATGGATTTAGCATCTCCTGACTCACAGTGCTGTGTTCGCCTTGTGCTTTTACAGTCAACCCTCATAAAAGTGATGCGGTTTGTCTTTCTGTGATCCGTAACATGATCCAGCCAACTATAAACCTGATTTCCTCACACTATGATCCTGGAGGTCAGGAGGGTGTCACCGTTTTTGTTGTCACTCAGTGCTTAATTGATCAATATGAGCATTTGACCAGCGTTTCAGCTGTTAATTCACGTTGCTTGGGTTCAAGGGTGGTTTCCTGTTTTTAGGTGACAACAAAAGCTATGGCATTGCGTGGCTGTCCAGCAGCAGAGTCAGAGAACGGTATTCGTAGCACCCCTTATTTCCAACAGGAGACCCAACACCCGCACACAGTAACACAATTAACATCGGCACAGATGCAAGACCTCATGCCTTTTTGACAGAACCACTGTCAAACATATGATTATTGTAGCCAAGAAGGTAGAGATTAAATTAAATGTAAACTGTGTTCTGGAAGTATTTTGTTTTCACAAAGATAATCATTTTGGAATAAATTACCTTTTCAGTGAATGTAGTCCATCCAGTGACCCTTGTGGTTTTTGGGTCCAGGCTTGAAACACTGCTGGATGTTCTCCAGGCTTTAGGTAAATGGCAAGTCTAGGGGTCGGAATGGCTGGTTCTTCTCACGCGCACGCTTACCTTCCAGACCTTTTTTTCCGCTTGATTCCTCCTTCAAAGGCTCTTAAACTGGTGTTCTTGCCTTGATATGACTAGTCAGCCCTCTGATTGAGTTAGAGAGGTTTACCACCTGCACCCACCAGCCAACCTCAGGCCCACCTCCGATGTGTAGCGAAAAATCAGTGTTGAACAGAGAGCACTTCCCCTTCATTGTTGTTGTTGTTGAAGCACTTGTTATATGGCGCTGAAAGATGAGCAATATAAATGATGTATCTTTTCCCCTTCTCCCTCACTTCTCTGTTAAGTGCTATACAAGAAAGTGGCTGGAGGGGCTACCCAACTGTCTCTGTAACACATAACCCAGGCTGGGCCATGACAGCTAATATTACAAGTTATGGTGTTCCCCTCAGCTCCCCCGTGCCCTTGGGCTAATGTATTGTTAATTCCAAAACCTGTTAAAGTCAGACATGTCTGCTGTTATTTCAGCGTGAAAAAAAGTGGTGAGCCTCTTTGCTCGCTCGTTCGCTCGCCACATGCTGTCTGCCTGTCTGTCTGTCCGTCTGTCCTCTTCCCAGGGATTGTCCACGTAACAGTCATTTTGGGGGATTCCATCATTCTTATAATTGCAAGAGAAGAGAAACAGACGTGCATGACTTAAGCTGCTGTTATATCACTGTAAGCACACTATATGGTCTTTTCTGGTCTTTTCTTTTATATGTTTTGGGTCTAGCAAAAACTCCTGAGAAATGCCTTTTTTTGTGGAACTCTTTCTAGCGAGTCAATTAATTCATAAGAATGACAAATTGTAGTATGAAGATTTGCTGTTCCTCACAACCTTTTTGTAAATTTATAGTGTCAGTGTGTCAGCTGTCACAGAAAATAGCTTTACTGTGCTATTTGTTAAGTTTTTTCTTTCTTTTTTTTTTTTACATCTTGTTAGTGCCTGCGATATGTTTTGTCACTGAACTGTTGCACTGCAGGTAATGGTGTGATCGAACAGAAGCACTTAGCTGTCAGAGAGAAGGATTTTTCTCCATCTCTCTGGCAGGGCCTACAACAACACACTGTTCAGCCCAAAATACACAGCTATTGGACACAGAATCCAAGGGCAGTGTCACCTTCCCACCAGTGATTTAGGGGATTTGACTGAAGCCGTTCAGTACAGCAGCACTGACGAGAAACATAAGCTTCAACTATGACAGGAAGAGAATTGCATCAATTCTTTAAAAAGGACATACCTCTCTTCCCACAGCAAAGGCTATGCTTCTTACAGATTTGAGCAGGGTTTTTTTGCTCTTCTCCAGTATCGGAAAGTCAAGTGTTTTTATGGGAAATATTCTCTGTTTAATTCACTCTCTGATGATGGATTGACATTTGATCCAATGTGTGCTGATGGGAACCATGTTCCTTTTAACCTAAAGCTGATCTTACTCCTGTGAAACTGAGAGGAAACACCCAAGGTTAACATCTGACTAATTTTTAAAGGAATCAACTGCACCAGACCAGATGTGGGGCGCATGGGATGTGAGAGTCTGCTCCTAATAAAACTCCCATCTTGAAGAAGTAATGGTTAACTCTTTTTTCAGCGGTGAACACATGCATTAGAAACGTAAAATGTGCAGCTAAAAAGTATGAAGGTTGTCTCACGCAACATGTAAGCTGTGTGTCTGTGAGTGTGTCTGTATGTGTGTGTGTGTTTGTGTGTGTTTGTGTGTGTGTGTGTTTGTGTGTGTGTGTTTGTGTGTGTGTGTGTGTGTGTGTGTGTGTGTGTGTGTGTGTGTGTGTGTGTTTGTGTGTGAGAGTGTGTGAGTGTGTGTGTGTGTTTATGAGCTGACTGACACAGGAAAATGCAGGCTTTCTCTCCATTACTGATTCTTTGCCGGTTTACAAACGTTCCGTCACAATTAGAGTGATTACTCCTGAGTGAAAACATCACCATGCAGTGAATGTTCATTCGCCTCAAAGAAAAGGGGATATTTCATTCACATTCATTTCTGTCCGATCATCCCCTGTGATGTCTCCCCTCTACGTTTCTGCCCTTCTGGTGTCAGGTTTTGAGTGTTATGATTATTTGTTTGCAGGCTGGCTTGTTTATTTTTCTCAAAGCCCATGTCGCATGGTCGTCTCCTTCGACAGATTCCACGCTTTCTCTCCTACGCACCATATTGTCGAGCAATATGTACATCGATTGATGTGTTTAAGATGACAGTGCGGCGCGGTTCAAGTGTGCCAACAGTTGTAACTGGGCAGATGGTGACCTCTAGTTGAACCTGTCCTCGCACTCATTTGTTCAGCTGTACTTAATTTTTCCTCCATATTGCAGATCTCACAATGCAATGACTGCCATCGTCCACCAGAGGGCGAAAAAGACCAACTTATCCAGCCTAATGTGCCTCCACTCACTGCTGGGCTTGTTTAGATTTAGCATGGATGTTAATGTGATGAGGCAAATGTTCACAGACAAGGTACAGAGGTATAATTATACCACGCACATTCCGTATGTATACAAGGCATGCTTTTTTTCACAAATTCATAGCGGTGGCGGCAGTTTAGATCGGGATTTTGACGCATGCTTTTTGCCAGGGATCCACAGGTCTGAACGATGAAATAGTCTTGTCGTGGAGCCATTCAGTTCCCAGTTCCTCGCATAACGGCTGCAGTAATGACACCAGCGGACAATAAAAATGTTTTGCGAACTATCCGACGCTCGGTAGTCATTTGGTGGCTCCATATAAAGGGAGCTTTGTGCAACTTTACGCTCTTATTTTTATGAAAAATTAATTGCGCCAGCCCATAATGCGAAGAACATAATGTGGCTCCTATCGTGTTTATTGGATTTGAAAAGGGACAAATGGAGGGGTCACACATCGACTTTGCACTCTAGCACTGATTGCCCTGTTGAATGACTTCACTAACATTATCTGTAATGCTTCTGACCACAGCATACATCTGTACTTACTGAAAATGATGGCGTGGACTGTCCGTGTGGGGCAGGCACATTGCACACACTGTAACTTTCTCCACCACCAGAGGGAAAGAGATTCCTTTAAAGTGTTACTGAAGCTGAATAAGCCTGCATGATAATTATATTGTGAAAAAAAGTCAAATATCATTTTTATTCTCATGTTCATATAATGCAGGTTTAAGGTACATGTTAAAGTGGAGAGTGGTCCTGAAGATGGCAGTGTTAGAGAGTCAGAAGAGCCAGGACTGTGCTCTCTTTCATGGAAATGCCAGCATACACAGTGCATACAGTACACACTACCTCCTGCTAACCACAGGCTACGTACACACTGCTCTCTCGTAATTACAGGTTACATACACACTACACACTTAGCATCACACTGTAGATACTCGGCTCGCTCACACTCCACACCACAAGTTATATCCACACTACACTCTCCACATGAGAGAGTACACGCACAACACTCACAATCACATCTAATATACATGCTACACACTGATTACTGCGGTGATCCAAGGTAAAATTCACACATAATGTATAACATGAAATAAAGTAAAAAGAAAAGAAAGAGAGATGAAGAAACCATGATATGACGAGAAAAGAGAGATGGAATATAATGTCTTAAAATTGAATTTGAGAAGAAGAGAGGGATATGTAGAGAAAGAACAAGGGCTCAGGTTGTAGGGATTCTGTTGCTGATTTCAAAGTGGGTCTTTTAAAAGAAAACGAGAGGCTATTGCTCAAAAGAGAGAAATGGAATGAATGAGAGATGAGGGTGGAGAGAGAGAAAGAGAGAGAGTGCTGGTGCAGGGGCTCTCTTTCGCCCCAGCGCCGTGCGACCAGAGGTCAGAGCAGGGCAGTGAAGTGGCCGGGGGTTTTGGGGCCTCGTCTTCTGCGGCTCCCTCTCGGCCTGCGGAGATAATTGCAGACTGCAGCGGTGGGAAAGAGCTGCAGTCATCACTCGCTGTCTGTCAGGTATCAGTGCTCAGCCCTGTGTCATCTGTCACCATTGAGTCTCTCTGTCATCCCTGCCCCGGCTCTCTCAGCTTTCTGTCTCATCATGTTCATTATCTCCGGCTTCAACACCGACCCCCCCCCCCACACACACACACACACGCACACGCAAACCCCCCACCCCAATCCTTCCCTCCCCTCTCCTCCCCTTCCTACTGAATGCATCTTTGTGCTACTAGCAGGCTCTGGATTATGAATCGATGATCATGTGGTGTAAGAGAGATAGATGGCTTTTAGCTCCGTCTTGTCTCCTCTAATTGTAAAATATTAGTTACATTAGACTCTGGGTTTTGATTAATGGAACTTATTTGGTGGTGGCCCTCCCCCCTCCCAAAGTCCTCCACTGACTTTTGAGAATTGAGTGATTTCACTTAAAGCAGACAAATAGGGCCTTTGGAGAGAGGGAGAGAGGGAAAGAGAGGGAGGGAAAGAGAGAAAAAAGGAAAGAGGGAGAGAGAAAGCAAGAGAGGGGCTGGAACGAGATATTGTTTGCTGCTTGTGTGTTTGAACGAGATGGCTTGCATGTGTTTCCTGCTGTGAGCGTGTGTGTGTGTGTGAGTGTGTGTGTATCCAAGTGCATGTGCATTTGTATTTACATACTTGTGTGTGTTTGTGTGTGTATACAGGCATGAGCATGTTTTGACATGTGTGCATATGGACATTCATGGATTTCAAAAGTTTTCATTCAAATTATATGTCAAAACAATTATATGCATGGGATAATTGATCCAATCGACTCACGCTCACAAAGTAGTATTTATTAATAAAATATAAGTTCCTTCCAATAACTGAAAGCTTTCCTCTTCTTGACATACTGATATTTATGCCTCTTCAATACAGACAGGCTCTTACAAGCCTGGCCTAAAAATGATAGTCTATCTTCCCCTTTGGTTTCACCCATGGGAACTCTTTTGTTTATCCGCTGGTTACTATCTGTTCTATTGCCTCTCCTTTAATTGGCTTCAAGTCCTTGAGTAGCACCTGGCCTGCGGTAGGACAAGATGACACTGCCTGTACTTTCAAAGTGCTTGCTTTGTCTTTTTTTTACCCAGAGATATCTTAAAAGTGCTTAAACATTTTGAACAATACACCTTTTTCCCTGAACTTGAAGGTCCTTACAGCTCTGAAGTCGGCTGTGATAAGTTCAGACATTACATTAAAAGTGGTTGTTTATTGTGGGATTGAAAAAGGGGGCCAATGGAGGATTGTAATTCTGGTTGTTTAACACTGGCAGTGGTGAAAGTATCCTTTTTCTCTCGCTCTCTCTCGCTCTCTCTATCCTTTCACTATCTGCCTCTTTCCCTGTTCTTTTTCTCTCTTCCTCTCTCTTTCAGTCTTGCTCCCTCGCTCTCTGTGGCTCAAATGGTCAGCACTCATTCAAATAGCCAGTGGCCATCCTTGTGCCAGGATATCATTCTTTGTCATTCTGGGCTGTTGAGTTTTTTATTTCTCTCTCTCTCTCCCACATCCCAGCACTACCAGTATGGCATTTATTATCAGTGTGGTCTGACAGGTCAGCAGTGCTCAGCTCCGCGCCTTCCTATGCTCTGCTGGGACGGGCGGGGGTGGGGGGTGGGGGTAAAAATGAACGCTCATGAACTTTCCGTCCCCCGGACCGGGCGCTGCGGCCCCGGGGGCGAGCGCTGGGGGTCCTGCTGAGACCACCTGCCACATCACTTTCATCATTTGATAAATATACTGCACTTTACCCAGGACTCCCGGCTCTTTCAGCTAATGACGGAACCGGCAGAGCCTGCTTCAACACTCCGCCATGCTGTCGGTACATACTGCAGCTTTGAGTTTCACAGCTACTGTCAAATCACTTTACTTACTATTACGGTTTATATTTTATGTGTCTATACATATTCATGTATAAACTATCTATTACTAATAATATGCAGAAACAGGGATATAAACTTTAAGAAATATTACAGAAACGTTTAGCATTTTATTCTGTTTAAACTATTTTGTTGTTGCTTCATAATGTTGTATTTGCTCATAATTAAAGTGCATTAATAAATCATGGATCATGTTTAAGGTGTTTGCTCCTTGGTTTTGCAGCTACATAGGATTTGAAGCCTGGTATAGGAAATTAAAGTTTTCTCATGTATGTATACTTTGATACATATATTGATATATTTATTTGTTGAAGTTTTGATGTAAATATTATGAGGCCTGATTTAGAAGTCTGTTCCTTCTTCCTGTTTTTCCACCATTAAAACACTGGTAGATATAGATAACTGGGAAACCCAGTGGGGGTTATAGGGAACACACAGACTCTTATATATAGAAAAAAACAGAGCAGAGAAAACAATGGGAACTACATGTGCACCTCTATAATCAGAGTGCACTGTTTACAGAAGCTATTTTGAGTATTTATTAACAGGTCCTTCTGGTATAGCAATTAATAATCTAGTTCAGTAATTAGCATGGGACCACATCCCCTGTGTAGATTTTGGCTTTCTTTGATTAAACAAAGAAATGAATTCCGTAGTGTTATTTATATGTTGGTTTTCTAGTTAACTAAAGAAATAGACCAGCTTATGTATTCCCAAAACTGTGGCCCTGTTGTGCTGTAACAAACTGTAAAAATAGTCTTTTCTACTTTGCAAAAAAATTGGGAAAAATGTTTTTTTTTCTTTTCTTGAGATAAATGTACACAGTCAAATTGATGACAGGGATCATTTAGGCTCAAACACGCATGGAAAACACATCTGAGTTTTGCGTCTGCTAAAATGCTCCGTTTGCACTGTTTTGAAATGTGAACATGAATATCTCGTACCTGTAAGGGTGTCGGCGGTCCCGAAATGTGTGGGTTTGAGGTGCAGGTGGATTGTGGGAAATGTGCACTAATGTTGAGCAGGGATTTGGGTTTTGGAAGCACTGTTTGCTGAGTAATCTCTCAGCCTTTACAACTTGCAGGTTATTATTGGCCGACAGATGGTGCATCACATTTTATTGCTTACACCTTCTGTGTGTGTGTGTGTTTTTTTTTTTTTTAAACGACATTTTTTGGGGTGAGGGTGGGTAGGAGTGGTAGGTGGGTGGGGGAGGTGCATGATTCTGTATGGTCTTGTGCAGTGTTTAATAGTCGTATTGATGCACCTGTCCATCCAACCATGGGTTAAACCTCATTACATGGGTTAATTAGGGAATGCTTCAAAATATCAGCAAAGTATGTTATTTATAGTGCCACACAGGTAACATGGTTCACATAGTGAAAGTCCACACTCACCCTAATATTTGTATTAAACTGTATGAGCGATCTGCTGGTCTAGGTCTAACTCCTTAGTTTTAGTCCCATCTTATCTTTTAGAATCTGCAGAGTTATAAACGGACACCGTCTATTTCCTCAGTGACCACGGAACTTTGAACCCCACGGAAAGCATGTGGCATTTTTCCCCACACCTTTCCCGCAAAAACCAGGGGCCAATTTTTTACCCCTTTCCTTTACAGGGGGTCACCCCTGTCCCTGTGAATTTTTGGGGAGTGCAGGGCCTTCTTGTCAGGGGTTAACCCTTCACCGTGGCGTGGGGACGGAAATGAAACAGACTAACTGCCCCCTCTTTTTTTTTCTTCCCCTGCAGCTTTTTCCTCTTATTTCTGAAGATAGAATTACTGTTTGTGAGCATCTGAGAGTCATTAGAGGCTCTGCAGCCCGTCAGGTGCCAGCGCACACACACAAAAACTGCTGAAACTGAGCAGCCTTCTCTGCCGCGCCGGCCCAGGGATTTGTCATGTGCTGATGAGCCGTTATAATAATATATGAGCAAATCACAAGCATTCTGCAAATTAATCAATTTTTTTCCCCCTCTCTCTATCCCTCTCTCTCTCTCACTCTCTCTCTCATTCTTCCTGCATACCCCCCCCCCCACACACACACACACTCACACACACGGTGCCCCCCCTCCCCCCCTCTCTCCCTCCTTCCTCCCTTGTCACGCTCGGGGAGGGTGGCTTTCGCCGGCAGACGTAGGTAGGTGAGGCTCGCTCGCTCACAGATGGTAGCGCTGGCATCAGATGGAATTTATATAAGAGGCGTTCTGAATCCCTGCCAAGGCGGAGCGCGGTGTGTGAGCGGGGCCTGCTAGCTGTGGCGCGCGCACGCGTGTGTGTTTGGTGCGTATTTGTGTGTGTGTATGAGGGAGAGAGAGAGAGAGAGAGAGACCTACCAGAGGGAGGCAGTGTGTGTTACTCCAGTGCTCCTGCCGCACTGGGAACTTTTAGCCAGCGGAGGGAGGGTGATACCAGGGACGAGGGGGGTTTGGGGGTTGGAAAGGGATCTGTCTTTCCTTCTTTGCGCTGATACCGCTGAGCTTGGCCCCTGAAGGGGCCAGAAAACGGCTTCTCCACGCTGCGCCCGGGGGCGAAATCCAGCAACGGCGCTTCAGAAAAAAAAAAAAAAGCCTCTCTCTCCGCCGACGTGCCACGGGCAAAATCCAGCACATCTCTTTTAGCGGATGTGCGGAGGAAAAGAATGCTTCACAGCTGTTGGGACTGCTGGCTGGGGGGAGAGGGGCCACATGACTCCCTGTCCTCTCCGCTCTTTACACGGCGTGGAGGAGGGAGGGCTGGAAAGGTTGCTGCAGTACAAGCTGTAAGGGTACGGTGGGCCGTTTGAGGAAGTGATGTCGTATTACCCGCCACCCCCACAGTTCCCCACCCCACCCACTCCCTCCAAAAGCCTCTGATCTACATGGTCGGGGCCTTTGGGGGTTAATTAGGAGGCTGAGATAATGCCAGACAAATGAAAACGGGACAAATAATTATTTTTTCCTGGTAATGCTTTTTGTTTGGTTTCGAATGGCCACTGGCCACTTGAGAGCGAGAGAGAGAGAGAGAGAAGAAGAAGGGAACACAGAGATAGAGAGCGAAAAAGAGAGAGAGAGAAAAGATGACGAAAAGGGAGTGTGTGACACGATTCCTCCAGCCTGTTTCATGTCACTCAGCACCTCCACAACAATGACCTAGCGCGGTCTTGAAATGGAGAAGAACAAGCCAGCCTGTACCACCAGCGCGCCCCCGATACCTGTCGGCCTGCTGGCGGCTTTCACCGTGCACGTACGCCGTAAACAACCCCGCCCCATTGGCTGGGCAGAACCAGGCGAGATGTGGGCGAGGCTGATGTCATATTTGGGGCAGACAAAAGCGAGGTATCTCACAGGACAGCAGGAGACGCACGCCCCTATTGTACCGGAAGGACAGAAACCACGATAAAGTGGTAGAAAGGAGGGCAGCGGTATCATCAGCGCGGTATGAAGCAGGGGGTTTTTGGTTCGCGCGGCTGTGGTTAAGTAAGTGGATTAGACAGGAAACTTTAGCATGCTTCGCTGCAGCTGGTTGCAGACATCTGTCAGTCCTCTGGCCAGCGCTCGCAATCAGGGCAAGAACAAAAAGCTCAAGCTGACACCTTTCATTTTAAGAAGGCTTTGCAGAAACACGGGAGGGGCGGGGGCTGGGGGGAAGCACTCCTTTTTTTCTGGGTTTCATTCTGCTAGTTCTTGTATTTTTCTCTTTTTTACATTTTAAGGGTTTTTAAAATACACTATAGAAGAAAAAAAGACAAAAAAACAACCTACAATATAGTGTGTGTGTTTTCCCCCTGTGTTTATACAATTTTAGTCCCTGTAAAAACTGAGAAACCTTTCATTTGATTCCATCTGGATCATTGTCAAAGTCACCGGGAATATTGTCAAGTTACACTGTCCATTTTAGTGCCGGAGAGAGCGATTATACAAAATGCACAAAAATTGCTCTTCGATGATTATTGTGTTAAAAGGCTTTTCTGAAGCTGCTACGATCAATATTTTCTGTCAGGGGTTATTTATATACACATATATATATATATATATATATATATACACAGTATAGACAAAAAGAAGAATAATAATAAAATGTAATGTGGTAGAGGTAAGACATAATTAATGTGTCTTTCGCAATGTAACGGGTGGTTTTCAGGTTCGATGCACAGGAATTTGAAACGCCTGTAAAATTTGGGATGCTGATGACCTCAGTGGATTAGCTGCTGTCCTTCCCCAGGTCTCTGAGCTGCTGTGGATGTGGCCGTTCCTCCCTCTCTTCTGTACTCAAACCGGCCGCGCTCTGCTGTGGACATCTGCACTGCAGCCTCTCCAGTCTCCCTCCCTCCCAGACCTTCCTCCATGCAGGCCGTTTGGTTTTGGAGGCTATGGTGAATTTGTAATGAGGGATCGTTTGGTGATATATCGATGCGTTGCTACGTCTGAACGCAGGAAGACCGAGCTCGCTGAGAGATCGCTGCTAGTTTTCCTCGAGTTTGTCTCCTGTAAACAATGTGCTGCACTTGCACCTCTCCTTCCCATTTCTGACCCGCGCTCGCCTGTGGAGATATTTATATATTATTCATACGGAATTAAAAATGGATGTTCGCTTTACCTCAGATGTACCTCACCATGACAATACCAATGAACGCGTTCGGTGTTTACTTTAAATGGCGCTGCAAAAGCTGGCTTGTCGGAGCTACATTCATTCTCTTTAAGTGTAAAATGGGATGAGAAAATCTGGTTCTTGGACTTAACATAATGTAAAAGGGTGTGAAATTAAACCGCACATGAATAAAAGGCCTCCATTGTGTGCAGTTGCCTTGCTTATCTAAAAATTCAGACAACTGGAACATCTAAACCCCAAAACTTGTAACAATCCCTTTTGTGTGCCGTTGGTGTACGGCTCCGTGCAGACATTGTAATTTTTAAAAGCTGCAGAGAAACTAAAGCCCGCATGAGAGCATTTAACAGGAAATGATTATAAATCCGGTGGCTTCAGCAGACACAAAAAAAATGTAAAATAAAAATCATTGACTTGATTCGAATGCCACTGCTCACCTTCATTTTAAAACACCTCCACAGCCATTAGCTGCCTGTACCTACACAGCATCTATTTCACAACCATCTGTTAATTCTCTTTCACTAGATTTACACTGGATATATTAAATTTATACATTTTGAGGAAATGCTTTTTTTAAATTTGTGTGCAAAAGTAAATCAGAAGCAGAAGGTGATGAAGCTGTTGTTCTAACTCATTCAATCAAGTGCTGTGGAAATGCTCTGTATTACAGAAAAATTAGGACTTTTGAAATACTTAAGTTTTGTTTTGTAATAAATGTTATAATCCTCTGTAAATTTGGAAAAATAATCATTTATTGTTGCATATGTTGTTGATTTTAACATAATAATAGAAAGTAAATTTTAAGTTCTAAAAATCTGGTATTTCTAAAAGCTGTAAGTGTCCCTGTTTTCAGTGGTGCACAGTAAAGGTAAAAACACACTGTCAGGGTGCAGCTGTGAGTCCTTTGGCTGGGGCTTCACTTTGGCTCCGCACCAGCTGGCCCAGAGTCTGCGGGGTAAATAGTGGGGAAGCCAGTTAAACTCATCAGTATCACTGGCCTCTGTGAGCCTCCACTAGCTGGCCGGGCGCCTGCAGGTGCATGGGCTGAGTGTAAGGTCGCCCTCTGTTCCTCCGATGGAATAAATGATATTAGTTCTGTAATTGTGGAGCAGGCAATCTTGGTGTTGTATCTGTAATGTGACAAATACCAAAGGCTGGTCACTGTGTGAGTGGCAGACAACACATGTGAGCTTGAGGTGGGAGTTTTATTACTTTTATCAATTTTGATGGGAAAAGGGGGGAAGTAATAATAATGAAACTATGAAAACATAATAAATATTTCTTCTAAAATTGTAAAAAAAAAAAAAAGGTGTATAGATTTTTTAAGGTGAGAATAAGCCATGAAGAATTTGCAAAGACTGAAGTTATAAAGGTGCATTTAGAAAATGCTGTAAAGCTAAACTAATCTGAATTTGCTCTTGAGGTGAGCCGTGGAATTTTATGAGACTGAAGACTTGTTTCTGTTGTCCTCCCCATGCAGGTCAGAGGCCATTCCACTGCAGATACTGCCCCTACAGCGCGTCTCAGAAAGGGAACCTGAAGACCCACGTGTTGTGTGTCCATCGCATGCCCTTTGACAACAGCCAGTACCCTGACCGGCGCTTCAAACGCTCCCGCATAGACTCTGACCCCTCGGGCAGCCCTGAGGAGGGGAACCCCAGTGCCCCACTACGCCCCAGGGACCACCCTAACCCCCACCCCCACCCGGGCCTGGCTCCGGCCCCGCCGCCACCACAGGACCCATTTCCTGTGCGCGACTATGCGTCGCCGCGACAACCACCGCAGCAAGAGGAGCAACAGCC
Source organism: Albula goreensis (assembly GCA_022829145.1). Lineage (NCBI taxonomy): Eukaryota > Metazoa > Chordata > Actinopteri > Albuliformes > Albulidae > Albula > Albula goreensis. The sequence goes on from CM040741.1 coordinate 10,727,085, forward strand.
GCAGCAATGACTCCACTTCCTCTAAACAGCGAAGGAAGAGGAGGGGGGGAGGGCGTGTGTGGAGTGAGAGTGAGGTTCTGTACCTGAGCTGATGAATCATCGGTACACATTCCAAAATATTTATTCATATATATTTTATAATAACACAACTAACAAATGTGCAGCTTGAGGAGTCTGAGATCTGTATGTTTAAACTGAATTCAATTGCTTAGCAACATCTGCCAAACTGATCGTAAAGACAAGGAGGAGTGTGGGAAGACACTGGTCACAAGAAGGGAATAAAAACAGGAAAAAAAAAAAAACCTTTTTTTTAGTTACATGAAAAATAGTGAAATGATTCTATTAAAAAAAAAGACATTGAAATCTTTATAGTGATTTTTGTCCCAAAAATAATGCTTTTACCAGAAAAATGATACGCATAAACGATTTAGCGATGGCTGGAAAGACGGAGGGTCCTGCAGTGTTTCAGCATTTGAAAACACCTTTAGAACATGACACCGAACTCTGCCGTTTGGCCGAGTGTGGGGATCGGCGGCGGGGTGCGCCGGCGGTGGTGCCCGCCTGACTGGGGCTGTCATCACAGAGGAAATCAATTCAGCCTGCTGTCGCTGCTGCACTATAGCAGAAACCTTAGCTGGGCCCGGAAGAAAAAAAAACACAAAAAAAAACGAGGGGTCACTCCGGACCCTGTGTCCATCAGCTCTCGCATATTACATTAGATACTCCACTTAAAGGTAACAGAAATCATAAAAAAACATCTAACATCTGAACGACCTGTATATTAAAATAATCCATTAATATGCTGAGATATGTTGTGCGGTTATATCAATTCTTTCGATCGCTTTTCTGTATAGGGAGGGAAAAATATATGGACTTTTTTCCCATCTGTAGGTATGATAATGAAGTAGTTTCTTTTGACTGGTCTTTAGTGGTTTATGGTGTACTTTACTGAACTGTACTGAACTGTATATAAGCATTGTACAGTTATGACTGGCTTCAGTCAGGAGGTAGAATTTTTCAGCTAAGAGTGACTCTAAATTCAGATGAAGGAAATAACTGAGACATTGCCAGTTTTATGTTTATTAAGACACACCACGGGACTATCTTCCTAAATAAGCTCTTCTGAAGAAGCTAATAGAAAGATAATGGCTCCTGCTCTGTGTCTCTAATGTACCCCCACCTCCCCACCCCTATGACCTACGTCTTTGTTTTTGTAAAACGTGACTTTGTTCTATATTTTGTACAAAATTTTTGCTTTTGTACAATTTGGATTTCCAAAATTTGACAGTCGTTGTCATAAGGAAGTTTCACAAGTGGATTTAATGAAAGCCCTCCTTTGCTTTCTTCCGTTTAGATGTTGTTTTCCATTGTTATTTTATTTGGAAAAAAGTGACATAAAACATTTAGATCCTATGAATTCAAAGCTTATTAAATTCACAAAAAAAAAAAAAAAAAACAGCAAACATATATGCTGAGTTTCACTGGACTCCCTGTTGTTGGGAGCAATAGAGGAATAAGAAGGAACTGAGAATATGGTGCTTTTTATTGTATTGTTGGAAAAAGGTATTAATGTCTTCTGATAAAAAAAGAAATCTTCAAGACTTAAAGAAAGTCAATATGTTCCCATGCAGCCAGGGAGTGTTCACTAAAACCCCAGGGCCTTAAAACTTTCAGCTCTGCCTAAAGTAGTTTACACAAATACTGAACCGCAATCAGTGTAAATAAAATCCGAGGCGTAACCCTGAGAAAAGAGGAGGAAATCTCAGGCAAAGATGAACAGCAAAAAAAAAAAAAAAAAAAGATAACCTACACAGCCTGCTGAAGAGGAGGACAGCATTGAAGTACACTTCCTGTTTAAACGAGTTCGCTTTGTAATTAGGCCCTTTCAGGCATCTAGCAAGCTGTTTTTTTTTCTTCCTAGCATAGTTCTCACTGCCTTACTTAAACCCAGTTGATCATTTTAATGCAACTGTTTGTACGGACCCCTTCCTAGGGACCGCAACGTTATAAATAAAAGTACTTTATGACTGTAGTAAGCTTTAGGATTTAAACTGCACTACTGTGTTTTGGTGACTGTGTCAGTCGCTTGCTTTTTGTGTGTATGTGGGTGCGTGCGCGCCGCCTTCAGTATATTAGATAAAAATAAGTTAAAAAAAGAAAAAAAAATTATATATACTCACATTCCATTTCTCGCACTTTCAGCTTTTTTCAGTATTTTCCTCTGTGTTTTTGGAGCATTTTCAGATATGACAGGCAATAATTCTGTTTGTGACACTGGAATCTTTCTTTCCCCCGTTCATTGTGAAGTGTTTGTCAATAACATATGGTCCGGTGCTACTGTCAACCTGCCCTTCCAAAACCCCTGAACTACCCCCCCCCCCGCCCCCCCACTCCTTGCAGTATCTGTGAGTCCTAACACAATCAAGTCACAGACGCAGTGGTTCCACGTCACCAGAATCTCAATATCATTGCGCTTCTGAAAAAAAAAAAAACAATTAATTGAATATAATAATGAAATAATAAATAACATCTACTTTTTTCCTCTGTAAAATTCTGTAGTGTGTGATCCTGGTCATGAAACTGTCTACATTCCTACACAAAGAATATTTCTATCTTGGAGGAGGTGAGGAGAGTAGAGGATTTTGTTGCTATGCTTATAAAAATTAGATGACTTTGTATTTAAGGATTATTCTTGGTCATTATTTATTATTACACATCTGTTGGAGGAAACGTTACTCTGGTATAGAGGTATTAAAAAGTGTGTTTATTTCAGCGATGACTGTTTTCTTTCTGCTGTTAGAGGTCAGATGTCTTTGAAGCAGTACAGTTTTATCCCGTGTTTTACGCAATAAAACCTCTACCTCTGAAAAAAATAAAAACCCTGTGGCACTGTCTGATTTCCAATGATATCCATGAAGACATTTCACACAGCGGCTCCCATTTATACAAACTATCTGCACCTGTGCACAGAAATATGTACAAATGCACCGTATTCATCTTCTTTACGGTTTAATCTCCGCTGTGGTCATTAGACGTAGCGCCACATGGCAGTCAGACAGCTCCTGACCACAAATGCTTCGCAGCGGAACGGTCTGAGGGCCGGAAATGACGGCATAACAAATTGATACACAAAATGGAGGCATACCGTCACCATGTCGAGATCGTCCACCATTTGCGCTCCAGCCTATTTAACAGATGTAGCGTTTTGAATATTAAATCAAAATCTCAACCTCAGCAACACATTTCTGAAATACACTTTGGTAGTTGCCTTGGATTATTGGATTAAAAAAGAATATATTTTTTAGCCATAAAGATTTAAATCCACCAAAAATTAAATTAAATCTGGCAATCTGTAACTCTATGACAGGCAGTAAAAGAAAGACACCTGTATCACTCAAAAAATGAGGATTTACTACACGAAATTAAGTTGCATTATGTCCCTCGCATATGACAAACAAGTAGCATAAAAAGGGAAATAAAATATCCTTCATAAACAGTTATGAGCACCACCTGTAACAAAGCGATCACAAAGTCTTATTAATGGAGGCCTTACATAAATATGACCGTTAAAATTTTATTTCAATAAACAAGTGGCCCGCAAATTCCTTTCTGAGAAAGGGGATGAGCTACCCCTCATTCCAATCAAAAATCTGTGAGGAAAGATCAGAATGTGAAGAAGAGAAGGGAAAGAAAGAATGGCTGCGGAATAAAGAGAGGAGAAAAACAGAATTTGAAATGTTGTTCCCAGTGCGGGCACTTTTTACTGTTAATGGAGAAATACAGTGCAAGCCATGTTTAATGGGTTTTATTTTTATTATACTATACTGAATAATTAACTCTGAGGCAGACTGTCACACAGATTTATCTTTTAATTAAAATAGCATGGTTCACGCATATTTGAGTGGTAGTCCAAATAAATGCAATATAGAAATTTATGTTTTGTTTATCTTACTGTTAATTATCGAGAGATTGCTCCGTATAGCGGCCCCCTTCATATTTTTTCTTATAAAGTTTTGAGGTTTGTATCGCAAGTAATAAACCCTCGCAGTCAGGTTTTATCAATTTATGGGTAATTACGAGAACATGAAAAAATAAGACTTATAATATGATCCCAAGCTCATATTTATAAACGGTGAAGACTGGTAATATGAGGATGATGCTTCTTTGGTTGAGCATCTCAGAAGTAACATGCACATGCTTTCCAAATTAAAATTATATTCAATACCTCTTTTTCATCAGTTTGAAAATTAATTTCCACTAACATTATGATGAGAGCAGAGAATGAGCGTACTGCTCCACAAAGACACACACACACACACACACACACACACACACACACACACACACACACACACACACACACACACACACACACACACACACACACACACACACCCTGCTCTCACCACTGCTTGGCTCATGAAAAACCCTCCCTTTTTTATTTACTACCACTCACCAGTGTTAATGAAATAGTACACAGTTCAACATTTTTCCTTTCTGAATGGTACCAACAGGAGTGTTCAGAGTTGAAGGAATGTATTAAAAAATACCTTGATAATACAAATAACCTCATCAGCTCCACGATTATTCTTCTAACCAAACCGTTAACTTGTACACAGCAGCTTGTACAAAGCATAGTAATGAGGCATACATATTTATATGTATACTCCATGTTTGCTCATTGTAAAATATTTATTCTTCCATGTATTTAGAGAGACATTATTAACCTAATTTTCACAAATTTCAAGAAATTGTCATTTGACCATCTACACATGAAATGGATGGTATCATTTAGAAGTATGCACACAGTTTTTAATATATGCACAATTCTACAAATATTAAGATTTTACCCAAAATTAATATGTGCATAGTTACACTAATTTCACACCAAATAAAAGTGACAAGCCTGTGAAATCTTTATGTTCGAGTTTAAATCATGACAACAGCTGCGGACCACTGGATCAGTCCCGTTCATCCAAACCATGTGTCTGTCCCCTGAATACAGTCAATGCAGCTTTCCTGTAGAATCCTGCTCGATCCTCGGACCTGTGATGCTCAGAAAGAGAAATGATCAAAGCGAAACGATGAGCAGGCTCCATAGATGATCACAAGACTTTTTCAAGCCAGAGAACTTTTAACATTTCCTGGCCATTATCATGGCTTCATAGGTATTGAAACAAGATTTTTCAACACTCACAATGTATGGTGCAAATATACAAGTAACTGCAGTTTTGAGGTAATGTAATAAAAACTTTTATAGTAGATATATTACAGTGAAATACATACATCGTTATAGTTTCAAAAAACAGCCTCATTTGGCCTAATATATGTCAGTATGTTGGATTTTTGTACGGATCTCGATGATGCCCTGCCCTCACTGAACATGTCCTGACTTGAAAGTTCAGGGGAGCGCACCCCTTCACTCTGGAGGGACTGCCAGACCCTCCAGTGGAGCAAGGCCCACCCGGCTAGATGTGAGGCCATGGCTGGTGGGGGGACCCAAACCCCCAAAGCAGCCACACAGGCACCAGAAGTGACAGACCTGCGTCCGCCCGGCCATACATCACACACAAAGCCAATTAGCCCTCAGATCAATCACCCTCACTTCCAAAGCTCGGCCAAGGGGGCAGGCACTTTTGGTATCAGGGGCTCCCAACTTTAGAGCTGCCTCTAATTGCGCAGCTCAGCGTTTCCCGTGTCACTTCCTGGGGCCTGAGAGCAACTGCGTGAGCATTAACACGAGGTGACGACCGGTGGGTAATGAAAGGGTTACCCTCTTTACAAGGTTCTGTTCCTGCCTTCATCCATCCTCCTCCTCCATCCACCTCATTACCTTCTGAAAGCGATGGTTAATGAAATACATATAATTGGGGGTAAAAAAGTAAAAATCACCCAACCGACTATTACAAAAAGTTCCAGCTCTTTAAAGTGGGATCAAATATTGTCTCTTGAGGGACTTTTTCTCTCTGTAATAATATGAATTTTCTTTTGCTTTGTAAAATGAAGAGAAGCATAACTGATGTTTTATTTGACAATGCTATTGCTACTGATTTACATGAATGGGACTGTTATTTAAATTTGCTTCCATGTACAGTAAGTACATATAATAATAATAATAATAATAATAATAATAATAATAAAAGAAACACCAAATAAACATGAATTGAAAAATTTAGAAGACATGGATAGTTTTACTTTGTCACTCCTAACAAAAAAGTTTTGCACAATACACTATATTTTGTTGATTCAATAATCCTCAGCAACAAAAGGTCATATGTATAATTCAATCTGTGTTACAAGATATTAGACATTTATGAATTACAAGCAGCATTATTATCCATAACATTAATATTATCAATAATGAGGACAACATTCAATATCAACTCATTTTTATGTATTTGCTTTTGTGATGCCTCAATATCAGCTCAAGAAACCACTATGTTTCTACATCCTGTTGTCTAGCGGCATGATCTGATATGCAACTGAATTTTAAAGGGGAACTTTTATTGTTCAGCTGTCTTAAAATTCTATGGCATATTTGAGTAACAAACATTTTGGGATTCAGAGGGACATTTTAAATGTAGAGATAATTTTCCAGTCAGAATTTTGGCTTTATGTTGGCAGGGAAGGGCGTCCCATTTTTTGTGTGCCCCATAAAAATAGCACCAGCGCTAGAGCTGCTCATCTTGTTCATGGACGTCACTAGAGCCCGGGCACAGTTTGGACCCACTAATCTTTGAGCAACATGGATTTGTTATTCAAATCATCTGTATTCATTACTGGGAAACATTAGTGAGTAATTGGCATCTTTTGCAGTATTAGCGTGCCACTGCAGCCCCATTTCTGTGTGTACGCTCTCGCTAGACTGTGAAACGGGAGGACAAATGAGCCCTGCATCATTCTGACCAAGTCCAGACCAAAAAGGTTTTTTTTTGGTGTTGTGGACCATTCACCCCACTTAAACTTCACACCATCCAGTTAAGCCCAGAATCCAAAGGACAAAGACAAGCTCTGGAATTAAACAGGAGCGTGACTGTAAACCTTTAAAAACAGTCGCGATTTAAGGAAAAGCCCTTATCCCCCCTGGGGGCCGTGTGTCCTCCTGGAGACGTTGATGAGTGCGGTCGTTTGGCTGGAGTGGGGAGGCCTTGAAGGCCCTTTCTATTCGCCGATGATGGGAGTGGATTGTTCTGTCCGGCCCCCCCCCCCAGGTACTCACAGACCCTTATTCTCCACGTCTTTATTGCAGTTAATTATGAGCCCTCCCCGACGCCAGCACCACCTAATTACGGCTATTTTGTCACGGCCTGGCGAGGCCGTCACTGGGCCTGCGGTCTCCCCAATTACAGTCTTTAAAAATCACCAAACACTGGCATTTTCCTACACACGTCCCCACATCTTTAAAACACGCTCAGCAGGGGGAGCGTCGTGTTACAGGCCTGTTTAATTACTTCATCCTTTCACCAGTGGCATATAATTTTACAGGTACAGCACTTCTCCCAATCAGACTTAATTACCGCCCATGGTGTGGAGTTTCAACGTTTCCTTGGATGTCTCTGGTACAAGGCCACGGTTCACTAGGTAAGAGAGGAGATGATGGCTGCACATCTCCTATGCCTCTGTATGTGTGTGTGTGTGTGTGTTTGCGCATCTGCGTGTTAGTTGTACGTGTGTGTAGGAGCGTGTGTATCGGGCGCGTACTGCGCAGTGAGCTGTCTGGGGTCCCTGTAGAAAGCCAAGGGCCCTGGCTCAGACTCAGGCGTAGTTTTGCTCGGGGCAGTAACATTCCCTTTGCATACACTGAGGAAAATCATCTTATTTCTACAATGAAAGTCAGTGCCAGTCAATTTAGAGGAAAAAAAAATCCCTGCCTACTCATACTTAACCAAATTGTTTAAAAGACGGAAAATCGAGCTAAAAAAAGCACACAAAAAGGCTGACAATAGCTCAGTTTCCACAATGACGGAGCGGCGAGCGGCGATTTATTTGGTTCTGCTTTCTGTAGCTTCAGAGCTTAATCTAGCAACTGTGTGTTAATAGACTTGGCACTGTTCTTGTTCTATATCCTTGTAAAATACTGCCTTTAGATATACCAGATTAAGCTTGAGATACACAAAGCCCTCAGTGCCGAGCGCAGGCAAACACAGAGAGCAGAGCAGCCCTGCTCCCTTCTGTTTTCACTGCGCTGTCCTGCCATAGCGAAAGCCAGGATTCCCACATGGCATCCTCTTTATTTCAACACATTCCCAGGCAAATGTAACGGCACATCTTACTTGTAATGAACACATAAACAAAAATGCACCTTGAGAAAATAAGCCTGCAAAAATGCACCCGAAGTATCTTGTGTGTTACTGACTGCATTCATGCAAATATGTATCATAATTGAGATGTTTTCAAATGTCTGCTAATCACAAACAAATGAAGAAAAGCCGTGTGCGTGTGTGTGTGTGTGCGCGCACGTGTGTGTGTTTTTCAACATCCATTTTTTATTATTGTCACATTTCTGGCTTGGTCTGGTTTTTCACATACAGTCTGCTCCTGTAAAATGTAACTGTAGAAACAGTAAAATGTAATTGCATGATTAAAATTAAGTGGAAACAGAGCGCCCTGTTTTTAAATACAAATGACTCTGCATCAGGCTTCAAAGAGTTAACAGTTGGAGATAAAATATCAGATATGTCTAGCCTCCAGATATCCATTAAAGTGTAGAATGCTGTTTTCTATCACAGATTATATGCCAGATGTTCAGACCATCTCTAATCATTGCAGATGTAATGGAGTAGAATGTTGCAGTTTGTGACTTTACTGGCATCCAATCTGTATAACTGCACAAGGGAAAACCATTTTAAATATATAATTATACCCCCATTAATACTCCGGGTTTATTTCCTTGCAGCGGAACAAAGCTTAATAAAAACAACCATTAGCCACGTGTTTTCCCATAGAAGAGTAGTGTGTGTTCACTCAGCAACGCCTCACCGTGTAAAAATACAAACATAAATAAATAAATGAAAAAAATAATGCATATTTTGGCCACATGAAAACAAAGGTGTTTTTCATATGGTGAAGAAAAAAACATCCACATTAATAATGAGATGTGAAGAAGCGTACATATACACAGAAAACGTCAGTGGTGCGCTAAACGATGTGGGTCTGGGGGTAAACATGCACAGTTCGCTCCCCTCTGGAATGGTGGGCAAACTGCCATCTATCGCCCCCACCTCATCACCCTCCCCCCGCTGTCTGTTCCAGCCGCATGGCTGTCCATCAATACATCAGCCACTGGCATTTAGACCCTGACAGCGCCTGGAAAGCCGCGAGACGGAGCACTCTGTGCGTTGTTGATTGTTATCTGTTCAATTGAATATTGAACTGTGATCCACAACAGGATATATGTAGGGGAAAAGGCCGTGACACGTTTCTTTACCTTGCTTCTGCTTACTAACCATTTTACTGCACAATAAGTGCTGCACCTGGTTTGTTAAAATATTGTTAATCTGATTCCCCTGGATCCAATTTAAACAGAAATACACATTTCATTTAAAGCAAAATCTTTCAAGCAAAAAAATGTTTGTCTTGAAATTGTTCATTTTTAAATGTAAACTTTAACATTCTGTCACTAAAATGGGTTTGGTTAATCAACATACCTCACAAAACTCATATGCTATGAAACTTGTTATGTCAATGCACATTTTGAGCCTATTTCTCGGAGGTGAGCAACAAAAATGATTTATGTTTCTCCGCTTTAAAAGGGCACAAGACCCTGCGCACTGAAACATGAGGGGACGCTACTAAGAATTTCAAATGCAGTTAAATACATCCTTCTTTTATTGACGTTTAGGTGCGCATCAGTCTTTTTTATTTCTGCCATTTTAGGTGCATCTTTGAGGGGGAGTGCTGGCATTTATTTCCCCTATCGCCCCTCCAGAGGCAAGTGCAAGGCAACGGTAATCATTTTTTTGAACATAGCACTCAGGATATGATGTCGCACCAGCCTGCGCTTCAGATTGATCCGAGCCCTGGAGAAGATACACTATAGATTGTGTTTGGCTGCAATCCCCATTTGATTAATGGTCCAAAATACGTGAATAAAAATATCAAAATGGTTGTCCAAATAGAGATAGCAAAGGATGCAAACAGCTCAAGGATAAAAGAGATGAATAATGAGTTTGTTCCTGTTTCTAAAGTTATTGCTCTTTTTTTTTCCTTGATGTAATGTAAGGCTCATAATTAAATCCCTGAATATTGAATATGCATATTTAATACACGAACCACAATAGCGAAATGAATGGGCGTGTTGCGCGGGCTGAGGAGAGTTTAAAATCAAATCACTCATTGGTATTATATGGATTTCAGTTATGTAGCAATAACTGTTGGGCTAATGGTTGGGGATTATTGTGAGGGTTCAAAGGGTGAATTGAATTATGGCTGCCAGCGGTGAGCTAGGCCTGTTGCCGGTCGTCGCTCTGTCACTTTCTCGGTGTAAACTGTGACCCCTCTCGTCTCTAGAGCAGCACCTTACATCCCGCCTATGGCTAAAATACCCATCTGAATATCTAAGTGATGGAAATACAAAGGCAAGGATTTTCTCTGTTGAGTGCTTTGACCTGCTAAATTGATTGATAGATTTCGAGGGAAAAGGTGGGAGATGGATGAAAAGACAAAACCCATCAAGATGTTTAAAGATTAGACTTTTAAAGATTACCTTTGTAAACAAAACTACATGAAAGCTGAGATTATTTCATGTTTAAAGAGACATATCATTGAAAGGTGAAAGAAACATTGTATGAGTGCTTGATAATGGTTTTGAGCGGTCACTCTTGCATTCATTTGCATGATATTGTGTGTGTACACACGCATTTAGAGCATGTCTGTGTTTGCTTACTTACATCCGTGTGGACTTGTGTGTTTCGATGTGTGTATGAGAGTGCGTGTGTGAGCACATGTGTGCGTGTGTATGTCAGTGTGTCAAACTGTTGGTTAATGGAACGGTATGTAGATGGCATTCTGAGACCCAGACATGAGGCGGAGGGCTGGTTGAGTCTGCATCAGCTTCCCCAGTGATAGACCAGACCACTAATTGACATTTTCATTAACAGCAAATTTATGTTCCTATTTCTGTCTGTGATAATGACCATTCCTTTGGAGAGCAGTAGAGTCTGCTAATGGACATGAAATAAGAGGGAAAACTTGTTAATTATTGCAAAAAGAGGGTTGACTCAACACTCCTCTCCACAGCATGTTACGTTGCGGTGGTTTTGCTGAAACTGGGTGGGGTGATGAAGTAATGACACCAAATTTCACCTTTATTACTCTGTCACAAACTGATTCCTTACAAATGGTAAAAAATATAGTTTTACAGGGAATAAAATCCTGAAAATCTTCTCCCCCCATGTGTTGACTGTACACAAATACACTCGCTGTTTATTGCCAACCTCCCCTCAGCCATTCTGGTGATTGTGGGTTGATCTGTCTCACAAGAGTACACATTTGTGTTACTTTTTGGTAATATGTAATGGGATTCTGGTACCTTTCAACAACAATGCGGAGTGAAATGGGAGATCCAAAAACAGATTCTAAGTGAATAGTACATTTTCTATTTAATGTGTTGAGAGATGCCAAAATAGCACTGTCAAAATGTGGATGTTTATGCAAAATTTACAAAAAAAGAATCCAAAATAATATGTAGTGTAACTATAATGAGTATGATTGGTGGTGCCTGCAAACACTGTCTTGTTGTTCACTGTATTCCAAGAGAAGGTCTTTGGACAGCTACAAATGGGGGAGGTACATTGAGTACATTAAGACAAAAAAACATCTGAGAAAAGACGTTAACTTAAAAAAAAGCTGTGAAATGATCTGAATTCAGTTACAGGCGACTAAATAAAGATGGGTTCATTAGGCGCTCGGCAACATGGGGACTGAACAAGCTTCAAGCACTGCAGCAAGATCATGGTTTTGTAGCCATGCATTCAATTAAAAAAGAGAGAAAAAAACACTTAGAACTTCAAAGAGATGGCATTTCCTTTGGATAAAAACAAGATTCCAGGGATTTTTGCTTAAAAGAGCAGTGCATAAATCAACCACTTAATGTTATAATGCTTTGTCTGTTTGATATGGGCACTCCTTGACAATTAGGCTAACCCCAGTTTAATGCACCATGTTAATTTCTATATATAAGTGCAGGGTGAGCGAGTTCCTTTGTTGAGCTTAGTTGGGAGGTAACCTATTCACTTTGTGGAAAAAAAGATAAAATGTTGAATTCTGGATACACCCATGCTGGGTAAAAGAGTTTTTGGTAAGATTTATTTTAAAAGGACACTACACTACACTACACAAACACAATGTAGTTTACTGTGGATGGGAAGCCATCAAACTAGCTGAAATCATTGAAAAAAAATTACAGTAGCCGCTAAAATTAGTGTAGCTGTAGAGTGAGAAGTAAGCATGGCTTAAACCATGCTTCAAGCAAAGAAAATAGTGTATAGCTAAAAGCTAATCTCATTTGGAAGAGGCTACAACCGCTTTCATGTGAGAAGTTTTGCAAGAAAGCAAGCTTGTATATATATATTGTAGCATCACTCAACACACATTTCTAAAAGCTTAAAGACAATCACAAAAGGAGGGATTCTCTAATAGGTCTTGCATTTGCAGTGTACGTTCAATACAAAAGAGCACAACTATCTTTCTGTATGTAAGTGCAATTATCTAGCCAGTATGCTTTCTGGCTAACTTTAGGATGAATTTCCCAACTTACTGAATTATACATCACCAGTATTTCTGTTGCTGTTTTGGAACGCTCGTGCAAATATTGAAACGTGTAAACATTAAAACTGAATAACTCAATACAGACAGAAATACTACCGTGTTACCTTTCTGTTGAGCTCTTGCCAAGATTGTGTGCCCCAGATCATTAAAAACAGAGATACGCATGGGTAAAAAAATCCCTGGAAAAATTCCTTTTAGCCGTATTTGTCTGGCTCAAGCATGAAACCTACCATACCATATCTGAATAACTTTGTTTCTCTGACACACGTCACACAAGATTTTTACACCTCCTCCCGATGATGGATGTTTGTCTAATTCATGTTTGTCTGACACTCAAGACAGAATAATATGCACAATTACTACAAGTATACTTTATGTTCCTGAAATTAAACATTAAGCAAAACTGTATCTATGTATTACAGAGCAATAGAAAAGTGGCTATGCTTCAAAAGATGAATATACATTTACTGAATATACATTTACCAAATTTATTTGAGGACTACAAAAACCACTTACAGCATAATAAAACTGTCATACAATTAATATTTTATTAAAGGCCAGGTAAAAAACCTTTCAGATGACTATTTGGTCAAATCCTCTGCACAAAAACATCACCATGCCTATTAGCAATGGACTGTGTTGCTGCGCAGCCATGTCAGAACACACTATGGATCAGGAACGGCCTCAGGCTCTGCCATTTGAACCCACCTTATTTCTGACATCTCCACATTATATCACACGCAAACATGATAGACAGACAGCCTGGCTTGTGACCGAAAGGATGTAGACTTACACCTTGTTGACCTCTGATTCAGGGTATGCAATATTATGTGATGTAATATTATGTAAGGTAATGTAAATTATATAAATTGCATTTAGTGTGTATTTCTGTATACCAGTATTTAATGAGCCAAATGTGAAAGTCAGAGAAAATTAGACATGTGTATACTCATAATTATTGTCTCATGCATTGATCTGTCAGTACATGTTACACAAACTGGATTACACTTTACACATGAATTGAACCTTGTTCAATTGAATGTTTTGATTCCTTTTCCATTTTTTCATTTGTTATACATAAACATACTGTAGTTACAGTTAGTATACATTAAGCTAATTATTTGATTTGTTTGTTTCAAATGGAAATAAATGTGATCGTGAATTTGTCACTTTCTTGGCTAATTTATGGGGCAGTACCATGTCTGCTTTAGACTTCTGCTATGGTAACTTGCCCAGTAACCATGCCAAACCATCTGTCAGTACAGCAGAGATAGGGGATATCTCTAGTGAACATGAATTAGAAATGTGGACAGGTCCAAGAATGATGCGTTTTTTCACACGGATGTCATAATTCATCCATTAAACTTGAAATGTGCAAACATTGGCCCCCTCTAATTTTGCTTAAGATTCAAATATTGATATTGAAAAAATGACTAAACATAATGTAAACATGAGCTTAAGAATGTAGATTGAATCCCAAACATATTCTGGATGTAAATATGTAATAAACAATATTGATTGTATATTGTCCTTTATAAAAAGACAAATACATAGAAAATACAGTTTTGATTGGCTAAGTAACAACTTGGTACAACTAAGTTACAACTTGTTGTTCGCCTTGTAGGGTAGACTTCCCATCTTGTGAATGGAGGTTTCCATGAGAATAGTCTATATTATTAAATATTAACCTTACAAATGTTTTAAGTCTCCATAATATTTTATTGTTGATTCTTTATAACCTGAACTTTCACTAATTCTTGTCAGAGCAACAAATGCGCTGTCACCTAATGTGCTGTCACCTGTACAGGAAATTCTTAGACAAACACACTGAAAGGAATCTGGGAAAGGTCAAAGGTCAGGAAAGTTGTGGATAGAGACATATTTCTGGGATTGACTGCTGTGCCGTTCTTTGTCTCAGTTGCTAAAACACCCAGCTGTATAAATAAGCCTCGGAATTTGTCTGGGGTCCATAATTTTTTGTCTTACATGAATATGTAAAAATAATAAAAGTATGATAACAATATTATTTGTTGTAGAAAACATTATAAAACACAAAACATCTCTACACAAGAGTCCCTTTTATGGAGAAGGAAATAAAACTCCAACAAAATATCTCTGGTTGTATTCAAACTCTTCAACAGAAACAGTCCGTTCCTCCTGCGCTGTGAGAATATCTCAAGATAAAGCAGAAAACGTAACACAATTTGCATACAGAGCCCGGCAGATCCCCTATCATATGATTACGCACTGTAATTAAAACAGATGTAACTCTAAGACTTTCTTAAGTACCGATAATTAATATGTAATTATGCACTCATTATGAAACTAGTTAACTCATCTAATAGAGGCAGACATGAAATTCAAGTTTGCAGTCCCAATTACTGTCATTAGAAAAAAGTCTGTTTCCTGTTCGCGTATCAAACCATCAATTTACAGCTTGAACAAAAGATAAAACAGCTTTAATTGTTGTTAAAAAAGCAATGTGACATTAGTTTGTGAAACACCTCCCTTTATTAATGACACTATGTGATGCAGAAACAGGATAACAGCATAATTAATATTAAACAAATTGGATTTTAAACAAATATTGCAAAATAAGACGAAGAACTATCATGTCATATCATGAATTCCGGGGCTAATGGTACTGGCCTGTGGGACAGTTTTGCCCGTAAAGCTCATCTGAGGGAACTGTAAAGATCCCTTTGACAAACACTGTGTTAACTCCAGTACCCAGCCTTGCATGGTTTTGAACGTGGGCGCTAAAGCACCATCCCTACTGCAGTATGTTGGGTCTGTAGCTCTCTCTCTCTCTCCATGTCTTCCTTCTCTCATTCACTGGTGAACCATACAAATTTTCCTTTGATTCTAGATTTTACAGAACAAGGAGAAGAGAGACAGAGTCCTCCATTTGAGTAGGGCAAGGTGCCGTCCCTCTCCTGCAGATATGAAAGGCAATCTAAAGACATCTCCTAGCGCGGGGGGCTCCTGGTGCTAAGCTGCTACGCTCGGGAACAGTGGGTGTTCTGTAATGTTTTCGCTTGTAAAACAAGAGATCACCTTGGGCAGCTGTGGAGCCTTCCGCTGTTGTTACGGCGACGCGCAGCTGATCAGCGGCCCGAGCTGACAACTTCATTCAGGCGCCACCTGCTAGCTGCCAATCAGCCGGCCGTCCCCAGGCTATTGACAGAGCTGTCAGGCCGGCTGAGACGTGTCTGTCAAAGCTCTTCGGCTCCCTCGTTCAACGTGCCGCAGTACATTCTCATCCGCATTTTTTCACCTCTATATTGACAGCACTCTGCCCCACCTCACCCACCCCCTCCTCCACCCCCACCCTTCAACCCCCAGAAAAAAAGATTATGTTTATCTTTTCTCTACAACATATTAAGGATTATATTTCAGTTTCTGGTCTATGGTCTGTTCATTGGCCCCCTCTGGTGTGTTCCGTGGTTTGTTTGTCTTCTTGGCTGGAAGATGTAATGGGTCCAGCGTGCCCCTGTCCCCTACCCTAACCTGCCATGACATCACACGCCTGTCACAGGCTGAAGCACATCCTCAGGGCGTGTGCAGGAACTCTGGGAAGCTAAAGGGTGGTTGACAGGAGGGAGGGGTTACATGAACCACAGAATGGTTCAATCACTGGCTTGTTTGACTCAAAATGTTTTACTCTTCCTAGCAGAACAGCTGGCTCAAATCAGAATGTCACTCACTGATTTATGGCAGCTCCACCCAACTTTGGTTTCACTGAATCCTCATCATCCCAACAACAGTGAAAGATTTGTGCTGGAGGAAGGGTGGGGTTTGTGTTCTGAGGCGTGCGGCCGCCACCCAGGCCTCAGGCCGTGTGTGAGAGGGCCAAAGATAATGAAGCATCTTGCCTGGAACGGATCCGTTTGACGCCCACAGGAGTGGAGGAAATTCTCCGCATTGGAATCCATTTCCCTTCGGCAGGCTACTCGGTAAATAGCAAATGCATCAGTGACTTAGAGCGCAAGTCTCACTTCACGCAGGTTGAGCTCCTCTGTTTCAACGCTCCCAAATCTCAGAGGGTAGATAAAACTTTCACATTCATATAGCTGCAGAGAATTAACACCAAATTAGTAGCACTCTTAAGCTCGCCTTTATATCTCCAAAGGTAATCCTGCAACTTCCTTTCTTCCCTCATAACATTACCACTGGGGAAAAGAGCTATCTACCGAGCAATCTAAAAGGCAACCTACACCTTACATTTAACTTTCTCATCAGACTGAGCCGCGGAGAAATAACACCTTAATCACCCACCATTTTAATACCTGTTTAATAATGCAACACTTCAAAACAGAACACCTGTTGCTAAGATTCGCTGATGCAAATATCAAGGGGATTAATTAAAAGTCAATTATATTAATTTTGGTTTTGAAGGGTGATTCAGCTAGATAAAGTGTTTTTTCTGTGAACACAGATACTCTAGCTCTTGATTTTTAATGCAGTTTTATCACATTCCATTAAACTATTTATATACACACTGTTTAGATGCCATTCTATGTAAATTTAATGAGTGTTTTAGTTTCATCTTTAATGTGCATATCTCTGTCTTATACATAATTGAAAAAATGCTAATAACTGAAAATTTGTGTTTCCATTTTCCATTTGGATTTTGTTTTTGTGTTTTAGACAAGCAGCCGGTTGGTTTGGCTTTATCTAAAACTTAATAATGAGAGCGAGTGTTATTTATTCTTCGTCCCTCTCCAGAAATGGATCACATTTAATTATTTTTTCAATCCCCCATTTTAAGTGATATTAATGACAATTACAGAGCTGCACTCGTGTCAGCAATAGGAATTTGCCTGGCATAGGGTTTATGAAACCCACAATGAAATCTGCTATCCGCAATGAATCTATCATTTTATTAGAGGCACAAAATGAACCTGCAGCACAAGGATATGGTATGGGGCAGGCCATGGTGTTATTTATTTGTGTGTGCATGTGTCTGTGTGTGTGCATACATGTGTGTTTGTACGTACCTATGTGTGTGCTCATGAATATGTGTGTGTATATGTGCGTGTTTGATTCAGTGTTCCGAGCTCCAAATTAAATTTTGTTTTGCATTTACAAAAAATCAATTACAAGACAATGATGGCTAATATATTTAGCTCTACATCCATTTGCACATTCTGTTCTTTGATTAATATTTAAAATGCACACTTCTGCTTTACATGCATATACATACTCGCAGAGGGAGAGGGAGAGGGAGAGAGCGAGAGTGAAAACTGGCAAAGCTTGCTAATATCTGCACAAACATGCACTGCGGCGACGGGCCTTCTGTCACGCTTTGAGATGGTGTTTAAGGAGAACTTTGCCCTCTGTAAAAGAGCCACAATGGGATTTTTGACCCTGCGCGTATCAGAGGAGAGTTAACACATTTGGCTCATGGTCCCGCACAGCCCCTCTCTGAGCCGGGCTCTGCCAGCTCTATCCTCCACGGGTTTGGACCGGCGCTGAGATCCCCCCACTCCCACCCCCCCCGTCCACTGACCTGGTTCTGTTCCCCCAGGGAGGCCCTCTCTCCTGGCACTGAGGGGCTGTCTCATCCCTCTCGCACACACACACACACACACACACACACACACACAAACACAAACACAAACACACAAACTCACACTCAAGGTACACAAAGACCCCATTTAGACAGTGTATATGTACATAGATGAACGTGAAACACAAACACACACACACACACACACACACACTAAGGTTAAGGTTCAACACTAATGTATGAATGGGCATAGCTGAATCACACTCACATATTCTGCATACAGCACAAACTATGTTTCCACTTTGCCTTGTAAGTTGCTCTGGATAAGAGTGTCTAACAAATGCCTTTAATGTAATGTAATGTAATTATTGTGCTACAATTATATTAAAACTGATTTAAAAACATACATTAGCATAGCATCTAAGTTGTAGACAAAGTCTCTGTGATAACGTGACATGTGCACTTCTGTAACCCGGTCTGAACTGTGAGCCAGTCAGCACCATGTTATTTCAAAGCCGTGAGACGGCCTTGCTCGGCAACTTGCATAACGCTTAAACCACACAGCGCTAATGCTGTACCGGAGAAGGGAGCGCCGACTCCGCGCTTGACCATATTTACATGCCGCCGCTGCCGAGAGCTGACAAATTGCGGGCGATTCAATATTCATGGTGAGCGAAATATGCAGCACGCGATAACCGCCGGGGTCCCTGTGAGCCGAGGTGGCTGGGTCCAGGCAGGAGAGCGGGATAATAGGCTGGGGAGGGCTGAGATTATGACAGGGGAGGGGAAGAGAAAACAGTTCTCCATGGGCCCACATCACTTTTATTATCGCTGCCCATCAGAGGTCCTTGAGAAACATGTACTTCCAGCTCAGGGCCATCATTCATCCAGGGGCCCGCCACGAGTGTCACCTGAGTGCCTTCTCACTCTCTTCTCCCGACGGCTCACACACACACACACACACACACACACACACGTGTAAACACACACCTGTAAACACACACCACACACACACACACACACACACACACACCTGTGCACACATAGGCAAAGGCATCTGCCCTATCCTGGAGCTGGTCTGAAAATGCCGCCCTGCCACATTCATCAGTCAATCAAATTGTCACAGCCTGTGTGTACTGCCATGCTATACCAAGTGATAGCAGCCTCAATTATCACAACACCATTCACACCTACCATACACTACCTGTAACCCACCCATTTATATCAATGAATGTATTTTTTCATGAAGACAACATTAAAACCAGTGATTGACAGCTAATTGTAGCTCCTCCCATTGCTGGGGTCACTAAACTTCATTCTCTCCTCATTAGACATATCCTTAGAAGCATATTTAGCATCACCTGTGCCTTTAAGAAAACAAAAAAACTGCAGTTTTTGGCTTAGCATATGCCTATGTTCCTGTGATGAAGTTATGCATAAAAGTCAAATGAGAGGAGTGGAATGATGAAGGGCAGCCAGGAGCATCTGACAGGCAGGAGCTTGAATATTTATTGTGGTCTTAGGATATGAGAGAACCAACTTTACCCTCCAGCAAAGATGCAGTTAACATCCAGCCTATTTAGTCTCTGTCAAGGCTACTGGTTCCTTGATTAAGAGTGCAGGCCTACACACTGCTCTTAATTGATAATAATCATCTCATAATTGCCTTTTGTGGTATGTCAGTCAGGTCTGCAGCTGATAGGGCAGATCCGGATGTCAGTCCTGATTTGCACATTTAAGAGTGGATGATTAAGAACTTCAGCTCTTCAGGAGGCGGGACCTTGTTTGCTTCAGAGCCAAACTTGACAGATCTGAAATGAGCAGAAACAGTTCCGAGAGCACTCACGTCCATGGTGCAGCTGCCAGAGTGAAAAGTGAGTAGACAACTGCATTTGCCCTATTTCAAGGACTTCCCTTTTAAGAAAATGCAATACCTAATTACAGATTAAGGTGGTGCGTTGATGCTTTATTGAAAATGTATGCTGAATTTAATTGATGCTTTTAGGCAATGATTTTCTTGCTTACTCATGTATGCTCACATGCACGTACATAGAGTCACAAAATTTGTGAATATAAGTATAGATGTATGTGTATGCACATGCACACACTCACAAAAACACAAACACACACACACAGACACACACACACAAACATGCATTTCTTTATTTGAAAATACTTTGAAAGCCCACTTGACTCACCATGACATTTTTCAGATCTATATAACATCCTGTCTGTAAAAGCTAAATGCTAAAGGCTAAATGCACATGCATTTCTTTCCAAAATGGGGGTTGTATTTTAGTGTACCACTCAACCTGTCCAAATATCTGAAATACATATTGAGCTTTTCAGATGTTCACTCAATAACAATGTTTCACTGACAACCAGTCATTCAATGTTTGCTGTTGGAGGCTGTGGGAACAAGAATTTCAGAGCAAGTTCATCGCTAGATTTTGAACATTTTCAAGGCTCAGCCTTTATATCTGTCAAGCTGCTCAATTTTGAAAGTCATCACATTTGCAAATAATGCTACTTTGGATGCTACACTCTAATGTCTGGCAAACAATGGGCAAAACTGCAGTGTTTTATGATACTTGAAAACACTTTTTAGCATTATCTTTTATAAAAATGTGTGAACAAATATACACCACCACAAAACAAATATAAATAGCAACAATGAAACGTATTCCATAATCCTGAATGATTTATAACCACTATGTAGGCTTCTGGTGTGCTTTTACACTACTTCTTCCTAACCACTCTGGGATAAAAGAGTAGACCTACTGGGATAACGAGTAACCTTACTTTAAAAGTCATAGTAAGATAAACCCTCTCTGTCGCTATTATCCAGCCTACTGTGAGTTCCAATGATCTCATAGATCCCTAAACAAACCACAATACTCGTGTTCTCTTCCTCCCTGGATGTCCTTTGAGCTCTCTCCCTGGCTGTCCTGTACAGTGTGGTTTTTGGCCGAAAATTTGTGTCTAAATCTGAACAGAGCCAGATAGAATGTTACCTGACCAGACCACAGATTGCATATACAAAGCTATATTGACATCATCTAAGCCCAACAGGTTTTTTTTGTATATGCGGCCAACTATCTATATTTAACTAATTATTGTTAATAAATGCTAATTATTGTTTATATCACAAATTGAGCATTTTCATTCTGACTAACCTGCAAACATAAAAATATATCCTTCATTTTCACATGCAATCCTCCTTGTACCTTGTTAGCTGATCACCTTGGACAGTTTTTGGTACATGCTCAGTTTTAATCAATCCCTACATGTGCATTCCTTAGCACTGAATAATATGGGAAACCTAAAACTGAAGAAAGTTTGTGACCATTTATGTTTAAGAAAACAAAACATGTAACACTAGCTATTGGATATGTGTACTGGTTTTTCATATTTTTTCATCAACCCACTGTGTATCAGCAAAAATAAATGGTAAAGTTTTAAATGGTAAAGATAATGAATCAGCAGGTTCCTCACTTAAGGAGAAAACACATCATTACCACCCATCTAGCCAGCTTGATATAGATTTGAATAGGTGTTCTACTTATAAATTCTCTGTAGTAGCCTCAGAGAGCTGATGTGCTTATGGTAAATTAATTTGTTTAACCTTGATGTATGCTTTTCTTCAGGATGTCAGCATCCACAGCTATTTAAATTTTGTACACAATGGGCCGTGGTCCCTTACTTTTGTTCCCCTTTTGCTTCATTTTCCCAGACCACAATGCACAGTTTTTGCAACACTGCAAACTGGTGAGTCAGAAATGCATTATGGGAAATGTAGTTTCAGTAATGCTGAACAAGTATGTTCTATAGTTTCATTTGAGCATAAATTATTTGTATCTGCAAACTGGGAAAATGTATACCATTGCATTGCATCTACAGCAGGAAAAAAGGACTGCATACTACAATAATGAGCTTGGGCAAACTTGTCTTTTACATAGAATTATATTGTATTCAAACTCTTTTATTAAAGGTCTTTCCGGGTTTTAAAATGTTCACAATGAAAAACGATCTGTCTTTAAACATGCATGCGCACAAGGCTGCAGCATATCAGGAGTACTGGATCAGCACAGTTAGCGGAGTCATCAGTCTCACAAGGCAAAGCTGGATCCCAGCAAACCTCTTAGCCCTGTGCATGGTGCACCGTGGACTGGAGTGCCTTATTGCTTCAGCACACATGCTTTTACACTGGCAGGGGTGGTGGCTCGGGAGAAAAGTTGGGGGTTGGGGCCATGGGGGGGTGCTGTTAATCAGCAACACGCTGATTCTCATAGTGGGCCTCTCCCTGTGTGTTGCAGAGAAAGAGAGAGAGAGGGAGAAAGAGAGACAGAGAGAGAGACAGAGAGAGAGAGAGAGAGAGAGAGACGACGGCTTATTGTCATGTGCCTGATGACCCCGATCCCCTCCTCCCTCCCCCGCTCGTTCAGCCTCGTCTCCCCTCGATTGTTTCATCAGCCCAGCGGCGGGTCGCTCACACCTGACAGGTGACAGGCCTCAGCCTCCCGCTGACTGGATAATCAAAGTCCTGTCAGACCTGTCAATACCCTGCAGACAGAGCAGGCCCAGCCTGTGGCCGGGGAAACTTTCTACTGTGGGGGGTGTAGGGGAGGTAGGGTGGATACCGGTGTCTTCAAATAAATACTGTCACTTCCCCCACCTGGCATAAATCAGCAGGCCTGTCACACCATGCTCTTCATTAAGTGGAATTAGTTTTAAAGCATTTTGCTTAATGAACGCTTCAGGTTTATTAATTACACCTAATCAAGATAAATGTTTCAGCCGTCATCTCCTCACGCTGTCGTGCGGTGAGGGTTTAATTGTAAAAGGAGACAATGACAGAGATATCGAATTTGTTTCAGAGTGGCACCCCACGCAAATGACAGGGCCCCCGTGCTACCTGGGGCCTTTAAATAAGAAAGCACGGCGCCTCGCCGATCGTTTCGCGCTATGGTTTTTGACGCGTTGCAGAAATGACGTGAGCTGGAGATCTTTTGGTTAAAGTCACATCCTCATCGCGCTTTGCGGGGTTTAGCATTTTGATTAATTGTTTTTGACAACCACACGCAATGTGGAACGCCGATGCGCGAACGTTTCTATTAAATGTCCCTTCACCTTGTCCATTTATAATGAGGTTTTATGATGTTTACCTTGTTTATTAATCTCCATTTTCTCTTTCCATAAATAGCTTGTCTCCAAGCGCCTAACAAGCAAACACCATTACCGACACATAGACCACCAATTGTCACGGTGGACCAGTCACAATAACAAATGTACCCAGTCTGACATGTTTCTGGTTTTTTTTTAAGTTGGATGGGAATCGCATCGTTGTTGAGGGAAAACAAAGCAAGAAATACAAATATGACTTCCGGGACGTGTCTGACGATCCTCGAGCCTCCGTCCGAACATGAAAACCTCCTCCACCCCGGGACGTGCTCTCTTCTCCCCCTCCCCTCATTATCTCCCTCACAAATTGGATCCCCACTACTTCTGGTTCCCTGGAAAAAAGCTCTCCCACCAAGGCCCTGGGCTTGTGCAAGAAGAAGCAGGCCCACACACACCCAGTGAACCTGAATCAGTTAAGGAAACAATATGACAAGCACTATAATGAGAATAAATGAAATGATCCTGCATCATCATCCTGGCACACACAACTTCGCTTCGTAATCTGGGCTGCTCACACCAAAGCCCATACATGAAAAATTACACATAATTAGCGCTGTTGTAAAATGAATGTTGAGGGGTTTTAGCAATGCATAAGATATTCCAGACATACATGTATATGTATATAAATAGTATATGTATATGTATGTATCTATATATATATATCTATCTATATATATATATATATAGATATAAAGTAAAATAGAAGGAATTAGAAGTAAAGCTAAAGCAGCATAATGGTCTATCAGACGTGTTTTATAAGACCCTGTACAGTTGTGACGTGTGACAGGTGATGGGTGATCCACCGGCTCCTTATTAAAATGAGGGTTTTCATCACAGACGGGGAGCGCTCGCAGCGGAAGCTGACAGTAATCTCAATCAAGCGCGTTAAAAACGTCTTATCGCCCAAATGAGTGCTACCTTCCTGTAACTCCCTCATTTGAATATAACGTGCCTCAAACACTACGTTAAGAAAAAATCACCTGTCTATTAAAAGCGCTGGCGAAGACGCAGGTCCCTGGAGAGGTCGTTATAAGATTTGACTGCGCCATACATTAAGCCCATCAGACCCGCCTCGTCCTCTCCAATTAAAAAGCTTTCAACCATTCTTGACAATGATCGCGGGGAAGAATCAACACATTTCCCAGACAGTTTTCCTGGAAAAAATCGGGGAGGGGTTTTCGGGGCGGGAACGAGCCCGAAGGAGGAGGCAGGAGCGTTCGGCTGGGTTTTTTTTTTAACACCGACACGACCGGTGTTGAGAAGAAGATCCCTTCCCCTTCGTTCCTCTGCTCCTTCGTCCTCCTCTCAGGCTGTCTGCCAACGTGATGCCTCCCACCATGCGGATTCTGTCACTTCCGCGCTCTGTCAATAAATCGCACAGCTAGTTATGGCGGGTGAGCGCCATCGCTAACACGTCAGCCGGTGTCAGATATTTCCCTCCGCAACACGAGCCGAACATGCTGAAAAAACTCTGCATTTTCCTCTGTGTTTGCAGGGTGTTTACAGAGGAAGCTGAACGCAGGAGGCTTCTACACACACACACACAAACACACACAGACACACACACACACACTTGAATCATTGAGGGGGGTCTTGCATCAGTCACTTCTGAGTCTCACTTGGTCAGAGTCAAGTAAGGATGTAGGTAGCACATACAGTAGCACACAAATCTATGTTTACTTTCTCAATGTAAATGTGAATACAAAAGGCTCAAGGTGTACAGCAGCAGGAGGTTGCAGGTCCAAATCCCATTTTAGGGACAGACACAGTTCCCTTGAGCATGGTTGTTAAGGCTTATTCTTTGTATTTTGCAAAATACACAGCTGTAAAGGTGGATAAAATGACAACATGCAATATGAGATACCTGGACAGCAAGAAGCTGATTAGCAAATAAATGATGCAATGCGGACAACAGTGTAGGGTTAGCGTGATTTGTAGGCCGTAAAATGGACATTAGAGCATGTCCAATACCTGCACTCTCTCGCTTTGTTTATGCTCTTTGTGTACAGCATTGGGGAGCCTCCCTGTATCTGCTGTATGCACGCTTGATGTTGCTCAATACTTGAAATGAGCATTTAATTTTAGTCTGGTAATTAAAGCCAGAGCACGAGTATGAGCGCTTCAAACTTCAAGTGCATCGCGTTAATTAACCTCCCCGTTCCTGCGTGAATGAGGCCCATAACTGCTATTATGTTTCTAATATGCCAAATTAGAAACTGATTTTCAACTGCTGGAGTCCAGAGGAGTGCTATTGATCTCTGGGTATTTCCATGCATTCTCAGTGACCAGCATGTCCTGTGGTAAGTAGTATTGCCTAAATTACTTATCCGATCGGTTCCTTTGATTAATGACGGGGCCCTGCTTCATTACACATGACAACACGATCAAAATGATCCTGGAGACTGGCCGCGGTAAACCAAGACTGCGCCCCCCCCCCACTCCACTCACCCCAATCCCTCCTTTTTAAAGTTCATTTATAAAATTATTTAATGCATACGTCCCGAGCTGTAATTTATTTGTATGACACTTTTTTTTCGATGGGGGCCGTTGTAGAATGTCACAAATGGATAAGAAAACAAGGTAAACTAGATGTACAAATCAATGGCTTGGGCGCGGGGGAATAAAAACAGCATAATCAAGATTCAGGAGTTGACCTCGTGTGCATTCCAACTTGTCACCGCGCACCACGCTAAAAAAGCCGAGGACAAATGATGCCCTGGAAGAGGTAATACTTTGTTTAACGGGATGGCGCAATATTTCACCAGAAAGCATGAACCTTCTTAGTTTACCTCAGAAACAAATGGGGATTGTGTCTCTATTTATATATTTATGGACAGGTGGCCCTCAAAGCATTTGGCAGCATCACTCAATACCCCGTCTGTTTCTCTCTTTCAAGCTTCTCTTTTCTATATAATTATGTTTCCGCAGGGGGACACATGTTCTACTTTGTTTGGAGATCAATTTTAATGCACAAAACAGGGATGCTCACTTTTTCTTTTGCTGTTATCATACGGACATGATAGGTCTTTAATGCCAATATACTGGTATAATTACAGACATTTCTAACAGTACAAAGGATGTCAGCAGCCTGTGTTTTAATGTATATGTTTGAAATACATTTTTCTCTGTGGTGTTTTTGTCAGAGAGGATTCAAGACAACTTTACTTTCCTCAACCAAATGTTGAGTAAAGGTGCCCTCATTCCAAAACTGTCAAAAGTAAATATGTTTTCTTATGTTGAACAATTGTGCAATTTGTTTAAGAAGTGCACATAATTTGTTTTAGAAATGTGAATGGGTATACTAAGTTATTATGAACAAACAAGTCTACTGCAGAAGGTCTTCTCATCAATTTTCTTTAGGTGTGATAGTCGCACTATTCCAACATAAAAGTAATGACTAAAACTTCATCCCTAAGAGTGATGACATGATTAAGCTAGAGATTAATTCACAATATGGAGTAATTGTTATTTTCCCCTTTCCGTAACTTGGTGCACCTTGGAGGACTTCAGTTTCCAGGGGTGCTCCCACCTGCTATTGGAGCACAGTTGGTAGGACAGATGAAGCCTCAACTCGTTCCCCATTAACCGCATTATTAAACCAAAGAAAATCCAATAAGCATTTGCAAAGAGCCATCTGTAATGGCTGGAGCACATAGGACAATATTTAGTTCCATTAATGACAATGGCAAAGAGCTGTATTAGAAAGATTATTTTTTTAAACAAACTAAAGTGTATGATCCACAAACCCAGAGAGACAAGGGGGGCACTAATTGGAAATACCTCACTAATGCTGCCAAGTCAAAGAGAGGAAACATTAAGTTATTATTTTTAATAATGTTTACAAGTATATCCAGCTATTTCCAA
Source organism: Albula goreensis (assembly GCA_022829145.1). Taxonomy (NCBI): domain Eukaryota; kingdom Metazoa; phylum Chordata; class Actinopteri; order Albuliformes; family Albulidae; genus Albula; species Albula goreensis. The sequence continues at coordinate 10,754,410 of CM040741.1, forward strand.
GGAGGTGAAAAATGGCAGCCTTGGCGAAATGTGGCAGAGCTACTTTTCACTGGTGGAGATGCTCATCCTCTCCCTGATAGCAATCATTAGTTTTATTTTTTAACCCTGTCCTCAAATGAAGACGGATGAGCGGCGCGTTTTTAAATGTACACTGTTCAGGGGCGCGAGAATGGCTGTTGGATTACAGATCAGGGGAAGCTGATCTGAGGGCAGCTTGCTACAGACGGTCAGAGAGAAAAAACAGTAACATGAAAAAGAGAGGGACAAATGCACAGATTGGGGGTAACTTAAAGGCTTCAATGGACAGGGTGAGAAAAAAAATGGTATTCGAGATTTAAGAGGCATTAAAGTATGTTAATAAAGAAAAAAGGTATATGTATAGATAAAATATGATGTGTGCACTGAGCAAACAACAATGCTAGTCAGAGGGATTCTTGGCACAGAAATATTCACTCATTATTTGAAAGGCTCTTGAACATTAAGCATTATTAATAAACCTATTAGTTTGATAAATTTCCCCAGGAAGGAAGTAGAAAGGGCTCTGTAAAAGGTGGCAGTTGGACATAAAAAAAAGAAGTTGTCCCCAAGCTGCTGTTGGATTTTTTGGGGGGCTCGTGAGCGAGACGAAAGAACTCCACAAACCTGAAGGCTTGTTCAGAGTCCCGGAGTACCAGTGTGACACAGTTTGATGTCTGCACGTCTGCATCTGTGCATGTTTGCAACTGGGGGCCTTGGCAACCGTAACAGAAGGAAACGCATGCTGCCGGCAAAACAAAAACAGCATAAGACTGCAAGCACTATCCCGGAATGCAGCCTCCTGCATTTGCTCTCACTGAAAACCAATTTCCTGAAAAAAATGTAAAGAAAAACATATATCAACCAACAATGATCTATTCATGGTTTACCTGTGATTCTAATTAAGCAAGCACTCCAGCACCAACCCCCAGCCCTGTTTCCATTTTCTGTCTCTCTAATGTTTTTTTTCTTTCCTCTTCATATAAAAAGTGATAGTTGGTTCCCTGTTGAGGAGTGCCAGATGTTGTCATGGCCGGAGCATTCAGAGTTACAGCTGTGTTCCAGCGAACTTAATGAAACTGAACAGTCAAGCAGATATGGTACGGAGGGTCTTTTTTTCCCCCTGTTTTTCCTTATTTTTTCTGTCTTCTTTTACCGTCTTTTCTCTTTTAATTAAAGGCTTTAAAAAGGGCTGTTTGGTTGTTGACGAAAGGCCCCCCTCCTTCTCACTCCTCCATATCTCTCTCTCTCTCGCTCTCTCTCTCTCATTGACATTCTTGCCCCTGAGATGAAGCCTTGACTGGGCGGCTTATCTGAGGCTCTCGTTTTGGGTGAAGCACAAACACCTGTCCGCTCGTCTCCTGCCAGTCCTCACCCGTGCCCCCACTGACAGCCCTGTCTGCTTTGACTAATGACGTGATTGATGGACAAAATAAGGAAGAACACACACACGCTCGCAAAAAAAAAAAAGAGGAGGAAAAAAAGCGCATTTCTTTCTGGTGTAGTGTGTCAGCAGGCCTTCATCAAGTGGCTGCAGAAGGTATATTCGGCTCCATGGCTCATTAGCCAGTAATGGCGTTTCCCGGGCAAAAGCTGATTCTTCTCATGACACCAGACAGCAGGCAGGTTTATGGACTTGCAGCCCATCACAACAACCCATCACCGCCCTGCGGAAAGGGGTGGCCGGCCCGCTTGTAGACGCTGCCTACATGGCAGACCAGGGCTGCAGGGCGGGAGGTGGGTGGGTGGGGAGGGGTGGGGGGGCAGGGGGGGTGCGCCAGCGGAGCAGTGAAACGAGATTTGAAACGATTGTTGCTGGCAGATTGTTGGTTTGTTTAGGTAGCTTGAGTCCTTCCTGTTTCAAGGTGTTCTGGGAAGGAGGGGCAATAACAATGGATGCTACTACGAAACAAATTTGTGGATATTTCAAGAACAACTTTGCAATATCTGAAGGTGCAATTTTACTGAGTCTTTAACCAACCATATTTGTTCAAATTATTATATAATTTGCTACTTTCAAAAATACAGCTTTCCTGCAGATCTGTTGCTTTGTTTAATATGTAACAGATCTTGGAGCAGAGTGAACACAAAAATCTCTGTCCAAGTTGTTTTTAACAAAAGACATTAGCATTCCTTCATAAACGTTGTATTTTGTTGAGTGTTCAATCGTCATGTGAAGAATTTTCTAGTCTTCCTGAAATATCGGAGCAGGCCATGTGGATGTAGCTGGACTTTGGCTGAGTATTGAAGTCAGACTGCCTTTATTTCCCACATATGGCTCAAAAGGCCCAAGAGCCTTTAGCAAAGCAACAGACAGTTCAAACGCAGTGACTCATGGGCGTTCTCATTCAGCTCGTTTACAATATTAATCTGGCAAAGCTGCTGAGAACCTCCAAACATGGCAAGTCTGTCAGGCTTTGCATATGAGATGATCGCATTTACAGGTAATTGAGGGACACGTAGCATGTCTTGCGCTGACAAATCGTTTCATTTTTTTCTGACTTGCACCGGGCAGACGTGCAGGCCGGGGAGTTTGACTGAGTGAATGTTTGACATGGCCTAGGAGACATGGCTTAACGGGTGACAGGTGACAGGACGTGGTGCTCGTCAGCCACGGGGAGGCAGGTCCCTGACCGGAACCAGAAGCGTGTCAGGCGCGAGCGTGCTAATCCCCCACCTCTCTGCAATGCGCAGAGCTTCTATTCCACCTGACACCTCCTTTTATTCCTGGGGGTGGGGGGAAACTGAATATGTGCCAAAGCAAGCAAATGGGGAATACTAATACAAAAAAATAATGAAAAAGAAAATATGAAATGATGGGATTAAGGCAGTTTATGAAATTAGGAGCTAGCATTCCCATACTCTCTCTCCTGTCATACAACTCACACACTCTTCCCTGACTGTACAGTCTCTGTTTCCCTATATAGTTTACTCTTTCTCCTGTTATAGCACACACTGTTTCTTCAACTAGATTACATTCTCCCTCGTGTTATAGTACACATTCTCTCTCCTGTTATCGCATACTCTCTCCTGCTATGGGGTAGTCTCTCCTGTTATGATGCTCTGAACTGTGACCCTGTACTCTCTTACTCTTGTGATAGTACTCTCTGCCCTGCTGTAGTGCTGTATCCTGCAGGCTCTGCTACCACAGGCACCTGGATTTTGGGAAAGCGAGGGGCCGTTATGAGTGGACAGAGAGCGGCTGCGTGGAGGAGAAGCATGTTTATCTGAAGTGTGAGCTGGGCTTCCGGGCATCTCTCCTGACCTTGAGGACAGTACCCGCAGAATGCTGCACTCCTACCTGTGTGATTATTGGTTTTGAGATCCATTAAAGTGTCACACATTGCTCATGAATCATGGCTGCGGCAGGACGGCCATCAGAGTCCCCTTTTTACCCCTGAATCCCAGCCGGCTCTCATTGATTACCTCAGTGATAAGCAAAACGCACTGAGATTGATGTTTCATGCTTAAATATTCATATTTCCCTTCCCCCCTAAAATCTTATTGTATATTTTTGTTATGTGTATCAGTTATAATGCATTGTATTGATTATATATACTATATTTGTTATTTATTACAGACATTTTTTCTGGGTGCTTTAAAAGGTACAGTCATAGTATTACTACACACACACACACACACACACACATAAGCGCACACATCAAAAATGACAAATCATTGCGGAAGATCCCAGAGCTGACGGGTGAAACCATTTACAGCACCAAAGTTGAAGGACTGGGAGAACATTAACATTAGTAAAGAAAAAAAATGGGTTTGGGGAATATAATTGATTGAAATTTTGTCCCTCGTGTGTCTCATGTTAAGTAAAAAGGAGATGTTTTCTCATTTTGGCAAAAGATTTATGCTTTGAAAAATGTAGACATGGAAATTGAATAATGATAAATCAGGATTCTTTGATTTCCAAATATATGACATTGCTCCCTTTTCCTAAAGGGCCGTTGTTCCTTACTGGTGTGATGAAGAATGTGCCTACTGCGTGCTAATACATTATTAAACAGAAAATTGCTTGGCACTTTCAACAAAAATCTAACATTCTCTAAAAGACTGACAAGTACAGGCAGAATAGCCTTTAAAATAGGGAAAAACATAACTTCTCTCTTTCTGTAATGAATACAGCAGAGTGAGTGTTCTGTTAGAGTGTTATGTGGGTGGGAAAGATTTTATTTTTTCTGCCGTGATCCTGAGTTTTCCCAGAGGGGTGTCAGCATACCCTTCACCTCAAGGGTAGAGGGTTCAACCTTCGTCCCAGCTCCCAGAACTCCCAGCACCTCTACATCAGCTGTGTATCTCTGGATACAGTTGTCATGGCGCCTGGAAGAGGTGATGATGGGCGGTTCTACACCAGACAGATGTCGATCCTCCAATCAAAGCATTGTGTGTGTGTGTGTGATGTGTGTGGTGTGTATAAATGCTGTGTGTATACGATTTTTCTGTGTGTGTGATGTATGTACATGATGTGTGTGTGTGTGTGTATGGTGTATATGATATATGTGTGTGCATATATTACATGTGTTTGTATGGTATGTGTGTATGTGTTTGTGTATAGTGTGTGTGTGTGTGTGTATATGGTGTGTGTGTGTGAATGGTGTGTATAATATATATGGATAGATATTGTGTGAGTGTGTTTGTATGGTATGTGTGTGTGTGTGTGTGTGTGTGTGTTTTTGCATGGTATGTGTGTGTTTGTGTATGTTGAGTGTGTGTATATGGTGTGTGTGTGTGTGTGTGTGTGTGTGTGTGCGTGCAGGAGGGAGGGCCAGGGAAGTAGCAGACGCACCACTCAATGCGGTCCTCCAGCATTGCCTCCCAGTGGAGACCCGGAGGCTGAACTGTGCCAGTGAGAATGCCCAGCCCGCTGATCCGGTTCTGACAGCCGCCATCGCGGGTGAACACGGGCGCCCCCAAACCTGCCCCTGTCCCCCTGGTGCTTTGCCAGGGAGACCGCTCAGGACAAGCTGTGATGGTCAGATGCTCTAAAGACTGTCAACTCTGCTGCTCATCCAGTTTGTGGCTGCTGTCAGCTCTGTCACACCCTTTTTTTTACAAAGTAGCACTCTAGAGGGAAACGAAAACAAAAAGTTGGCCAGAGTATTTCCCTCAAGCTCGTCTGAGAAAAATCTGTTGAATAATATCACAGAAAGCTGAGAAAGAAACGGGAAAGATATTATCAAGGACAAAATTATGTATGAGAGCACTTCTCTGGTTACTCAGGTGTCCTCATAGTTTTGTGAGTCACAGGGAGGGTTTAAACGAAATTGACAATATTTAATACAGCTGAGGTTTTGTCCTCTACTGAGAATTTCAAGCTTTTCTGTTCTAAGCAAAGGAAGACGAAACACAACACTATAATACACTTTGCAATACAGCAGAAACTCTGGAGATTTTTTTGTGTCTAGTGCTCTTGAAAAGGGACCTTTTGAGAAGTCAGATGAAGTCAGGGAGGACAAAAAACAACAGCATGTGAAGCCCAGCTCCAGTAGAGTAACCGTTTCTAAAATACAATGCGGATCCTGCTTTTTAAACGTGCCTTTGATCTTCATTTAGAGAGGGCAACCCCACATTTCAAACTTACTTCCCTTAGTGGAAATGCTTAATTTCTGCCCCTGGGCATCACTGGGGCAAAGGAGTAATGAGCCACTTCCTCCTCATGCAACGCTCTGTGTAATGTGTAATTTCAGTTAGCACTGTATTAATCCTACAATCAGAGTAAAGAGCAGCAGTCTGAGGGCAGATGTACTGAACTGAGGGGAGCAGGGCAGTGTCACTCTCTAAATAGACAGCACGCTTAATTGTGTTCAATGATAGTTCCAAACCACTCCCCCAAGAAAGAGGAGATTGTGAGAGGGTGGTGCTGGAATAAGGGGAATGGGGGTGATGGTCTCTGTGTTTTGACATCATCGTCATCATTACACTTCAAACGCAACCACACGGGAATCAGTTTGCATCAGGAACCACGCATTGTAGATAATCATGTTCTGTTGAGGAATCGACTTGGGGGGATTCAAATTTGCACTTCACTGTTGCTGCGTCCAATTCACGACTGATAAGCATCTCCATTTAGAACGCATATAATAAGGAAAATAATTATCTTTGACTTCAAATGTCATGAAAATGCATTTTATTTTTAGTACTTTGGAATGAAAGCTCAATCAATTTGAGCGCATCAAATTTACATTTTTAGGGAGATGGACTGCGGAGGCTTTATTTTAATACGTAAACTCCATCAACAAAGCTCAGATTGAGAAGCTACCAATTATTGCCACAGCACAAAGAGATACTTATCTGGAGAGGCGAGGTTCATCCACTCAGCTGAGGAAGTAAATTATTGATTGACCATCAGGTAGCTAATAACATGGGTTATCTACGTATACCACTACACACAGGCTCTTCTCAATACAGTCCCAGTATCAAGATTTAATATGTCCTCGAATCCCAGCATGGCTCAGAAAGCAAGGTTACATGCCTCTAACTGAGGTGGCCAAAGCTAATGCCAGACAAAGCATTGTTTAGAGCTAAACAATTAATAAGGCTCTAAAATACATTTCTTTACATTCCTGTGCTTTTAAAAATCAAATAAATGGCATGATTAATAATGAAAACATGTATGCTATTTCAGTAAATTTTAAAAATATGTTGTCTTTTGTCACAAATGATCGACACAGGGTTTTGCTTTCTAAAAATAGAGCAGGCTATCAACGGCCACACAGGCCATGCGGGTCAATAATGTCTTTATACAGCGTATTATTTTACTTTAATGTGGTGCATTTACTAGTGCCAGGCTGCAGTTAGCTGTGCGCAGCAGCAGTCAGGACAGAGGGGAGAAAATGGCAAATGACTGTTGATCCTTAACAACCAATTACCCAGCTGCCTGCAGATCAGCATGGACACTGGCAGGTCTGTTTCGTCACGGAGCAACACGGTAGGAGGACAAAGGTGAGGTGTTTAATTGCGGCAAGCACACTCTTCCCAATCAATGGTCCACAACTACCCCACTCCTACTCCATTTCTCCAGCTACCACAGGGAAGTCAAACAGCGTATACCTGGGCTCAAATTCTGTGTACCCTTACTTATGCCTAAATGGGTACAGATCTTTGTCACAGGGGTTAAGCCCCTGAGGGTATATCACTGCAACCTTTACTCACAGTTTCCATGGGAAAAGGCACAGAAGAGCTCAGTGAAAAATCATTACTTTTCTTTTGAAAGTACACTAGGGGTGTACCAACTTGCTGGAAAATATGATTTCGTGACAACTTGAACAAACTTTGAAGCAGGGAAAATGTCAGTGCTTTTCATAGGCACACATTTTTTTTAATTTAATAATTTTCCAATACAGTGTTGACACAAAAGAATGAAGCCTGCATCACCAACTTTTTTTGATTGAGTGTACAGTAACTCCAGCACCTTTTCCCTTAGTGCAGCAGTAGTGGCCATCTTTTAATATTTCAGGGTATGAATCTGAAGTTATAACTCTGCCCATGATATTAGTTAACATGAACATACGCTTCTCAGCAGCAATCAGCATCTCTAGAATCTCATTTCCAGTCAAATGTGATCTTGCTTTGATAAAACATAATTAGGTCATTTGCCAAGCCTCATGCCCTAGAGGTCATTCCTTGCTCATGTGATGTTATTTTCATTACTTCCTGTTTTTTTTTTTCCTGATCCTAGTATGTCTGTATCTGACTACGATGTCACAAATAACAGATACAGCAGATGCAAGTGTCTATGACGACTGGAAGGTCCGTGCTCCCCTAATTAACCGATAACCCCAACAAAATGTCCAGAACGTTGTTGTAATGTAGGCAAATCACTGATACCACATCAAAGTACACCTGGGGTATGATCTGAGGGATATTAAGCCAGGTCAGTTTCAGATCGAAGTAATAATATTCAAAATTTAAGGGAGAATCAGTGTTATTTAACCTTCTTGAGTAGGTTAAAAATTCGGTAGCAGTCCAATGTCTCACATTGCAAATTAGCACTAGATATGTGAATGCACTTGACAGTTTGTTAGGGTACTGGAGTCCAGGAGTGTTCCTGTGCATTAGGTTTGAGTGTGTGTGGCTACATGTTTGTTTAGAATATGTCAAATGGATGTTTTCTTACCCCGGGGTTGGGGCTGACTTATGCTTGGAGCCGGCGGTGATGTCGCGTGCGTGTCGGTGGGATACGGAGAAACTTGATGTCCGTGGTCTGTTTGGGTGTCCACACATTAATCAATGTGACAGAGGGACCCTGGCACGTGATGAAACCACAGTCCCCAGAGACAGCCTTTCGCCCCCCCCCCCACCCCCACCCCCACTCCCCCACTCCCCCAACTAAAAAGAAGCCCTGGTGTCGGTTACACTGACTACATTTGCCTTTTCTCTTGCCTCCTTCTGCAGGATCTGTTCCTGATGAATACAATCAACATAGCATTTGTGTGGATAAGCCATATCAACCAAACATTGACTGCAAAAAGCTGACTTTTCCAGGAAAATCGGTTGTTTCTTGAAATTGTCAAACATTCAGAAATAAATTCTTAAATTTCATCGAACTGATCTCTTTTTTTTATTTCTACAACACTTGGTCACATAGAGCTTACTTCTGCTCTCTGTCCATGGAAGTTTATCAATTCTTATAAAATTGTACAGCTTGAACAATGAATGAGGAAAGTACTACGATACTTTGTAAACCCTCTGTATAGATATACAGGAAGGCAATTATTCTGTTAAAACAATGAAACAAGATCAGACTACCCCCTGTTTTGTATTAATTTCTGTCAATTATATTTCAGCAATGCCTTACTGCAATAAAAACATATAATTTAACCTCTCTTTACAAGGGTTGCATTGCCCCAGGAGAGATGATATTCAATCCGAAAATGATTACCTACTTTTTGGAAAAAGGAACCAGGGTCACAATTTTGTAAACAAAGCAATTAGCACAGTCCACATGGCACTGCCTACGAGCCAATAAAAGGATTTCAAATGTTGTGGAATGATATCCTTATATATGTCTTAAAGTCACTTCCTACTGAGACAAAGTCAAAGTCAAATGCTTTATTTTTTCCCTTTTATTGGTCACAGGGATGCTCATAAAGGGTTCACATTGACAATGGACATTTCTTTTTTTAAAAGAGGAATTCCAGCGGAATAAATCAGCCGAAATTACACCTCATCCCTGAAGGAGCAGCAATTAGGACGGACACCCTTGTCTGGGTGTAAGTCAGGAAGAGAGAGGGTGACGTGTACTTCAAACGAATACATCGCCAGGTATGACTGCGTAGTTAAGGTTTGACTGAGGTACTTCCAGGCCAGGCAAGGGAACGATTTATCAATGCAAACTTAATAACATCTATTTGAATCTAACTAAAAATCAATATTTCATTACCAAATTGTTAGCGAGAATGAAGAAAGATTGCGGAAGTCGGGCAGGTTTGTTGGAAAGGAGGCGTCAGGGTAGCTCGATGCGAAGACGGAATGATTCATGGCCCCTGGCCAGGGGAAAGGGTGACGGAGGACGAACGCTGAAAACTTGGAGGGCCCCGTTCCTCGCTCCGCGGTGACCTTGGCAAGGGAGGGAAAAATATATATAAGAAAATGAAAGCGACTGTCAACTCCCAACAGGCCCAGATCAGACCATAAATCACAGAGGAGCGTGGGGGGATGGGGGGCAGAGAGGCTATTGGGAGGAAGAAGAGGTGTGGGGTGTTTTAACCCTTGAAACTACTTAGCTTTGTTTATACAGACTGTGAGAAGGAAGGGAAGGAGAGAGGAGGTGCTGTGAGTAGGAGGTCCATGTTTGAAAGGTTGAATGTCAAAGGTTAATGGTTAATACACCAGTGTGAAACTCTAATTATGAAATCTGATCTGATCCTCTGATGATAGCAATGCATTCATTGACTGATAAAATAAATACACACTTAGTGTTTAAAATCCACATCTGAGATTACCTGCTAATCAGTATCCAGTCAGGTTTCCCTTTGGTATACTTTGCCTTTACGGCTTTTAATAATATTATTATTAAATATTCTTATTTAGTGATACAGTTGTGCAGATTATTTTAATTTTGAAGCTGGTATTTCATTACATAATCCAACAGCCTGTGGATGAAATCTGATGAATTTTTAAAAATATTGTTTTTGTCTTTGTCTATTTCTCTGTATTTTTATGGTTGACTTCTGATAATATATTTTATGGTCCATCCCCCAATTTGAATTTTTCCATGAAAGATTGTGGAGCAACTCGCAACTTTTTAACTCTTTTTCATCTTGGAATTATTTGTGTACCACGCTGCAGGTAAAGCTGACTTTTAATCATGTCTTTCATTTTGCTTTGATTATTTTATTACTCACATAATAACTCCCATTCAGCTGAAGTTGCTTCAGATGCTTTTACTTTGGCTTTTGAATTCAAACACAGTTTGTACAGTTTTCAGCTCTCAGAGAGATCCACAGTCAATAAGACCATAGTATTAAAAAAGACAACTGAACATTTCATCTTATCTTTCATTTTCTGTTTCAAGCACACAGCTGCATCACTAAATTGAAATACATGCTAACAAGCCCCTACTTGTTACGTGGAATATGTATAATATAATATAATATAATATAATATAATATAATATAATATAATATAATATAATATAATATAATATAATATAATATAATATAATATAATATAATATAATATAATATAATATAATATTTTTAGACACAGTTATGTATTTTAAATGACTCTATTATTATTATGATTATGTGGTCGAGAATATGTTTGAATGCCTTTGTAAATACATTCATTATGATGAAATATATCAAATACAATGATGAGTACAGTCTTTTACAAACAAAATATCTCAAATTAAATAAAGCAAGCCATTAACAAAAAGTAACCTTTTATTACAATAATATTAAGATACATACAACCTGCTTAGTAAAAAATCTATAGAAAAGTATGCTGGTAGAGTGAAAGTTTGTGGAAGCATCTAATTACATTTGCTCTCTGCAAAGTAAAGGCTGTGTGGGCTTTTCAGAACTGTGCAGCATCTTTCCCAAACAGCAATTAGATTAACTGCAGCACATTGCTGTGCTGCTCAAAACAGACCAGTACCTGCAAATGGCCCATATAAATGCATATTCAGACACATTCTCCCACTCTCCAAAAAGCACATGACCTACTCCCCCTGTTTATCATTTTCTATTTCCAACAATCAAAAAATGGCACACGCACGTTAAATAATTCATTGGCTGCTAACATTAAACAACTGTTAACATGCTCAAACAATTAGTTATGCTTGCTTGACATGTTTGGATCTTTAATAATTAATGCATTTGTCTTAATTACCAACAACACTATTTTGGCCTTGTTATTCCTTTTCCTACAAAAAACGGCAAAAAGCAATTATGCCATAAATATTAATTAGATATCCTTATTAAAATCATAAACCAAGGAGCACATAAAGTCTTAACTGCATATTTTTGTTTTTTAAACTAATACAGTTATAAATCTTTCTCTTTTATTTCCTCGACAGGTATCTTTGTGGAAGACATCCTTATCGGGAGGTTTCTGAATAAAATGTAGTAGCTACTTAATATTTATTTGAATATGATCACATTTACACAGCCATGCCAGTTGTCAATGGGTCTGGTGATTAATGAATGGGGCTTAATAATGCTATTAAATGGAATTATGCATGCAATCACATTAATCATGTGCTTTCCTTGCTTTCTGTTTTGTTTGTATCCTTCCTTCATTAAAACAGTCTAAAAACAAAAGAAAATCTGAGAACCCATCTGATGGCAAAAAAGTTATCAAAAATATAAAAAAAAATAACAGATTTTTTTTCCTGCTGCCAACCCTTAACTGTGCCTACATGCTGTAATTTATAATTGCAGGACATAAAATATTGTCAAAAAAGGGAGAAAACAAAACTGGAGCTGCACTTCAAAGGAAAAGCATTTTCGTATTTATGTATTTGTGAACCATTTATGCATCTGCAGTTTGATTGTGGCTTTTTGAAATGCGAATATCTCTTTGCTCCAACAATTGAAGAGGACGGTGTCATTATTAATGTGATGAATTTGTGACATATTCAAATTTCCAGCCGTTCATTCCTCACCCGGCTGACCACACAAGACACACAAAATGTAGCTGTCACTGCTGGGGAAGTGGGGAGACTCAATGACTTTGTGGAGAGTTTGACACTCAGAGGGGATCCAGTGTTTCATGGCAGAAGATTAAAAGGCAAATGAATGACACCTCTCAACATCCTAAATCAGCACACCCACCCCCACCCCACCTCCCCCATTAATATTTCACCCAGATGGCGGCTGTGTATCAAAACAACGCAGAATTAAATATGATTACAAAAACCTTCCCATTTCTGCTCTGAAGCCCAGTCATGCTTTATTTAACAGAGATGTAGCAGCCCATACGTCCACACCATTCTACTCTAAACAGCACACATTTAGGCCACATCTAGGCTAAAAGGTGGGTCTCATCTAAAATCTAATGTTCAAGTTACAATTCTGGTTAGTATATTTGCAGGTATATTTTTTCCTGGACTGTCACATTTCAGTTCTCTTACATTATATTTGTGGTCCTTTGAGTGGATATTAAATGTTAAAAATGTCTTGACTAAACCAATGGAACAAATTTTTTTGACTGGTATTAAATGCCAGCTGTCCATAAATACAAGAGCTCCAAAAGAGAAGGGAAAACGAGCAGACATCAGTTCAAAATAAGATTTTTAAAAATATAATTATAAAAAATCAGACTTTGCCAATGACTCAACGTTAAGGTCAAGAATGAACTTCATCGCTCTTATCACTGCATTGTATTGGGTAATGGCCATGGAATGTGTGAGCTATCAGCCAAACCTTCAATTGGAAATGTCCATATTAGGCAATATGCAAATGATGCTGATGGAGTATAAATTTCTGGCCGTGACAGCGAACCAACATGCCCTGATGATTAGAACATGAGTGTAAAATAAGGGCAGAGATTGGAATGCGACGAAATCCTGGGAGATAACCGTCAACCAAACTGTGCGTAGTCGATGTGTAAACAAACACATTTTTCAACCCACAGAACCATACTGCAGAAAAACTCTTACCAAAACATGTAAAAATAACCCATGCCTCAAGCAAAAAAGCTATATCACTTGGTTGACAGTCAATAATTTTTTTCTCCCTCCACCAGCATGTCAAGCAAATTCAAACCTGGTTTTATTGCCCATTGTGTTGCAGTCTTCCTTGCATCTTCACATTACATAAGTGCAATATTATAAGGCTCTACAGTGTACATGTGCAGTCAGGCAGTGTTTAAAGGGGAGAGGCTGCTTGGTAAACACAAAATAAATAAATAAAGAGTGCCTGGTAAGGAAGTGTATCACATTCAGTTTGAAAATGTCACAAAAACAGATTTATAGTCTTTTCTGGATACATTATTTTAGCTTGACAGTATTAATCATTCTTGCCTTTCTGTTTCATTTTTCCACCCGCCATAGATTATTGAAATAGAAAATAACAACTGGAAAAGGCTAGAAGCAGTATCAAAATGTCAAGTTTGTACTTACAGTCGTATGTAGGTAGACAGGGTCAAGGGCTTCAATTATGTGTATATGTACACTGTGGTACTACATGAAAGGTTATGTCACCCCCAGCTATTTTCCTGCAGATTTGAGTGGGACTGATATTCAGCTCTGCTGCCAGCCACTGACATGGAACGTAACATTTGAAGACAAAGAGAGAATTATGTCCAGGGCCTAAAATACCAACATGATTGCAAGGGGTTTGCTGAGGGCTATCTGTTAGTTTGGAGCACAGTTTCCTTTTAAATGACTTTGTCTGGTCGTCAGTAACCTGAATGTGTCATTTCAGACACCAGTGCTAATCATGGGAGATGGAACAACTGGTATCAGAATAGTGGTGCTGACATTGGCAGTGACTGTTGAACTGAGAGAAGAAAAGCATATTACTTACACACACAGACACACAGACACGCACGCACACACACACACACACACACACACACACACACACACACACACACACACACACACACACACACACACACACACACACACACACACACATATGTGCAGATTTTCACAGGTTGGATTAAATTTTAAAATTGAAAATTATACAGAAATTAGTTCTGAATTAGTCTTCATATTTCGTGTAAGTAAAATAAGTGCACTGACCACATCTAGCTAGCATAGTTTAAGGAGCACTGGGACTTTCATTGATTTTTAACACATTTAGAAAGTGTTTTGGTTACATATCAGATTTTTTTATCAGCAGGAGACGATCATGATGATCTGTTTGGTTTTAATTATGGCTCACCCATTGAAATGCACAGCCAACGCGCATGGCGTCACTGAGGGAAAGCACCGCTCTCCCGAAGACCGCCAACCTGCGCCCAACTTCCCACCAGGTTTGTGGAAAACTCCCGGAGTTATTGAGACTGATATGAAATTTCTAAATGTCATTAATTGACACCTTTTTTCCTGAGCTGACAGGGAGGAGACAGAAAGGTCACAGCGCAGGAGTGAAATATTTTGCAGTGTGAATTATGGCTGTCATTAAAGTGGAGGGAATGGATGAAGGAGCCAGCTGCAGTCGTCTATTGATCCGCTCTGTACGCTGGCGGATCAGAGACCCACTCCAGGATGGCCCGCCACGCGGCCCTGGACCTCCCACGCATCGGACCGGGCGCGGCAGCAGTCTCCACGAGAACGGGAGCGTTGCTACGCCCCTCTTGATGACTCCCCAGCCCATAAGCACTTCGCAGTCAGACAGGCTTATGACAAATGACATGAAGCATCATAGGTTTAGGGTTTGAATTAGGGGTTAGCCTCACCCTCTGACAGTCAATGTCACTTGTTACAAGAGAGTATGAAAGCTAACTAATGCTGCGTATCACTTATGATGGTGATGTAGCGCATGCTACCCTTTAAAGGACGTGTAGCAGACAGGCCGTTTCTCTTGCCGTCATTGCCCAGCCTTTGCTGACGCAGGTCTGGTTTTATCCCAACACAACGCTGCAAAACCAAAGAAGAGGGGGGGGGGAACGCTCTCTGTACATGTCCTCTATAATACAAAAATACTGCCTTATATTATATCCTTTTTCCTCTTTCAAGTATAATCTGTTGCCTCACTTAAGCCGCATGCTAGTCTAATATTTCTGATCTGTTTCTCCTTAAACAGATATCGGAGCAGAAGTGTGACGTGAAATAAAATGAGATTTATTTCAGAAAGTAGAATTACATATGAGAAGTATTATTGCACAATAGGAATAATAACTCAATAATAAACAGGAATGCTAAAATGTATGGAAGTTCGGGGCTCTGCGTATGGGTACAGTATAGTGTTGCAGTGACATCCAGAAATATGGCACTTTTAGGAACAAAACAATTTATTGTAAAACATTGTGCATATAGTTGCAATATGCTTTTATCTGTCAATGGCTGAATATAACAGTATTTTTTTCAGAACTTCGCACATGGCATGCCTGTAGGTTTATCTTTCTGTCACCATAAAATATTGGGCTGGCTTTAAAATAACAGATATAAGAATCACATTTATAAAAGCAAGGGATCTGGGACTGTAATAATTCACATCCTTCACATGTTAGAAAGCTATAATGTCGACTGAAATTGTAAATATTTCACACAGCAACTTTAGCTGCCTCTTTCTGTAAACTCTATATGCTGGTAATGTTGGTATTGGTTAAACAAAATGCATATATTTGGCTTGTAAAGATATCATCAATAAATACATCACCTAATTAGTTTGACCTAAGATATGAAATTGAAATAAAATGCATTCCCTCTATGTTCTTATTTAGACAGTGGTTTCAGAATGGCCCTGTAAAATGGGGGTTTTCACGCTCCTGTGTCCTAATCAAGCTGCATCCCTTTCATAAATGTGAAAACTGAGGCCCGTATATTGGACTATGCCTGACACAGTTGATATATTTATGGTTAAATATTTCATCAAAGGATTTCAATTTTTTTCTGCAAACTGCGCAGAAACATGAAAGCCAAAT
This sequence comes from Albula goreensis, assembly GCA_022829145.1. Taxonomy (NCBI): domain Eukaryota; kingdom Metazoa; phylum Chordata; class Actinopteri; order Albuliformes; family Albulidae; genus Albula; species Albula goreensis. The sequence continues at coordinate 10,770,478 of CM040741.1, forward strand.
GGAATGAGAATACGCAGTTTTGTGTTTTGAGTAAATTAAGTAATGTAAGAACTACTTACTGGCTGGTAAATCCTTTCTGCTATGAAGTATGAATGCTTGCTTGGTTGTCGTAGTTGTTAGAAATGTGTGTGGGTTAAGCTATAATTAAACATATTTGATAACTGTCCACGTATCTTTTCTTTGTTAAAATAATATTTCTGGAGAGATTTTCAAAATAGTATGATTGATCTGAACAATTGATGTTGCCTGCAACATACTTGCGTATGTAGAAAGATATTAGCTATGCTAAGTATGGACTGTAACTGAAAATTAAAATGGTGTTTTTAAAAAAACAGCTAGCACCTTCTCTGCAGAGTGGTTGGGATGTGGTGGGGGTGTTACCTAAAATGGATTCCCACCATCCACAGAATATGAGTGGGAAATACCAAATATTGATCATAATTTTACACTGCAAAATAACACGCCGATCTAAAACATCTCCTGCATTACAAAGGAATTTGTTTTGAATATGCATACATATGCATTTACAATGGTAAAATAATTCATTATAAACAATGGTTGATCATTGATAAATTGGTGTCATATAGTATGCATTCTTATATGTCAAATGTATTAGCAAAATGTGTGCTTATGGTTGTATAATACCACATTATATCTTGAAAGTAAATTCATTGTTTTATAAAGAATAAAGAAAATTTGTTCAAAAAATAGTTCTGGGGATCTCACAAACATCTCATTTTGGAACAAGCTTAAAATAGATGTTTCAGATAAAATTTAGTTTTTAGAAGAGGCCTACATGGCATCTCTTTTATAATCCACAATGAGGGTTGGTAAAAAAGTGGTTTCTCAAGGGTGAAAACGATGAAATATGAGGCATTAGAAAGAGCCTTCTTTAAACTTATCATGGCAAAGTTTTTTTTTTTCTATTTAAACTTAGAATTATCTCGTTTTAGTCTAGAGGAAAGACAGCAGAAATATATGAGGCCTTAAAAGCATTTTTCTGTCCTCTGGCCTGGTGTGTCAGTTTGATAACATATTGTTGATACACAGCTTCCCATACAGATTTGTCATATAAGGAATGCCACTTTATTTTTTAACAGTATAAAGTGTTTTAATTCTTCCTGCATAAGTACCCTTCTACAAGTGCCTCTATAGGCCATTCACTTGTCCCTGGAAACATTAGTAAACAGATGCTATTAATAATTAGACATCATTTACGGCAGGTATGTGTTTTAACTTACTTTACGCACTTCAGTTATGTTTCTTCCAGAAAAAATAGTTATTTCCTTCACTGTAGGCCTTTTTGAAAACTGATAGTTTCACTGGAACACATTCATGCATTAAGCTTCAGCTGAAGAATGCTGATCTGGAGCAGAACAGGTTCATATTGAGATGGTGGAGATAGGGGTAGGGAGTGGGGTGGGGTGGGGTGAGTGGGGTGGGGTGGGGGAAATGGAACGGTTTACAGTAGGCGAACATTATCTGAGCTGGGATAAAATTTCAGCTCTGGGGAGCGTCTTGTGTACCTCTCGCTCATTGACAGAGCTGGAGGAGAGGTGGTTAATTTTGACTGAATATTATGCTACATAACCACTTGGCATTTAACTTGAAAAATGACTTTCTGCTTCACCTGTCAGCAGCCCCGCTCTCATCATGAAAGTGAGTGCAGGGGGAAATATCACATTTTTCTATTTCCTGAAGCTATTAGACAGTACTTCCTCCATACTTAAACAGTTTAGGAGCGCATGTGCATCTTTTTGGTATGCATGCCGTGCGTCTAGCAACATGTTACAACGGCAGCATTTTGTTTAAAGGGTAAGGAGATGCAAAGATCTTTATCAAGAGGTGTGAGAAATGTTTCACTGGAGCATGAGCAATGAAGCTTTAGAATGCCTTTGCACCTGGGTACTGCAAATGTCCACAGCACCCAAATCACGTGCACAGAAGAGAAAAGGAACATTGAGTCACAGATGTATGAAGCAAAATATTTTTCTTCTGGCTTTGAATCTCGTTAATGCAAGTGAAGCCATTTGACTTGTTAACAAGATCACAAAACGGAGGGCAGAAAGGATGGATGGGGTGATCGACACACAAATGCACACATGTATTGACAAACCATTCTCATTTTTTTCCCCTTCTTTTATTCCTCTCCAAGTATATCTGATTTAGGCACGGGAACTTCCCATTTCATGGGCATCAACAGCTAGAAGCTTTTTTTATTAATTTGAATGCTGTGACTGCATCACGGCAGGATTGTGTTTGTGGGTAGAAAAAAAAATCCACAGCACTGTGGTGTGGCAAATCCATTCTGCATGTTGCTCATTAGAATACTGTGTGTCCCTCTTAAATGATGTATTTCAGGATGCAGCACTGATTTATGTCTGGAGGTGTAATATAACGGCGAGTGAGGAAACCAACAGCAGCATACAACTGGAAGGACTCTTAAGGCCTGCCACTATTGTAATCTATACCAAATTTGGATACAAATATTCCAATGACAGCTGTGATATTCCCCCCCTCCCCTCCCAAGAGAAGTATTTGCAGTGCTCATTTGCTGTAATATAAAAACCTAACAAAAGAGACTAAAAAAAAAATAAATATGACTTCCTCAACATGCTTTTCAATCCTGTTCTACTCTGATTTTAACATGTGTGAGTTTCTTCTCTGAAGCTTCGAATGCAATTGAACAGGAAGTTTAAGTGTCAAAATATCTACACCACAGTTAATGTATTGTATGAGTTTGTGTGTGTGAGGGTGTGTGTTTGCATGAGAGAAAAAGGCTTGAATTAAGTAGATATTGAAATATTCTATTCTATCCAGTTGTTTTTTCCAAGTCAGTCTTATACACAGTGAAATTGGAATGAAAGAAGGATAATGTCATGCTGTTAAAACTACACCCCCATCACATTTGTTGGTCAGGCAACTAATGAAATCATGATGTGAGGAACTAACTAATTATAGACAGAGATTAGTCTCAGAGATAGGCTGGGAAGACACCATTAGATCTAATCTCTTTTTTTGTTTCCCAACATCTTGCCAAATGGAGGGAGACCAATCAAAACAAGAGTCCATGCTAAAGCCTGACTCTTATTTGAACCGCTTAGATGAAAGAAAAGAGTTGACACGGGGAAGATTATAGCAGCACTTCCACCCCAGCGATGCAAGGCGTGTTTCTGGATCCAGCTATAGTCAAAAAGCCCCCACAGTCACTCACAAAGGTGGATTGAAAGTGATTATTTGAGAGCAAAATCATTCCTCTGATGTGACATTTTTATGTGGTCATTCGAGGCCATGACAAGTCTTTTGCAGATGGCATCTTTGAGAGTAACTAACCTTTCCAAGACGAGGTCCTTGCAGATCACAACCGAAAAGCGGAAAACTACGACTGGAGACAAAAGACTTTCAGTTCTCGTTAAATCAGTTACATAGAAAATTTCTTCATGGTAACCTGAATGACTTCTGTAAATGCAAACTGTACTACAAAATAATCTCTGACAACCCCCCCCCCCCTTTTCCGAGGTTGCCATTTTACATGGGTATTGTGATCATCAAACATTAAAATCGAGTAGGCTACAGCTTTCTTTGGGATTTCCCCACTGTGAAAGCATCCATTATCTAGACACCAACAGGAACAATCCATAGACTGCACAGTGGCTTCATGCAAGGCGAGATATGCATTTGGCTGGTTTAGCTTCAACAAATAATTCACCGCAAAATTAGAAAAGTAATTTCAGGTCCAGAGTTCAGTCAGAGTGCTAATCAATTAAAATGGCCTCATTTGCAGAGCAGGTTTTTTTTTTTTTAGTTCGTCTGCCACTTTGGAGAGAAGGAGGTTATGTTCCGTGCTTGACAGTTTTAACTCTTTTAAATGAAACGCGTGATTGGTGGGCAGCTTTATGAAGCGAAGGCAGCGCTCCCCACGCCCCAGCCCCCCAGTGACGAGGCTGAAATTATTGACATTTCCATTATTTGCTGACTGATCGGAGCACCAGGGGTTCCTGATTAGAAAACAATAAACGCTGTATTGGTGATCTGGGACTAACCAGGGACACTGCTAATGCATGTTCAAGCTTTTCTAATTATTGTGACCACTGAGTTCCTGTGATAAACCAAAGCAAAGCAGTACTCTCTGTGGGGGGAGGTACAACTGCAGGAACAGGATCCACTATAGGGAGTTGATATGTAAAGCAATGTTTTTGTACAGTAGTATGTCAGCTTTTTTTTTTTCCTTTTTACATAAGGAGCCACCTTCCTTATGGACTGAGCTATCGGGTCCCCCGTCGGCTTTTCATACGACATAATCACATGATTATCAATGTAAAAGTGCTCTGTGGTGTAGCTGCGCTCGAAGAACTACATGAAGCAATGATTTAGTTTTTGTTTATTTATTTGTACAGATGAGGTCAGAAGGCCCAGTGGGCCTGTATGGTCTCAAAATGTCTTTCAGTTCTGTTACTGCAGTTGTGTATGTGAGATGTGCATGGTCATGCTAACTGATGCTAATTTAATCACTATTGTTAGCAGCATTACATCAGACCATTCTCACAATGAATCTGACACTGCTCCATAATATTACTATCATGGCTAAATGATAACTCTCAGGGGGCATTACCTATTTGTACACAACACACTTGGTTTGTTTTCTGTGCTTGTAATATAACTCGCTTCAAACATTTTCAAACAATAAGTGTTTATAAGGTTTTTTGGGGACCGTTCCAAATGTGTTATCTCACAACAAAATACAAACCTAGCTGGAAAATTCCCTAATATTCTTGAAATACTCCTGTAAACTTGATCATCCTGTTGAGATACTGTATTTCAATGCAAGGGTCCTGATGAGAAAAATGTTCACAGAACAGTTTTGATTTAATGACCAGCATTGAATTAAGCAACAGAACAATAAAAATCTTCCAAACTCCCAACTACCAAAGTTTTTTGGAGGCAGAAGGACATAAGGGCACTTCTGTTACTGAAGTATAGGGCATAGGGGTACACTCTAAATGCTGAAATACATTTGCAATGTTTGTTGCCAAAAAGGCATAAGTGACTTTTTAAGAGCAACTAATTAAAAAAAAAATGTTTTGTAAATATAATCTTTAGTATAATCTGTAATCTTATAATCAAAATAAAATCTTTTGTAAATATAATCATGTAATATTTTGTTGAGTCCTTACACATACTGTGGAACAGACTGTATGTGTCTGTGACTGTGGTTGAAAAGTAAGAAACGCCATTGAGCAAAGATTAGATTAAGCCACTATGGTCCAAACCCTTGCAAACAGTGCTATTGCGAAGGGTATATGCACATGTAAGGTGCATATCCATCTAAACTTATGGGATGTATGGTATATATGCACCTACTAGCCTTATTTCCATTAATACATATGGGCTTTAGAGTTACAGAATGCCCACTTCCTCTGATTGTATACCCACCTATTACCTTATTTCCATTAATACATATGGGCTTTACAGTTACAGTATGCTAACCTCCTCATAAAGTATACTCACCTATTAGCATTGTTACTGTTAATGCATATGGGCTTTGGAGTCAGTGTGCTCACCTCCTCAGACTCTATACTTACCTCCTTAGTTACCACAACAACTGCTTGCAAGATAGTAATGTGCCTTACAGTGTCCTGAATAGGCACTACCTATTGTAATGGGTAATGGATTGTGGAGTGTTTGTATTTGTTAGCACTGTGGGTAAACCAGTTGTGCATGCATGCATTGTTCTCCTCTAATGCAGTGCTAGCATAAGCCAAAATCTTACATTTACAAATAATACAATATTATTACTGTTATACAAATCATTGTCAATTTTTGTTTACTGACATAATGTATACACTCAACAACAGTACAAAACAGAAAGCTTAAGCATAAGAATGGTGGCAACTAAATGGAGACACTTTCAGAAAAAGTTCAAAAAATCCTATTGATCAAAAATATGCCCACTATGTCAATCGATTTAAAACAAAATATGGATAAACAATGTGCCCGCTGATTCAGAAGAACAAAGTGACGTCAAAGTGATCACACACCAGATTAGGGTAGCTGTCACATGCTGAAGACAACATATAGAGGTTATTGAGTTTGAGGCAAATTACAGAAAGGCTGACATTTAAAAAAAAATGTCATGAGAATGAAATAAAAATGAAATGATGAAAGGTTCGAGAAGGATCTAGAATGAGATAAGAGTGTGGGGGGAGGGGCATACAATTGTGGCATGTCACCAATGGAGGCGAGGTTTGGAGGTTAACAACAGCAAACCACTCCTTTTTAAGCACATTTTGAAGGGGATTGGCTGTAATCACTCACTTCCCCTCCACACTGAGAATTTATCTACAGCTTGATTGAGGTCACTCCTGCCATTTGATCCTTAGATGATCTGAAACTGCACTGACTCGCAATCTAATGCACAAAGACACACAAAGTGTAGCCAGACCCCCTCCCCAATAATCAAAGCAACAAAACAATGCATATCATTTTTTTTTTACTTTAATTATCATAATCTCGTTCCCATATAATTGTTTCCAGGTGACTATCAAGAGTGATGACTGCATTAAAAAAAACCCTTTTGTGATTAGTTATCCTAGAAGAACATTTATTACTTAAACAGTGAGCCAACATATCATCCGCTCCACTGAGAACATAACTCATTCCCAAAATAGTTCAATGAGAGCGAGAGTAACAGGTCATCATTCGCTGAGATTCTCTTTTTTTCCTTTTCGCAGAAAGAGCTTTTCTATTGGCGGCACCTTTTGAAAGAATTTCAGAACACACTGCCGAATCTGGGGGAAAGAGGAGAGCAGCTCCATCTTACAATAGATTTGATCTAACTTTATAGCTGTGTTCCTTACAATTAGAGCTACATTAGTTTAAAGGCACATTTTGAAATGTGCTTGTTGATTCAACACCGCCTACTCCACCATTTGTACCTGAAGAGAAGGTATCAAACAATTATTACGTATTTGTTTGACAAGTAGTGATTACCCGATGGCTCTTTGGCTTTTTTAAGGCTTTGGAGCCTCAACAAAATTATACACTAAGAAGCCCATTATATTAAAATTATTTTGACACTGTCCAAGGCCTCGTTTCCCAAAATCCCTTGTGGCAGTAAGATTTTAGTACCCGTGACTTTCAATGGTTTTTGCTCTCAGAAGGTTTTTGGTCATGAGCCCCTGGACTCTCCCTGTTGTTAGTTCAAACATATGTGAGCTACATACTCTGTATGAAAAGTGCAAAATAAACATTATTGATAATAATAATAATAATAATAATAATAATAATAATAATAATAATAATAATAATAATTTTGTTTATATAGCACTTTTCATGCAGAGTATGTAGCTCAAAGTGCTTTGACAGTTGGAACAAACACATAGGTGGAGCAGGGCAGTATAAGAAGTGTATTTTGAAAGTGTATTTTGACCAACATTGGACGGTGTGCACAGCATTATTACACATTGAGCTCCACACGAACGCTCCATTGATAAAATAAACAGCTGCAGTGTTACTCATGCATTCCCCTCTTGACATTTAGAGATACAGAAAAAATCCCAATACTGTTTAATGAGAAGAAAGCCTCTGACGCTAATAAAATATTAAAGTCTAATTTTAAACATTACAATGGCTGCCTTTCTGCTGATTACAATAAAACATTTTATCACACACAAGGCAATTTTTTCCACATTATAGCTAAATGAGTTACAGTATTTACAAACTTTTTATGAAACTTTTTATACATATATTTATACGACAGGAACATTTAATTAATTTAATTTGGGACAATGAAGTCTTATTTTGCTTTACTTCATAATTACCTCAGTCTTTATGTCATCCCAGTATCTAAGAGGTATATTGCATATTTTCTTTCATTTTAGATAATTCACAAACCAGTGGTCTCTTTTTAAATGATTTAATAGAAATTCTCAGATATTTCACACTCCCTGACTGATTCCGCTACATAATTAATAATTCATAGCATGCATATAAGAATATTTTAGCTGTACTTGATAGCAGTTTCTAAAAACCATGCCTTCCCAGCATTTGCTGCAGTGTAAAATGAGTCCCTCTGTAGCAATCAGTTATAGCTGTTTTGCCCATTCCTTTGTGCAAGAAATGGATGTTATGCTGTGTTTCTGGTATTAGGTATGAGAGTCAGAGACAATTGTCAGAATAATTTTATATAAATAAATGTGCACATAAGAATTAATTAATCAATAAACAGAACGTGAAATGTTTGTATTTGGATCATATTTTTAATGCCCTCCTTTGTTGTTTTTATTGACTTTTGCTAACATGCAAATATGATTTTTGAATCTTCAATGTATCAACTTCAGTAATTGTCAATTCATAAAACCGTTAATTATCTGTAGCGATAGGATGCATTCTAATTTCATTACCATGATATCCTTTATGTTGTAAGAATATGTGTGCACTTCTTATTGTTGACCCAGGAGTCATGTGCTCAAGTCCTCATGTGACACACAATTCTGCCATTCATCCATTTGGTGCATAGCAGTGCTTGTGTCCATGCTTATGTTCATTGGGCTCTTTTTTTTGCCGGACTGTCAAGTCGTTTACAGGAGCACTTTTCTCTTATCGCTAGCTTAGGGTTAATGCTCAGAGGAGCATGAGAGTATCGCCAATGACATCGCAGATGGCGAGGTGCCCCGCGCTCGCACCATCAGCCAATGACGCAGTGCCCTAGGTGACAGGAGCATCGGCGTACTCACCCCGGTGGAGCCCACCGCCACTCTCCTCTGCGTCGCACCCCAACCCTCGCAAGATATGCATGATGCTTGTCTCCTCCCAGGTGTTATATTCACTGTACTAGCTTCATACAAGTGACTAGCAGCTGGTGACATCACTTCCTCCTACATACTGTGGGGTTGATACTGGTTGATACTGGCTTCAGGGTTTTCCTTGAGGCCTTGAGCCCTGTTTATTTGGACAGTTTGAACCAGGGCACAGTCTTGATATTATGGTCTGGGCAGATCCACTACCCAGACATTTCAGGCTTTCTCTCTCTCCCTTATGGTAATAGATATCTCTTGTAATGAGGCCAAATCTGACCTTTATTCAAAAACCAGGCAGAAGAAAAAGTAGGAGTGACTTAAAGGAATTTGAATGCACTCTTCAGTTTCACAGACAAAACAAAAGTAACATGCTGACGGACCACAGACCAAACAAAGACGCCACCCAGACAGACCTCAGACCAAACAAAAGCACAGTACAGACTGATACTTGTCATTTAGACATTGGCAAGCTGTACATAATTGGAGGATATCTCAACATAGCACTGCTGGGGGAAACGAAGGAGAGAATTTCCTTGCGAATGTATGTCAGGTTGAACCATCCAAAATAGAAACACTCGTCCCTCATGGATTTACGTGTTGCTTAATGTGAAGAGACAGCCTGTCCTTGACTGGTGCACCTGCCATTGGTCCATAAATGACAGGGCTATGTCACATCTGACCATCAATGTCTCACAAACTGAACATTGCGACAAGGCTCTGCTCCTCTCTCGCATGTCACTCATTGTGTGAGGATAAAAATATGCTTCAATGAAGGGACAGTATGCCTATGTCCATATTTGTATCTGTATATATGTATGTATACGGTTACATCATCTCATTAATATACATTATTTAAATAACCTTTGAAGTAATTATTAATTAAATGGGTCCTCATTTGTTGTGTATACTGATAAAATATTGCAGTTTTGGCACTTGGTTGCGGCACCACAAAATAACACTCCTTTTACATCAAGACATCCTAAGGGCATCTGAGATTTTATGATTTAATAATGTTTTTTCTTTTCTTTGACCTGGAAATTATTAGTTACAACCATAGAATGTCCAGTAATCCTCAGCAATTCAGAATGTATTGGCTGGTTGTACTTGATATACAAGGATGAGGCCGTAAATTTCCTGGGTCCTTCTTTTAAAAGTGTTTCTCAATGGCAGATGCTCTTGAGACTGTTCCAAAGTGATAACATTGTGACAGAGACGGTGAGGAGTGTCTTCTTTGCTCTTTAAAGAAAATATTGTCCTGCCATAAAAAATGACGCCAGCGTTGAGTTCTGAGAACTTCCTGCTAATATCTTCAAAGGAACAATATTCTAGGGTAACTTTTTTGTGCATGTGTGCACGCAATATAAAAACAACCTCATAAGTGCTTTTTTTGAAAGATGATTAAATAACAGTGTAAATCAGACATTGCAGAGATCGGAAGGAGATTAACTCACAACAGCCTTTTAAAGCCATTTTCAAAGGAAGACTCGATGAAAGACGAATGGAGACGCAACTTTTTTTAAAAAAACAAAACAGCATCCCTCATTTTGGAGATTTACTCAATATACTCCTGAAGATTTTTTGAGTGGGCAGAAGAGTTCCAGTGTAGCCTCTACAGCTCAGAAAATATTAACTGTACAACAAAATGTCAACACAAAGAAGATGAGTGCATAAACAAAAAGTTGTGAATCCTTTATTAGTTACCCAGAAATATATAAAAAGATTCATTTTACATCAAATACAATCAGAAACACAAAAAAGCAAATAATATCCTAAACAAAGCCATAAAAATTTTTTTCGCTTCTGAACCTCAATTAACTTCTTTTCAGAGCCTTAAAATAGATAGGTAAGACATCAATTGACTGAAGTTACAGACTGCTAGAAGATCTATTACCATGCATCTAGTACTGAAAGCCATGCTTGGAGAATCCTGAGAGTTAGCAACTAACTTCCCTTTGGGGTCTGTGAAAATTGTACAAACAATATCCTGGAATAATTTAATTATTATGAACTTCACTTTGTTTTGTCTCACAAAACCCTCAAACACCACTTATTTCAGCTGTTGACAGCCCCTTAACACACATTATTTGCCTGGGCTTTAGTAACATCCAGACCACCCAATCAATCAAGGGTACATAAAGTAGAACAGTTTTACTCTCATTAGAAAATAGTTAAAAGGCATGTTCCTCCTTGATTGGCTTGAACTAAGGGTATAGCTGAAAGCAATGGATGTGTAGAAGAAGGGTTAAAATCCTGTCATTAAACACAAGAGCTAATGGAAGGTTTGCATGTAGCCCATTGTAAAATCAATGACTGCATTTTAGTGTGATTGGACTGTAGTCTGAACAAGTATGTGTCAATTGCTTTGAGTGTTTGTTGACAAACCTTCCCCTAAGGAGGCTTTTGAACGTGTACCACATATTTGGGATTAAATTCTAAGTCTATATTTTTCAAAAAAGTACAGCTAATTATACAACAAGAGTGTTAGCATATCGAGCAATACGAAAGAGGGTTAGGTTTAGCTTTAAAACTACCAGTTTAATGGGAGGAAGGCTTAGAGGAAAAAATCATAGTACATTATTGACAAATAGTATAGTGATTAGCATCTAAGCCTACTTTAAATGCCTACTTCAACCAGACCTACCTCCTGACTTAAGAAATACTTTTCAAAAAGAAGCAGAGAATGGTGATGTAGGAGTTCATTGAGATAGTTGGAAATATTGTCCCCTCATTTTGCTTATAAAGTTTGCATACAAATTTTGCTACAAATTGTCACATTATATGTAAGAACATATTATGTCAAGGCAAGTTGTAAATCATTTCAAGGGGACATCAGAAAATGAATGTTTACAGCCAAAATAATATTCACTGAAGTCCACTTGGAAGATTGTGCTGCACTATTTCCCAACAGCAGAATGTGGTGTATCTGCTAGGAAACATCAGGATGAGTCAAGGGAGCATAGATAGCGAGTGTACATGCTAATGCCCTTTAGCTAGTACCATGCTGGCTACCACCAGTAAATGCTTAACACCTGATCACAGGCCCGCAATGCAGTGGCTTTAACTGGAATGGAAAGAGAACGAAACCTCAACTGTCAACCCGTTAGTGCTAATATAGAGCATTAGATGCTTTTTACATACAGGCTAAAATCCCTTGACAAATTTTACCCCTCTGGTTTGTACTGTGCATACTACTCTGTATCGCAATTTATACACTCGGCATGGTATTAGCATGCAGAGGAATGTGCTGGAGTCAGTGAAGGCGGCCTCCGTGACAGTGCACGTCGAGTGTTATTTCCCTTTAAAAAACGCGGGAGGTGTGGTGAGGGGGAGATGAAGGAAGCCCACAAGCGCAGGGGCTCTGACAGGTTTTTGGCAGAGTTCTGGCGAGGGACACTACTGGCGGTGATTCTGCGGGAGGACGGATAGGCTGTGACACCCGCTAGTGAGCCGGCGCACTATAAAAAGACTACATATGCTCGTCGCAGGTTGTCTAAAGAAACGGGACAGACGTCCAAGGACGCCGCAGCTCTCCATATGGGGAGGCGGGTGCTTGCGCTGATGATCGCGCTGACTGAAATTGCCCATCTGCACGGTTTGCAGGTGTTTTGAATGATTATATTATTAGCTCTATCTGTTCAACTTTGATTTTTTATGGGGTTTTTAGTATCCTGGGCTTTAATCTGGGAGGGAAGAAAAAAAGGAAGGGAAAAAAATATACGTACTGCCATCTGTTTCACAATGGCAGGAGCGGCATCTTCCGTGTAACACGATCAAGTTTTTCGTTGGTCCAAGTTTTATTTTTTGGAGTGTGTGTGAGTGTGTGTGTGTGTGTGTGTGCTTGTGTGTGTGTAAGGAGTTGAAAATCTGGTATATTGTGGCTATACAATGGAATCATTTATAGAATATTGAAAATAATTAGAACCACAGTGTGTTGGCATATTTTAGTCAGGGTTGCATGCATAGTAAAAAAAAAAAAAAAACATAAAATGAAAGAACACTTGCTGAAAATATAAATGACTGAGAGAGTCATCGCCCTGGACTCATCCTCCGCATTTGATGTACAGCTCGACAGTGAAGGCCTGAAAATGTTCCATCATTACTGCCGTTGCCATTATCATTACTATGTGCACGCACACACGTGCTGTCGGAATATAGCTATTGCTTCTGACAAGACCTGGGCGAACGCATTCTTAATTAAAGGGCCGTTCCTATAGCAGAAATCTCCAAATGAAGACGGCCCAGGCAGCCACCTCAGTGTTTGTTAATGTGAGCCTGGTGTTGTGTAAAATCACCAGGAGGAATCTGGCTACAGACCCACGGTTGCTGCGGGGAGAGCAGGAAGAGGAGGTGGTGGGGGGGAGATGGGGGGTGAGCAGGCGCAATAATAAGCAGATTTTAATGATTTACTATAAATCAGCATTTTTGCCCTGTCAGTGAGATTGAAGAGGCCGACAGCTCCTCACTCGTCTGCCGTGCAAATGTCTCACTGATGAACCATGTGCTTTGAATCACCGATCACAGCCTCCTCACTGCTGCAAACTGCAATAATAAGGGAGGGAGAAAAAAAACATTCAAACCAACACACAGACGAGCACACACACGCACACACGCACAAACACACACACACACACACACACATACACACACACGCACGCACATTGTTCTGAACCCCTCGGAATAGCAGGGAGGGAAACGGATATTTCTGTTTGCTAATGTCTCGTCACTCTTGACCAGGAACGAGTCAATCCAGTGTGCAGTGGTCCAGGGTAATAGAGGCTTAAGGAGTTTACATGTCTGTTTCTGTCTCTGGTCTGTTTCTTCCTCCGTTATTGATCCGGCTGTATTGATATCAGCCCACTGTTGTAACATAAACATGAAACAGGGTTGTAAAATGAAGTCTGTTTTCGTGGCTGTTTAACCCTATGGAGGACAGAGGCCTGTATGAGACTATAAACACATATCAAATATCCACAATCAGACGAGTGTGGAAACACAAATATATTGCTTTTTGTGGACAGTCAATTGAGCATAGAAGACAAAAGCATTAACACATGGTCAGTTAAGTCCTTTTTAATATGAAGATGAAGCAGGCTGCTTTTATCTTGCGACTGGATGTTAAAAATTAAAATCGAATGTACTGCTCCATCAAAGGAAAATATATTTAGGCACCATTCTCCATCAAGATAATGTAAGCGAGTTTTCTGATAGGTAAACAGGGGCAGGGTCATATCCGATATTTGTTGTTCTATTTTGTATTTTTCTCCCTCGATTCAGTCGCGCAATGATTTTGTATTCCTCTTTGTCACACTCGCCTTTCACTCAGTAGCAGTGGATGCTTGATAATGACCATTTAGAGTAATCAATCGCTTTCTTTGAAGTTGGGAGATGAAAGAAGGGTTTGACAGTTAATGTGTGTCTGTCCTGTGACGTGAACGGCATAACGATGTCAACGCTTTGAAGGCAAAAGGACGGGTACATCAGGTTGAATTTATCCTACTCTGTGGAAATACCTTTCCTGCACAGCCCTGCAATACAAAGTGGCTTCTCCCCCCCATACCCCCCCTCCATATTTATTTTTTTTCCACCATCCTCATTTTATACAGCTGTCACATGCACCTCCTATGCAGTTTGTGCCATTTCGTATTCCACGGCCTCCAAAAAAAATATGTTAAAGTAAACATTTCATGCTTGCTTATCCAAAAGAGAAGTGGCAGATGCAGGTGAATTACGAAGCCTGAGATCTGTAGTAGCTGAGGCTGAGGATTCTTGATGCAGTGCTGGGTATTGGGAGGGAACCCACCGGAGACCGCTGAAATAGAAGAGGTGTGTTTCAAACAAAAAAAGAGAGAGAGAGATAGAAAGGGAGGAAGAAATACAGGCTTTTGGAAAAAAAAAAACAAGATCGAGGTCCAAATGCTGAAATAGTAACCTGCACAATGCTCGGTTTCACCTATATTTCTTTTTTTTTCCTGATGTGAAATAATAATAATAATTCATCAACATATTATTCATGCAACCAAAAATATTTTACTGCAGTGTGTCTTCTCTCTGGTTCTCCCATTTTTCGAAGGCAGACTCCTAATCCCTTCGAGACAGTAGCAGGCTGTTCTTGTTATTATTTGCCGGTAATTTAGTCATGTATCAACCCATTCTTACCAATGGGCCTAGAGCCTTTTAAGCACAAATAGCAATCTGACCCCTACAGTATCAAATACGATGAGTGGAATACAACTCATTAGCAGTGATAAACATTTCCGTTTGCAGTTCATCACCTCCCTCCAGAGCTAAGGGGCAAACTGCCCCGTAACACCCCCAATGATTATTCCAGTGTATCTGTATTATTGTCACCAGACATTGAAAGAGCTTTCTTATTGGTCCTCGTCATTGTAGAAGAAAGATAGAAAAAAAAAATGGTATATCCCCCTGATGGCAATGTCCAAAACCTGAAACACAATACCACAGCTGGATAAAGATATAACGTCCAAGCACAGATGCTGATGATATCTCGCCTGGGGGAGGGGTTCGAATCGGGCAGCACTGTGCTATTGTACTTCTTAAACGAGGTGCTTCACCTCTGTCGGCACTGTGAGAAAGCCCGGTCTAGTGAATGGCTTACAGAATTCACAAGATGTAAAATGGCATGTATTGTAAGTCGCCCCAGATAATGTAATGCAACACGGACCCATGGGAGACTATGAATTTCATATTTTTTTATGTTCCTGCAGGAAAGGAGATGTGAGAAAGGGAGCCGAGGAGAGGCAGTGCCGCCTGCTAGGCTCCTCTCGTCTGCCGGAGGAGAGGCGTGGGCAGGGCCTGAGTGACATCACTTCCCCCTCCCATGTCACCTCAGGCCCACGTCTCCTCTGACAACGGCAGAAAAGGACAGCACGAGCGAGGTCAAAGAGACGCTCAGAACGAGGCGGGAGCTACACCTCAGCTGACCTCCCGGCACCTTTAGGGAATTGCACACTCCCAGGCTGGTGTCGGGCCATCAGACGGGAATGTAGGTTATCTACTACAGGTCTGAGATGAACCTGCCCTTTTGAAACCTGGACGCTGCCGCTTTCATTTCAGTCTCTGCGCTTTGAGATTGAAAATACCACTGTTCACTAAAGAGGAGCACAGCCTATGAATATAGAGATTAACCATGGACTCTTATCAAAATACAGTGGGTTCTTTTAAATGCCTCATCATTTTCATTTCATGCTGTATGCTGGTATATTTGTATGCATTTTCACAAACTATACAGTTATATATTAATGTAATACAATGTATGCAAAACAAGAAAAAATATAAACAAATTAGCTGAGGATAGCACCTGACAGATGTGAAAAGTCAATGTATTATCCCATATTTGTTTATATAACCTATGTGACCCTTTCATTCTGGCATTTATAATATGGCATGTTTCAAGTGGTATTTAAAAATGTAGCAACAGCAGACCTCTGTAGCAAAGCTTGATACTGATCACGTGACCTCAAAACATACTGTTACCTTTTTTTGTTTTAGTTTCCCTCAGCTGATTTCCTTAAGGCCCAGACCCTGTAAAAGATCAAGGGGCAGAGTGGGTTCAGGTTATGGATAATAAAAACATTAGGTTAAATGCCTTAGAGACACATTATCACATGTGTTCACACTCAGCCTTTAAACACAGTTACTGGTGGTCTATGCTCATGTAATGGAATCCAGAGAGGGGATTACCTGGTTCAAGGCAGAAACAGGAGAGCAGACATATTTAGAGAAAGGAATATGTGGTGGTATACTTTTTTTGTCATCTTTTTTTTCCCATGGTGCCTGTATATTTTATGGTCCTATCTGTGTGGATGCATCAGCTCTGTTGTGCTTCCTACATGCTGAGAAATCGTTTCAGTCCGAATCGGCATCAAAGAAACACAGCGCTGCCTTTTTACAGAGACAAATCTCTAACAGACGACATATAAATAGGTTAACAGCGTTTCAGTGCTGCAGCCACATGCTAGCCTAACACAAACCACATGTGCTCCCGTTACTCGTAACGGAATAAACCGCGGCTTAGAAAGCACCGTAACTCCTAATTATATGTGGCTACATTTACAAGAATGTGGAATAATCATTACATCATCACTGCCTTTCTTTCCCTTTTCTCTCTCTCTCTCTTTTTCTCTTTCGGCCCCTGAAAAGGATATTGTGAATGATGTAATCGCCTCAATAAAAATGTTCCTTCAAAAGCCACAACGTACAAAGGCACGTGCAAGCATGTGGTACAGCTCGGCCTTTCAGAGACCAAGCTGTACCGGCATGCAGGTTTCAAAACACAACGCAAAGGAACTTGTAACAAAAATAAAACGAACAAAAAATCAGCAAAAGGGATACATAGAAGATAGAAAACTGTAAATATCAAAAGAGCAACCAGCAGTGAGAGCTTGTGCCCGTTGGGTGGACTGCAGAATGCTGAGCGTATATTTCAGATAGATTTTGCATATGTTGCATAGCGGAAAAAGAGCAGCGCAGAAGCTGGAAATGCCACCCAGATTTCCTCGCTCAATGAGTAATCAGCTGTAGGGAGACATCCCTGTTCACTGCAGAACTGACTACTGACATTGACACTAGAGACAGGGAGAAGAACTTCTCCCTCTGCTTCTCCCAGCCCTGTGTGCACCTAAAAAACCCCGCTATTCAGGTGCAGATAAATGTTAGTGCCAAGTGCGACAGCATGTTATACTGTCTCCATTTCCACACGCACGTGCAGGCCCACAAACAAGTCAGCCACACACGTATGCTACTTTCCCCTGACGCACAACCCTCCCAGAGGGAAGAAAGTTTTGAGTGTCTTTGAAAGCCTGAGAAAAAAAAATAAAAAATTCAAATTAAGTGCGGTGCACTTTGCTTGGCTGTTGATGAGGCAGAAATTGTTTGTATTCATTTTTGACATTCAGCGGTTCTCTACTTATACATTTCCTTCACGTTATTTACAGCCTCTACAATGTATGGCCTTCTCACGTATTTATCCATGCAAACTGCTGGCTATCTGAGGAAAAGGCTGATCTTTAAATACAGCACAACAGCCACTGCTTTCATCTTAAAATAAGAAAGTATGCTGTGATATCAAAGTGCCTATAAATACTGAAAGTCAAACAGAACGCTATAGAATCGGGTACTGTACTTGTGTTTTTTTAACTCTGCATTGTTAATCACCAATTCAAAAAGCCTCTGGTTTGATGCAGTCTTCTTCCACAATAAGCTACTCTGAAAATGTCTCAGCGCTAGGCCGACTTATCTCTGAATTACCTATTAAAGGTTTAAACCGTGGTCCTTGATAAACATACCATATATGGTTTATCTACCCCCCTTTATCAAGCACTTGAAGGTCCTTCTCCCATGGTAAAGTAATTTGTTTAATTAAACTGTCATTTTGGAAGAAAATATTGCCTCATCCTTCGCAAGGACTGTAAAGAAGTTTATAATATTTTTATGCTAAGTAGCCTTTAGCCCAGATTAGAATAAGACGATATCTTTCCCCAGTTAAAAGGGAAAAAAAAACACTCTGTCCGACCGACCACACCACAGTGGCAAGCATCACAATGTGAGAAATTATTTGTAAATCTCTGCCTGTAGAAAAACCCTGAGAGGATTCACTTTAGCCCAGCTCCTCTGTCAGCACTTTTGGTGATTTGCGGTGAATATCACTGCCGCAACCAAAATATTAGACAATAACGATGAAAATAGACTCTACGCAAAGTAGAATTACAGCTACCAGACCTCAAACAAGTACCATATCTTTTTAGTAATGTGATAATGTATTCTCTGTCAGTGATATTTCTGTTGTTGTTGTTGTTACTGCAGCTGTTGTTGTTTGCTGTTGTGTGTAGTTGCAGCTTCTGCTGCTGCAGTTGTTGTTATCAATGTTTTTTTGTCACTGCTGCCGTTGCTGTTGATGTGGTTCTTTATTGTATTCAGGACCAAATGACAACCGTACACAGAACAGCAACCGTGTGCATCAGGAAAATTCCATGTGTGATAATCATCAGTAAATGAAATTAAAGCACTTGCTGTAAAAAAGTATTTATCTTTCAACAGCATCCAGTCACAGGCAGGGATTAGCCTGTAGGCGGGGGGCAGAGAGGAGGGGGGATAAGTATGCAAACAGTGTCTCTATGTCTCCTGCCAAGGTAAGGGTGTACCGCCAGCACCCGGGGAGGGGAGCAAAGTCAGAGGATGACCCAACGGAGAGTAAATCAGAACCAATCACCTCAGCACCCTTTTTGTTTCACATCTGATACCATTTTTAGAACTTGGGGTCAGTTTTATGGAACTAATGTGAGGGTTCTACCTATACATCTTTGGCACCGTGACAAGCCGAGACGGAAAGATTTATGCATTTTGGTTTGCAGATGCAGAAAAAAGATACGGGAGATCAAATGGAGGAGCGTGATAACAAATGAAATACGGTTCCCCGGGCCCATAAATTAATGGCGAAAAGAAGGTTGTCATTATTTGAGCAGGCTTTAAAATAAGGTATGGAGCCCAGATGGTAGGGGAGAGATAGCCCAGCGATGTTTGAGTAATTGATGACTTAAAAATAAACTGAGGCCTCATCTTGGGAGAGCGGAAGAAGAATAACCCAACACAACAAACATGTAGCATCGGGGTCAAGAGCATTTTTAAGCTTTTTGTTTTTTTAGAGGCTCCAAAAAATGTAAACAGAGGCACAGTGCAGTAATTACAATGCATGCAGTTGTAACACACAATGCATCCAGTTTACACATAATAAAATTATACTAATTACATTATTAACAAATTGTTTCAGTCCAAATTTTTTTCTATTAACAGAATCCATCCATCATTCTGCCAGGGTTTCTTTGGGTAGAGTGCATTGCCTCTTCCCAGACAATACTTGCTCTATTTTAATCTGGAAAATTCAACAACAACTGGGATGAAACAGCAGAAGAGTTGAGACAAAGCAATAGGTGAAATGGGGGTGGGGAGGGGGTTAAAGTAAGTAGGTTGCCATCAGACATCAGTTCTGAGAGAAAGTAAGAAGGACTCACTTTAGTGTCTGAACATTGAGCAAACCCAGTATTCATTTTCTTTGAGTAGCTTACCTCACATATTATGCATGGCTTTTTATATATGCATGGTTATGCACACCCAGTCTGGCAACAGAGGGTATGAAGCATGGAGAGGAGTGAAAAAGCTGCAGGTTACATCCAGGTGAACGGAACGAGTGAGCATGCCATCAGTATTTAGGAGGCAGCTTATGACAACCCCCTTCCCCCTCCTTGGCTCCTGCGTCCCAGTGCAGCTGGAAACCAGCCTGCAGGTGTTGAAGAAAGAGGTTGTGTGCGGCCCCGGTGCATTGTGGGAAGTGGATTAGAGGAGTAATGGAAATGGGTCAGTACCTGAAGAGTGCCTCAGAGTCAGGTGAGGAGTTTTAGGGTTTTCACAAACGATTCATTTTGCGAAGCCGTTGATGACAGAGCCGTGTTTTTTCCCCTTTCTCTCGCCTGAACTGAATTATACTATTAACCCCTCCCACCATAAACCTCCCCCCATAGACTCAGGGGGAAGCAGTCACACATGTGACTTCTCTGATTCACATGGGTTTGGCCTTTATATTATTGCGCACTGTGCATGTGAAGGTAATGGAACAATGCTTATGCCATCAGAACAGTCAATGTGTGCTCAGTACAGGAACTTGCTTGCACCTGGGCAGCCAGGAGAGGTCACTAGAGAGTGATGAGGCAAATGAGTTTGACTGCTGTACCCCCTATTTTTCCCTGGCAAGACTGAACAAACTTTTTCCAAATATGTAAGCAAATGGACCACTGGAAGACAGTAAAGAGAGAGCTTCTTTCAGAATTTAAGAATTCAGAATAATCTTGCTTGCCCAGCTCCCAGCTAGATTGTACGCATGCATTTGTGTTCATTTGTGTATTTGTGCTCAGATATATCACTGAGTTTTTGTGTTTGTGTGTGCATTTGCATGTAAGGGTAGTATTTATGGTAAATATTTTTCTCTCTTTTTTTGTGACAGCAAAATCATTAGCCTGCAGCCTATCATTTCAGTCTGGTCACTCATCACAGTCTTCAAGTAACTGTGGAAGTGGAACAGGTTAAAGATAAAAAGGCATAAAATTCCAGCTGCTTAGACAGAAATTTCTAGTCTGTCTATCATTTCGCTTTGATAGGGCCTCCTTTGGACATGTTTTTAGAAGTCTGACATGTTATTAATAAAACAAACTCTAATGGAAATATCATTTCACTTATTTTTCAATCAGGCCACGGATCGCACTAAATCTGTAATGCATGACTTTAATTAAAGATTGATGGGTGTACCATTCGTCTTGGGCTTCGTTCATCCAGTAATTAAAATGACAAAAAAAGATTTATTTATAGAAATTTGGTTGAACCCTTCTTCTCATCTCTTTGTGTCCTTGATTTTTTTATTAAATGAGAGAGGGGAAAAACAAGGGTTTGTAATTTTCCCTTTCTTTCTTCCCTCAATCAGTACAGTAGTTCTGCATACATTTGTTCATATTCATTATTTCACATGGATGGTGAATATTTGAGGACTTAGCAATATAGACAGCAATGGTGGCTTTCTGCTTGAAAAGAAACTGTATGCAGTTTTCAATCAAACTTTTCTTCTGAAAAGTTACTTTTGTTTAAATGACCTCAGTTCAGAAGTAATCAAAACGGAAGAAAATACAAGTGAAATAGCTTTGCATTTTTATTTTTGTTAGTAATTATGTAGTCTCTTGGAGTTTGACAAGCCCTCTAATGAGTTCTCAAAGGACACTTGTTTTATTTGTTTGTTTGTTTGTTATTTTTAAGCTTGATTAAGTCTTGTGTATATAGTTAATACAATAAACCAAAGAAGAAAATGTAACTTAACTAGGTGTCCTTTTTATAGGAGCGAGCTTATTTCATTTCTTTGGAAGACTAAATCCGCTTTCAAAACTAGTGGGGGGATATTTCCACAGTCAATGGTCTTGTACAACGTTCTGTGTTGCGTTTATTGTGTGTTATGAAAATATAACAGACAAGACGTATATGGTGACTCATTATTCTGTAGTGTGCTTTTGTATGCTGATATTGAGACACTATAGCAGGCTTCTCCAGTTCTTGCAAAGTTATACTTTTAGTTTCAAGCAAGTATTGGCCTGGAACGAACCTCTGAATGGGAAACTGAGTCTGTCCAAACGCTAGCAAATATATTTTAAAAGAACAAATCAATTTGACTTTATTCTTTAAACAATAATACTTCAAATAATGTGTATACTTTCAATAATTCTCAGCTGTGAAATGAGTCCAATCTTTAAACAATATATACCAGACAAAATGTGTGCATGTGTGTATGATAGATGCCGTATCACATACCTAACAAATTTACCATCCCCTATTGTCATATTAAGTGAGAATGGATAATACTGACAGTTGTTGATACATCCATACTTTTGTGAAAGTTTAGGCAAATGGCCTGTTTGGTGAAATATAAAACAAGTATTTTAAATATTGCAGCCACAAGAACAAGAGCTATCAGTCTGCTGCTGATTTATTTAACTGAAATGTCATTTGTAATTAATAATAACAGCTGATGTTATTAACAAATCTGCAGCATCATATCTGTGCTATACGTCTTCAGCACCGGTTCCATTAACCTGGATGAATTTCTGAGAGAAACTGTGGGGTAGATATGCCTTTTGGCTCTTGGTCTCTGTGTTAGAGGGAAAAAAAGATGCATTAAATGATTAGGATTATTGATGATATTACCTTTTTTTAAAATGAGTGCCATATCATAACGGTCAACTGGTTTGTAAGGACGACAGAATAATTAAAAGAGAAAGAAGTGTAAGTAATTCTGTGCCCTGTATCCATACATCACCCCAACACACACATTTAATACTGGAGTGTCTGTGATTCCGATGATGTCTGTATTATCATTTTTTCTTATAAAGATCCTTGCTGCTCAGGCCCAGAGTTAATTTCAGGACTGAGCTGGCAACAAAGAAAAAAGAGTGGGAACGCAGAGCCGGATTTATAATCTTTTATGAAATAACTATAATGTAGTTGAGGGGCTCACGCTGACCATGGAGAGGAAATGGGATCTGTAGCTCACAATCTTCCTGACGTGATAAATATATAATACGTTACATGATGAATGCTGTTATAAACTGTACCTGCGATAAGATTTAAGTATTCATATTTCTATCATGTTAATACACTGTGATAAACCGGCGAATCCCACGTTGACCGTGGCATTTGTTATATCCAGCCAGGCTCCCATTTTTCTATGTCGCAGGACGAACGGATGAAGGTGTTACAGAGGTGTAGACATCAGGTATGTGCCAGTGTTATGCTCTGCTGAGATAATAATACATAGAACGGGAGAACGGAGACACGTTTGGGTCATTCTTTTCCATTTAAGCTATTTATCAGCCCTTCTTCTCCGTAATTGGGTGTTGAGTATCACGGCAGATATCCCCTGCGCTGGAGCAAAGTAATCTTTACTTTTTTTTTCTTTCTTGTTGGATTACCTAGTACAGCAATGGAGATCTAAACTGCTGCACCAAAGCTGGCTCCAAGAGCTGGATGCACAAGGCCGCACTAAATCCAGTACATATTAACAATGGAGCGTGAGCTTCATTTACTTTAAAGGAATAGCTTTTAATGTGCACAGAATATTAAACATTGCATTTTCTTAAAAAAAAAAAAAAACTCTCCACCTCCGATGATGAGCACCCTGACTTGATAATAGATTCACAACAGTGATGCCCTGCTTAGCTGTTCAACATGATAATTAGAAACAATTAGAAACGGCCCTTGATGGAGAAAATAAATAAACACCACTGCGAAGTGAAAACAGCCGATATTGCTCTCATGGTAAAAAAAAAAAAATGAAAAAATAAAAAATAAAATAATAATTAAAAACATAGCAGTGGAGGAGGAGGAGGAGGCCTGCAGCACGGCTGCAGAATGGATAATGCCTGTGTTTGTGATCGGGCTCAGACAGGAAAGCCTTACAGGAGCTGGTCTCTGGCACATTTAACTCCAAGGCCATGCACTAGGTGGTGCTGGTTCTGACCACAGAATCACCCCCCACCCCCCACCCCCACCCCCACCACCATCCCCTCTGTCTGCAGAATGAGAAAAAAAAATCAACTGGAGGCCAGTTCAGGCCCCCTAGGCAGTAAGCCTGTACAGGAGAGCAAATGTGGAAGGTAAGTTAATAAGGGCCAAACAATTTTATTTATTGTTCCTGGAAAAGGACAACAAATAAGGAAATTCATGAAATATTTAAAGCTGAAACAAATTTTGTATAAATGTTCCATAAGAATAAACATTTTTTTCAGAGTTTTTTCAACTATTCTTGATGTAAATGTAATTTATTTAAACTCTCCTGATAACACACTCAAAAAAAGATGAACAAATCTACAACTCAAATTTATTATTATTATTATTATTATTATTATTATTCACCGACAATAGCAATAATAGTTATTATGATATAATAATAGTGATTTAAAATGAGGTCACTGTTCCCAGAATAGACACATTTTTATTGCTGTAGACACATTGTGTTATACATTTCTGTGATTTCTTGATCGCTAAAATATCAGGGTTTTTTTTTCCCATGAAAGCCTTTACATGTAAAATAATGGTGTGGGAGAATAATTAGACTGGAATTTCAAATCTCGGCCCAGGCTCTTAATCCCCACCGAATCTCCCCGCGGTATTGGTTTTTTTGGGGGGTGTTCCTGCTTGGTGTACGGGTGTGTGTGTGTGTGTGTGTGTGTGTGTGTGTGTGCGTGCGCAGTGTTTTGTGGCGTGGCGCGGCCCAGCCCGGCTCAGAGACCCATCCGGAGAGGAGGGAGCGGATGGGCGATGAGAGAGAAGCGGGGCAGCTGCAGGCAGTGCCCGGGTCCCTGGGGGAGAGAAGGAATAGCCAGATAAAGTTTTCAACAATGAGATTCCACAGACTGCTGACTGAGAGAAGAGCCCAGGAGCTCAATATTTCCGTCCCCGGGTTATGAATGCACTGCCTCCATCTTTTCCCCCCTCTCTCCCTCTTTCTCTCCGCTGTCTGTGCCTCCCCTCTTTTTCTTAACTGGTCCTATGCAGCAGTATTCCCAGTTGTATCTTGTATGTAAACAACATTCCCCCTCACTCTATCTCTCCTGCAATCCCTTCATCCACCCTGCCGTAGACACACGCCTCTCTCACCTGAGCCTCGTAATACCCACCCACCCCCGCCCCCACCGCCCGCCCCCCTCCGTGTGGCCCCTCTCGGACTGCAGGCGGCTGCCGTGGAGACGGAGATTGGTCTCCTGGTAGCAGCGTTGGCTCCGTTCGCAGTTTTCTCTTCCAGCCGATCTGACAACTCCTATCCCAGCAGCATCAAGGGCCCAATTAGGAAGACACATCTTATCAAGGAGCTTATTTTGCATAACCGAATACAAATGACGAATAAAAATTTAATGTTTTAATAACTTGTACAGAGAAGATGGGCTGTTGATATAGCATGCCTAGATTTTCTTTTTTTAACGGTTGCTGTCATCTGCATGATAAAACTGTTATGTAGGAACAAAGGTTTGGAACAATGTTGTTTTTTCCCCTTTTGCCTCAGTAATTGTTTTGGGAGAGTAATACCATGTTATTGTTGCATGGGGTAAATAACTAACATTCCTCTGCGCTTTATGTGAAATATTGAGGCAGACAACTTTTTTACTTTTAAAGAATATCCTATCATACATTCTCTGTCTTTCTCTTAGTTCAAAATGAGACCTTTTTTCCATTTTCTATCAATCTTCTTAATGAAACTTGTATGAACTCCACAATGACGTACACACTCATATATCTAATGATCCAATAAAATAATGCACAGAAAAAAACACAAACATACAGTTTATGAACATTCATTTACATTAGTGTATTATTGTATGTGTTCTATTAGTGAAGTAAACAACAATTAGAACAATTATACAAGAACTTTGGTTGTTGTTAGAGATCTCTCAATTTCTTCAGTCTTAGGTCCATATAATTTGAATTATTTTGTGCTCCCTAAAATCAATGATATCTGCTCCACGGTTTGAGCAATTTCCCAGCATTTTTTTGCTCTAAAACTGTCTATGGCTAAATGATACTGACCCCTTGGATCTCTTAACAACACAATCAATAAAGCATGCTTATGTGTCGCTTGCACAACCATCCGTTAGGGACTTTTTAAAAAATGTGCCCGTGGCTGCGGCTTGCTAAGTGCACGCCGCTAGCACTAAATCTTCAGAGTCAAAGTTTTACTGTGGCGTTATGAGTAAAAATGCCTTGTCAGCCATCTGCCACTTTCCCCCCATAACGTCCGTATTTCCAGCTCTGCTAAACATCAGGAGTGTACTGCCACCCTGGGCCTCCGCCACAATTACAGAGCGGCTCGCTGGCGGGATGGCGGGATAGCGGGACCGCCGGAGAGGGCATGTTACGTCTCTTATTCATTCTAAAGTCACTAATGAAAAGCTGTGACCCTGTCAACATGACAGACTGGCTGTTTAATGTATTATAAACTGTTAACTTCAGGAAAAAGCCAAAAAGAGAGAGAGTAGGAGAGAGAAAAGAGAGGGAGAGAGAAAAAAAATAATAAAATGCATCGCACCCGTCGTCAAAAGGCCTCAATAAATGCTAATCATGGCTGATTAATCAGGCTCTAATTCCACTGATCCAAAAAGGTTACGCAGTCAATTGTGCAAAATTAGCTCTCTCTCATGTGTCCCTTTGCATTTAGGAAGGCAGGCCCTGTTTCATTTGCATGGTTTCGCGAGTGGGCCGCGAGTGTTTACCGCCGCAACGCTATTCAGCGTGGTGGATCTCCCTCAGATCTCGAGCGTCGCCTCCGTGTTTATTAAATGGTACTTGGGAGAGGGGAGATAACGCGCATTCTGTTTTCCTTTATTCCACCCCCCACACCCCCCCCCCCTCCACACCCAACGCCGTTCTCGTTTTCTGCTCTGGATCCTTTCCAAATCTGCAAAAACGAGCCTTATCTGGTGTAGCTGTTATAATGATGAT
Source organism: Albula goreensis (assembly GCA_022829145.1). Taxonomy (NCBI): domain Eukaryota; kingdom Metazoa; phylum Chordata; class Actinopteri; order Albuliformes; family Albulidae; genus Albula; species Albula goreensis. The sequence continues at coordinate 10,797,315 of CM040741.1, forward strand.
CAGAAACGTTTAATCGCGCCAACCTGATAAGAGTTTGTAGTGCTTTGATAAGAACATGACCGACTTTCATCGAATCCCCTCACAGGCTGGGCCTTCATTCCATTCATTAGTTTCACTTATTTACTTTGACTGACCCTTGTATGCATTTCTTGAGCTGTGATTGAAACCTGCAGTGATGCAGCATTGATGTGGGTGAGTGGCATACCGTGGATTCTAATGCACTCTGTCAGATTGATGGAGAAAAATGTGAACGCTGTCATCTAAAATGCAGACATCTTCATGGGGCTTGTTCTTGTGCTTAAAATCTTTGCTCTACATATTTTATTCATCTCTGTGTGTAGCAGTCATGAGGATATACAGCAGTAATATGAACTATGAAATGAAAAAATTGCGGCTGTCTTTGGAGCACTCCTTTGTTTGAGGATTCCCTGAGTGTAGTGGAACTGCAGTGTGTCCTCCGTTCATGAAGATGGACAGAGGATGCTGAAAGTAAATTCCTCTCCTATCCAGAAAGCACTTTGTGACTTGATTGCTACAGTACTGTGAGCGAACATTTGCATGAACACACTGGAAAGGCAATTCAGAACAAGTTCATGTTTCCTCACAGAAGCAATGTGCAATCTGTGTGTGTGTACATATGTGTAGATAAAATATGTTTGTGTATGTGTGTGTATGTTTTCTTGTGTAGATATAGAGTACTTGTGTGTGTGTGTACATATGTGTAGATGCAATATGCACATGTTTAAATGTGTGTGCATATATTTATAAACATTTGTTTGTGTAGATATGGTTTACTGGTGTGTATGTGTGTTGATGCAGTATATGTGCATGTGAGTGTTTGTATGTGAACATGGTCCTGTAGATATAGCATGTTGTAGACTTATATAAATGGTGCAATGAATGTCTTTGTATTTTGTTGTCTGCGTGGTGCTTAATTTGTTATTCACCATGATTCAGAAAAGTTTCCAAAATGTGTCTGAACCCCATCCTCTGAAAAGTGACAGTTCACCTATCATCTGCAAATCATTACACAGATCCTGGTTAACCTAACAGGCCAGACTGAAGGTTTTCTTTTGACTGTGTTGCAGCATGAAGCCTGGGGCCTGGACACTTTGCCCGGAATCCAGGATCCAGGAAGGTGACTTGCAGTTGAATAATTGACTCAGGACTTCTGCGTTTGTCCATAAATTAACCTACGGGAAACAGAAATAGAGTGTGAGGCGTGCTGGAGCCCCCAGCTTTCACCAGTCACCATTGACAAAAACAACCTGCAACTTCCTGTGAGTGTTTGAGAGAATGAGAGAGGCCGTCAGCAGTGAGGCCCTGTGTCTGTGGATCTGTGATTCCTGTGCTTACATTCACAGCAGAGAACACTTCCCCATGTGCACAGTATGGGGGCAAGTCAAGAGTCACTATCAGTGATCTGGTTTTGATAGTTTTAACAATGTAAACCAATGCTGTGTTTGTATTACATAGGATATAACATTATTGTAACTTTGTTAAATAGCAAGTATTGAAATACATGCTATTGATTCCATTGATTCTAATTTAATCTTTGGAACTCTTCCGCACGAGCCCATTTTGCGTGGGGTAAAAGACTGGAAAATAAGAGGAATCAGGTTTCACAGTATTTTGTATCTAAAGTTTTACAAAGTGAGATATTTTAGTGATTCAGATCTTTGAGACACACATCCATCACGACTGACAGCGTACCCTCACTTTGGCACAGCGATCCTCCAGCACAGAGGCACAGACTGAAATTCACAAGACAGACTTGAAGTTAAGAGACTGCAGGCTGGGAGAGGGTGAACTCAGAAAGTGAGGGATAATTTGTCCCACTATGCCTCCAACGCGTGAGCTCTCCGCCCTGGTCAAACAAAGCGGCTGTTTTCCCTGGCCATGTCCGTCCAGCCCTGCATCATTAGGGGATCCCACATGCCAGTATCCATGGGCGACCGCCAAACTCCTCTCCATTACTGCTCCAATGTGACATTAATCAGGAGGCTTCCCAACTCTACACTCACATAATCGCTGGTTACTTGTGCCCTGTCGGACTAACATGTACCTTTCTGAATACTGCGAATATGGGCATTACCATCCATTAATGATTCATGGCTAAGACCTTTGTTTTTAAATCAAGTCCCGGTAACAGTGTATCACTCCACAAACATATATCAGTCTGATGTACAGGAGTTTAATCTCAGTTTTAACAGCCAGGGTGTTTATTGGTGTCTTTGAGGCTGTAAAACTACCGCTCCCATTACAGGGCTGGGTCTACATGCCATGAAATGTGATGTCAAACCGTACATTAATTTGGGTTGTCTCAAGGAAATGGGATATAATTAGAATGTAATGCAAAGCAGAGTAAATGCATAAGCTACATTGTTGACTGAAGGGCTGAGTTTTACCAGAAGTGAGGCGCATACCTTTGAAATGAATTATTCAAATTCTCTAGTTACCCTGGAAACCTAATAAAATAAAATATAAAATAAAATCGTGTGATTGTATTATATATATTTATGAGTATAATCTAATTTTCTTTTAAGTTTGTAAATATGAGCAATTGACATTCAGCTTTTCTTTCAACTACAAAAATTAAAACAATGATTTGATCATTGTTTAGTATTCTCTTGGCACGACTGTAATGTGTATATTGATGTTGGAGAGCAGTGAATTGTTCTTTGCGTTGTAGTCCACACACCCAAAATGAAGACATGGCTGTTTCAGGAACACGACATGACACAAATGCGAGCGTGTAATGCAGAGATGAAAGAGCTGCGATGGGAAAGAATGTAAAATAGACCAAAAACACTAACACATGCTGAGCATGACACATACCTGGACCCTGTTCAACTTGCTAATGTTTAGCCTTGTTGTGGTTCTGATGCTATGCAATGCTCGCACATGCTTCCCATATAGGGCCTGCGCTAAGCCCCGATAACGGACAACAATATATAAATAAGCAATAAAAAATTGTCTGCACTTATTTTATGCTGATGTATTGTTGCTATCAATTTCCTGGAGGAAAAGATGAGTCACATCATTTAATTGAAAGGCCTGGCTCTTGAATGGATACATATCAAACGCACGCTCTCACAGAGTGTGATCACAAAGAGTTTGACATCAGAGAGATGTTTTCCTCAGTCCTGCTTTGACATGTTTATTTTGGGATCATCCCGGGTGCAAAGCGCTCTGCCCCTACCCCACGCCTCCCGTCCTGAGGAATGCCACACGTCCACTTCACACGTGGCCAGCAGGGAAAGCCATGACACAACCCTTCTAGAGCAAACCAGAAAGGTAAAAATCATGTTCTTTCACGACTCTGCCCAGCTCCTGTGTCTGATCCGTTTTGATCTGTATTCTTTTTTTTTTTTTCTTTTTAAAGCAGAGCTCTTCCTTATTAGCAGGCTGTGGCTCTTGTCTTTAAGCACTGTTCTATTTCAAAGCGGCTTTGACGGAATGCTCTCCTGTGGACTGGGGCCCTGTCACGCCTTCCTGTCATATGTCCGATAATTAAAAAACTGACTGATTTATTGACGGGCATCAACAATCGCAGAGGAGCCGGAGTTATATGATGTTCATCTTTCCCAAGGCTAAATTTACTTGGTGGAAAAAAGACCCCCTCCTATGCCGCCCCCAGCTGGGTTGTCACTCAGCTGCGGTGGAAACCAGAGAGACAGCGAACAGAAGCCCAGGCCGACTGCTCCTTTAGTTTATTTTATTCTAATATTTATTGCCACCCTGAAAACGAACATGATACAGGCAAGTTAGTGTGCATGGGTGTACGCCCCGGTGATTTGTGGGAAATGTCTGCAGTAGACCCAGGGAGACACAGGGTGTAAAATAAAAGGCCCCATGACATATTTATGCCTTTGCGAAATATGCTTTTTCGATTAATTTCCAAATCATCTCCCCAACACTTTGAAAAGATTTTGACATTTCGGCCTTGACCAAGCAACCAAAACCATTGTACAAAAAAGATGAATGCAACCTCACACTGATGCAATAGTGCATGCAGCGAGTGCCTTTATAAACAACACATTTCTCTTCAGTGGACCATTCATTTAAAATTATTTTTTTATGGCCATGCCCATTATTACAACATAAAAAAAATCAAATCCTGAAATATCCCCTCAAGCCCTGATTTTCTTGAGGACAGAGCTACACATTATCCATTCACATTGGCACCACGCTTCAAAAATAAAAACCATCAATGGACAAACCATCTCCGGCCAATCAGTCATTTACAAAAGGTTAGTAATTAAGAGAATGTGCACCATCCTCAGATAAAAAGTGAAATTTGGCAAATTTGAAACAAAACATGAATTGAGATGATGTGTCCTGTGAAAAAGTATGAACAGTGGCTAGGAATAAATGGACCTTATGTTGCCTCCCTAAACAAATGTGAAATTTATGAAAATATAAAAACTCCCTAACCACAATTTAGCTATGTTGCTGTTGAAAAAACACATTATATTTGTTTTATTGTTTAACTTAGAATCATGCAACTCTAAATGTTATCTTATCAAAATGACTGTTGTTGGCAATTAGGATGTAGTTAGCAATCAAGTAATCTAACTAAAATACTTTTATGACATTTTCATGTTTGGCATCCGAACGCATACTCCTGTGTATTTATCACAACATTGTAAAATAGCTTAATGGTATAATTGTGTTAAACAATAACAGTCAGGAAAAATATTGTTTTCATCAGGTTAATGTTTCCCCACGTTACACAAAAATAACAGCAGCTCAGAGAGCCAAACACATTTGCAAAACAAAATCATGGGATGGTACCTTAACTTTTTCAGATGCTCATGACTGGACATCAGCATAACTTTTAGCGAGGGGGTGTAGTGGCATTATCTACTACAGGTGCTATTTTCTTCGGGCAGCATGGAGACAGCCCCAAACTGGCTGTCAACACATCACTATGTGAAGGCACAGCTACCTGACGGGCTCCAATGCTGGAGACACTCCGGCTGACACTGTAATGCTCCCCTATGACAGCTACCGCTGGACGGGCCCCTGAAACACACACTCACTCACACGGACACACACATATACACACAGATGCACATTATATGTGTACCATGCAGCCACTTACTGAATTTATTTATGTTCACAAATGTGCAGTCAAACACATAAACAGATGGAGACATTCAGATGGAGTAATAAGCATGTGTGTGTGTCCCTCTCTCTCTCCCTCTCTCTCTCTCTCTATATATATATATATATATATATATAAACCTTCACAATAAATAGTTATGCTTCTTATATATTATATATATATATATATATATATATATATAGAGAAGCACAAGGATTTATCTTAAAATCACAGCTACTTGAATAAATTGTTTGTAAACTTAAAATTGATGCTGAAAAGTTTGTAGATGGAAGGACACATCAACAAGTTGAATTAATGGAAAGAGGAGATGACCAATATATTTGTTTCTGGAAAAAAAAAATCTGGAAAGTTGAATCATGAAGGATTATGCCATGAGGGAAGTGGACTCTGCTGTACAGTTTAATGTTAACAGTAAAGTATACTGAAACCATGAATTATCAATTGTTTGTTGTGATAACTTAGGTGTAACAATGCAAAAAAATAAAAAATTCAAATACTTGTTGCAATCATTTGGTTATAAGTTAAGGCCCCTAGCTGTCACTCCACACCACCACCCCAGTTCTTTGGGGCGTAGAGAGTGCTGTCTCACATGCTGCCAAACTGAAGTTCTTTGCAGCACTCAAAGTCTGAGGGACAGATGGATCGGGTTGATGTGTGCAGGGTTGCTGGCTTGGGGCCGGTGGTATGGCCATTTTTTCGTGCCCACCGGTCGCTCACGGGGACAGTGATGGCTCTATGCGTTGATGTTCTCATGGCTCCCCGGTTGGGTACCCCCCCTTCTCTGGAGCCAGATGCTGCCTGCTCAAGGGGCTGGGACTCTTCCTCTTTCATACTGCCGCCTCGAGGAAAAGCCTGATTTATTTTGGGCACCGTCCAAAGGCATGGCGAAGAGCAACGGAATGGACTGCGTCATCTTTGAAGAGACAACGTTGCTTGAAACTGCGTCATTTCACCTCTCCAATGAAGTCGAGCTGGCGTTAGCCACTGCATGTGTGCTTCTGAAACTGTACTGTTTTGACAAAAACTATTATTCAAAGAACATCTCAGATACAAAAAAATGTGTGGAAAAATATGTGATTCTACCTATCATGGCTAACATTGCAAAGTATGAGTCATGAAAATTGTACTCCGGCCACATTTTGTGCTTGTTTGGTGAACAGCTTATATTTTAAAGCTGTTAAGGAACCCAAAGAGTGGTTTTTTCCCCTCTCTTCATATAACGATGTGTGTAATCTTTCATTCGGCACAATTATGAAATAAACCCAACTCTAATTCATAATTCCTGAAGTTTATCTTCTTTCATTGTTTCTTTAGTTACAGCCTCCCCCCCTCCGGTTCAGTTCAGTTTGAGGTCAGCAGTGATGATAGCACACATGATTCATGGGAGAAATCAGGGGGGTGTCCGCAGGCCTGTGGAGACAGCAGGTTTCAGAGAGCACTTTGGGGCCAGGGAAACCAGCGTCCGAGGCCTCGGCAGGAAGTCGAGATAAGGAGGGCCTCTCCGTGACGCAGTCCTATCGCGTCACGCCTCTGAGCTCATAAACGCTGGGGTGACATTACCTCAATGCTGATTTGAATGCCTGAGACCCACTGCTACAGCAGAGGCCCGTGAAAAAGCATGCTTTTCAAGAGCGTGCACTCTGAGTTTTACCTCACTACCACTATGGTGAGGTCACACTACCCAAATAATTGTGTCATTCTTCATGCCCAGCATCATTCCTCAGTGTAACATTTAAATAGCACTGCAGCACAGAGGAAGCGCAAGAGAGGGTGGGAGGGGGGTGGGGAAAGAAAAAAATCAATGAGGAAATATTGCCAGAGGCGAACATACTTATTATGTCTTGCATGGAACGTGTCAAGCTTAATTTGACTGTGATCTGCATTTTTTTATACGAACGTGGAAACGCGCCTCTCTCAGCATCGCCTGGTCCGTGCGCTCACGTGACAGCTTGCCTGGCGGAGTCCCCGCCCCCCTGTGTCCTGTAATTAACCTGTAATAACCGTGCATCACCCGCCATGTGAGATGCTTAAGCTGTGAAACACAATGGCAGGCGCCGACGCCCGCTGATGGATGGGCCGTGGATCCATCAATCCCCCCACCACCACATCCCCCCCCGCCATCCTCCACCACCCCCCAACACCGCCATCGCCCGCACCCTTCAGCCGCAGCCTCCAGTTCATAGCCGCTGCTGTTATTGGACAATTTTTATGTGGGGAAACGGGCGGCCCTGGCAGAGGCGCTGAGGCTGCGGGCCCCCTTCGACAGATGCATCACCTCGCTGACGGGAGCGAATTTTTTGAAGACCGGCCGACACATGATCGAGTTCCCCGCGCTCATCCCTCAGTCGACCTGACAGTTGTCCGACGGGGTCCTTAGCCGCTTCCAGCTGTCAGGCGGTAGACAGCCGGATTGCGCGCGTGTGTGCGTGCATGTGCGTGCGTGTGTGTGGGGGGAGGGGGTTGGAGGGGACAAGGAAGAGCTCATTTAAAATGTGGCAGTGATCGTTTCATTACCTCCTTCCACCCAGAAATACTGCAGTCTGATAAATACTTTAATTTTTTTTGCACCATAGCTTTAACAAGTCAATAACGTTATGGATGACAGAACATAAAACACTGATGATCCTTTGTGCTGAAGAAGTCCGGCTAAATGTGATGTTTGCTTCAGCTGAGGTAAATAGGATTTCAGCGCACTGTGAGGTTGACCCAATGCTGCCATATTTGCTGAACTCGCTAATTGTAAACATCAAGAGCCAGCGTTTCAATAGTCTCATAAGAGTATTGTGCAATATTCCACCTGTAAAGTGCTGATTGAAATATGATCAAATCAATAAGGAGCGGCCCAGTTTTTTGCTGAACAGAAACATTCGCGGTGGAGACCCTGGTGGCTGATGGGTTAATTCAGAGCTGGAAAACATTCCTTTAATGGCCCTCGCTCCGCTTTTATTTTACACAGGAGAGAGAGAGAGACAAACAATCTCCTCAACATTTCACTTTTTTCATTTCGTTATTACTCCTACCTGTTTAATTTCCACTTAATTGCACTCACCAAGTCTTTAACTGATTAAGTAATTTAATTAGACTCACAAATGCAGAAATGGAGACACTTAGGTGAAACCAATGTGAAAAGATGAGGCACCTAGGTTTTTGGATTCCTGGTGCTTCTTGCCATCCCTATCTACTGTGCAATTAATCTGATGCTAAGACACAGAAATCCCCAAATGTAGGGATACAAAATTAAGAGAGCTAGTACAAAGAAAATTACATAGTTACATAGACTTCAGTTCAGTATCTGAAAAGGTTAGCATTGCTCTTCCATTGTGCATGTATGAAAGATGTACAACAGCCATTTTTATATCGTAACACCAAGTACCCACATTGTACTCACCTGCATTTACACTTCCTCTTATCTCAACTGGCTTATAGTCCTATTTGTGGACTGTATTTTAAACAGATCATCTATTTCATTTCATCAGACTATTCAATTCTTCAGCTATTATGGTTTTACATCAGGGCCTAAAATCAAAACAAATGGGGAGCAGGTTTAATTTTTAAAACAGAAATCTTGTAAATCTGTAAAATTCTGTTTACATTCCCATGTATATATAGTTACCAACATGATAACTTGTTCTGACTTCCTGATGGGCTGCTGGGCGGCTCGTTCACTGAAATGGCTGTGCCAGGGTGTGGGTGGAGCCCACTGGCAGGTATGCAGACCATGCCATTGCTGACTGTAGCTGGAAGCCGGGTTGGTGCATCACTGACATTAGTATCACCCAGGGAGGGAGGGATTTAGTGTGCAGGGATGTCCTGTACTCATCGCTCTCCAGCAATCCCTGCTGTTCACTCAGATGCCCACAGTTTACCCGCTGAAAGCTGTATATCAAGTGACCTTCCTTTGAATAGTATCTGCATATGCTGCACTTGTGCACTTTGCTGTTAAAAGAGGATGCACACTGACATCACAAACATCAGAGAAGAGTATGTGTATGCCTGTACTCTCCCAAATTGACAGCAGAGGTTGTAGCAATGAGAGCAGCTTGCGAAAATAATTGGCCATTCCAACTTATGAGCGAAAGGGGTTCACCAGTCATTGAAATTAAATTGACTGTCCCATCTTTCTGATAATAAGGTTTGAATGTTTGTATAACTGGAATCCTTCATGAACTGCTTCCACAGCTATAGAAATGGTCATTTAGGTAAATTATTATGATTTTTTAGCAGTGGAGGGATAGTTGTTGAGTGGTACATCCAGATAAGGCTCTTTTGCAAGTGTATCAGATGTAGCACTGAGAGCCACATGGTACCATTAGCCATAATTAGCACTCATCTTAAGGCCAAGGTCCCCAGCAAAGGGAACTACTTACACTCTTACTGCTTCTTCAGGACTGGCATTATGTGCCATAGTGCATATTCTTATGCTAACTCACCTTTCTGAACTCCAATACACTGTCCCTCACAGCTCTAGCCAAGTGACATAATATCTGTGTGACTGGCAGCACTGAAACAGAGGTATTTCCACTGCAGAACTTGAGCCACAATCCTGGCTGGCCAATCTGCATAACAAGAGATACAACTAGCCTGCTAAGCTAAAGGGGTAACTCATCTGGGGTAACATCACATTCTGGATGTTCTCTTATTACCTATGAAATCGCCCTGGAAGGAGGGCCAACCATGTTTGGCTAAGTTGATCTCTATGATCTGCCAGCTCCAAAAGTAGTAGTCGTGGAATGTTAGCCTAACGCATAAGGACTGCTAGCCCAGATAATGAAATGTTGGTTCTCAAAGAAGTCAAGGAACAGTAGGAAAGATAGAGTAAATGTATGAATGACCTGAGAATGTTACTCTGTTTTGTTACTATTTTATTTAAAAACTATTTTCATCATGGATGGGCATCCATGCACATTTCATTGCTAATATTAGCAACAATCAGTTGCTGATTTATACAGCATATTTGAAAAACTGTACAACTTCCGTTAGCATTGCACTTCCTGTAAATGTGCCCGTAAATGACAGCCATCAGGAGTCTTTGCCAGCAAGGCAGTATGTGATGTACCTACAGCATTTTCTCTAACTTTGGCAGAGGCCATTTGGAACAATAAACATATAATAATGTTTAAGGAACTTTCTCATCACATTGTTCTGACAACCAAATGACAACACAATCACAATGTTCCACAATGTTTTTGAAACATTATTGTTTGCTGGCAGGGTGCAGTAATTGTGCAGCTCAGATGGTAGATTTCAGAGAGAAAGGACACAGCAGCTGGGGTGTAAAAAAAAGAACCCCGAAAAAACAGTAGTCTGATAATAAAAAACCAATGACCTATAAATGAAGAGCTTTACAAAAAATACTTGTTTGCTGAGCTGTTTGTCTGTCTGGTTTGCTTTGCATTCACTTGTAAAACTTCAGAACTTAGATATAATACTATTTCCAAAGTCCCTGTGGTGTTTTGACTGCAAAAATGCACTAGTTTGTGCATGCTAGCTTAGCTGATAAAGAGAGAGGATGTAGACATTGGAGAAAGAGAAAAATAATCAGGGTCATTTCCTCTTGAAAAATGTTGTAGCTCACAGGAAAATTTACAATCAATGCATATATACTATATATGTATATTCATCTTAATTAGTTAAATTAGTCTACATTTTCTGGATAAGGTCCAAAGTACTGCAAATTGAACCCTTGGAATTTTGTTAACAAGACATAACACACACAAAATTAATGACTCTTACAAGAATTTTGTAAATACTTGAGCATCCAACTAAACATAGTACCATATTTGGCCTTTAAGCTTCACTTTCATGGCCTGAGGTTAGTGAGCAAAGAGAAATATTTGCTTCTTAAAACTTCCAACCTAGGCAGCAAAATATACAGAGGTGTCTACCTGCTGTTTAGAAAACTTATCCCCAAAAATCCTCACAAAAGTTTATTGTACCATTAGAACAGTGTTACAACTGAAGTACATAGACTTCACTTGCCATCATGTATGCTGTAGTTGTTTTTTTTTGTCATAATTCAAACAATGACATATAACACAATAAATAAATAAATAAATAAATAAATAAATAATGTGTTACAAAATAAACTAATTGCAATAGTGCTTAATTTTATCAAAATTATATTCAAAATTACGTTAAATTGCTAAACCCTTTCTGTGAAAAACAATGAATTGTTGCTGTTCCCACAACTACAGCAGCATAAAATCCAAACAGCATTTCAAACAGTGTTATTATTGTCTCACATTCAGGAATGTGATAGGATTCACTGCTATGCAGAACTTCTCAGGCAGTATCCAGGTCACCATTCAATCAGGGATGCCAGAGGAAGCTATGACCTCAGCCTGGCGGCGCTCACTATTTAACCCGCAACACTGACGCAAACAACCACGCCCTTTGTTTCCGTTTTGACTCATTTCTATCCCCTTTTTTGATGTTATATTTCATCTGGGGGGCATGAAAGGGGACAAGCTCATTCGCCTTACACGCGAAAAGTGCTGCCTCAGCCCTCCTCTGAGCTGTTACCGGGCGGGCCTTGGCACCCATGATGTAATTCTTATACATGCTGCCGGATTCCCCAGGATCTGGAGAAGGATATGATTACAGGTAAGATGTCCAGAGCGGACCGCAGGGCAGGAACTGGATTACGCACATAAATTTCCCCCCTTTCACCACTCAGTTGGGAAGAATAAGCAATACACTCTCCACTCCCCCTGCTCTCTGTTTCGCCTGTGTATCCGCAAATTTATATTCCGCAGCCTCTGTGTATATATCTCTTTACGGTGGCAACCTATACATATGGGAACAGCTGTGTTCATCTGTTTATAGATATTGCCCCCTGAATCTCTGTCAGTGTACCACGCACACTGTTTCTCATCCTCCATCACCTCCCCCTGCACCCACACACACACACACACACACACACACACACACAGACTCACATACTCCTTTCAGATTGAAGACATTCCATCAGAAAACAAAGCCTAATTGTTTGCCCGATGATCTGAGAGGGGAAGTGATGCCTTTGCTTGCATCATCTCACTCCCAGCCGTGCCACTGGTGAGCTGCGTGATGCTAAGAGAATACTTTGCTTTAATAGAGACATGATTGTGCGTTATGTGAATGAAGCCCTTAAGTAATAGAAAGAGGGGGAAAAGGCATACAAATGCAGATCTGGTGGGGAGGCATGAAACGGCAGAGTGTTGATACACAGTCAGAAGGTGGAGTATGGCTGGCGAACAGCGGCCATGCTGAAGGCACTATACCATCAGCCTTCACTACAACAGAGTCATCAGGGCTCTCAATGCAGGCAGCAGGGCTCCTGTCTCAGATTAAACCACATAAAAACATTTTTTCTACGTAATTTTATTTATAGGTGGACTCCTAAGTGATTATCCACCTTAGAATGCTTTATTTTGTCGTCCAGCTGAATAGAGATGTATGTCCCATCCGATCTGATCTCAGCGAGGGGGGAGTGGGGGCGATGAAAAATCTGGAATGTTCCCCCTTCTCCATGCTTCCCCGGAAGGCGTAATTCAGCCTTTTAACCATGCGGGGCTCGAAGAACCTGGATCTGAACCCTGATAAGTTCATATTGCGTACAATGGGCTGGCCCAGGTTGGACACAGCCACACAGTATATATTAGTCTGTCGCGCCCAAACCATTGTAAAATCTGACAGTTTGGCCCATTGGCAGTGCAGCCAGTGTCAAAAGGTAGAGTCGCAGCCTGAATGACAATGCTGGGAGAATTACCCTCCAACCCTCTAAGTGGGTGCAAGTTGAGGTCAGGGTGGATTGACAGGGCAGAGAAGGGACAGGTGTATGGAGCCAGACGACACCAGACACGATCAGGGCTTCCGTCTCATTACAGAAATAATGATGAAAATACACTCAGGCAAATATTGGAAGAATGCTAATTAGATAAAGGATTAATCAGCCCGTCCTAATAGATGAGCTGTGGATGAGCAATGCCCTGCCCATCGCTTGCATTTCACTGTGTGGAGTCCAAGCTGAATCCTGTACCAAATATTATTATTATTATTATTATTATTATTATTGTTATTATTATTAAATTATTGTTGTTGTTGTTGTTGTTGTTATTATTATTATTATTATTATTATTATTATTATTATTATCACAATAAGGGTGTGTTTCATTTCCATGTCATTCTGTTTGTAATTCACATAGGAAGAAAAATATACCTCATCTCTTTTACTTTGTAGTGGCTTAGGACTAATCAAATACAGATAAAGAAGAGAAAACTGCAAATTATTCTCTAAATGATGCTACAGGGTTTAAAGAGTTTTATTTGACAGCAGAGAGCAGCATCTTTATTAGAAACAAGAGAAGAAAGGTAATAAAAAAGAGAAAAAAGAAATAAAGGAAACGCAGCAACAAGGGCAGTTTCAGGGCAAGTCTCTCCGTAACGAAACGACAGTGCATTTCTCGGATTTTTCTGAGTCTTCCGGCGAGCCTCGCATTAAAACTAAAAGCAGTGATCAATGAGGGAAAACAGCCTGAACCCAGCCTCAGAGTGCCTCCCTCCACAGCTGAAAAAAACAACAGCCCAGAGACAATGCATGACATTTAAGGGGAAAAAGCTGACATTGACTCCATCACTGTCAGAGCCGCTGCCATAAAGCAGCTGCAAATATTAAAACATTCTTCATCTCTGCTGCATTATTGGCACCAGAAATTGTTTTCTTCTCCGTCTGATACTCGGCTGAACTGCGGCGGCCCTCCCCCGAGACCACAGATTGTTACCAAGGCCTCTAACATATTGGCAGTTGATGTGGTGGTATTCGTGTACACTTGCCACTCACAGAGTCCTATCCCCCTATCCCCCCACCTCCCCATACCCCCCCGCCCTCCTCTGATACCGCCCTCTTCCCCTCCTCATTTCTGTACAGGAAAAAGGCACAGACAGAATCTGAATTCAGCTGAATGACCCCCCGACTGAAGGGATGTATATGGGTTAGTCCCATTGTGTGTAGATGCATGCATGTGTTTGTGTGTGTGTGTGTGTGCGCATTTATGTTTGCCCATGTGTGTCTGCATGTGTGTGCGCCTGTGTGTATATGCATTTGATGGAGTGTCAATTTTTCTGAAGGGATGACTGCCTTTTTCCCTATGGCTGTGTCTTTGTGTGCTTATGTTTTGCGGATATGTGTTTCTGTAACGATTCTACTGATCGCTATTAGGGCCACCAATTTCTGGTAGTAAGCATTTCTGTTTTGGACTGAACATTTGTCCATGGACCAGGCGCCTCCTCCACACTGCGAATTTTAATCTGAGTGTTTCTTTTATCCTGCGGAGAAACACTGAGCTGATTACATTGTCTGTTTTCGAGGAAGCACCTCCCCGCAGAGATCTTTACTAAAGTGCCATTTTCTGTTTTAAATCATTAAACGTTATCTTGGCTGCTTGTCTTCTCATATTTGAACACGCCTTTGCTGGACGAATTTAACTTCTAAGTAACAAGTTAGCTGATTTGCAACCTTGAATGAAAGTGTTATTAGATCCTGTATTGTGTTATTGCTAAATCTGCCCCCTGGGCGAGGGGCTGTGGCATCTGTCTCTCTCAGATAAAATGCAGAGGTTTGATTTGAATCATTTCACATTTTACTCCTATAATCTACCCAACCTACACCTGACTAGAGCTTCCTGGGTTTGTTTTTATTTTTTTTTTGGTTGTTTCACAGACAGATGCTGTTTCTCAAGGTTACCCAGGACAAATCACACAACATTTTTGTTCCAGTGCCACTGTTATCGTGTTCCATGTGGAGTACAGTGTAATTTTGAGCCTCTGGTACATGTCGTTTTTATTCTGTGGCACACAGCCTGTGTATTCGAATGCCAGGGAGTGTTCTGGAAATACATATATATGATACATAATGGTCTGGGATGCCCACCGATGATAAGGTCTCTCACAAAAAAATGAAAAGTCATACTTGAAGACCACATACATAATCGAGACAATTTAATACAAAAGCACACAAAATCATGGTCTTATTTGTCTCTCAGTCTCCCTGAATGATGTTCATATGAACACAACAGAGGATCTTGCATTAAGTCACACTGATACTGTTTTTTTTCCCATAAACACCCTCTGAAGACAAGTCAGCTAAAAGAACGTTATGTCTTAAATTTCCACTTGCCATTATGTTCCATGTCCAAAATCGCATACCTCTTCTTCTCAAGCCCATATTACATTTGAAACATTTCTGGATATTGCTCTTTGATGTAAAATCAATCAAAAGTGCAACAGAAATTAGCTTTTTTACTTCACAGTATAAATATGAACAGTAAGACTTGTTTTTTATTCCTCAAGGCACAGTTAGATATTTGTCTGTAATGTACACAAATGTGTGTCCTAAATGGCCTTATTACCAGGCCTCCCATAACAGGGGCCATACATCAGGAGAAAACACACAGGAAAGTGTATGTAGTGATTGTTCTGGGAGCTCAGGGCACATTACTCAAGACTTTGCTCTCTCTCTCTCTCTCTTTCTCTCTCTTTCTCTCTCTCACTCCCTCTCTCTCTCTCTCTCTCTCTCTCTCTCTCTCCCTCCCTCCTTTCCGGTTCAGGAGTTCAGCAGGGGAACTACGGAGCAGGGCACTTCCTGTCCTCTCTGTGAGCCAAGCCATCAATCAATCACGGCTTGTAGGCATGTGGCTTACTGGGCACAGAGGAAACTCGTTTGGTGTATAGATTACACATACATGAGATGGTCTTACTTTTCATCGAAGGCACCTAACATAGAGTCTTTACTCAGTGAATCGGGTGCACAGCAGCTAATGCATATACCAGGCCCTGTTCTCAACTCTGACAGATACTAAGCCCTGGTGAGTTCACTGCCACTTTGCAAAGCTCATAAGTCCCTTGTGTTTGTGTGTATGCGTCTGCGTGTGCGTGTGTGTGCGTGTGTGTGTGTGCGCATATATCTGTAGTACCTAATGTGTGAGCCCAGCATCCTGAACTTCTCATGACCCAGGGGCAGCGAAGGGTCACTTGTCTATTGGTCAGGATAGATGACGCTCCAAAGAAATCACATTACGGACATCCCCTAGAGCTGGCAGATTGTTAGTGCAATAATCAGTCATTGTTAGCCAATCTTTGCTTTAACCCTTGTCTCCATAGACTGCCTGTTCTCAGTGCTGTAGGAGCTGAGTAGATCCACCTCAGCACATGCTAAATGAGCATGATTTTTGTAAAATTATCTACATTAATATTGCCAGAATCTGTTGCATAGTATTTAAAAATCTAATAAACGGGTGTTGTTATAATATTAACAGATATTGTTAAATGTTGCCAAAACTTGAGGTTGGGTTAGATGTTACATACCACTGCTGCTTCATGTGAAAATATATTACACAGAGTTTGCTAATGTGTAGTCTGCTCTTCTGTTTAGTTTTTCTACTTGACAGATATAAAATGGAATTTATTTGGCACTGAGAGAGATGTGGAGCAGTTTCAGTCACAATGCTCCACTGCCGTTTTTTCCCCTCTCAGACAGCGACGGATCTGAAATATGAGCAAATCCCATGGCTGTGTTTGCGGCCTCTGAGAATTGGGGAAAGATGCTGTTTTGGCTGTGTTAACATGGCTTGAACATTCTCAACAATCACAACAAAAACTGGGCTCCCTAGTAAATCATACACTTCCACCCATTCATGAACAAGCAAAGCCATTGTCAGACATGGGACTTTTATTTCTGATTATGTTCGTTAGCTTGTTGGTATCAGTCATGTTTTGCTTACAGCTGGTCCCTCCACACATCTCAATACTTATTGAAATACATGTGACAATTTGTCTTTTCCCAAAACTCCTGTATGTACCATGGTTATAAAAAATGAATACCACTTAGTCATTATGGTGGTTACAGAGGATGTGAGCTAGTGCAGATGCATTATTTCACATAGGTTTAATATGAAGGCATACATCCAAACAAGGAAACCATTTTCAAAGTACAGCAGAATAACATCTTTCCTATTTTTCATAAATCTAAAATGAATGAAAATGGTTATGGTTATGGTGTAATCTGAACACAGTATATTTAGTATATTTACTATAATATAAAAATATTACATTTTATTTTATGTTCTATGTAAATGCGTTAAAAGTACATCAGGGCTCCATCTGGGGCTGAACAGAGGTCTCCCTTTACCCTGTATTTAGGAGGTGAGTGGATGAGTCTCTTTGGTAATATTCTAAATGAGAAGACTGCACTCTCTGGAGATGCCATTAAAAGGATAAAATATTGGTCACCATAACGAATTTTCCAGTCCAAATGTGCTTAAAGTTGGTCAAAATAGACTCACAAGAGGCCCCCTTGAAGTGGAAAATCCACAATGCAATTCACAGGAAGTCAAGTTTTCTGATATTCCATCTGCCATTATGTTCTATAGGAGAAAACAGCAGTTAAACACTGGAAGTAAGTAAGTGCATTGGTTGCTTAATTTATTTTCCCCTCACAGAGTTGAATATTGAATCTAGATTGAATCTAAAATTATGCCACTGTTCTCTCTCACACACCTACTGTGCTATAGCTGCTGGTCTCTCAGTTTGATGACGGATGATGGGTCTTACTCACCCCTTATTTATGGTGCTTCTGACCGATGACACTCCAAATGGAATGCTTTTAGCTCTCCTGCCTAGAGAGACCACTTTCAAAGGCCACCTAAAAAGTCTTGCCTTCAAAATATAGGCTGAAGTGTACAAATGTCTCCCAAAAAACAGCTTTGAAACACAATTCACAAAAAAGATCCATAGGAAGGATCATAGGGGAACACTCCTAAACTCAAAAACTCAAAAAATGAGAAAGTGTGTGTGTGTGTGCGTGTATAAGTGTGCATGTACACAAAGACAATGAGAAACAAACCTCCTCTACTTGAAACCTTTCACTCAAAGTGATCTCTGACTGCAGAGCAAATGTAAACACAACACTATCCTTCCCTTCCCTTCTCTCTCTCTCTCTCTCTCTCCAACTCAAACTCAGGCCCTCTCTCTCCCTCTCTCTCTCCCATGTTATCTGGAGCAGAGTAGCTGATGTTTGGGAAAATATACCTAAGGAAGATGAGCGAGACCACACAAGCAGTGAGCGTGCTCTGAACCTCTCCTCAGCCATCTGCTGTGTCACATGACCCTCTCTGCAAACTGACAGACACTCCCTCCGAAAAAGGCCCAGGCAACATCAGAGACATCAATCAATCAAAACAGGAAAAGAATGATAATAAAATTGGAGACAGGGGAGCAAAAAAAAAAAAATCTTGCGAAACTTAATCACGAAGGGTCGTGTTAGGGAGTGGGGAACAGATTAAATTACCATGGTATTAGATACGGGAAATGATTTCTGTCAAAACCATCTTTACTGCAATTATAATATGTTAATTATGTATTTCATTAAGTAAGTAGATTAGAAGCTGCACTGATGAAATCACGCTGAAGGCTGTAGAAGCATGTCTGGGCACTGCGAGTAGAATGGTGAGAGGCCGTGGTGGCGGGCGCGGTTTGGGGGGAGAGATTTAGGCCATTTGTTCCAACTGTCTGTTTTCTTTCATTCCCCCTCGAACACCGAGCGCAGTTTCCTCTGTCCACAGGAAATTCTCAGATTCTCAGTTCTGTAAGCATCAAGAGTCCACATTAGTTTCAGTGATGCTAATCAGACTGTACATGATATGGTCCATACATCAGCTTGTCATAAATCAGCTTTGTGCCATTTTTGGTCCTTTTTTTATTTAATTCCATTCTCAAATCAATCTCCTTATTTCACATAACAGGGAATAATCCCATGCTGCCCAAACTGTATCCACCGCCATGTGTCTGAATTTCACTGAGTCCCATGAGTGTACCGCTGGCTTAAATAACTGTAAGGACAATTAGCATAGGATATTTTAATTCACATAATTGATACACTGAGTCAGCTCCAATTACTCTGACAATTTGCTGTCTGTTTTTTGTTGTTGCATTTTTTCTGTCCAAATACAGGATGTAGATATTGCTGTTCCCATGTGCAAATATGCCAATGCAGGTGTCTGTCAGAGAATGTTCCAGAGCACTGACCTCTAGAGGCTCATATTTTTCTAAAAAAAAAAAAAAACAGCTTTGTTGTTTTCTTCCCCCAGTAACTTCCCAAGAATTTAATTCTGACAGTCCCATTAAGTAAGATGCAAAAACACCTTATTTCTGATGCACATAAGATTAAAATAAAGAAAACAGAAATAGTGCTAATTTATTCAAATTAAGAAGCAATAATATATGCAGCCCTCATATACATATCTTATTATTTTTTTCTTTGTATCTACTTTTTTATGAATTTAGTTTTTTGTTGTCTGCACCCATTACTTTATGTATTCTTCTTTACATATCATACACCGTTTGATGTCTTGGTGAAATGTATTCCTAGAAAACCAAGTGATGGATAATTAGGTCTCACAACCACAATTATATTCTGTTACTGATTGGTATTGAATAATTACCCTGTGGCTGGCTTAAACCATGGGGAGGGGGCTTATTGCCCTGCTTAAAATCATTAACACACATTTCAAGCTAGATTTGTGCACATTGGTCAGTCTGGGAGAAGAAAGTGAGGAGGATACGGGGCTGGGGAGGCAAATAGATGGGTATGGGATCTGAACGTGAGATAGGGTGTGGAAGGGGGTTTGAAACAGCACCCGCAGCTGTGGGGGTGGGCGGAAGGGAATGGGGGTTCTCTAGAAAATGACTGGGGAAGGTTGGCTGATTTGACAAGAACCCAATCAGACTCTCGAGGGAGATATTGCCTTCCTCATTACAGCACTGATTGGCCTTATTTCAGTGCATTCTTCTTGCAGACATACAGCCTCCTCAACGTTATGGCCGCGGAAAAGAACAGCTTTCTCTCTGTTTGCAAACAGAAGGAAGAAGTTAACGAGAGTCATAGTTCATACTAGTCTCTTTTCTCCTACTGTTTCAGAGCAAAAGAAGGAGAAAGGACAAAAATAAAAATGATTACGGAAAGGACCCCTGTCAACAATTCGGTAATAAACGGGTCCTTTCATTAAATTTATCAAGCAAAACAAAGGGCAAACCTGATGAATGACCCCTTTGGCCCCACCCCTACTGTGTTAAAAGAGGCATGCTGTTTTCCTCTTTATAACTCAACTTGGACCAAATAATCCAATTTACAGTGCAAACTTTCCATCTCCGATGCTTTATTTGATATACTGCAATAGAAACCTTCTTCCAGCCACCATCAATTGTCTATGGATTTTTTTCCTCCAGAAGAGAAACAAAAAGATGTCTGAAACCCCTCAAGCCTCAGAGATTTTATTGATATCGATGCGGAGGACTACCGCCATTTTCGCCACCGGATCAATCAGTCACGTCATGGCTGTTTTATGAGGCACTGGCCGCTCTGCACAGCGTACCTCCAGGTGTGCCACGTGAAGGCCGGGCAGAGAGCGGTGTCAGGGTTTCCCATGGCAACACCACACTGATACGGGCTGTACAGTGCTGTGGGGTGCCCCCATCCAAATTCAGAGAATTACCTCATCACATGTGGGGAGGTGTTGGTTTTTCTCTCCAGCGAGGGGTTGCCCCAGGAAAATTGTCCCATTTTCATGCACGATTACACTTTAACACACACACACACACATACACACACACGTTGTGTATATATATATATATGAATATATAATATATGGTGATATCATATACTGATATTATATATCAATTATTATTACGATTGTGGATAGTATGATGTAATGAAGGACCTCGCAGTAGGAAAATGTTTTTTTGACTTGAATATAATTATTATGGATGGATTTTTTGGGCTTGATTTTTCAAAAAAGATATGATATCCTCAAGAAAATCTGTCTTGAGTTACTCACCTTCTGTGTTGGTGCCAAATCATATCAATGAGTGGATTTCAGACCTGTTTTTAGGCAGGCATCCCCATGTACAGTATATGTTTTCTGTTAACACTAAATTATAATCAGTCCACCTCTTGTGATCTTAATTCCTTACAGATAGATCCATGTGAAGACTGAGGAAAAGCAAGAGCAGGTTCAGAGGGAGTTCCTCTCTTGTACTGGATTTCTGAAACTGGAGACTCCTCCATGTATCATACATGTCTGCCAGACTTCCCCCAAATGCATTCACAAAGCTGCATGCATTTATTGTGTACATTTATTATACATGGACATAAGGGCACTGTACAATATACACATATGCAGTATAACTACATTTAGCTATCAGGTATGTAACTTACTTCTGGTGTTGATCTCAATTGCTAGCTGTCTAGCTGACTGTGCTGGACAGTTTTTTTTCCATTGTGTTCCTTTATAAACTGGTTGACACCTTGTTGATTGGAATCATATAGATAACGTAATAGTTATCAAGGTGGATTACTGATATGATGGCTGTTATTTATATGTGTGTGTATGTTTCAAGTAGTGACTACATTAATGTTAATGTTAATTTTAATCCAAAGGACATTCATATCTATGAAATTTTGCCTAGCTACCTCCCATGGGTTCCAGTAATGTTTTGTATCCAAAGGAATGTAAGCATCTTTATCATGTAGGGCCATCTCTACTTAAAATCTCCTACATTTTCTGTATGCAAGGTAAACAACTATTTGACAAATTTTTAATGTTCAGCACAAAATGGAGTTCACTGATGAGCAAAGCAGAGGATCTAAGCTGACGTTAGCTGGAGTGACCGGGGAACCATAAAGCCTGATGTCACCAAAGGACCCAGCAAAGGAATTCTGAGGAGTCTGGGATACGGCGGGCCTCCGGACGGACAGCTTTCGGCAGACCGCGCCAGCTGTGCGGAGACGCGCTGGCGCCTCTCGGTACCAGTTAAGATCCTGGCTGCTGTGTTCCTCACCAGCTGGAGCACGCTGATGGAGTGTGATGAGGGGGACAGTAAGTAGAGCATCGCAGCAGTGCGAAGGGGGTGGGGGGGGGGGTACCTAGCACCCGCAACAGATGGGGACGAGACCCATCTCACCACGGAGGGAGGCAAATTTCCCCCAAGTCACTCACTGCGTACAAGCTGCAGCCGGTGTGGTCCCGTCCTGACCGGGATGCGAACTGACAACGCTTTTGGATAGGCACACCCACGTGAGCTCCGCGATGATAGCGCAGCTCATGGTCCATACTGTATGCAGAGAGGCCCAGGCCTCCAGCTGTGCCCCCCATAATCCCCTCTTACTCCTTACATGTGCAAATTATCAAACACACAACATACCTGTACTTAAATACACATTCACACACACACACACACACACACACACACACACACACACACACACACACACACACACACACACACACACACACACACACACACACACACCCAGAGAAACTAGTGGCACCCTTGATGAACATGAGCAAAATTATTTCTTTCATGTTCAAAAATAAGACAAGAAATCTTCAAATAAGTAAAAGTGTAAATTAATACACTCAAAATGAATGTAATACAAAACACATAGCCTAAAAATTCTTTTTTGTTTGAAAAATCCTTTATATTCATTTGTATGAACAAAATCTTTCTTTTCTGGGGAGTCCCATTGCTTAGGTTCTAAGTATCTTAGTATCTAATGGTGTGGAAGACAGCAGGTAATCTGGTGACACCCAGATCAGTCACACGGAGATAAGGTAAGGGGAAAGGGTAGGAATCGGGTTCGGTATTTAGAAGAGACTGTATCAGTCAGTTACTGATGTTGAAAGCGACAGAGAGAGAGTGAGAGAGAGCAAAGTCTGAGTCTGGGCCATGCGCTCCAAATCTTGAATTTGTAAAAATGGATCATGATGGAAAAAGTTGTGCTTCTTTCTGGCAGTCAAATGTTTTGTTAAGATCACAGATGCAAAAAGGTACAGTAAAGCTGGAAACAGACAGGAAGTATAACAGTACAGTAATTACCACTAACAGTACCTCCCAGAACACACAAGAGACTGAACTGAACCTCTTCACGCGCCAGTTCTGCAGGATATACTATACTATCAAAACTAGCAATTAAGCATTTCTAAAGGGACTAGCCCAAATGTAAAACGAACAAACAAACAAATTGCAATGATTGTAAAAACACGGCACCAGAATGCATGTGGGGACATACCTTAGGGAAAGCTTTAAGGTTTGGGTTCACACAATTCATCATATTTGTGATGTATTTCTTTAGTAAGAATCCAAGTTGGCTAATGAACTGCAGCAGAGCTTGTGTGTATTTGTCTTTTTTTTCCAGGGTTCTAGTTTATACATAATTAACCAGTTGTGCTCCCTCATTCCGGTACTCATTTGTTCTCATGGGGGTGTATCTTTACACTTTAAAAAAATTCCCCCTTTCCAGGGGATTATCTAGTCAGTGAAAACACACCATTGTCATGAAAACCTCTTGCGTTGAGTCGACTGGTTGGTCGCCGAGCAGGTTGAGGTGATTTATTTATCGAAAATGTTTCGCCAGGAAACGCAGGCCGAGACAGACCATCTCATTTACAGCAGGGGGACCCCTGGGAGCGGTAAATTTACATGCAACAAAAGGACTGCGACCCATCCCTCGCGCCCCCTTTGATGTTTATTTTGGTAGCCCACCCCCGCTGTTCCAGCGCTTTTGTGTCCGGCCAGGTACAACAAGGCCCCCGGTCCCAAACACACAGCAGTGGGGCGTCCTGCACTGTTGACCTAGTGGTAGGATGTCCTGCCCTTAAACCCTAGCCCTGAGCCTTGCCCCCTGCCTTCCCCTCTCTCCCTTTTTTTAAATCCCTCCCCCTCTGTCCCTTTTTTTTCCCTCCCCCGCCACCCCCCCACCCTCCCCCCCAGCCCAGGGGGAGCGGGCCCAGCCGGAGTCCCAGAGGCATGGGGAACATTTCCTTTTACTGGCTGCCAATCCATCAAAACTCAGCTACCGCTGTGAGCCCCATCAGTCGGCACAGAAAAGAACAAGGCCCGGCAGCAGACCCCCTCACCACAGCCATCATTCATCCCACACACTGAACTTTGCATGACCTTTGAACACATTCTAGAAGTTGCAGTCTTTAGCACCTAGTTATACTTAAAGCGACAGGCATCCTTTTTAAAAAAAAAAAAATACTCTCCCTCACTCTCTCTCCACCACTTTGTCTCTCTTTCCCCTCTCTGTCTTTGAAAACCCTTACTATTCCACCCGCTGAAAGCTTTGAAAAATAAACAGTAAAAAAAGAAGCGATTTGGTAATTTCATGAGCGCCGGTGTATCGTGGCTCTATTGTCTCGTGCTGGAAATGAAAAGGCTCTGCCGGCTGGGCCAGGAGCGCTGCTTTGCTGTGCATTATATGGATAAGATTATGAGACACTCCAGTCTGCTCAGATGCAGGAGAGAGGACTGCGAGAGAGGGAGAGGGGTTAGAACACCAGTTGACATCATTAGGCCAGACACATTTTTGTCACGGTTCCAGATTTAACTCGTCTGTGTTCCCCTTAATACCGAATCGGTCTCGGCTTTTTCTCATACATGCTGAACGTCAGCAGGATCCCCTGACGCATGTCAGCGCTCTGTCACTGCGCCCCGCAGAATAGAGAGGACTTTGTGCGCCGGCCGGAATCCACAAAACAATCCTTGTTTGCCTTAAAAAGGGAATTTTAAGAGCCAGAAGCCATTAGAAAATGTGCATCATCATTGTGCACTTCTCCAGAAGGTTCAGAAAAGGACAGGCAGCTCAGAAAGGGGCAGTGGAAAGAGAAACTTCTTTCTCTTTGCTTATCTATCGGCTGTGAATTAGATTACATTAAGGTCACCCCAGATACTACTGTGCATTATTGTTGGGTTGATATCAATGATCTGTGTAATTCATATTTACTCTCTGGCCAGGGTTTGTTTTACATCAATGAGTTAATTGTGTTTACTCGTGTAGGCTGTGGCCAGTATTCATGAAATTCTGTGGGTTCAAAAACAATCTGACATCCACACTCCGCCGGAGAGGAATGAATTGTGTTATTTTGATAAAAGCCCAGGGATAATGTTTGTGTTTTTATGACATGGTGCTCAGTAATATTGTATCGAGACACAGCAGAAATACTATCATAGCCATAAAGTGAACTTGTCTGGAGGGGACGTAATCGCATGAAGTCTCAATCAGGGGACAATATTGTTTGAATTCTATTTGTATTGGTAAAAGTGACCTGTGGCTGACATGATGCTTATGGGTAAGAGAGGAAGGCCGGAAAAAAAAACCCCAAACTTTTTTTTTTTTTTCTCCAAGAGAGAGAGAAGGGAAAGTGGTGCCGGTCTTCCAACTTAAGACGGATGTGGCACCTTCTAGGGTGATTAGAGAAATGGATAACTCACTAACATCTGTGCAAACTACAATAAAGAGGGATTTAGTGTTACCCCAAGGAAGGTAAAGAGAGGCTGTCTGTCCATTAACCGCTTTATTACAGTGCCGGCAGCCCTGTTCTAACTCAGTTACTTCTGTGCGGGGGCTCTGCAGTGTGACTGCCTGTCATCCTTACCAGACAGCGCTCCGGGCTCCATTTCTCTCCCTCCCTCTCTCTCTCTCTCTCCCTCCTTTCTTTTCCTTTTCTTATTTGTCTGTGCGCTAGGTAGATGACGATCAAATGAGTCACTGAGCAGCACGAGTGGCTGAACCTAGCGCAGGATTAACTACGGAAAGTGGGAGTGATCATGTCACGCCGTTACTTTGGAGTGCTCGCTGGCTGTAACCACGGCAGCCAGTTACAGGCCCGCCTGTCTTAAAGAGACACCGGCCTCTGTTACAAGGACATGCCGCATCAACAAAGAAGAGTGGTCAGCAAGAATCAAAGAACAGACAGTAGATTTACAAATGTAGGCCATAGATTTAACCAAAAGTTGATAAAAATTGGAAACCCTTCAACCATTAAACTCATTTAGCTGTAAATAATAATGAACACAATACATATTACTCCATTCGGGTCTATAACCCAGCCACCTTTTGTTAGCACTGCATTTTCTCACATCTATATGTTTTTTTTTTCCAGAATGGAGTATATGATGGGTGCAGGACTTGGTCACTGTCAGGAGAATGAAGGTAGTATGTGATCGATATGTCCCTTCAGGAACTCGTGTGCTCCAGCAGGAGCCCAGCTTCTCCCTTTAGAATTGATTGATTTGTTCCTGCCGTTGTCTCAACAAGCACAGAGGAAGGCCTATGAGGACAACGTGAGATGGCATGCATTTATAAGTTACATGTGAAAAAAAAATTATTCACACAAAGTTACATGTTGGTTGATCATGTTAGCTGTATATTCTATATATATTCTATATTATGTAGAAATAAAGATGTTGCATATGAATAATTATATAATATTACAAGTAGAATTGGTGTATATTACATCTTTCATCAAACTTTTTAAGATCAATTGAAAAAATTGGGATTCCCAATGGAATTCTGCTCTTTCTGAGTTATAATATGAATATAACATTACTAATACATATTAACATGGTATTTGTCAGGAAAGTGCAACACACAGCTGTGAATGTGTGTTCTCGTCCTTTCTGTTTTATTTATGCATTTCCCATTTCAAAATAATGTTAGCATGGGGCTTGAGTGAGTGATTCTGAACCACAGTAATGACAGTCAATAAGATTGGTTGGACATAGAGACAAATGTCCGCTTCAAGATCTTCAAATGTTGAATTCAAACCATGAGATGTGTGAATAAAGAAGACAGAAAGTGGCAGTTTGGCAGCTCCAACCATGAGTGTCACTCTGCATTGAATCTCATGTCAGCTGAAGAGAATCGCAGGACCAGGGAGGTCATTGTTTTCGCTCTGCGCGCTCTTGTAGAATGTTGCATCTAAACAGCACATATTGTATGCCTCATCGTATGCTCTCTGGAACGCCCTTTTCTATATATTTACCTCTGATCCAGTGAAAGGAGATAAAATGTGATAATTTACTGCCAGAATCTTGTCATAATGTGTGCATCTGTCTAATTTAATGATCCCATAGACAATATCAAATCACTAGACAAAATCAAATGTGCTTGCATCTGTATGTACATGTTTCCATGTACGCGCATGTGTTGGTGCATAGATGGTGTGTGTGTGTGTGTGTGTGTGTGTGTGTGTGTGTGTGTGTGTGTGTGTGTGTGTGTGTGTGTGTGTGTGTGTGTGTGTGTGTGTGTGTGAAACATGTCGGTTGGGAAGAATTGATGCCCTGACGTCTGCCTAATTAAGACAGCACTAGACATTGTGGGGCTGAGAGATGGTGGAGAAGTGCTAAAACATAATTGACGTAATAGATGGGATGTATCTTTTGGGTTTTTAAATGCAAGCTATTTTGCTGTGATTAGCTGACATGTACCTTTGTGTGAATAATGAAAATACGCTGCACATGCCAAAATCTAATGAATCAACGGTCCGTCTCAATGCTCTGTTCGGAACAGCAGCCTCTCTCTGTGTCCCTAGCATCTCTGAGAGCTGTGTGAGGCACTGCCTGCGGAGAGATGGGCCTCATTTGTCCAACACACTGCGTCGCATGCAATGTTCTCACATTTACAAAGCGTGGGCCCACAAACCTCAAAGGTGCAAACCCACAACTTGAGTCTGCTGTGCGTGTAGGCCACAGTTTCACATCTCAGATCCTAAGAATATACTGAAGTGTTTGTTTTAGAGCCTGTTAACCACTCACATAAATAAACACTCGTCCAAACGCTGAAGGTGCTAAGGGAAAATATGTCAGCATTAATTTCAGCATTGCATTATGTCATGTAGCAAAGCCAGAGACCATTGAGCGTTTAAAATCCTGGCTTGAGACAATACTTAATACTCTCTCAACTTCTAGACTTTAGGTAAAATGACAAACTCAAACTGGGTTGAATAAACTATTCCATGTGTATATTTATTTTATGTTCTGAATATGTATTGTTTTCATCTGTGTTCAAGTTTGCCAAGTTTTGTGGCAGAATTCTTGATGGACAGGGGGTTTGATATCAATATCTGACCACACAAAATACAGCAGTCATTCAGCCACCACGGGCCTTTCTACAATGTGTCATGTTCTGTATCGATCTTTGAGATTCTGCATTTGTAATGTTCTGCACCCTATCTTTGAGATCATTAGCTCCCATTTTGTGGGCATGCTGGGTGTGTGGTGTAGCTATTGGGTGACCGGAAGCAACACGTGATTCATAAGATTGTGCATGTCACACTATATACAATCAGCCAGTGAGCAGCTGTAGTGATGGGACATCCAGTATAGTATCATTTCTGCTTGTAGAACAATTTTCAAAGCTCTTCTCATTTTATATTCTGCTCAGGTCTTTGATACATGTGCCACTTTGGGACTTTATCCAGTGGCCATGAGTAGGGACCATTACTGTAGGCAGCAGGCTTGTCCAACAGTGCCCATAAACCCAGATGAATAAAACTATGTATGAGGTTAAATCAACTGGCAGAATGCTTGTTTAAATTTCCAGTGTTCTGTCTCTTGAGCGGTTTTCATAATGGTAAGGAAAGTTTGCAGTAAATAGTCGACTGTTTTGCAACATTTCTCAGGAGATGGGCATGTCAGGAGTAAAAGGCAACCATTGGTATAGCATGAATAACTGTGAATTGGCATCAAGCCATACACAATTATCCAATCAGCAGCTGTTTCAATAGTGCTCTTTGATAGGATGTTCAATACAGCATCACTTCAGCTAATAAAACAGTTTTCAACTTTATCTTGAATACAGTCTTGTTATGAACCACTTAAGTAGGCTTCATCTGGATGGATCAGTATTAGCCAAGACTAAGTTTGGATTAAAGAGTAGACTCCAGTGAAACAGTTGGAAGCATATCCTATCCACACAGTTTACTGCCAATGAGCACATTAAAAGATGCGTCAGAACCTTCAGCACTCCTACCTGCATGAAAGGGAAAACCAGTGTTTTAATGCTCCTTCTTTGCAATTAGCATGTGCCCTCTTGGCATAGGATTCATTCATTCTGATAAGTTCTAAAGAACAAAGGAATGTGAAGCACACCATTCCAGACTTCCACTGTCATTTGTGTATGTTCTGCTTATATGTGTACCACACACCCAGGCATTCACACACGCACACACACACACACACACACACACACACACGCACACACGCACACACACACACACACACACACACACACACACACACACACACACACACACACACACACACACACTTAAATTCTCATATAAACACACTTGCATGCACACTCATAATCACATACTAATGCATATACACATACACAGACATATACACACACACACACACACACATGCTCACACATACACACACACACACACACACACACACACATGCACGCACACAACCAGATGGACAGCCAAATGACGCCCTGGCAGAATAAACAAACAGAAATTACACACATGGGAGCGGGAGAGCTTGTCCGTCTCGCCCATTGTGCACCCTTCAATCGCCTCCCGTTTAAAGGCAGGGCAGCTATTTGGCTCTTGACATGGTACAGAATAGTTGTCATGTTATAATGCCTTCACCCTCTGCGTGTATGTCTGCCTTTGCTTGCCAGATCTCCCAGATTTATTATCTGTTTTCCTTCTTTCGCTCTCTGTGAATGTGTGGTATGTACAAAGCGTTGTAAAAATGTTGCCCTTGCGCCAGCTTCAGCTACATAGGGATCAGAACAGCACAATAAGAGAGTATTTTCTATGCAGTGGGTCTTATGACTCAAATTCAAATGACAAAAAAACAAGATCCTCGCTAAAATCCATTTCAAATGAAAGCAAGTATGTCCAACGCCGTTTTTTAAACTAGTGGAGCTAGAGTGTATCATGGGTCAGTCTAATTACAGGCAACCACAAGTAAAATGACAATTGAATTCTTAGTTAAAACTATAACTTGTATTCATTGTGCAGCATGTATTGTTTTTGCTCCAGAGGTTGCTGGATGAGGGCCCTCCACCTGTTCAGTGCTTTTTCCTGACTCAGTGTATCTGCAGATCCTTGGCTTTGCAGAAGCACAGGAAGGAGTTTTGAATCATTGCAAGAGATTGGAGATTTAAAAGATCAAATCATTTTGTGGAAGCAGGAAAGGAAAGATAAAGGCGAGGACAATGATGAACAGTTTGAGCAAACTAGAGACTAAAGTGTGAGAAAGCGAATGTGAAGACAGAAATGCAAAGGCAAATGGGAGAGAAGCATAAATCATTTGAATGATAAACCAGTGCATGAACAGTGTCTGTTTTTTTTTTGGCTCATCAAGGTTATGTCCATAATGTTTCTCAACTGATTGAGCCATGTTTAATTTTTGCAATATTGGTGAAAAATCTATAGAATTCTTGTGAATTGTCTCTCCGTGCCAGCTGTGTGACATCAGTGGCTCTCTATTGAAAAGATGGACATCTGAGGGTGAGGTTGGAGTCTGTGGAAATATTATTAGCTATCATCGGGAATCTCCTAGGATGGGCGGCTGGTACCTTTTCAACCCTCCCTATAATCACCTATCTGACAGAACGCAGGCACTGCAGAGGGTAAACATTAGTTGAAAAATAATTGAATGCCTCACATCAACATTCAACTTTGCAAAGAGAGATTATGCACATATTTTTCCATTACCATTTAGCTTTGGTCGTTAAAAAATGAAGGTTTGATAATGTCTCTCTTCATGGACGTGGAAAGAGCAGGAGAGATTGGAGAAAATGGATCTATCTAGCACAGACCATTACAGGGGAAATTTCAGCACAAAACACATTCTAATAGAAGGATGCTAATTTTCTATTTTTTCTGCACCATGAACTCACCTTTTGAATCAGCTATTCTTGAAATTATACTTGAAATGTCCAGACAAACAAGTCTTACATTTTGAAGAGCAGGTCTGACTCACACACTTGAGGTTTATCACTATGGTTTTGACACCTCTGTTCCAGCCATATCCCAGACTGGTGTAATACTCCATCACCTCATTTAAATTATGCAGCCATTTTGAGATATTATGCCATATGGTTTTCTGTTGTGTCAATCTTGACATTCGCCTGGTCAAGTCCTCAGTCAAATACACAAACATACACACAAATCCATTAGAGTAGTTTTTTTTTTTTTTTGCTGATGTTTTTGGTTTGTAGGTGCCCTAAACAACCTCCTTTGCATTTTCAAGCCAAGCAGTCAAGGCCAAGTGAAGATGAATGACCTCTGGACTTGTCTTTCTTATAATTAATACACCATTTAAGGCACCATGTTGACCCTCATAGACACACTGCTCTGTGCAACAAAAAATTATGCATATGTTTACTGTTAAAATACATGGATTAACGGAGAATAAATCATCATGATTACTTGTTTGGCAAAAATATTCATTATATTAACTGTATAACAAGGAAAAATAAAAAATATGCGGTATCATATGCAAATCAAGCACTTGCTCGTTTAAAATGACCATTGTACAGCTTGTCTATCTATGGAGGACATTCAACCCCTTGTCTTATTTGAGTTCAAAAACCCCTTCCCCAAGAGTGCTGAGGACTGACAGTTCTCCAGCAAAGTTCATGCTGTCGGCACTTGAAATGTATGGAGCCCACCAAACTGCCAAAGCGGAAAAAAAGAGAAACACACACACAACAGTTTTGCTGTTAGGAGAGCTGGGATATCAGCGCGTGTGTCACTGCAAATAGAGGACATTCCCTGTGCATGCATGATAAGGGCTCTCACCTCAGTTTGACCTGCTGCCGCATGTTCTCTCCTCTGTGATTACATCCAGTTTCCACCAGGAGCTCGGCGCGCCGTCTCTCTTAACGGCGCGCGCACCCACTTGGGCACGCCATCCGATGTGAACCGTTTCATTTACTGCTCGCTATGCCAATCACACATTCCCTTTCCTTACCCCTACGACAACCTTCTGCCTGTCAAATCGCATGTCTTACACTAACTCCATACTGTCGCTGTCCTCTCAGCGGTATTGATGATTTCTTACAGCAAGGCAAAAAAAAAAAAAAAAAAAAAAAAAACCTACGCATATTTTTGAAGAGTTCGGATTAAAGACAGGAGAACGCAATCAAAATTAAGAGAAATGAAATGATGGAGTTTTGTACTGTAAGACGTTTAGTGGTCCAAATGAATTGAGTGACAGCAATGATCGTTGCTATATACGTGTGACAAGCCGGAACACCACCTTTCTCTATCTCGGCTGATTTTTTATTATTTTTTTCGCAAGTCAAAATGTCAATTTGCAGTGACAGAATATGACAAACTAGTGCCAGCGGGCCCAGACCAAATAGAAGGTTGTGCAAATTGATTTTGATTTTATTCCAAATCATTCAAAGTGTTTTATTTTAATGCGAGCTGATCTGACTTTATCCGAAGCACGCATGGTAAAATAATGGGCGAGATTAATTCTGTCACTCTTGTAATCGTGCCTCATTGAGGTGGTTCACTTTGAAAAGGCACGGCAGCCGCGGTCGCAACCACATCCAACCATCGCTTTATGTAACCACACCACACAGAGGATTGTGTGGTTTGCGGATTGTAAAAAGTCCATCTCTGCGCCATTTGCATTCCAGTGGGATTATGCACTGTGGATTCTGCATGACGCATTAAATTATTTGTCAGTAGCAAGCGAACACAAAAACAACCGTGCTGATATGAGTGACAAACTGAGACCACTTGAACCTCTTTATCCTATAAAACTCAGCATAAATACATTATTTATACCACAATTGAAATCAATTCATTGATATTAGAGCACCAGGCAACTTCAAAGTTGCAAGTAATAAAAGCATACCAAGACCAATGATAGTTTACAGAACCAGACAACCTTCATGTGAGGTTTTCAATAATTGATTTGTTTTTACCCCATAGTAGAGGATAGCACTGTGTTTAGGCCCACCATGACATCAAATCTTCAGACTAAGTGCTGATTACAATTTGTGAAGTCAGTGCTTCCTAAATTGCTTTGTAGTGGGTGGGAGTGAGATGCCTCTGGCAGACTGAAATGTAGACCATGTTCAACGTTTGTAATCTGCAAGCAGGAGGTGATGGGTTTGAACTTTTGATTGAAATGGATATGACTGCATGAAAGTTATGGTCCAAAGCAGACAAACTTTGTAATATTATACTACAGGGAGATACTATAGCAATGTTTTTCCCACACACAAAAGCACACACATATACACAGTGCATATGCACACACACACACACACACACACACACATGCACACACACACATTTATGAAAACATTCAGACCCATGCTCACCTTTATGCACATGCACATGCATACAGGCACAAGTACACACATGCTCACACACACTTGCACACACTGAAACTGGTAAAAGCACAACAGAGACCCATGCACGCACACACACACACACACACACAAGCGTGGCTTTGAGCTGAATGAAGCATGGTAGTGACGGCAGAGCACTGTTTCAGCCGTTGCCTATGGGTATATTCTCAGTCAACAGCACTTCATCAGAGAACCCCTTCGACTTATTAAAAAGTTTCGTCAAAGTGACATCAGGGTATCTGAGAGGATGAATGTTTGACTGTCTGTCCATTGGGGGGGGGGGGCAGACTTTGAGCATGGTGGCGGGCGAGATGCCAGGGCAGTCCGGGGCACTCTGCCATGCCAAAGCCCTGGAAGGTGTGCCCTTATCCCAAGGACAGGTGAGTCATTAGGACTGCTCTGTATTAAATCAAGGATGGACTCCCAGCCCAGACTGACTGTCAGTGCCAGTGCAGCCAGGCACACCAGACCTGCGCCTCTCCAGCACCAGCTTGGCAAAATCAGTGCTGTTTGGACCAGAAAACCCGGTTGCTTTGGGGATTCAGTATTTCCTCACCAAACACATCAGCTCAGTGATGAGTTGGTCTGGAGATAAGGCAGAGATTGAAACATACACTATGAGGCACAGTATACTATTGGTTTGAAAAGCAAGAGGAGGCGTGTGTCAGATCCATTACGCTTCCACAAACTGGCCTCTTACAATCTGAGCTGTACTGTGTTTCAACCAACTTGTCCCTTGCGTGTTGGTCACTGTTGCTGAAAGCACTGTTTCCCTGTGTAAAGGTGAGAGTGCCTGAAGCTCTTTTCAGATCTTCTGACCATGTGGGTTCTGAGACCAGGGTCACCAGAACCAGGGAGCTCTGTCAGACTTTGAAGAATCTTGACAAATTGGGGAACGATATTACCCTATCCTGCTGAACATTAGACATTTTGTCAGGGTCTGGCCTTGAGAGTTAAAGAAGGGGCTCAAAGTCAAAGGAGCAAAAACACAAGTGGAATAGAAAGGTGTACAGTGTCAAAATGGATGTTCATATGAGCATATTAGAGTCTCTGGATTTCCCTTTTCTCTAAATAATAACTTTTTGCTGATTAATATTAAAATATTATTGACATTATTTACAATTCATAAAATATGTACAATGAAAATGTACCCTACATATATCTATTTTAAAAAATGTTGGTCTTCAAATGTTCACCTCAGAGGGTGGCTGCCAGGAGTAAGAAGGTAATTTCTCATCCGAGTTGCTGCTTGTGTATCTTTGCTCATCCAAATGACTCGGGGGTACCTTATTAAGGTTTATTCTTAAAAGGTAGCTGTGTAATCTTGGGCAGATTCTGCAATAGGTCAGCAGTTTCCCTGTTGGAGATATTGCTTAAGGTGCCACTTAATGTGTTGGGAGACAGGATCTAATGGATTGACGCACAGGTTTTGACATGCTATTTGAGCATGCAGCCCGCTATAATTGGCCACGTCATCATGCATTAAATTAACAATATATAGAGAAGTGCCCTGAAACAAGTGTCTTTAGCGAATCAGTCAGATGTCAGGCCAAACTGCTTTTGACAGCTATCCGCAGGAATAGTCTCCAATTGTGACAAAGCCTTTTTCCTATTTTCCCAATTGTTACCATGATTTGGGGGTTCCTCTCCCTTCAGTTCCTCCCCTCTCCCCCCCCCTTTTTGGTCGCTCTTTCTCTCTCTCTCTCTCTATATATATATATATATATATATATATATATATATATATATATATATATATATATATATATTTCTATTACAGTACGATCAACCTTTGTTAACAAGATGGCAGTCTTGAAAAAGCCATTGGCAACCCAATGAATAAATTGTGCCTGTCTCATGGTGACCTAGCCGCCAAAGAGCCACTAAAGGGCAAACTAATGACCTTGAGCTGCAGTCACACGGCACACTGACGGGACTCTCCCTGTGAGCCACTTCAGCCCAAATGACTCTTTTAGGACTAATGTCATGTCCAAGAGTCTAAATCATGTTCATGTTTTTTTTTTTTTTTGGCTAATTAATTAAGCTACGGATATGATCACTTAGAATTTGTTGTGATTAGCAGATCTGCCTCTGTCTGTCGTGGGTTAAAGCGTCTTAGCTCAAGGGTTCATGATAATTGCCATTGGAGTAAAACGTTAAAAGAAATGTGGAAACTGTAAAGTTTGGTAATGAAGAGCCACATCACAGACTTGGACAGAAAGATTATATTTATAGACGGGCATTCAGTACATTGGTACCTAATGAAACCACCGCATGCTGCTGCAGGGCGAGGGAGTTGGTGTGTAAT
The DNA here is from genome assembly GCA_022829145.1 of Albula goreensis. Lineage (NCBI taxonomy): Eukaryota > Metazoa > Chordata > Actinopteri > Albuliformes > Albulidae > Albula > Albula goreensis. The sequence continues at coordinate 10,832,967 of CM040741.1, forward strand.
ATGAAATGCTGAGACGTATGATCTTTAAATTGCAAAAAGAGAGGTGACCTTTACATAGAAATTATATAAAGGTTCAATTTAAGCAGCCTTTTGGCTGCTCCAATTTATTAACTTGAAACCTGACATGTGAAATTGCTAGAATGTTCTTTACTGCCATACGTTTAATGGCAGGGCTTCTGACTGAGCACCTAGTTTTTAAGAATTTCAACATTACTTTTGTCAATCCCCAAACTCAAACTGAGCAGATGCCAAAAGGAGCCTATTTAAATGCAATTATTGTGAATGGTTCACATTTCTGTTTGGTCTGAAGTATTTCCCCACTCTTGATGTGTGAATTTTCTTTGGCTTTTGATAACATGGCTTGAACCTGCCCCTCCTCCTTGCTCCACACCCAAAACCTATCCAGCTTGCAGGGAAGTTAGGGATACAGTCAAAGGCAGTAGGGTTATTTTTCTAAGAGAAGGAAGTATCTATTGAAAACAGAAGCTTTATTTAGAAGAAGGAGCTGGCAAGACAACAAAGACCCACAAAAATGCATTATATTACAAATACAGCATGAAACTATCACAATGGCCAAGGATAAACAATGACATAACTCATAACATGGGGGATTAAAGCAAACAGAATTCAAAGACATGTTATAAAGAATATGTGAAGGAAGTGCCTAACAATTGGCCAAAAGAGTAATAATCCTGGCATTATTATAATGGTGAAACTGATACTGATTTTCCTCCTAACACATATCTAACCATTGCAATACAAAAGAGCTGAAGAAACGGGATGGAATGAACAATCTTGACGGCCTGACTGACTTCATTGTATTTTTTATTCTTTTTTTTCTCTCGTTTTCACCTGAATTTAGAATGCTCAGTTGTATTCACAAACCACACTTATTGCTGCAACTTTAGTTGTTAATTAGGGACACTGCAGAGCATCCGTTCCTCTCTGAAACATGTAGTATTTTCTGCCTCTCCTTTGCAAAACATAGACTGCAATCTGAGCTGGCACAGACATGAGTTTAAGGAAGAAACTTCAACTACAATTTGAGAGGGCAGACTGTTGTGGGTGCTGGGTAGTCCAAGGGGATCATTGCATGAGTGATGAAACATGGATTTGAAGATGAAGTCGTCCCTCCCTGGACAACATTACAGACTTTTAATTATGCCACCATTAGGATAAATCTGAATTCAACATTTAGGCAGAACTTGTAAGAAAGAATATGTATACTTACTGTAATTTATATATATCTCACAACAAAATGAAAACATAATTAAACAGCTCCACCATGTTGTTGAAACATTTATATTATATATTATATATTATATTATATTAGTTTCTTAGGAAAGGTGTCTTTCATGTTCTTGCTTCAGTTATTTGATTTCTGACATACCTGATAATTCCCTCTGTGGTGGGAACTTACATTATGGACAGTTAATGTGAGGTTAGGTCATGGACACCCCACAGTTTGCCTTGCTTCTTTTGCTATTGCTGTGGATAATTCTTCAACAACCAAGAGCATATGTTAGACCAGGCTTGATAAATCAAGCTTTTCTCATGTCCTGTTGGCAGACAGGCAAGAATGTTTTGATTTGAAACACCCATTTTCAAAGCAAGGCAATCCATTGACTTCAATGTAGGGATATAATATAAACAATGAAGTCCTGAGCAATAGCATACTCCAAATAATCTTCAGAAATCTATACTTTAGAAAGGTTATAATCATCCCTTGAACCTGGAACTGTCCACCATAGATGCTAATTATTCCTATACTAATGAGTATGTAAGTATGGGTGGACAAGTCAAAGGGATGGTCACAGATAATTTATTTGTAATGACATCCTACCCCAGCCAAATAAATACACCCTCTGGAATTGGATTGCACCAATTAGATTGCAGGAAGCCTTGATCAGAAAATGTACCATGCTATCTATACATTCTCAAGACTACCCCACAGTGCACTGAACTGGGCCTCTCTGATCCAAACAATTTCCATTCATGCCATGTTTTGTCAACAGGAGCATCAATAGGAACACAAGTGAAACATTGCTTGGAATATGTCTTGTTTACCTCCGCACGTCTTTGTGAAAGATCTCTTAAACAATCGCCACAGTCATCTGAGCAAACAGAGTCCTGCAGGGGAGTCCACAGTGACTGTTAATAGATGTGTCCATCACACCACTTTGGCCTATTTCTGGCATTGTCTATGACAGGCTCAAATGTCGCTGCGCCATCATCTCCCAAATATGAACTTATTTAATTATGCTCCATGAAACTTGCCCCATCAAGCTGCAGGTTAGTTAAGTGCAGGGATCTCGTCAAGCGAATCCTTGCAAGGAAAGTGGATCTCAGTCTGACAGCTCCTTTTCTCTTCTGCAAGACAGTCCCTACCAGCTTGGTGACTGAGTCTGGGGTTTAAATCTTAAATCTTAGATTTAATTTCCTCTTAATTCAGTTTTCTGTAAAGATGATAGTCGTAAGATCATTGCTGAAGTAGTCTTGGGGTGGTTTCTGAACACCATATGATAGTAATTTGTCTGAAGTGAATAGCTGTATTTAATGTGGGGTGTCATATTCTGTATGTAGTGCCATATTATATTTTGTTGAGTAATTCAACAACATTTATAAAGCATGTGCATGAAAATGTAATACTGAGAGAACTGCTCCAGAAACCATTGACCCCATGGCCTAAATTGATCTATAATCCCCATGTTAAATTAAAGATTGATTGATTCCCTCCCCTACCCCCACCCCCACTCAGCTCCACTTTTTTCATATCTTGTCTGGCATTCGTGAAGTCAAAGCACTTTTAATATTAGGAATGATCTTGGCACTTTTTGTGCAACACAGTTTACGGCCCTCCAGGGGAAACAGACTCCTGCCAATAAAAGTTCCACGCTGGCATGAGCTGAGGTTTTCAAATGAAGACGTATGTCACAGAGACAGAGAACGAGGTCTGGAGACGTTTCACACTGCAGATACCCTTTAAAAAAGGCCCATAAATTCAACTTTTAGACATGTTACAAATGAAATTGTGGAGCTGAAGTTTTGGACATTTCTTTCCCAGATGATTGGAAGGAATATGGGGTAGTTAAAGTTTAATATCCTATTATGTGCGTCTGTTTTACTTGAGTGGCCGTTGAGCCTGACTTTCTCTGAACTGTGGCGGCATTTTCCGAAGCCGGCTGGCGACAGTGGTGCGGCAGAGTTCAGCACCAGGGGCCTACTTGTGAGTTTGTGTTGCCTTCCCTCCAACGTGCAATTTGTCGTATTTTTCAGAGAGGTGAGCTGCTGGGAGGATATTCCAGACTGTGACAAACTGCAAAGGGTTATTCCAAGTCATCCAAGAGAGCTTCATTACCTCGCCAGGCTCATTCCACAATCTGAAGAGAGCTCTATGTTTAAACAAAAGAATGTGAAGTTTCTCTGTTCATAACTGCCCAAACTACTTAGGACGGCTTCAGGTCCTGGGAGACTGAATGAAATGTCTCTTTTAGAACTGCATCGTATTTGAGCTACATTTTAAAATGGCGGGACTCAGGAGGATCATAGGATAAGGCCAGTGGAATGATTTCCATTTAACATCTAGTTTACAAAACGTACATGTGTTTGTTCAATACCTAATACTTTTTAGAAACTGTAAATTATGGGTATATCCACTTTATATTCAACTTATATTGAATCTCTTGAATGTAAATGTTGAACTCTTACAATTGATGACTTATTACATTTCCAAGTCCAGCATTCAACAGACACACTGCATAGCAAGGTATTTCAGTTAAAATTGGCATAGTTGGGACCACGGGTGTGACAGGTGGGCAACGAAGGAGAGTTAACACTCCATATAGCAGCAATTATACAGCTTTAGCTGTCCATCAGCACACCACACTTTAAGTAAAAGACACTGTTTGCCACTATATATATATGTGTATGTGTGTGTGTGTGTGTGTGTGTGTGTACAGTACATACATATATATGTGTGTGTATGTGATAGACATAAACACATACATATTTTACGTTTTAGCAAGTCATGTAATTATGGTAAATACCGTTTTTTATGGCAAATATGGCAAATAAAAGCTTCAGGTCTCCACTAAACTATCTTTGCTAACAGTTTTGAGAGCCAGGTAGAAACCTTAACACCCAAATAATTACACCGCTGAACATACATTAGGCCTCATATTTGCGTCATGCAAAGGAATGGTATGTACCTGCTCTAGTCCCTGCACCTTTCTGGTGCTGATATTGTAATTGACAATGAGCCTCAACATCGCACATGTATTTCAAATTCTGAAAAGACAAGCATGAAAACGAGAGTAATTGAAGTGTCATTGATTATACTAATTGTAAGGCATAATTAGATCAACCTCAATTAATATCCTCCAGGAATTGAAATGAATTACAAATGACGCATTTATAATTGTAAAAGATTCCAGGGTTTGCTTTGTCTGAATCCGCCAGATTGCATTTTTTTCCGCAGTTGGATGTTCCTGCATTTCTAAATCTTAAGAGCTTCACTAGATACCGCTGGCTGTAAATGCTTTGTGCTGTTTTTGCAATTCCTCAATATGGATTTATATCTTTTGCTTTCGGAAAGGTTGTAATATTTCACGTCTTACAGCGTGAAGTGCAAGTGCAGTGCATATGCGTGTGTGTGTTTGAAATACAGTATCAGCATATATTGTAATTTCATTTTGATAAGGCCACTCGTAACCTGGAAATCTTGATCCGCAAAATACATGCTTTTTTATTATTTTTTTATTTTACATATTTCGCGCTGGAGTGCTCCTCGGCGTTCATTAGCGCACCTCTAGACAGGAGATATCAGTACAGTAAATTAGAACAGGTGCTGAGCTCCTCCTACAATACATTGGGCGATGATAGCGCAAACCTCTCCGCAGCCACTTCCTTGAACGCAGTGGTGTGTGTTTTTTTCTTTTACTCTCAGGCCTGTCAGAATTCCCTTTCAAACCCGTCTGATTGGGTCGAGTCTCATCACGCTGTCACCCCAACTCGCTTTTCATTAGTCTAGCGCTCTCTGTTCGCCTAGCCAAGCAGAAGAACTCAAACACATGCGCAAATTAAATCGACATCCAAACTCCTCCAATATACAAAGCAATTTAAATGATATTCATTAGAGCGATGACAAGTCCTGATGAGGCTTTCAGGAGAAGAGTCCTTCAGCTTTTTGCCGACTCTGTTTCGTGGTCACTGAGGCGTGACGGCCGCCACTGTACCTTCACTTAGAAAGGAGGGGAAAAACGCACAATGTTAGGGTCCTTCACGACACACCTACATTATTCTGTCTACCACGGAACATTCGCAGTGTCTCCGTCTGCCACTGCATTTTACAACCTTGACCCCGTTTAAAAGCTGTATTCAATATTGTTTCTCATGCAGATACGGAGTTTTTTTACCCCAGGTAGCATGTTTATGTCTGTGCCTAATAGCTGTCGAGACATTGTTTATGCATGAAAGTAGCAACGTGGGCTAAGTTGTTCGCCAGGACTGAAGTCAATTCATTTAGATTTATCTTCGTGACTTGAATTAACCCTTTCAGGAACGGTAAGTCTGCATCAAATGTAAGATATTGAGCACAGCTCAGCTACCAAACCATGATAAAAAAAAAAAACATTGCAAATACACTGCCCAAGTTGGAGACAGAATGTTTCTGTTGTGAAGGCTATATGAATTGTTCTCCTCAAAAATGCGATGGCAAGAACAGAAAATGAAATCATAGAACTGTAAATGCACAGCACACAGTTATCCCTGTACAGCTCCTCACATTATACCTTTCACTGTTCTTTTGTTCCATGAGCCTCCCCTGGATTCAGCCTGATGCTGTAATCAATTTGTGCGGCCAGACGTGCTCTGGACGTGAGTGTTAATTAATCTGCTTGTGGGTGGAAAATAATTTAACCATGATAATGAGCTTTAAGAGGACTGGTGGACGTGGGGCCTCCCAAGAGCGCAACATAAGAACCGTCTTATCAGTGTGAGGACCCCAGCCAGTCCCTCCGATCCGCCCGTCCTAACAGCGAGCCTCAGGGAATACGGTGCACGCTTTGAAGGCTCAACATTTCAACATTTCATCTGTGCGGATACACTTTTCAGGAACTTTGCGCCAATGCTACCTTATTCCTCCTTAAGTCCCAGTCATTGTTAGATTAATAGAAAACCACAGATAATTGTTGTGTGGAAAATAAATACACGGCATGATTAAAGACAAATTCTCAAGACAAATAATTATGTTTCATCCTCAAATAAAATATGTTAAAATACTAAAAGATAAATGACAGGAGTCTTTGTAATTCAACACACACACACACACACACACACACACACACACACACACACACACACACACACACACACACACACACACACACACACACACACACACATATTCTTTTTTTTCTTTTTGGAGGGGTGGGTGAGGGAATGTAAAAATCATTTGGCCTTTTTGTTAAGTGTTCAGAAATCATACCTTAAGGGATATTAAATATATTAGCCCCCAGGATAAGGTTTCTGTTATATTGACACTGGATAGATCAATGTCATCTGATTTCTCTTCTCTTGTCCCTTCTTACCCTGTAATCAGCTTTGCAGTGTAAGGCATCCAATTGCCAAGCACCAGCAGTGGTCAAGTCCACAGGCTGATATATTTGCCCGAGACAAGATGTAAGGTGAGAACATAACAGTTTTTCAGAAGGAGCAAAATGAGCCTTTTTTGACCTGATGACAATGAAAGAGGGATGTGCATGGGGTCACAGCTCCACTCTCAGTATTAAGAGAAAGCATGACTCTTTTCATTCTGCCAGGTCACGGAAATGACCTCATAATAACGTTTTTCTATTAGTGGGCAAGGGGACTTCAGTTTAACCCCTTGTACTAGTGTAACTCCAAGAGCCATTTGGAGCAGAAGATGGACGGCAGTTGAAGGGATAGTTAAAATGGTACTAAGCCGTTTCCCTTATCGCCTTGCTTTAGCTTCACGGCCTTTGACCTTGTGACATAGTGCCTCAACTCGGCAGTGAGGTGAAAGCTTTCCCACAGTGTTCAATGAAAGAGACATCCCACCTGAACTTAACTTAACCCTATATGATAATAGTAAATGATGGTTCTAACAGGGCTGCGCAACTCGATTTGATTTATCAGTGCTTTTATCGTCTTATTCTCAACTGACACCGCTCATTGTGTCCCATAATGTTTAACATTCAAAACTATTTGATGCTGTGGAGGTAATTTTCATTTCTCATTAATATAGAGATGACTGGCATATGGGAAAAGCAGACAACCAGCAGCATGCCATAACATTAGCTTACTATATTTTCCATCGTGCATGTACAGAATTTAAGACACCATGAAGCTGAAAAAAATCCCTTTATGATGGAAGCTATTCCTAGTTATATCTATTCCCAAGACTGAGTATGAATGTGCAGCATGTGTCCGATGTAACATGTATAAATATAAATGTAAATGTTCCAAGCATTCACAGACTGGTAAATATACCTATTAAAAGTATAATCACATGCTCCACAAAATGTGTAATTTTGTCTAATTACATGTCCATGTGGGAATGTCTGTAGGAAATCCTGGGCAAGAATGGAAAACAGGATCCATCCCATCTGCTCCGACAGATACATCAGAATAAAAAAAAAAAGAAAAGAAAAAAACCTACTGGTCCAGACGGGAGGCAGAGGGGAGCATTCTTCCTTTGAGACATACCACGTTTTGGATATTTCATCTTAACATCCTATTGGAATGAATTCTGATTTAAATTTCAAACTGTTTTTCTATGAGTTGATTGCCATTTTTGAAAATGTAATCACTGTCGGACTGTGTGCACTTGACTTTTGAATGTGGAATAAAGCATGGATTTTAAACACCTTGGAAAAAGATCATTTTTTTAATGTGATGATGTGTTGATTCACTAATAGATTTGCTTTCACATTATTGCTGTTTTGGCCTCGATTCAATCATCATGTGTCCTTTACTTTGACTTGCAAATACAATTCCTTTTTTCAAAGCAAACACAATTTTTTTCATTACTTTCAGTGATTGCAAAATTGCCAAACATGTCTGTGAATAAAAAATACCTCAGTTTAATTGTGAGTAAAAGTTAAGGACATGTATGGGTTAAATCCAGTTTGGTGACAATTATTTAGTTGTTTAAATGTGCTAATAGATAGTTTTTATACTCCTACCCCATATACTGGATACCCTTTTTAAATTGCACATATAACATGTGCACAGGAATTGAGATGGAAGCACACAGGTCTGACATTCTGGATTTAAGTCTCATGCTGGAGTAATGTAGGTGTTCAAACTATATATTCCTTTCAACATCCCTTACCAGAATGTGATGGTAGCACTTCATGTACATTGAGAGAATTGTTTAAAAATAACTTTGAGTATTTCAACAAGCCTAAACTCAAGCACCCTTTTGGCAGTTATGAAATGAAGGCCTCATTGTCCATTTGCATACAAAGCAGATCTCAGAGTTTTCCAAAATTATGTGTACTCAACCAACAAAGGAAATAGTGATCAAAATGTGAGCATAAATGAGAGTGAGTCCATGTTGGAGGTCTTGGTGGGTCTGGTTTCCAGGTCATGGGGGGTGAATGGACAGGAAATTAGGTGGTGAAATCTGCCAGAACCACAGGTTTGCTTAACTAGAGGAAGAGGGGTGGGGTGTGACGGGACAGAGAAACTATACAACCTGACGAGGCCTTCTCTTTCACAGTGAGTGAGTGGGGTGGGCCGCCAGGTGGGGGAGTCAATCCCATCTGTCCCTTCTGCTCAGGTCATGATGGTTGCTGTAGGAAACATGGACTCCGTTGCGTGGCAGGAAACACAACAACACAGCTGACAAAAAACTGTCCTAGAACGCTGGAGAAGATTTTACATTAGGGTCACATTTGCTTGTGAGATAATTAAGTCATATATTCTTCCACACTATCTCTACCAATGTCACAGAACTATGTTTCAGCCACATTGTGCATAAACTTACTGGCAACACATTTACAGAAATAGCAGATTTGCCAACTTTGCAAACATGTCTAAAAATCTAAATGAATTACTATCCACAATTCTAATACCTTTTTAACTGGATCTGAAGGTATTTCTGCAATGTTCAAGTAACATTCAGGAAACTAGATGAATGTGCATGCTAGGAATGTTTACCCAAAATTTCCTAATGTTCCAAGAATCTTCTCAGATCTGAAAATTGTTGGTTGGGAATACCCCTGTGGCCAATGGGTTTGAGGTTTAATTATCTCACCATGGGGAAATGGGAACTGGGAAGGAAATACTAACTTAAAAAGAGACATGTTGAATGTTTGCCAAACATGGCAGAATGGTATTAGGTGGGAGTTTGATGAATATGCAATTTTTTTTCTTAAATGATGGAATTATGCCCTTTTCTCGGGGGTCATGAATTTATGATGCCTAACTTTTTAAAATGTTCTTTTGGCATGGTTCCTCTCATCGTGTCACCCACAGATATATAAATAATGGAAATTGGCAAAATCAGTGGATCAAACCTAATTTAGAACATCTCTTCATCTTCATCTGTACCTGGCATTACCATAGCTACAGGGTTAGTCAGCCATGGATTTTTTTATTCAAATTTTAATGTTTTAGCTGCTAGCCACTGCCTCTGTGTTACACTGGTTTGGCTCTCCTGTCCCCTGGTGTTTTGCTGAGGTATCCTATTCATCGCCATTAGTATAAATCTGAACAGTCGTGCTCTTAGAGCGTATTGCATTCTAGGCATGAAAGCATTTGAATTGCATAATTTCGCATTGTCTCTGGGGTCTTTGTTTCTGTAAACTTCAAAGAAATAGAGGCTTTCATAGTGAGTAAGTTTTTATCCATTAAGGGGGTGGGATTTACTGTATGTTTTTGGATTGTGTGTGTATGCGTGTGTGTGTGTGAGAGAGAGAGTGTGCTGTTGCACAGATGTACAGTGTGGTTGTAGTGCTTTTCTATCAGAGCTGCATTGTGATCATTCATTTGTGATTGCCATCATCTGGCATTTGTTAAATTTAAACCATTTACCAGTAAATATGAAAGGGATTGACAAACTAACTCTGCATACTGGGTAGTATTTAATGAATGGAAGAAATATTTATTAAAATAAAAACTGAGTGGGACTTGGACATGTGCTCCAATGACATGTTGAGGCCTAACATGTTAACGGAATTAAACTTAATCATTTAAGAGAGAAAACCATACCTGTCTGCAGTGGAAGTCTCTCTCTCTCTCACTCACACACACACACACACACTCACACACAATCATAAAATAAAAAAACAGTGAAACTGAATGAAACAAAAAAGGAAATAAAACATACATGTACACACACAAATCTTTTCCTCCTAAGGTATTGTACATTTGTGTTTGTGAGTGTAATTATTTTGCTTAGAAAGAGGGGGGACCTCCGTTTGCAGTGTTTAGAGGAAATTGCAGCCGTGATTTTCGCCAGTGCAGTGCAGATAGTTCTCTAAGCTGCGTGGCATATTGATTTCTTGTTGTGAAGTGCGCTGTTCAAGCCCCATTTAAGATTTTCATCTCGCATGTAGCCCTGAGCACATCAAGGCACCATAAATTAGGGAAATTGCACATTTATCACACATGTTATTCTAAAATACTTTGTGAACGTGACGGCTGGAAGATCTACAGTGTTGCTTAACAAGCCTGGCTCTCTGGGCCGGGGTAACGGCCGGGTCATTGGGACACACCTGTGATTTAGACGCATGCCAGTATTTTTCACATTAGTTTTGTGGAGAATTTACAGGTCTCCTTCAATTAGCATGTCTAATGGGACTGCTTCCAAGGTTGAGCTGCTCAGGATGTAAATTATATGGCATGTAAATAAAAAAAAGGGTGGGGTGAAGAAATCCTTTCAAGCTCAAAGCCATTCTCCACCCCCCACCCCCACCCACAACTCCTCAACGAACAACATAGGGATTGCGCCATCAGCTGTGGTGTGAATCAATTTGAGCCCATTGTGGCAGCATTACACCAATAAAGCTATCTGAACCTCAGCAGGGCTCAGTACAAAGGGATGAGCTCTAAACGGCTTAGAGGTGCAGATTGTGCAGGCCACGTATTCCCGGGAATGTTGTTGACATTCGCACAGTGAGACGTCTCAAAAAGGCAGCATCGCTGCATGCACAAAAGCGGATGTAAACAGCGTCTGTGCAAACCGCTTTAAACGCACCTTATATATACAGCCATATACATGCTCGCATGATCTCCAGCTTCTGCCCTTCCACCACCAACGTGTGTATATTTCAATAATATAATAGAAGACTATTTTTGAGCAGATCTTTTAAAAAGCAAACATTTAATTTTTGTTGGGTTCTGAAACAATTCCGCAGTAATGTGAAAAATTGTGGAAATACCTTTCCGCTCAAGCTCTGTATTCACACCAAAGCTAGACACAAGACCCAGTGTAATTGTGTTGTGCTGCAGCAGTGTGATGGTGCATATCTGTATTTAGCAATTTTAATCAAAAGCCCTATTTGTGCTTGCCCTTTTACAGCCATACATTCAACCGAAGCTTGAACTGCATTGTGGGTACTCCTTAAAAAAAAAAAAGAGCACGTCCTCGTCACAATGCTCTCGCACAAAAGTATCGCTCGTTTAAGATGGTGGAGAATATGATAAGGACAGGGGGACTGCAACTGATTGCTACACACTGTCTCCTGCATGGCTGCTTTGTGCCTTAATAAATCCTGCCAGCGCTGGGGCCCCTAAATGTGAAAAGGGAAGGAAAATGGCTTCCTTACACTTCAATTTCACGCATATTTTCTTTGTAACTAATGAGAGCTTTAAATACGGCGCTAGACTTGGGGGCTGCACCGCTGACATTCTCAGACTCTACAGCACCTTGTCAGTTTGGATGAAGTTCTACCTGCGCGGCAGCGGTGGTGGCAAGGGCTGACGAGGAACATATTCAGCAACTTAACAAAGAAAACAGACATTTAAGGAAGACGAAAAAAAACAAACACTCCTCTCTCCCTCCCTCCCACTTTGAGAGTGAGTGTCCCGATGTTATTTTACTCCTCCCAGCCTTCCTGACTATCAGCCAGACACTGTTGAGAGCCCCGAGCTATTCTGCAGATTGGAACATTTTTAAGTTGTTGATCCATGTAAAACCGATCTTCAAAGTCGGGAGTTCTTCAATGCAACATTGTTGTCATCTTCAATAAAGCCCAAACAAGTCTTATTTTAACACACAAAATGGATGTCAGGGCTAATTAGGGTACTATGAATAAAATCATGAAAATGAGACAGCTAATGCCAAGGTTTATGCAATTATTGTGTATATCCAGTCTGGAAAAGGGGGTGGGAATTGTTGTAGCTTAGTTTATTTATTTTGATACCTTTACAATTAAAATGCAGGTTTGAATAGTCATGGGTGACATAATCTATGGATTATGCATGTCATAAAAAAAGTATAAGCAGGAAGATAAGAATAATTTGTTGCATTCATTTTTTGTAGTTAATTTTTTCTGCTCATTCCCTCTATTTATACCTCACTGGTAACTTCATTATTTTATTACAGGAGCTGATTTAACACAAAGGACCATGAAAGGGATTGGCTGAGAGAAAGGACTTGACCTCACGTAGGGTTCAGTTTTGGAAGTGGTACAAGACTAACAGGCTATAGGTTCCTGCTCCCTCATCCTTGTTCAAAACGTACCATATGACAGCAAAACAGCGCATGCATATAACAAAAAAGTAAGATGGGCAAATGCATTTCCTAACTGCAAAACTAATGTAATGTAAATGCAGAGAGAGGTCTCATGATTACTTAATCCCCAGGCAGTTAAAGTTTGTGTGACAGTTAAAGGATATGTAGGACTTCCTAAGATAACTTTGGTGCCTCTGTCCCAGTTTTGGTGTGGGAGTGGCCATGCTTTGTCACCTAACTTACCCTCTTTCTTTCCCTGGCATCCTTTCAGGACTTAAAGCACTATTATTTTCCTGGGTGTTTTCCTCAAGGCCTTGCCTCTAGATGAAGAATTAACCTGTTCATTCAAGAATCTGCATTTTGCTGTGGTGGATGACTTGTAGCCCATCGGTCCTGGCCTCTTGCTCAGGTAAATTTGGGGTTCTCAGAGGCCCCGGGGCAGCTTCAAGCAATGGCCCTCTTTGGGGAGATCCAGCCATTTGCATGCTGCCAGGCCCTGCCACCCAACGCCAGCCTGTCAAACAGCCATCACCCACAGCCACAAAAAACACGGCTTCATTTTAACCGCTCGTTAGCCACACCACAATGCAGACAAAAAATGGAGACCCCTGACACACAAAAATATTGCAAAAAAACATCTTTTAATGCTGCTGTAGAAAAAAGGTTATATGAAGTCATATAATGGGTGCTTCATTGTCAACAACAAAAAACAAACAAACAAACAAAAAAAAAAAACAGGGCACAGAGTGCATAACAGTGTCTGTGCTGTTTACATGCCAATATTTTACACATAGATTTTCATACGCTGTCAGCTGTCAGTTACTTCTGCAAATTAACTGCCAAAAATGTAGTAGAACTGTCAATCAGTGTGCTGGTAACCATGGTTACGTTTCATGTCCATAAAAGATAGCTGCGGTATGGAATTATGGGAGAGTAATTAGACAGAACAAAAAAGTTACCAATCTAAAAGGCATTCTACAATATGAAATGACAACCAAGAGTGCTTATAAATAAGAGCGTAGATCATGGAATGCCACATGACTTTATAAAGTAACATCTTTTGTACAAACTTTCTTTTAATGTTCAAGAAATACAGTACAGCGTTGTACTAGAGGTTTAACCCTTTGAGCACGAGGTGGAAATAAAAGTCTTATGTGAAAATTTCTATTTATATCATTTGATTAAATAACATATTTATAAAACTATTGTGCAAAACAATTTAATTAATGTCTTCATATATTGTGCACCAGTAGATAGTCATAATCCTCTTAAATTAAAAATATAAAAATGATGCATAATTTAGACAGGAACTGGTATATATTTTTATATATACATTTTTTACACAGACCTGAATTCACAGAGGCCCCTGAATTAATGAAACTCAAGACTGCAGTTTTGGATTCAAACACCTTTTGCAACATATACACCTGTACAAAAATTGGATGTTGGACTAAACATATTGTTGTCTTTTAGTGCTTTTTTATTGTGATCATTTTGCCAATTCTTTAATATTGTTTTTTGGAACTTAATGTGGAAGTGCTTTACCGTACTCAGAGGGTTAAATGTTAGATGCTGATACCAGCACACTTAGGTCACATTAACAAAAGGAAAAAGAAAAGTGCACCAGATTTAGTTATTAAATGCTTAACTAAATTGTCCATTAACGCATGCAGCTTAATGCATCTCAGGGATGCAAAGAAACTAAATCCAATTTACACAAATTCCAAACACATACCACTTCATTTTAAATGTTCTTTTTTACCTTCATATTTTTACCAGTAACAACAGCTGATTATGCAGCGCCTCTATATTAAACACTGTACAATTAGGAAGAAAAGATCTTTAAAAAAAAGGGGAGGAGGGTGGGTGGGGAGAAGGGTTTGGGCCAGAGCAAGTCTCCTCTGGAGATAAACCAAGACCATGTGCCGAAACTAAACAGTAGTTTTATGGCATCTTTGTGCAGTTTTTTTCTTTGATATTTTTTGATTCCACTTTTTTCTTTTTTTTCTTTTTTTAAAAACGTCAGTTAAAAGAAGAGAGACAGAGAGAGAAAGAATGAAAGAAAGAGAGAGAAAGAGAGCGCAGCATGTATGTCCCAGGGCTGGCGCTACTGTTTCTCCATTTCACAAACGTACAAGAGGTGGTCCTCAGGAGACTTTCCGTGGGTCTTGCTGAGGTGGAGCTTGACGGCGTGTTTGCTCGCAAAAGTCCGGTTGCAGAGCTTGCACTGGTAGGTGGCCCCGCTCCCGTCGTCCTCCGGGGAAGGGGACTGGGAGGGGGCCGAGAGCAGTTTCTCTGACAGTCCCTTGGTATGCCGTGCGATCTGCCCGCTGAGCTGGTCGCCGGAGAGCTTGGCCAGGTCCCTCAGTCTGAAGCCCAGGTGAGACTCCAGGTGGTTGATGTACGTGGAAGGGGTGCGGATCTGTGAGGCGCAGTCGTTGCAGAAGAACACGGGGTGACCGGAGTCGAGGTTCTTCAGGAACTTGGTCCCGCCTGTCCTCCTCAGCTGGTACTTGACGTTGGCCAGCCAGTGGCTGATGGTGGTCATCGAAAGACCGGTGAACCGGGAAATGTGCATCCGCTCTTGGGGGCTGAGGTCTGACATGATGTACTTGCCCTCGGCCGTCTGCCGCAGGCTGGCTGCGAACTGGGCCTGCAGGATCAGCAGGTGCTGGGGGTTCCAGTTGGACTGCCGGCCTTTGCGTTTCTGGGCAGGGGAGATCTCCTCTGGCTCCTCCAGGGTCGCGCCCTCCACGTCCGACCTTTCCGACAGGCTGGTAGGTGTGGAGGACTTTGACGTGTGACTCTCTGTCAGGTTCCTCAACATGTCGGAGATGTCTGACAGGGCGTTCTCGCGCAGCGGAGAATTTGACATGAATGACACGACGGCAGATGTCTTTGCCGTTGTCACGGCGGATGAGGGAGAGGCAGACGACGACGTCGACGTGGATGACAGCAGAGCTGAACCCAAAGAGCAGCTTTTGTCACTCTTGCCTTTCGTCAAGTCTATCGGCTGGTCATTGTTGACGTGATAGAAATAGCGGTCCAAATGCTCAGTTTTTTTGGTCTGCACGGGTGGGGCTGCCACTGCTGCCTTTTCGGCCAGGCTGTTGCTCATTTTGAAGAGCATGCTCATGGGGTCCAGGGCAGGCAAAGCCGGTTTAGCAGCTTTGCCCAGGTGCACATTCATGACAGACTGTAGCGCGCTTAAGGGGTTGACGAAGGGCTGCTCGGGCGGGTGGTCAGTGATAATGGCAGTGCTGCCACACAGGGCGGAAGCAGAGAGTTTCACAGAGTCTGTCGTCCCATTCTCCAGTGACTCCTTTGCTAGGCCGTCACCATTAGAGTCTTTGTGGCTGCCGCCATTGCTCTCTGGGGTCTTAGCGCGTCTCTCTTTGGGGGAATCGCCTCTCATGGACTCCCCAGCTTCGCTGCTGCAGGGGGAAGGCGTGGCATGCCTCAGCGGTGAGGCCTTTACCTCAGGCTCCTTCATCTTCTCCTCCACCTTGGCTACTTTCTCTGTGACCTTTTTGACAAGCTCCTCCATGGCATGGAAGTTGTTTTTGGGCAGAGGGGAGGTCTGGCTGCTGGGAGGGGAGATCAGCGGCTGGCTTTTGGTGGGGGACAGGACCTCTCCTCCTGTAAACATGTACTTCAATGGAGAGTTCTTCCCAGAGCCCAGGGAGAGCTTCATGATGTTGGGCAGCTGGTAGGCTGCGTGGATGCTGGGGTAACCCCCCCAGCTGGGGGCGCCGTTCTGTGCTTTGTTGATGGCTGACGTTACAGTGTTCTCCAGGGACTTGAGGATGTCAAATCCACCCTTGGGGCTCTCCTCCAGGTCCTCCTCAGTCAGATAGTGGTATTTGGAGGAGATATCAAATTTCTCCTCCTCTTCATCAGACATTTTCTTCTCTTTGCTGCTGACCTCCTTTGTGCACTCCTCCTCTTTCTCCTCCTTCTTGATCTCTGCGCAGAGTTTGGGGGAGGCGCTAGTGGGTGGCGGGGGCACGGCAGGTGGAGGGGAGAAGGCGGTGGCGGCGAGCGGCACGGATTGAACTTTCTCCTCAGCAGGGGCGGCCAGGACTGGAACAGGCGGGGACTCCATGATAGGTTTCCCTTTCTTGATAGCCGAGTTGGTGACCTTTATGAAGTGGCCTGTCACCATCATGTGAGCAGTCAGCTCCTGCAGTGTGTCATGGGAGCTCCCGCACTCCATACACTTGAGGATCTGAGACTTCCGTGACTCAAACTGCCAGGCGTAGCTGGCGCCATTCTGGTGACCATAGCGGTTATTGGGAGTGATGTAAGGATTAGAGGCCTTCTGGAGGATGTCATTGGGGTCGGTCAGTGAGGGTTTTGGGGTCCCTGCTGACGAATCAGGGGAGCTGGGTAGGTCTAGCTCAATGGGGGCCCTCTTTCGGGCTGAGGAGATAATTTTGGCAGCCACAGGGGTCACGGGTTCCTTCAGAGGCACTTTCTGGTAGTGTTTGGTCTTGATCATGTGTACGCTAAGGTCCTGTAAAGACTCAAAGGAATGGCCGCAGTACATGCATTTGAGGACTTTCTGGGCGTCCTCCTTGCCCTCCATCTCCAAGAGGGAACGTTTGCGCGGTTTGGACCAGCGCTTGGTGCCGTTGCTGTCCGTCTCGTGGTTATCGTCGCGGTAGTGGCCGGTCTCGTTCATGTGCACGGTGAGCTCCACCAGCGTGTCGTAGGCGGCGCTGCAGTCCTTACAGCGGAACTTGCTGGCCCCACTGAAGATGGAGCCATACAGCTTGGTGCTCTGGCGGTAGAGCTGCACGGTGCTGAAGAGGCTGGGCTCTGGGTGGAGGCGGTTCTGGGAGACCTGCTGCAGGGTCTTGGCCACGGCGGACTGGTGCCAGTCATAGCTGGTGCTCCCGCAGCTGCTGCTGGAGCTGGAGCTGCTGCTGCTGCTGCTCCGCTGGGGTTTCTCCGCTGTGGGCTGGGACAGGTTCAGGCTGAGGGACGACCAGTACGAGTTGGTCAGGAAGCTGGTGTAGATAGCCTTCATCTGCTCCAGGCTGTCCGGCCCCGCGGGGGCGTCCTCGCCCGCTGAAGCTGCGGTCAGGGGCTCTTTGGCCATCTCCTCCTCATTTTTGATGGAGGCGCATTCGAAGTCGGACATGCGGTCGCTGGACTCGCTCAGGTGCGACACGCTGTCCATCTCGTGGCTGGAGAACTCGGCCGCGGGGGAGCCCTGGGGGTAGCCCTGGACGTCCTTCATGAGGAAGTCCTTCTCGGAGCACATGTACTTGACTGGGGGTTCCTCCTCCACCGCAGAGTCCTCCGCTTCCACATCCTCGTCCAACAGGGCGGCCTCTCGCAGCTCATCTGGAACATAAGCTGAAACGAAAAAGGACAGAGTATCTGTGAAACCTGCCAAGCCAGAAGCTCCCATGATGCACTCATACTGAACTCAGTCAGCCACGAGACCTTAGAGAGCTGCATAGAAATATCAAGCACCAGTGTCCAATTCCAAAAATTCTGATGGACCAACTCCCAGATTCTGATGTGCAAAACAATATCTCTCAAATCATTCCATACCATCTTCTTTTGTGCTATTCCCCTTTAAGAACTCCCCCACTTACATTCATGCTCTTTGCCAAGTGAAATAAAGTTTTGTTCCTGTCTTCTTTCTTTATTGCAGAAAAAAAATCCTCTCTCTTCAAACATAATTTGCCACCTTATTCTTCTCAAGGGGCAACAGCTTGAAATTAAAACTAAATTTGAAATTAATGAAGCACATTCTGGAGGTGGCATTCATTTCTAAAGTAATAAATTACTTGTATCAACCTCCGAGACAGCAGTTCCTGTCTGTCAATTAATATGTCTTACACTTCTCCTGCCTCTAATGCATTTCCTAACAGACACATTCACCATTTAAATTAAGCATGCATTTTCACTCATTACCAATCCACAGCTCGTCTTTTGGTAAATCAAATGAACATATACGAATTTCAACCACCGATCTCTGCAAACGACACACTGTTATGTACATAATAAGAGATTCAGAAATTTGGACAACTCATTCTGTTTCTCTCAATTTATGCAAAATGAATTACTGAAGGACTCAGTTGTAGGAAATTATTATTTACTGCTTTCAGAAATTGACATTTGACCCAGGTAATCAATTCAGAAAGATGGCGGGAGGCAGGAAAAGTGCACCACAGTAAAGGAGTAAAAATGGTTTTCATTAGATTGTTGTTAATTACATATTAAATCATCAGGTTGTTTGGCTTATATTTTTATTCATCTTCTAGAAAGAGCAAATGTTAAGATAACTAAGAAATCAATGCCAAAACTATCTAAATTTGATAATAGTTGTAATAATATCTTGGAATACAATTCATAAATCTAAATTGCTTGTTTGGCCTGATATTTACAACATTTAACATAGCTTTCAGGCACACATATTTTATGTTTAGTTACAGTCAAGATTTAAGGTCTTGTTCCCGCCACTGTTAAGTCCTGTTATGTGTGAAAAATATGGTCAAGCAATAATTTTACCATATAATACAAGTGTCATAAAATAAAGAAATAGTATTAATAACTGATATGAATTTTGCCTGAGCAGCATAACAGCTGTGTACAAGGGAAAGATTTAACAAGAAGAGTTGAAACAATGATTTTTGCTCTTCTTCCTTCAAGTTCATTCTTTCATATTACTCCTTTTGCAACAAGAATTTTTTTTGTTACATTTTGTTCTCAATTCAATTGCACATATTCAAGGACTTATGTTTTAAAGTAAAAATAAATAATGCATAGTTGTCAAACATATATCTCACCCCTCATCTCTTTTGCTTATGTCAAACTGTATGAAAAGATAATCATAATCTCTGAATACCTGAGAGCACAACTGAAACTGCCTGGTCACCTTTTAAATCAATCCTGTGAATGCCACTTTAATTTTGCACCTGTTCTGTGGACTATCTGCCCACCAGTGTCGAAGCGAATCATTAAGTCCCACCTGAATACAACCCTTTGCAGCCTTTCCAAATCTGCTTCAGACCTGCTTGCATTTGAAGACGGCATCAACAGCCAAGCTTAAAAACAATACTGTCATCACGAGGTTACTCATTTGTTGTGATTGGCAGGGAATGCAAGCTGAGACATAGATGCACAAAAACACATAAGTTAAAGTGTTACTGCGATACAGAAGCGTGCCTCCGGGCGTTTCGCGAACTCTTTTTACGTGCATCTTTTGCGCTGTTTAATCTGACGTTCCTGTGGAAATGATTCCGAATCGATGTGCTCGCTTACAAATATTTGTCACAGAAAGAAATGTGCCTCTGACTAGAAGAAAACACAATACACAGCAGTTTCTTTTTTAATACTGGAGCATAATAGGCTATATGTTTTAGAGCGAAAATAACCAAAAAATGAAAACCATCTTAGTAACTCAGGAAAATTCCCATTTCATATATTGAAAATGATTTCAGAAAGCTCAGAACATACCTTACAGTTATGTTATCCACAATATATTTGAATGGCATCAAATAATATTTATTTTTATATTTCTTAATTGTTTTTTTTGTAGTATTTAAGATATCTGGGTAACCAGAAAACTTATTCATAATTCTTTTCCCCATGGTCCTCCATCTGCTGGTAACAGTTGATTCTTGTCACTATCTCATGCACTCATTTGTTTTTGGCTGTTTTGATGTAAAATCATTCGGTCGCCATGTCATCATAATGACAGAAATTAAAATGTGCGGCATGTTGATACGCTGCAGTGAGAGAGAGAGAGAGAGAGAGAGAGCGAGAGAGAGACCCCGTTTGACATGCAAAGGATGAGTGCTTTTTTATTTTTGTTTTTTTCACCACTAGCACAGAATAACAGATTCACAGGACAGATAGGGAGGGGAGAGAGAAGCATGAATGTTCTCCTGTAAGCAGGACTTCTCTTTCTGGACTGAAAAGAATTTGGATGTTTTGCCTGATCATGATCCCTATTATCATGCATATCTCCAGAGCCTTCTTTGATCACATGGGCGTCACTGAACACACACACAGATATGTGCACACGCACACACACACACACGCTCTCTCTCTCTCTCTAGCACACACTGTCTGCCATCTGTTCCAAATCAACCAGAACGACAGCTGTTTAAGAGAACAATGGTCTCGCCAAAGAAGCAGCAGAACTTGACCAACACACACACAACAAGGCCAACTTCTGATGTTAATACCCTCAAAACACAATTCCTGCTTAAACATAAACATAACTAAACCACATGCTGAAAAGACTGGGCATTTTCACAATGTAATAAGAAATATAATCATAATCTTCCGATGTCTCAATTTTCTTCTCCCCATAACACAAGCCTGGCGTATGCTTTGCGACCAGTTAAACGTAGTGGAGGGAAATGGCCAGTGTGCTCAACATATCTGAGACGGCATAGCTTCAGGGAACGTAAAGCTCTTTTTAAAAGCTGCTGTGGCTCTGCACTGTATGTACTGTATTTGGTGGCTTTTCCCTCTCCCAATGTGTGAATAAATCTCCAGGAGACTGACCTTGCCCTGAACTTGAGGAGACATGCCGTCTCCCCCGCCATGTGCGCATGTTTGTGTAAATTCAGTTTGGGGCACAAAAAGGCTCAAACAGACAAACCCTGCAATCTGGCCTTCAGCCCTCAGGCCACGGCCTGCTGCTGGGACCGAGAAAACCGTCACGTGGCCAAGGGAGGACACGCCATGAGTGAGAGTGAGAGTGAGAGAGAGAGAGAGAGAAAGAAGAGAGAGAGAGAGAGAGAGAGAGAGACAGACAGAGCGGTGTGTTTGGAGAGCCCCCAGAATCCTGGAAAACGCGCGGGGAGGTTCACGCAAGGTGCCGCTGGAAGCCGGCCAGACCACCCAGCCCAAAACTGACCGGAGACATGATGTTCTTGCTGGGAACAATATTGAGTTTTCATACCCGGTTTTCTCAAGACCGTGGTACGAGCCATGCCACGCAGGTGCACAGTTAATTAGAAAGGGGGGTGCGGGATAAAAAAGAAAATGAAAAAAGAAAATGAGAATAACCCCCTGATGTAACTGGCATCAGAGTGCAGGGTGTTCAATATTAATACGTCCTAGAGAGCATCTACAAAGCACATCTATTAAAGCTTACTCTATAAACAAATGCTTCCCTTTGCTTACTGTTACCATTAGGTAATAGCACATATATATACCCAAGTACTGTTTCAAAACAAAGTCTTACAGATATAACGGAATAAGGTATTTTTTTTGCAAAAATATATTATTTATTGTGCACTATTTTCCTCCCCCTCAGATTATTTTTGGTGGCTGCAAATCAGTGTCTGCATTTCCTGACACACACACACACACACACACACACATATATATATATATTAGAGATGACTAATTTTAATAGACAATACATTATGAGACACTAATTCAGCAGCACTAAAAACAATCAAAGAAAGATATTGTGAGACTGAGAATTTGTGAGAATCATGAGTTTTGAGAGCACATTTGTCTAAAATGGAACATAAACCACAAATTGCATCCAAGTAACAGGGTGTGTTTTGTTGAAAAAAGCTTGACTTTTACTCAAACGGCACAGTGCATGGTATCTGTTTGCTTAAATTAGGGAATGGAAGCTTGGATAGCTGCAATGTTTAAGATGTCAGCCAATCGGTGGAGAAGGCTTTCTGTCAACTAATACATTTAATAAAAAATTTGGTTGTGTTAACAGATGTGGAAAGGAGGTGGAGAGTTGGGGGTTGGGGGCTGCCGGATGCTTATCATCGATGGCACAGAAACAATGCAATCATGGGTGAAGCTTGACTCAAAAACAATGTTTGGAATTTTTCTTGCTTCTAAATAATGCCAGTTCTCTTCAATCTGCAATGCTTTGCTCCTGACAAAATGCAAAATTAGCTGCAGTTCTACCAATAACAATTTGGGAATATATCCATTTAATACCAAACCTTAACCTCTTTTCAAGTTTTTTAATATATGTTTTCATTTCCTTTCCTCGGAAAGTTAATTATATACATTAAATCTACACTTATGAATAACCAATAACTACAATTGATTATCCAGTGCTATGTTAAACATAAGCACCGTTTACATAAGCCCTGCACCTAAAATCTGAAGTTTACTTTGATAATAAGCAAATATACATGAGCATAAATGCTCAGTCAGAAACCCCCCTTTGCTTGTTATTACAGTAAGGGTCCACGTGTTTTCCTGAAACACAGTGCTACGAATGTACTCGGTCAATGTCTGGTCAAGAGAAATTATATTTTAGGCCAATGTGACTGAAGACCATTAAAACAGCAGGGTATCACCTGCCAATCTTATCCTTCCACATCATGTTCAAACTAGTCTCTATGAGCCTGTTTCCCTGTAGTTAATTGGCTAATTGGTAGAGCAGTAAACGTAAAGGTAACAATATTTAACTCACTGAGAGCCCAGGCAAAACTGTGTTATAAACTGTAGCGGATAAGTCACGTTTGGATAGCAGCTGTCTGATAAATAGTTTTGGAAACAAGAACTGCTTGCATTTTAGCAGGAGTATTAGTCAGTGTGGGCGACTGTCTCCCTCCGTTATATTCCCCCACTGAAACCCACACACCTGTTTTCACAATAACAAAATGATGATCATTAAAAGTTTGTCTGTTTTTCCAGCTCATGTGGCACAGATTGGAATCTGAAGAGGACACAGGTGTTCTCATCTTCTGACTTCTAGAATATATTTGGGTGTCTGAGAAATGGAAAAAATGGGGGGCATAATTAAACTAGCTATATATAGTATCACCATCCTGCATTCATAATTTAGGATATCACTCACTAATATGTCAGTGACTGTGATGTGTTATCATTACAGAGAAAATGGTTTGTAGCCTTAAGCTGACAATCCCACAGAAAAGTCAGAAGGATATAAAAATGGCACCCTACCCATCCCTCGTTTTGCAAAGAAGTCCCCATCCCTCTCCCCTCTTTAACTTACCACTATCATGACCTGCGTTAATGAAGTTAATTGAATTTAAGATCAATAATGCTTAATTATTGCAATTTGACATGCATAGACGAATTGGTTGGAGGGCTGGGAATGTGTGTGTGGATGTGTGGCGGGGGCCCATGGGGGGCGAGCGCATTACTGGCGGGGGAGAGAGGGATTGTCCGGGCCTCACATCGATCCCCTCGCAAAAGGCATCGACCCGGACGTCTGATGAATGGGGCCCACTCTCGGAGGCTACAAGTAAACGTTCCATAAGACTACTCTAACCCTTGTCACTGACCATATCTGTTCAGGCAGGGACCATGAAAACGTATTGAGATGGATTAGAATAACCATTGCAGCAGAGAGAGAGAGGGAGAGAGGGAAACAGGGTGGAGGAGTTGGGGTTGCGGGGGTTGGACAGGCCTGGGGGGTGGAGGGTGGGGGTGTGGAGAGGTTCAGATGTTGCACATTTAAAGGGGATGCGTCCACAATTAGCGAGACAAAAGTTTGCCCGGATTGCTGAAACTCTCCAGTCCTGTCACGGATGGAATCACCCTGACGGATGCCTTCCTGGCTAAACCTCTTTTCATCTTTATTTTCGCAAATACATCTCATGTATCAGGATCTGAGGACAGTTAAAAGTGGTTAATGATCTTATACAGGCTGGCTGTAGACAAAAATACTGCTTCAAGCTAGTGGATGAGGAAACTGGCTTTTCAATAACGGCATCAGGGAAATAACATGTTGGCAGCGGTATCATAATGAACAAAAAAAAATCAAACAATGTTTTAAAAAGATGGTTTACATGACTTTTCTTTTTCATTTGTGTTAAATAAAACTGAATTGGAGATTCTCAGTTATTATTATTTGCAAGAAGTATTTTTAAAGTGGGCTACTACAATGGCTCCATTATGAACATTACATTTTACTTCCTGCGGTAAAAACAGGTAATTGACGTCACAGTCAGGTTCATGCGTACGCTTGTCTGCATCGATGTGGGCAAATCTAATCTTCTATAGTATACCCACCCACCGCCACCCCCATCCCACAAAAATAAAATAAAAAAAATAAGGCACCCATTAAAATCACAAATGTTGGAGGAAAGGAAACCCAAGAAATATATGCATATGCATCATGATAGCTGACCATTTATGAAATTTGTAATGACAAAGTGAGTGTCTGTGGATTAAGAAATATAACAGGTTTTGAAATGCTGACAATAAAGCGGCAGCAGCGGAGTACCGTCAAACTGTAAGATTATGCATAAACACTATTGAGAACAGCGCTAATCACCTCCTTATGCCATTCACTTGAAGGGTGTCTGACAGCGTATTTACATTGCGCGCCGTCGACTGGAGGTGTCGGCTGCGTTGCGAGGATACTTCTCCCTCTCTATTACACCCTGTGGATACAGGCCCTTTCAGAAGCCCTCAAAGTTGAACAAAGATGAGATCCCTTTGCGTCTACATCTCACGGGCTGAGGGAAGGGGTGAAGGCAAGGTTTCCTTGATGAAAAAATAAATAAATAAAACAAATCTTAAGTTTTTTGTTTCCTTAAAGGCCCCTGTCACTAATCATACATCCCAGAAAAAACAACACTTATGAGTTATGAGCGGAGAGCGCGCCAGGTAAAATCAACTCCACCGCTCGTGTTATAATTGGACACAATCTAATATTTTCCCCCGTAATTGTAAAAAGAATAACTATGCTTACCTGCGGTACAGACAAGCTGTACAAGGTTTCACACACCAAATTGTTAATAGTGAGATCCATATTTCGGCTGCACCATTATAATATAATTTGGATACAACGCAGAACGCACCCTAAATCAACATTTATATTTTTTGTTGATCGCTCTGGAGCATTGGACACTTCCAGAGAAGACGTCCATCTTAGTCTAACGCGCTGATTCAGAACCATGCTTTTAATAATTACAGCGGAGGCAACAAACTAATGGGAGAACTGCGCCTCAGAATAAACAGTCTCAACACAGATTTGAACTGACTGCGCATACTAAGAAGGGCAACTATCAAATCCCGCACCGATTCTTCGGGGACAGCGAAACGGTTGAATATCATTTTTGCTCGCAGGCACCATAAACAGATCGTGAGAGCGCGGAGAAAAGGGGTGGAGGTGGGGGTGGGGGTGGGGGAGTTCGTTTGGCAGAGCAGCGACAGCTTAGCCGGGGGACGCTGCAATTATGAGGGTACAGAGTGAGCTTTCGGGCAGCCCCTCTCCTCTCCAACACGAGCCCTCACCTAACACATCAAGGGCCCGCTGGCAGACCTCCCCTACACCATGGGGAGTCCACCAAGCAAGGCCAATCACACCTGAAACCTCAGCCTGCTCGTGTGTGTGTGTTTGTGTGTGTGTCCATATGCTAAATTCCAAACACAGACATGTCCCCAGCGATACTGTACATGACAGGGGCACCAAAGAAAAAAATACATAAACAGATAAGTAAATGAATAAATAAATACACAAAGAGCTGAAGTGTCAAATTACGGGCCATCTATTTGCTGCGCCGGGTTAACGTAGCAAAACGTTTTCCCCCCGGGTCCTGTCAAACACATTGACTTTTCCCCAAGAACTTTTATTTTGAGCTCTAATTGGATGTGTTTTGGAGCAATAGCAAGGTTAAGCACTGATAATTTAGCCTAATCCATACTGCCCTTTGAAACCATTACCTTCATATCAATGTGATCAGAGGGTTTGTGTCCATTAATACAAACTCCATCCTCAAAGTATATTTACCCAGAGGGCACACACACATATTAAAACTCTGCCTCACAGCTTCTCCCACATAGATGCTTCATTTGACTTCCACAGCTACTTAATCGCCAATACAGTGACATATTGGTTTGCTCTTGCAAGAACAATACTCTTTATTGTTCAGAAATTAAAGGCTGCGTAAATTGAATTCATAACAGATTAATTTTTCAGACAACAACGTTGCATCCTCAGTGTAGTTTGCTCTCAGTGGAAGGCGGCCATGACCGTCAGCCCCAGCGTGATTCGTATCATGAAGGACGGCAATGGTGGAAGGAGGGAGATGTTTTTTCAGTAAGAGAAAACAATAAACAATATTATTATATATGTTGCAGTCAAAGGACTACACAGCTACACTGCGGTGATTACAGAGAAAGCATGTACATGGTCTGTTTCTGTGTGTATGTGTGTGTGGGCCTGCATGCGTAGATGTGTTTTTGTATACACACTTTTCCAAGCGTTGGAGTGATCCTGCAAGTGTTTGTGCAGCCCTGTGTGTGTACAGTATGCACTTTTATGTATTTGTGTGCATATGTATTGCAACTGTGCATGCATTTTCGTGCATTCAAAAGCATGGCCTATGATCTGTGTGAGCATGCATGTTAGCATGAGTGTCTATATTGATGTGCGCTATGCTGATGTTTGCACTTGTCCATGTCTGTTTGTGAATGTATGTATATGTATGTGTATATGTGTGTATGCATGCATGTAAGTGAACGCTATCAATACTTCACTTTCTTCGACTGATGACCCACTATTCCAACACTGAGTTTCCACAATTCCCCTTTAAATGTTGACAAGTGTTTCCCAATAAGTCAGGGATGTACCTCTAAATTAAAATGGTGGCTTATTTCAGATGAAATACTTTTTCCATCAGCCATGCAACATATTTGTTTTCTGATGGTGAAAAGAGGCTTGACCTCAAAACTATCTGTGTTCTGAGGCTAAAGTCCGGGCAAGTGACATCTCTGGTGTTTAACAGCAGGACATCAAGAATTCCTTAAAGACAGTGTTTGTCCTTACCATTTTACATCATGCCACAATACAAGCACACACAGTACACCTGTGTCCTTTTTTTAACCAAATGTTAAAGGTGAGGAACTAGTACCTGTAAGCCCTACATACTATAAATAAGAGGAATATTATTTACTCTGTGAAAAGATTTAAAATCATTTTATAATAGCATTTTATAGATAGCAAAACTCTTCTACGTGTGTCCATTTTTTGTCTCTCCCTCACACGCATGCACGCACGCACGCACACACACACACACACACACACACACACACACACACACACACACACACACACACACACACACAACAAAGCTCTAATTTGATCTCAAGAAAAAATGCAAAAATCCATTCCAAAATATCTACACACAGCACCGAGTAATAAGCTCTCGCTGTTGTTCTCTGTGAAACAACAGATTTGTGTAAAACTCAGTTAACAGTTACAAAATTTGGAGCCAAATGCACAAGCCTTTAAAAGAGAGAAACAGGAAATGAAAAGCCCTGATATTTTCTGCATCTCTGTTTGTGCCGTGCCTCCCGCGGAGCTACGCTAACTCCTTGACATTTAACATTCATTCCAGGGCCATCATAATGAGGGGGTTTGATTCCTTCTTTTGCAGATTCAGTCATTTAATAACTGTGATCAGTTGCATAAATTTACAATCCAACCATCTATTCCACCCCTGCAGGAAGGGAAAAGAAAAAGAGAGGAAAAAAATAAAAATGGCAAAACTCATTTGTTAACAGATCGTGCCAAGAGAACTCATTGGATGAAAGCATTTCCCAGTTTTACATGTAAAAATATGGATTAACTGGCATGTCTCTGTTTTTTACGAGCGTGCGGACAAGAGCGGGGGTTGGGATCTTGATCAGACCTTGAGTAGTGTGTGTGTGTGTGTGTGTGTGTGTGTGTGTGTGTGTGTGTTACAAGTGAAGCTCCACCTCTTGAGTCTGCCACTGGTAGAGACCAGCCATGTAATAGCATGTTGGTATAGCCTCCAATGCTTGTCACAAAATCAAAATGATTTTTCTCCTACTTTCTTTTTCTTATTCTTCTTTTTAAGTAATGTCTCTCAGTCCTTTTGTCTTGGGTCACTCAGCATGAGTCAATTAATTAACATTTCCTGAAAAGGCAAATTGTTAAAGATGTTATTACTTGAAAAGAGACTTGGGCTGTAGCTCCACTGCTTATTTGAAGGCTTTCATGCAGAGGACATATAAAATCACACACACACACACACACACACACACACACACACACACACACACACACACACACACACACACTCACACACACACACACACACACACACACACACACACACACACACACACACACACACACACACACACACACACACACAGCTTTTGAACGGTTGTTCTAACCCTCATACGGTGATCACTGGGTTTATCAATTACACAGCTGCACCTGCTTTACAGCCACCTCTCATCATAAGGTGGGCCAGGGTTTTTTATTTGCAACACCCACATGAACTCATGGAAATCATTATTTCATTGTCTATGAAAACAATCAAAAAATTCAATTCAAACAAGACAATCGCATTGCTCCCACCTCTGTAGAAATGTTGACAGTAGATATAAAGTGCACAGTGGTCACCTTTACGCTTTGAGCAGGTGTTTCTCGTCCGTGTAAACAGGCTGATAGGCAAGAGTTCAATGTCTTTACGAGGCTGGGGCAAAAAGTGT
The DNA here is from genome assembly GCA_022829145.1 of Albula goreensis. Taxonomy (NCBI): domain Eukaryota; kingdom Metazoa; phylum Chordata; class Actinopteri; order Albuliformes; family Albulidae; genus Albula; species Albula goreensis. Next base: position 10,862,131 of record CM040741.1, read on the forward strand.
CGGGCCGCCACAGAGCCGCGTGAGTCAGGCTCACCAAGGAGCATACGCTTCTGCTCCGGCGCCGCACCGTGGCCCGTCTGCTTACCGCCGTGACCGCCTGTGACAGTGCCGTGCAGCGGGGGGTGCATCGGGGTGTGTGTATTTGTGTGTGTGCATGTCTGGGGCGCCCGTAACGGAAGACATCACCGCGCTCAATGCAGAGAGAGGAGAGAAGAACGCAGAGAAAAAAAAAAACACACACACACACAGGATGGAGGATGAGGGGACGGTCAGCCCTGTGCATAAGCGGACTGTCACTTTGCATCCCCCCACCGACGGCTCACCTAGACAGGTGACAAGCGGAGGGGACCCACGCTGCCGGTGTCCTGGTGAGTATAGGGCCTGGGCCCTCTCCCGCTCTGACAAATCCGAAGGGACGGGGCCGCCCCTCTCCCTGCCAACTGCCCTCACAGTCAAGCGGGGCCCCCGTCTCTCCCTGCACGTCCCCGCAGAGTGACGTCCCCGTCCTGACACCACGTCCCCCCTCGTCTGACGCCGTCAGTCCAAAGTGGCTAAGTGGCCACAAACATCCCTGCTGAAAGCCATACCAGTCCCCCTTTTTAGTTTTCCCCCTCTCTGCCTCCCTTCAGTCTCCTCCTCCTCCCTCTTTTTATTTGCCTGTACCCTTTAGCAGGCCGTGATTTGCGGTCTAACGCAATCGAGATCTGAAACAGCATCTCAAAGGCTTCAAGAATTTTGATCGATATGAGAATTCTGATCACGGTCTTTCAGTCAATCGCGTTTTGACAAGGATGGGAGAGTAGGGGGGTTGACGGTTTTCAAATGTGTGCTTCCTAAAAAGCTGGCGGAGCAGAGTTTGGGACTTCAAGGGGGAACTTGTTTTATGAGCGGAGGCTCAGATCCGCTCAGCGCTGCGTTTGATTTCTGGCCAGTGTTAACGCTGCTGTCCAACCCCGGAAATGCTTGGCGATTTTCTGACGCGTCCTCTGTGAAAGTGACAGGCCTGTTCGGAACGGATTAAATCAGCGCCACGGATCAGGATTAAACACTGCAGAGTGGGATTCATCACGGAGCCAGCCTGTCCAGCAAGAAGCAGGGCCTAAACCAAACACTGTGCAAGGCTTACACCCCCAGATATACCCCCAAAAACCTGTTTTATTCAACAAGTTACAAACCGAAAGGACCTTCTCTACAAAGGGAGATAAGATAACAGATACAACATCAAAACACTCTCTCTACACCAGACATTACACAACAGATTCACATCAGACATCCTCTTTAATAAATGAATAACCTCACCACATCCCCAAACGCTACGTTTACTTATGTTTCACCTCAGATTCGTCTACACCGTCTCTACTCTTTCAGTCACACCACAGGTACTCCCACAAAACATTATCTCTTCTTAGCTCAATATAGCAGACTCGTCCTCAAAAACCCTCACCTCTCACTTCTGCCACAGATACAGTACGATAAACATGATATAAAACCACACACACTCGGTTTAGAAGTCAGAAGCTTGTAAAAGAACACAAAACCACTGCTGTCTCTGAACCCAACCTGTAAACAGAGCAGGGCATGTCTAATGTGAGACACAGGGCGGAGGTCAGAGCCATGCCAGAACCACACAAGACTATGCAGAGGGACAGAATATCATCAACGCCTCCATTTTAACAACACGGACTGATAATATCAATAAATATCATGATATATGTATCAAATAGAATAGGTTTCAGCTATTCCAAATGGTAATCACAGATGTTTTAACGTAGTACAGCATACAATGATTACAAGAGTCCAATTAACCTCCGATTTAGCCGATTCTTAACTCTCAAGATCTAACAAATGTTTCATAACATATTGAGAGAAGGATAGACGTGTTTTGCTGGTTAACCAGACTTTAGTGAGCCAAATGGATTTCACAATATCACAACATAAAAATATAAACATCATGCAATCAAAATGAGATTTGGTACTAATATTGTTTTATCATCAAGCCTTAACAGGGCAGCACGAAAGCGAAAAGACTCATTATTGCAGACATATACAGCTAACACTGTGCTCTCTAGGCCTGTAGATCCTTAGCTGTCTCTGTCCCAGCCTATAATATGATTGGAAACTTGCTTCACCCCAGTCACAGCTCCCGCACAAGTCAATGATATTCTGCATGCTGGCTCGAACCCACCCGCTGTTCTCACTCTGTCGCTACCTGCAGTGGTGAGCTCCATCGGCTAGTGCGTAGCAGCAGCATTAGGGCTATAGCACACACAGAAACACTCCAGAATACTGTCTACACACACACACACACACACACATAAAAATCTGTTTCTGTAAAAAACGTAATATGAGAATATGCATGCCTGTCCCAATGAACTCAAATGTGAGCAGCTAATGTGACCTCAACCGTGAGCAGCTTTTCTATTTTAGCACTTCATTTCAGGCTACACTTGCGAGTGTATAAACCTGAAAACAAACCCAGCATATGCAATAACACAGCATAAACAGTGAGTAGTAGTCATTGTTCACCATGCTAGTGTGCTATGGCCCACACTGCCTTTCCCCTCCCTGTATCCCCCGCCACGAGTGTGTTGCTTTTGTGATGATGTCGGGGATGGGGGGTATTGCTTGCCCGTCACTTTCAGCGCTGTCTCAAAAGGCAGACACAATATGCGATTATCAAGCAAGGGGACGATGATCTCGAGCAAATTATCCTCCAGCTCCCTTTGTTATTGAGATGCACTCCACTCGGAGCAGTCAAATTCCTAAACTGCGGGGGCAACGGGAGGTCACCGTCATTGTTCCCAGGAGGACCTGGGATCAGGGAGAGTGGGTTGGGGTGGGGTCAAGTTAGGGTGGGGTGGGGTGAGCTGGGGGTACGTATGTCGGCCAGGGGACAGGGTGCACAGAGAAGGCAAAAAGAGGGGAAAAGAAAAAAAACACACACACACACCCCCGCCATGTCTCCGCAGAAGGTGCCGGCCTCGGCTCCGCTCTGCAGATCAAATAAAACAGGGCTCACTCCCTCCCTCCCTCCCTCCTCTCCCTCCCTGTTCCCCCGCTCTCCCTGCAGAATCATGGGAGGCTGTCAGTCCCCCATTAGAGGCGAGCTGGGTAATGGAAAGGAGCAGATCTGTCCTGCTGGGAGCCCCGCGGCAGGGCTAACGCTACGCTCTGGGACCCCCAGCCCCCCGACTGCAGGTCAGTCTCGCGCAGACACGCGGGCCTTAACACAAATGTTACCGGCGAAATAATAGCCATTTTCGACGATAATACACAATTTTAAGAGCGGGCGCTCGTCTGATTTAGGTGCTCGGCGGACGTGTCAGGCGGAATGCTTTGCAGAGGGGAGGCCCTAATGGGTAACTGGCAGGCGCTGGCAGCCCTATTTCTGCTCTAGATTTGGTTTGTCGTTGGGTATCCATTACCTGCCATTCTTCTCTGATCTCTTTGGACAGGCCTGATCAAAAGATGTCATCTGACCTACTCCACTTGGCAGAAACTTGTACGAGGCTCATGAAGGGGGCCAACCTGGCTATAAATAAAATGACATTATTATTTTACTGTCCGATCATGTAGAAGAGACAATTATGATAATGCAGGGTCTGTCACGGACAGAGAGTCAAATTGCTAGGTCTCACGCAAACGTATAGGGTAGCTCTCTCCTTCTCCCACTAACCCACCCCCCCAACCCCCACCCTTCGCATCCCCCCGGCCCGACCCCTTCGCTCCGTCTTGTCGTTTTCTTTTTGGATCGGTCGCTCTGGCCCTTATTTGAAAGCGGAAACAAAGCTGAAATGAAGCCTCTAATGCCTTTGTGTACGACCCAGCTGGTTCCAAACGTCACTTTTACGTTGTTTTTTTTTCTTTTTTTTGCACCCTTTCTTTTTTCTGTGTCTTGTGTTGAACTGAGCTCACTGGTACATTCTCCAGAAGTGATGGCACTGCCTCTTACAGAAAAGATTTCCTTTTTCATATCCAGGTTTCTTTTCCTGTAACATAATTTGGAAGATGACATTTACAGGTGGAATTGGGTGGGCTTGATTGCTTGTGGTACAAGTCATACTGAATGTGAGGGAGTTACAGGGGCGGAGAGGGGGGGTGGGGCGGATTGAGCACCAGGCCAGACGGAAAAACACCGGACACAGGAAACACATACAAACAGGCTGTGGAAACTTTCGTTAGCCCGCGGAGCAATAAAAGGTCTGAAATCTGTGAGGTTTAGAAGAAAGAAAAACGGCTTGCAATAAAGCTTTAAAACAGCAGTGCTCCAAGGCAATTTAGACTGCAAAACACAAACCATTAAGTTTGTGCATTATCTTTTAATTTAATCTTGAATGATTTATAATCCATCAGGCAAGGCTTCAACCATATCCAATTATTCTCTGCGGCTTGATTGACAACAAAGGTGATTTATTAAGCTAATAAAAAGTGATGTGCGCTGAGCTCACGCTGAAAATAACCAGCCGGACTGAGACTTTAAAGAGACATCCACCCTTTTTTTATATAACTGCAGTGTTTATGTCACTTCCTGGGCACGAGCTAAATCAATCAGGAGCTAGTGGGAGGAGCAAGATACCCCCAACGATCACTTAGCGATTTCCTTCACAAAACAGAAATAATTGAGCGCACCAAAATATCAAAAATCAAAATGTCATACATTTGACGGGACAGCTTCTCATTCTGCAGTAAAAGTGATTAAATTATGCTTTAATTTCTCCATCAATGGCATGAGCTCTGACTTGTTTGGCGCTTTATCTCTTAACGTTCCACTTAATCACTTGATAATATTGAAAACCAGAAACTGGGGTTCCAAAGTTCACTCGTTTATTAATGCATTTGAGGAACGACATAAAGAAATATTAAGCTGTTTACAGCAGCAAACATGTATGCTTGCCTGGTTAATGAGGCTTCAACTGGCAGAATTTCAAAGATGTCCTCGGCTAATTCTATAAAGGTCCTCATTCTGGGGGATGCACAATATTTACGAAATGTGCACACAAATCGCTTCCTGGTGCGGCTCTGATTTGAAACCACACACTGATTGAGATGCATCTGATGCTTCAGAACACTCAGAGCAAAACAGATTATTTTCCCCTGCAGTTGGAAAAAAGATATAAGTGTAAAGCCTAAAAAATGTTTAAAGCCTTTTAATTAGCATCTAATATCTTAGCCATGCTTCGCTTACCCAATGCATCACTTTGACTGAATCTACTGGAGAGGTACAGCATTGTGTTTCATCACATGCTTGCTCATATACACAAATGCACAAGCACACATTCAAAGAAACAGACACACACGTACGCGCACACAAACACACACACTCAAAAACACAATATGGAAATATGAAAAGGCTCAAAATGCATCAAGTAAATGTCTGCAACATGTAATTTTTTTGTAAGAGCAAAAAAAAAATAAATAAAAGAAATAAATAAAATAGGGAGGGGAAAGAGAAGCAGTACTGGAGTCAGCTGGAGTAATTGTTTACCTTCTGTAGCAGGGATCCTCAGGGAAGTGTGTGTGCGCGCGCGCGTGTGTGTCTGAGCGCGGGGAGGGAGGAGAGTGTTAGGGAGATGAAGTGGTGAACACGAGGCCCTCTCCTCATAAACAACAGGATGGCGCTTTAATGTCCAAGATGTGGAGCTGTCTCAGTGAGCACAGCACTTCATAGCTAATGATGCAATCAGAGGCCACGCAATCAAAACCCTCCGCACCGGGAGAGAGCACCGCCAGAGACCAGGGCTGCCAAAACAGCATGGGGAAATAAATGAGCGAACGCACACCATATCAGAAAACACTGCGAGGAAAATGCATTTTTCTTCAAAATAGATAGGTGATGTAAAACAGAATTGTTAAAAAAAGTGTGGGTTTAAATATGTGTTTGTATGCATAATGCATATGTGACTGTGTGTGTATGTGTGTGTGTGTGTGTAACTGCATGTGTGCGTGTGCTCACCTGTGTATTCACACATGTCTATGCGTGTCTTTGAGTGTGGGTGCATGTGTGTAAGCCTGTGCGTATAAGTGCCCGTGAAAGAGAGACCGTTGGTTTGTTTTTATGGCTTTCAAATATTGCTGCCAAACACACAGACACATACAGAACAGCCTTATTTCCATACAGGAGAGATAAAAAAAAAAAAAAAAAAAAAAACTCCACAGTAGGAGCGAGATGTGCCCGCATACGTGTTAACGAGCACACTTAATTATCTGAGGGAAGCGGTCAACGCACTGACGCCGAAACGGCCTCAACAAACACTTCATTTCCATTCACTCTTTCCCTCGCCCCCCCCACCATTTCTCCCCAATCTCCTCATATCGGCCTGGCAGAACAGTGTCCTAGCTCATAAACCCTCAGCCTGCACAGCCATGGCTAGGCCCTTTACAGGCTTCGTTTTCTGTCTTTTTTTTTTTTTGCAGCTAATGTCACACATTGTCTTGTTGTTGGTTTATTTTTGCACTTGGCGGGGAGGAGGAGCGGCAGAGGGGTAAAAATAAAACCGAGGGAGAGACAAAGGCGTCGCTGTGCGTGTGACGTGAGGCACATCTTTGAGCTCGGGGGTTGCCGGTAGGGAGCTGAAGCATGAGCTGGAGATGACGATGACTGTTCGGGGGGCCCATGGCGCCCTCACGGTTGGGCCGTGGAGCACAGAGTGCTGCTTCTGACCCAGTAACCAGCCGCCTCAGCCAGGAGATGTTTGGGAGTGGGGGGGTGGGGGGTGTGCTAGGGGAGTGCGCTGGGGGACTGTGCGCTACGTGCCGAAATTAAACACAAAAGGATGTAAACAGGATGCGTAATTAAGACACCACTGAGGCAGACATCACGACTGCTGCATGACATAACACGTACACTAGTGGAGGGGAGGAAAAAAAGAGAGAGAAGGGGGAAAGAGAGAGAGAGAAACAGACAGAGCGAGGGAGAGAGAGAACCAGGGACAGGAGAGGGGAAGAGAGTACTGCACAACAGGCCTGCGATACAGCACTGCCTCCTCCTCCTTCCCTTGTAACACCACACTGCGCAGATGGGAGCAGGGCTTCCAATTTGTCGGGAGGAAAAAGCCCCGGTTTTCCCACCCACAGCAGAAAAAGGAAGGCAAAAGAATGGCATCGCTGCTGACAACTTCTATCCATAAAACCTGGGCTTGTCTTAATACCAGAAATCAGATCAATGGCACACACCTTGCCCTGCTGATACAGGTTTGCACCATTTTCCATATATTTTACTACTAGTTCATTTTTTCCTCTGTATGACCTGGTATTTTATGCTGTTAGCTACATTTACATTTTTACAATATTCAAAATAATGTTGCATTTGTATAATGTGCGCAATGCACTTTTCATTTTAGATTCAAATAAAAAGGTATTTTTGCGAAACCACATACAGCAGAAATACAGAAAATCTCATACACAGTAGCACAAAAAGTTAATACTTATTTAATCTGTTAAAATAGTCATTGAAATGTTAAATACAATCTTGAATCGATGAATTATAATTTTGTCCAGCAACAATTTTTGAAACTGAAATTGACATATTCTACTAAAATACAAATATTGTAGTTTTTATGTCTTTTTTAGTCACAAACTCTCCACATGGCAAAAAAGGCCAGGGTACTATTTCAGTTTGTTTCAGCTTTTTTGTTTCTGAAAGCATAATCAGATAAATAGTTGTGTCATTCCTTATTAATATGATTAAAACAAACTAAAATAGGCTTTAATGACATCAAAAACCAGGCTCCTAACCCATAAGCACCTACTATTGTTTTTATTTTTATAATTTCCTTTTTTAAATCTGGGTGGGGCCTACATTTTTGTCAAAACAAAGGTCTTAAGAATTGCCAGCTACAACTGGTAGTTCAACTTCATAAATACCACACAAAAATATCTTCAAACGGAATTAAAATATTTTACATTTTTTAAAAAACACAGCTCCAACAAAAAGGTGAGGAATTTATAAATGGGAAAAACAAATGACAGAATTGAAAAATGGTGAAAGCAATAAAAAAAACTGATTTTTGTGCAGGTTAAGGAGTGTTTTGGGTTTTTTTGTTGTGCTTCAGTGTGTGGTATCATGTTTAACCTTTCTTGTGTTGCTCACTGCAGAATCCGAAACTGCGCTGTCCAGGTCGGCCCTTGCCTAACGAGACAGACGGCCGAATCTCCGACAACAACCTGATAGCGCGTCCCATTGTCTGTTCTCAATCCGGTGTTCCGATTCTCATCCGATCGAGTTGAGCGTGGCCTCCAGGGCATGGACTGGATGCTATGAGCAGCACAGGTGCAGTTACTGGATACGCTTACTTCTTTTTTTCGCTCTCTTGTTAAGTATTTTATTAAAAAAAAAGGCAGAGGTGTCCGGCGAATGAGAAACGTGTGGCCTGACGCAGATGATGTTGTCTCCTGATTAAACAGGAAGGTACAAAATTGCGACGTTTTGTCTTCGTTCTTTGGTTTGAGATGAACTGTTTGCCTCATGTTGCCCTGGATGGAGGGCGGGTGGGGGTGGGGTAATCACTAGCTGCAAGTGTCCATTTTATAACCTGCTTTTTATTCAATTATCAACTGTGCACAATCTTATTTTCATGTGTGTGTGTTTTTTTTGTTTTAAATTGGCTTGTTTTAACCAATAACCTAATGGACTATTTTGACTGAAAAAGTAAGAAGAAATTAGAGTAAGACTCTAATTTAAGGATAAGATTTAATTGGATTGAGAATAAAATAAAAATAAAACACTGCATTCTATTCCTTTGATCCTTTGACTCCACACCCCATACACACACACACACACCCTTTGCCAAAATAGTTCTTTAAAAAATATGATGTGAAGGGTAACACCCTCTGTGTATACTGTCAACCGTCTTGTACTCCATTACATTCCTGAAAAAGAGCTTCTATCCAAAACCTTCCTGTTACAAGTAGAATATACCTCTGTTTTTTTTTTTTTTGGATGACAGTGTCTCGTTTAAGGAGGGAATGGATACTGTATGGATTTCAAAGGCCTGGATTTGTCGACGGGTTCAAGAAGCACAGAGGACCGGGGGATGAAATATGGCAGGAAGTCGCACGCCAGCTTTGATTATCTAATTAGCACTTAAGACCATGCACAAGCAGACTGGGCTCTCACCGGGTTTTCGACTGCTCTGAGGGTGTCAAAATGGCTTCTGTGTGTTTAAGACTGCATCAAAGAGCCCGTGAATGAAACACTGTGTTTAGATGCACAAGCAGCCCCTTAGCTCCCATTTCCCAGAAAACTCCCTCGTCTCCGAGACTGTGAAGAGGATTAACCCCTCCACCCCCAATTAGTGTGTGAGAGCGTGCGTATGTGTGCGTAAATGTGTGTGTGCTCGCGCACAGTCCCTCCTTCCAGGCCTGGACGTGAGTAAAACAGCAGGGGTTGTAGGACACCTCACCTTCCTCCCACGCTTCAATGTCATCACGCTGCCACAACGTTACCTGAACGTTACGTGGCGACCGTACGCGTCACCACAGGGGGCCTTGTTCTGTGTGGCGCAGAAGTTGTTTGCTTAAAATATCTGTCTGACTAATGTGAGGAGGGAAAAAAAACAGAGCACTGCATTATAACAACCAATTGCTTCAGCGAAACAAGAAGCGACTGGGTGACTCTGCAGAGAAGGGAAATGAGACGACCCCACTGAGAGAGGGCCGAAGAAATGAGGCCGAAGACTGTCTGAGGCCTAATGCCAGAGCTGTTTATAATTTCTGCCACATATTCTTTAAATCCATGAATCACATCTAAATGCATCCGGTTTGCATGTATGGAAAATACCCTTAAAACACTGATAAATGGGAAAGTCATAAAAATAACAGTAGTCTGGAACAGGGCTTTACTGATTCCAAATCGTCAAGCCCACTTACAGTAATCATTTTTATATGTTAACAATTTTCATTGATCAATACATGCATGACTGGCTGAAAAACATTTCTCCTTCCAATATACAGGTATTTCCCTGTTTCTAAATATACGGGTATTTCTTCCCTTTTTCCCCCCCTCTCCTCTCCAGCCTAGGTGCAGAAGCACTAAACAATAAATAACAAATAAACAGCACTGTAAGCAAGTGTGGGAGATAATCCGTACGGCGCTATCTGCGCAAATGCAGAAACTTATCTGCATTGTAGTGCACTGTGTGGAAGACAGTCGCTATCACGTATATTAATGTACCGCAGGTTTCGGTGTCATGATAAAATGATAAGTGCACAGATGCCGGCCTGATGCATGTTTATAAGAAATTCCCCCTTCAGATGCCGTCGGCAAAGTTTGCGGTTTTTTAGACCCAGGAGCTAGCCCCACACTCACCGTTTCCACTCTTGTTAACAAACCTCCGCCATTACCACATAAGCTAACGAGAGGGAAAAAAATCATGGTCACAAAGGGAGGAGAATTACAGGAAAGACCGGGCCTCAGACATCAAGCGAGGGACAGAGAGAATAGAAATACCACCTCCTCTTTCAGCTCAAAATTCAGCATCTGCAGGCACAGGCCACAAAATACTGCCAACAATTCAATGACAGAGAGGCAAAACTGACAAGCTGGAGAACTATTGCACAAAAAAAATAATAATTTGCAGAAACGGATCTGTTTAATGCATTTTTTTCCCTCTCCACTTCTCCAAATCCACTTTCAACGGTCAAGTCCAGGACACCATGTGACGGGTGTATTCTGATACAGCTGGGCCCAGTGCGAGCTGTGTCCGTACGTCTGGCATTCCATGACATATCCCGTAATTGATTAACATGATTTAGTGCCTTCCCACACATTTCATTCCATTTTTTTAGGGAAAAAATTCCATGGCTCTGGCTGTTTTAAGGCCTCAGGAATTCATAAACAATGTAACCCTTGTTAGAACTGTCTGTAACGTCCTCCTCTCACACTCGGTAGAAACACGGACGTGTCATTAAGCCGCACCAGGAGCTGTAGAGGAAGGCCTTCGGTGTAAGTGGCTTTAACCCCCATGATGGACTGTCTTAACAAGAGACAGTAACCTTACAGAACCTCGCTCCCGCCCTGCATGTCTCTGCCCAAGAGCCATGTCTCTGGCTTTGACTTCGGCTTTGGCGTGAAGAAAATGAGACAGATACTCGAAGACCTTTTCACAAAATCTGTCAAAATTTTTCAAAACCTGACTACAACAGCAATAGTAAGACAATTGATACAACTACTACTACAACTATGAAAAACAACAACAATAATAATAATAATAATAATAATAATAATAATAATAATGACTTTGAAACATGGGGAGATGTACATGTAACTGGCAGGAAAGCGATAAGCCACTCAAAGCATTGGGGTACCATGTTTTTGTCTCCCACATTGATGCACATTCTGTGAGCTCTGTATGGGACAGGTGATTCTATGGTTATAATAGGAAATCTGCAGACTCCCAGATCCAAGAACATCCTGCTGAAAATGTTATTTGACGCTTTCAAGCGCGGGCTTCAATATTGCATTGCCTGGCTTGTTCTACACGGAGAACAATGTTTGGAATCGCGACCTCAGCACTGTTCCAAACATCGCAATGTTGTTATTTCTCTGTGTATTTGTTTACCAGTCTCAAATTGTGGCCAATCATAACTCTCTTGTTTTACTCTGAATACATAAGCTACGTACTTGGCAATATCTTTCTGGGTTTGCATTACAACTTCGGAATACATTTAAACCTAACAGCCAACTCCAAAAACACAACAGAACTCCCGGCGCATGCTAGCGCCAAGAGTTTCTGCGTATGATAGTGCTCTTATCAATGCTGGATTTAAACTGCCTTGATACACTTGAAAAAAAAAAAGTCTTGCAGTTAAAAACCAGATGACAATGTTAATATTTCATGTGCAGAGTTGCAAGGTTCTGTAGTCGAGAATGTGAGGTAGCAGGAAGAGAAGTGCCAGTAAATGGGAATGGTTCTTGCCCAGGGCAAAGCTTTAGGCTAAACCATTTTAAGTCAGGTAAAACGTGCAGCTATACCGCGCCTGTATTCCCACAACATTATTCGGCAATGTTTTGACTGTTACTCTGTACCGCAGCTGTGGAAGGAGACCTCGGAGTCCTACAGATGCTTCGGTCATTAGATAAACAGCCCTGCTCGCGCTTTGTACTAATTTCCCATAGCTCACCTTTCAAGGCAGCCATAATAAATATGCGAAGGATGATAAAAATCATGAGGATGACAATGCCAGAGATACGCAAGCCAATCAGTGCTATGCACTGCAGTAAAAATATCAATCAGAGTGTGCATACGTTTGCAAATACACACCGTGTGCTATCGGATTTATTTCCACCAGGCCTATGGCAAATGTGGACCTACGCCCAAGGAGAAAACTAAAACGAGGGCGGATCTGAAGAACATTGTCTCGGTCACAAGAACAGAATGCTCTGGCATGACTCTGCTGCCCGACAGAGTTATGAAAAAGCACCAGTAAAGGAGAGGGAATGGGGTAGATGTAGGTACACATCGGGGAGAAGTCCTTCCAGATCTGAGACACACCCTTCTGTAGAAGGTGCTGTACTTTGATCCACCAGATACAAACATCACTATCACCCAGGATAGGGTCAATGCAGATATGGTACAAGCTCTAACATGGCACAGGGTGCTGCATTTGAGTGACCTTCAGTGTGAATCTGCCCATTTCTCAATCCCAACCAAGGCCTTCATTAGCTCCTCCCTCTTCTCAACCCTATGTCAGTCTGCCAAAAAAAAAAGGCAAACTGATACAAACTCCTCCTTACAGAACGTATTACAATTTACAAAGAACTTTTATGAATTAACTCAAAGTGCATAGTACCGCTAACTTATCATACTGGTTTTACTTAATATATACTTACATATTTCATTTTTTGTTCAAATGGAGTATAGCTACTCCTCTTTATGTATGCACACTAGGCACTCAGCACAAGTTGTTTAGAATCAAAATAGACTCTCTGTCTCCTTCACCCCTCTGCCCTCACTATGTTCACAGGTGAAGAGGCGAGTGTACCTGCAGCGATTGCCACCTTGGCCTCCCCGCTCTGCAAAGAGCTCCCCCCCTCCCGGGGACTGGCGGAGTTTACACAGGCCTCACTTTGATGAGGAGCTGCCGGAGAGCGTGTTTACACGCCACGCTCTTGTATCCAGCACAGGGCCTCACTCGGGCCAGGGAAGCCCCGCATGGGGAGCCCCTAAGGCCCTGAGAGCGAGCCCAAAAGGCCCCCACGGGACGCTGGGAAGGGCTGGGGAGAAAGAAGGGGGGGGCGGTGACTCGGAAGAGTACAGGTATACTGTTAGCCAAAGGGGGGAAGAAGTGGAGGGGTTTATGGCTTTCTATCCTTTAGAATGATCTGAGGGATCGCAACAAGTGCATTTCCACAACTCCCCAGGCAGCAAGGGTCACGGTAAAAACACACCAAAGAAACACTTCGCTGTTGTGGAGATGAGAGACCCACATGGGGGAAAGCTGATATTCCACATGTAACAGTTAACACAAAATTACCACTGCTGCAAGTGTATGTGTGAAGAAGTATCCATAATGTGTACAGTGAACTACCAACAGCAGTGATAGGCTTAACCACACAAATGTGCATACAGATATACATATACACACACACACACACACACACACACACATATGCACACACACACACATATATATAGCAATGGGTATCTCAGAAATACTGTCATTGTTGTATCATCTGTCCTGTCTCTTGGCTCTTCCAAAACCGTTTATTATTTTTCCCTTTTTAATTAATTAGAACCTGTGCGTCTGACTGCAGGAGCACGCCTTTATCAGTGCCCACTCTGCTGTTTAAGTGTCGAGAAGCGCGGACACCAGGCAGTTCCTCCGTCCCCCCACCCCCAACTCCCCCGCCTCTCTTTCCAGGCAACCCAGTGCAAGTACTTGCAAGGGTCATATCTTTTTAATTATCTTTTCTCCCTTTGATTAATTATTCCGTCTGACAATAGCGTGTTTCTAATGCTATTCACCTGCCGCTGGTGATTGACAGCGTTTCTGTCTGATTCAAAGCAAACAGCTGCTGCCATGATTGCCTAGCAACCAGGAGGTGATGGATGAGTCCCAAAGATGGATGGCTACAATAAATCATGTCTGCTGCTATAAAACGGGGAAAAAAGGGGAACAAGAAGAAAAGAGCAGAAAAACAAAACAACCTTTTTCCTATTATGGAACCTCTGCAGAGCTATCCCCGAGCTGACCCTCTCCTCGCTCTACCTTCATATTATTTTGGTTTTGCATGGCAGCAAAAGATAAAAAAAGACAAAAAAAACACAGGCATGATTGGTTTTGCTCTGTCTGTAAACGCCCATGACAAGGTGTGTTGTCAAAGCCACCATCTTTTTGACCAGAGTTTGTCAAAAGCTCAAGAAAGGAGGAGGGGTTTGCTGTTTTCAGCTAGGATCTAGTAAACAACACAGAACTCAACCAACCAAGTTCGCCTACAGTTCACCTCCCAGCAAAGTCATAAGTACACAGCAGCGCGCAACGCTTCCCAGTACAGCACCTGTTCCTTAAGTCTGGCCCCATCTTTCATATTATCTGATTACATTTATCTTTTTCCATCTCTCCATCCTGGCATGCTATTCTGTATCAATGTTACAGCTAATGTTGTAATATTCCCTAAATTTGAATTGATCGTCAGATTGACTGATAAATGTCTGCTGAATAAAGATCATTTCTAAATTGTGTTTTGTTAAGAATACAACCTTAGGGGTTATGAAAGCATTCTAGTGATAACAACATATTTGTAAATTAATAAAACTTAATTTCCAGCAGATCTGTAAATACTGTTCATTCTCTTTGTCTGCATGTATAGGTATTTATTGACCTCCCTTTAAAGTGCAACTACTAATCCACTTACATTTATTTTTTATTTACAAATATGTAGTCCTTTGTGATGAGGACTGAATCACATTGAGTGAAACTTTAAATTAAATTTTTTTTTTTTTCAAAACATTGAAGGTATAGTCCTATTTTTTTACGGTGTGGGGATGTCTGAAACATATTATGTACATGAATCGCAATTTATCAATTTAGGTAAAAGGGACACATGTTTAATTATACTTTGAAAAGCTCCCTTTGTAGTTGAAAGCTGTAGGTTTGAACACTTTGAATTGCCTGAGGAAGTACACTGAGAAGTGTGAAAGTCAATGAGGGTTTACCACCCTGAAAAAAAAGAGTAAGGTTCCTTTCTTCATAATTAACACCAGCTGTTGAACTTCCTTTTACAGCTCTGACAATAGCTTGCTCACCCAAAAATCTGTCTAACGACATAACTAAATAAATACGTTTCCAGCTAAAAGAAACAACGTCTCATCGAGTACCAGAATTACCAGGATAAAGTCAACGACTGCATATGACAAACATTTGAACTGTTTTCCGCAACCTCCTGTTATTTTATTTTTACCCTTTTGAGGAAAAAAATGGCAAGTCAGGCCCATTATAACCGACTGCTGGTCTGCTGGTATCTGGTAACAAACAAGTAGAAAGCAGAGCCATCCATCAAACGGCGTACATCTAGGCCTTCCACTCAGTCCCCACTCCTCCAACTCTCAAGTTACAGCTTTACACGGCGAGTCTAAATAATATTCAAAATGATAAATGGCACCATAAGCCTCATATCCATCATCAATCTTTTTTTAAGAAACATCCATCTTCAATAATGTACGTTTGAATCATGTGAAACCAAGAGGGCCCCGGTTTCATTTACACAACCCCCAGCAAGCCGCCAGGGCCTTGAGTGATACCTGTCAGCTTGGGCTCTGGAGTGGAGACATGCTCTCACACACACTCCCTGACTGTCTCTTACTCTCACTCTCACACACACACACACACACACACACACACACACTCCCTCACTGTCTCTTACTCTCTCTCTCTCTCTCTCTCTCACACACACACACACACACACACTCCCTCCCTCCTCACTGTGTCTTTCTCTCTCTCACACACATACACACACACTGTCTCTTACTTTTTCTCACACACAAACACACACAATCTTTCTCACTGTATCTCACACACAAAAGGACATGCGTGCACACACACACTCCCTGTTTCTGATTCTCTCATACTCACTCACACACACTCTTTGATTGTCCCATTCCTTTTCTCTCTCTCTTACACACACACATGCATACTCTCATTAGTATACTATACAAAACAGTTTTCAGAATGCTTCAACTAGCCTGTCCTTAGAGATACATACGTACACATACTGACTACATATCACCAGTAAATGAGTGCGCACACACACATACACACACACACACACACAAACACACACTTGAAACATGCGCTCTGACAAGCATACAAACAATTCCAGTCCACTCTCTACCCCCTTGTCCACACACAAACATGCACAAGCACACAAACACATGCTTACTATCCACAACCACGTGAACGTACACATATACACACAAAGACACTTTTCCCACATCACAAAACGCACAATCAGGCCTCTCTAATCCAGGGGAACACTTTTCCACCTTGCACTTAGTGGTTAGGGAATGCAGGAACGTGAAAGTTAATGGAACTCTGGAAGCTGTTCCGCCTAGCCCCGGTCCCCCACCCCCAACTCCGCACACCCAACTCTCTCCCTCACCCTCCACCTCTCACTCTACACAAGACCACCCCCCTAAACCAAACCCCCACCCCTCCGCCCCTCGCCTTCCCAAAACCCAACTCCCTGCCGGGTTAACAACCTCCCAATCAGCACCGTCGTGGCGCAGGCCTCTCCCTCGCTAAGGGAAGAAGACAGGCCCTCTCTCGCACACAAAACTCGGCGGCTCTCTCCCCTCTCTCTCTCTCTCTCTCTCCCTCTGTGTCTGGCAAGGCCCATTTGATAAATGACACACGTCATTCTGTCAGGAGGGAAGGGTGGGTCAGTGATGTATGACTCTGCTGAAAAGGAAATCGACTGTTTGGCATGAAGCAGGCTACTCTCCACCAGGATTCAGTTTCAGGAGTCCTGAAAATGAAATCTCTCTGCTGCACTTCCCGTCCCGGAGAGAGCGGAGACCTGGGGCAGGCTCTCGCCCGTGTGACCCGCGCTGGAGCCGACGCCCCCAACCCCCTTCCCCCCGCCACCACCACCCTCACTATCCCTGCCTTCCCCGTTTTAAAAAAGACAGGAGGGAGCGTGAGAGAGACGAGTAAAGGAAGACCAGACAAAATGAAAACCAAAAAAAAAAAAACCTTACTGGAGCAAGGGAGGGGGGAAAGGGGTGGGGGGGTGCTGTGGCTGAATCTATCAAAGTCTACTTCGGCAACAACGATACTACTATTTCAAATAAAGTATGCAACTTAGACAAATGGTCTTAACATGGGGATTGAAATCCGATCGCCGAAAACGCGTACAGTGCAGGAGGATATGGGTTTTTTACACCCCCACCACCACCTCCTCCTCCCTCTCCCTCTCTCCTCTCCTTTTTAAATGCACAACCCACGGCTTGACATCTGCAGAGTACATTTAAAGAAAAAAATGTGTCAGACGTGCGTGATCACCCCCCATCCCCCACCCCTCACCCCCCCCTCTTTTCATTAGCTCACTGGCAGGGTGGCACTTCTCAACCTCATTACAGAGCCAGGATTTATGAAGCTGAACCCAATGGCAAAGAGAAGGCATCTGTCAATAATTGCAGGGAGCTGCACTCACATCTCAAGAAGCTTTGAAATCTCATTAAGTATGCAGTTATCAGGCATAAAGATCAAAAACATTACTCAACTCCGACAGAATCGCACGATGGAACATTAATTAGCAACAGGCCTACAGTACAAAAACAGACTTCCTCTCACACCTGCCTGCCCCTACCAAGTGGAAAAAAAACTCCACCCCCCCGCCCCACACATACACACGCACGCACACAAACACACACACAACCACCACCAACAATGCGCAGAAACAGAGACACATATGCGCGCATGAGCAAAAAAAAAAAAAAACACACTGCAAATGCTGACTAACAACAAGCCCCCTGCTCTACTGCGACCACCTCCACTGCCACCGCCACCTTCTGCCTCGCCTGACTTCCTCTTTCCTCTCTCTTATTTTGAACACACACACAAAAAAACAGGAGAAAATAATTCTCAGCATCTGAGACTGATCAAGTACATGAAACAACGAGAAAGGAAAAAAAGAAAAAAAAAAGATCCATTTGAGACAGTCTTGGCGGTGAAGAGAGAAAAGGAAGAAGCTGTCAGAGTTGAGAAGGATGTCAGCGCTGGCCCTGATTACGGGGGCCTATACTGTTCCCAAACCTTTCATCATGGCTGCCATCAAAAACAGTCTGTGTCACAGATGGGTGACTGATGGCTGCCAGTCTCGCCGCAGTCCATGCCAAACCCCAGGGGGGCCCCTACCGAGGCAGCCGCCCTGGCAACCACAGGCCTGACCCTGCAGAAAGAAGAAACCAAAACGACACACACCGAAGCCCCCTCCCCCCCCACACAAGCACACACACACACACACACACAAACACAAACACACGCAGCACACACATCTCTGACCCTCCAGCCCCCTGCTCCTCACCACACGCCTCCGTACCTCCTCGACATCCTCGACATGACAACAACACAGGCAGGGATTATTCTAGGGAGCCATATTTCACTTTGCGAGGGCTGCTGGGAGATATAATCCCTGTGTAGCTGCCAGACTTTGAAAACTGAAAACTGCCCCGACACCACACATCACACAAAGACCTACAGTAACAGTGAGGGGCGTGGGGGGGGGGGCACAGAGAAAGAGTGAGTGAAAGAGGGAGGGAGGGGGAAAAAGAGAGAGGGTGAGATGGAGAGAATGAGGGTGTAGGGAGAGACAGAACGAGAGAGAGTGGGAGAGTGAGAGACAGAGAGATAGTGTGCGTGCGTGTGAATGTGTGTGTGTATGTGTGTGAGAGAGGGGGGGGAAAGAGAGACAGAGACAGACAAACTCCAGAGGATGACTCTACAGAGAGGATTTATGCTAGATAACAAACACACTGGCGTGAGGAACAGTAATTTGTTTAAGTGAAGTAATGTTTTACATGTAATGTTTACATATTTTTATCTCGTTATATACATGTACGCGTACATAAGAGGCAAAAATCGTTCCGCATTTATTCAATTTCCTGTTTCTTAAAAAATTGCCCAAAAGTTCATTTTTTCAAAGTTTCTGTTACAGGCGGCAAACGGAATTCAAAGCTCCCAGCAAAGATTAGCACTCAGAAAAATCTGAAAGTTGCAGCGTATTAAATAACACCATTTAAAGACTGACTCATTGATTAATTAAATATGAAAACCTCCAGAGACCAGACAGGAAACAAGGGCAATCGCACAATTACACATCTCCAATCTGAAATCTTTTTAGGTGCGCAGCCTAAGAATTTCATTACAAATCTGAAAACACCTACGTGCCCAATCATACAAACTGTACTATTTTACGTTACTGAACACTGTCCATTTTTTAGTCTTTCTGTATTTTTTTTTTGGTCAATGGTGGAGTTCCGTGAAGAAGTGTCAGTGATCACATCTAAATATTCAAACTAACAGACAGATCATTAATGAGCAAACAAGAGGCTGCCTCGTTTAGCTTGCTTGGTTTCCATTGCTCAAAACAATGATACAGTGTGCTTTGTATTAGTTTAAATGTGCTTTGCATGGGTACATCATGCCTAAACTGAAAAGCCCAAAGAAGAGTCTTCCCAACTTCTCCGACCTAGCTGCACAAAAGTTGCTTTTGCATTAAGCAAATATGAGGAAAATGGCCCACCAAGTAAAAAAAAAAGGAAACGAGAACAGGCCAAAATATTTCAGGTTAATAAAATTGAAATTTCTGCTTCTTTAGGTCTTTTTGTTTTCTTTTGTTTCCTGAAACTAGCTGGTAAGACAACAGCAGTACAGTTCTTTAAACTCATAAAAGCCCTCTTCAAAAGAGGAAAATTAGTACTGTAGATACAAGTACTGTGAGTAGCCTCACAGATAACTGATAAGTATCTACATCCATGACACTGTATGAACGTGATCGTAACTCACAGGAAATTTGTATTGTCAATTTTATATACATATCTAAAAAACATACGCATAATATCTAACATCTTCAAAAATAATAATTTCAGTTATATCATACATTTGACCAACATCTTTATATATGTATTTTGCATGTATCATAAACATATTTAAATTAGTGTTACAACTCCATATTTTGTTGTTAAATAGATCAGCTGCCATTGGATGACTACACGAAGTAATTTGCTTTTAAAGGCCTTTAAAAACCAATGCAGTAAACATGTCTCTCTTGTACTGTGTTTGCTGGATTGCCGGTGTTGCACTCTTTCTAACCCTGTTGCAGTCGCAATTCATTGCAATCTCTTCACAAAACAATCTTTGGGTACAGAGAAGAGAACAGAGAGAGACAGAGAGGAAAAATGAGGGGAGTGTGCAGCCTTGTGAGCCAATTTAAGAAATAACTGCTGATACATCAGCTATTGACTATTTCACAGCTCATGATAACGCTCAAGGCGAAACTGTGAACAAAATGACAGCATCAACCGCCTGCAATAAACTGTGGCCCGGGAGACCAAGAGAGCTCTAATTGACAGCTGTCAAGCTAATGGGAGCCATGACGGAAGATTCTAGAAAAAAAAATTCTGTTTATCAACTGGGGGATGCACAAGAAGAGAAACTTTCCTCCCTTTCTGGCAGTTATGTTGTTCCGTTCTCTCGCCTTCTCTCTCTCCCAGCCTCTCTCTCTTTCTCTCTCTCTCCCTCTCTCCATACTCCTTCCTTTCTCTTTCTTTTCTCTTTCTTCTCCTCTCTTAACCCCCTTTCATTGTTGTTCACTTCTTGCGGTAAAAAAAGGCAGAGGACGGCCATAACTAATCGAACTGTCAGCTGGCTGCTAAGGGAGAATCTCTGTTGGGGAGAGTAATGTGAGTCTGGTCTGCCGGGCTGTAATCCGGAGAAGGCCCCAGCAAAATCACCTCTTCAGAGGGACAAACCCGAGGACTACTGGCTACTGACCACAGAGCCCCAGAGAGCAGGTGACTAATTCACACTCCTTAGTTAGCTGTACCTAAGACCACTGGATTTATATGTGAGAGAGAGAACCTTATACAATGTCCAAAAACCCTTTCAGCGCATCAAGCTAACTACTACATATTTTTGCAGGCTGGACCTTACTATTCACTGTTTGGAGCAATTGATTAATTTCATTCGCTTGACTTTTTTCCCCCTTGTTGTGAATCTACCAGCTACTACTACCATCTTCATGTATTTAAGAAATTAGTTGACACTATTTAGTGTTCATATTAAAAATAAATAAAGGATATCACTGTAATGTTCTGCAACTGTCAGGAA
This sequence comes from Albula goreensis, assembly GCA_022829145.1. Taxonomy (NCBI): domain Eukaryota; kingdom Metazoa; phylum Chordata; class Actinopteri; order Albuliformes; family Albulidae; genus Albula; species Albula goreensis. Next base: position 10,883,458 of record CM040741.1, read on the forward strand.
TCTCTCAGTAGTGTTTACTGAGTGGCCAATGTCTCAACATACTGTTGGTACATAAACAATGCAGAAGCCAGTCTTCTTCTGGTTTTCTGGCAGCGTACATCACCGATGATATATTTCTTTCAATCATCCACAATCAATCAAATACATACAAAATCATGGATATCAGTTTGTTGGGTTCATAGTTAATTTACTTTATGTTAACCGTAACTGGATCTGTCATGAACTGAGTATTTCTATAAATCATATTTAGGTTCTTCTTCACAATGCTGTTACACACATTTAATTTTAACCACAGCGAAAACATTTGTAACTTTGACTGCTCTACGAAGTCTGCCATAATGAGTAACGTCTACCCCATCTATCTTATCTTCCTGACCGAGGCGCTTCGAAATCATTTGACAGTGATGATGAAAGTGGTTTAACATGACCATATCAGCCGAACACAGTGTTTTTGCAACATTTCTACAACGCACCCACAATGTTTCCACATTTCAACAAAATTGCTGCAATGGTACAGAAATTAGATTGAAAATATTCAATCAGTCATCCATGGTTGATTGATATATATATATATATTATTTTTTTCCTTAAGTACAGTTTGTGATTTTGTTCTGTTCACACAGGTAAATGGTCAGTGGGTTTGTGAGGCATACAAACAAGTCGTTGTGTTCTCCATATTGTTCGGGTCTGGATGGATGAGAAAATGTGAAAACCCGAGCTAGACGTAAAGAAACTGTGCACCTTCTTCAGTCCCTTCCCTTGGCCGCTGCTGTTGGGGTTGCTTTGTTATTATTCCACTCCCAGCCATTAAAAGCACCCTAATTCCTGTGAACATGATTACCCAGGTACCAAAGCCCATTTGTCACCTGCAGCAGAAAATTGAGTTAATGCACAACTAAAGGCAAGCAGGACTGTGTAATATCAACTTGATTACATCAAACTAGCTGCAAACCTAATTCGGCTGGATGACAGTGCGCGGAGCTTGTCATCTCCAATCATTAGAGCTGTCAGGAATCCATCAGGTTTACAGCTAATTAGGTGAACACTAATGAAGCTGGCAAAACAACTTTTCTTTTTATACGGCTGAGCGGACCTTTCAGATTGGAGGAGAGGGAGAAAAGAAAGAGAGAGAGGGAGAGGGAGAGAGGGAGTGAGTGAGTGAGAGTAAGAGAAAGAAGAGAGAGAGCTGAGATTTTCTCATGAAATTCTCAAGGTTGCTAGGGAATGATCTCCCAAAGTTCCTAATCAAGGCCCATCATCTGACATCTTTCCTTGCTCTTTCCATCACTACAAAGCAATCAATTTGTCATCACTCTTTGTGTGCCACAAAGCAGTCGTGAACCTTATAACTTGCAGCTGTGATGGCCGGCTGGAGAGGGAGCAAGGGGGGTAGGGGCTGTTGGAAAAGGGAAAAAAATACAGGAAGTTGCTGTGTCTCAAAATAAAAAAAAAACCTCTCTCTGCTCTCTTGTCTTCATCCGCTCATCAACAGAATAAATGCTTTATTTTTTCGCTCTCAAATGAGAAGCCTTTCAGTCATTCTTCACCCCCACCCCCAATGCCCCCCCAACCGCGAGAGTGTGTCCATTAGGCAAAAGCATTTTGATAAAGTAAAGCTCAGGCCAATGTATGGAAAAAAAGAATGAAAGCACTCACTCTGCCAACTTCAGATTGACCATTAAAGCTATTGATGAATGTGCCTGTCAGACAGGAGACAATTAAATCAAATATGAAACAAAGTCGTTTTGACGGGTCGTTTTGATGGGGCAAATCATTCTTCCCGTCTCCCCGATCAGAACAGTGGTTACTTTTTTTTTTTTTTTTTTAAATACAATCCCTGTGCACACGCATGACGGGAATGTGTGTTTTAAATAAGCACACAGCCAAAATGGTTGCAGTATAGATTGTTCAGTGTTTAGTTCTGAACTAGGGTTATAAAAGAGGAATGCAATGAGCTTCACTGCCCTCTCTTATTTTGCAACATTGAGCTGAATGATTGTGATCCTATTTTGCATCAATACAAAGATCCATACACTATTTATGTTCTAAAGACAGGCAGTAATACAAAAACAACATAAAATTAATCAAATATGAATTAATCAAAATATCAATGGATGAATGAATAAATAGCAAACACATTTACATTGTCTAAAGTTTCGACGACAAGTTTCTTTTGTCTAATCTCAGTTAGTTTCTTTTTTATATAAATGATTCATTATTTAATTTTCATATTTTTGAATGAATCATTGAATCACCCTTTTGTATTACTGCTAGGGGCCTGATGTGACCTTTTTCATCCAAAAATTCTATTCATGGCAAACTACTTCCAAAAAGGCTTTATTATTGTCTCATAAACTGTGGGCATTTTAATATTGTTATCTAATTTAGCCGTATTTATACATCTGTAATTACAAAGAACGATTTCACGTAACCCCATGATTATAACGCAACATTTCACACGTTAGAATATAAAAGACAAACAGCAATTAAAAAAAAAAAAAAACATCGTACAAAAGTAATTTTCGTACATTTTCTTGTAAAAGTAACAGTAACCTGTTTTTTCCTTGAAATTTAACCGTTGAAAACACACCGTTATTTATGTGTGCTTCTTATCCAAATGGCCCGTATAAAAAACAATGTGAAAAGTACAAAAATGCAATTAAAGTTGTTTTCATGGGTCGTTGTCAGACCAGACGTGACGTCACGGGGCCGGCGTTGCCATGGGGAGTGATTTATTGATGTTTATCGGGAATGAATAGATCAAAGGCGAGCCAGATGACAGGCAATCAATCAGCCGTCAAATCAAAAATGGCAATTGTCCATTAAAGCTCCTTCCAACCCACATACTCTCATTGTCGGCTGCGAAATAATCTTTAAGGCTTCTCAGAAAAAGAAAATCAACCTCGAAACTAGGCAAAAGTTGACATTTTGTGATCAAATGTTTTAGCACAAAATCCCAAAACAGTGAAGGCGAGCATCAAAGGGATTCATGACAGTCAGCTGACAGTAGAGCCCTTTTTCCTTTCGCTTCTTTATAGATCTCTAGCTAATTCATGAAGTCAATATATGAGCCCAGAGGGAAAATAGGCTGAAAGGGAAGGAGGGGAATAAGGTGGCTAAACGAAGAAGACAATCAAAGCTGAAGTTGACTTCGCAGTCAAGGGGTACTGGCTAGCTAAGGAACGGTACGAGCTAGCTGGTTAGCTAACAGACTATTTCCAAAAACACCCGTTCGCTTTCGATTGTTGATAGACATCTTTGGCTACCTAACGTAGCTGTCACGAAACGACATTATTCCCTCTGAAGGAATATTGCACTATAAAACTTCGAAGTAAGCAAACTTCACAATAAAATCATTGTGGTAGCTAATTATCTACTTTTTCTAGTTGGTTAATATCAGCTCGATAAGTACTTAGCTAGTTCGCTAGCGAATCTGTATTGCAGATAACGGGTTCATAAAATCCCCAAATTCCAGTAATAACATATTCCCATCAAGTGGAGTAAAAAACTTTTAAAGCAAGCTAGCTAGCTAGCGTGCTATCTAACAGTTCACATCCCTTCCAAAGGGACGTGTATGTAAATATTCAAAAGTAGTATAGACGGTACAGATTACTGTCCAAATGTAAGCTGCGCGATTACTGCAGTAGTTAATAAAACAGGAAAAACGCGAAAATCCGCACAAACGTACCTGCTGCGCGCCTGGGCGCTTGCTGTTTCCTCCGCGGCATGCTTGTTTTAGGATTTCAGAAGAGTTCTTTTTAGCCCCAGAGATTCCGAGCTGGTCCGCTCTTCTTTGATTGCGGCGCTTTCATGCACGATACCTGGGGTGCTTTCAGAAGGCTGACATAGATCGGCAGTTTTCAAACAAAAAGTCTGATAGTGAGGAAAAAGGCAGATGTGAAGAGAAGGCGGATTTCTCTCCCCCCTCGACTTGGATATCACAGTAGGCAGACGAGTTGTACAGTGGAGAAACCTTCAGCCTCAGTGCGATCCTCTCTCCGCGTTGAAAGCTGCAACAGGCAAGCTTAAAGGAAAACGAGATGATCGCGTCACTCAAAGTCTGCAAACAGGGGCAAACATCAAGCACTGTCACTTTAACTCCTTGCACCTCGAACGGTTAGCTGGCAATGTCATGTGGGTATCATGCATCTTCCAACCGCAGGCTAACATCGTTCTTTAAAATGAACAATTCGTGGATATACACAGTTACAAACCATATGATCTTGATGAATGGAAATGTTGACAATCGTAGGGTGAAAGCGAAATAATACGTAACCATGCATGGGTACACACGTAAAATATTGGTAACTAGCTAGTCACAATTTCAGGGGAAAACATCAAATTCGATATTTTGAATGCATTCCACCGAAGTGCAAAGAAGCGTAAAAAAGTCCTCAAAAATTGCTTAATACTTACTTAATCAGTTGATTGACTGCATTCTCCATGAGGAATTTGTTCCCAAAATTAACACAAGCAATTCAAAAAAGAGGACGGACTCTGTGCTGCTGATACCATCGTATAAAATCCGAATGACTTGCAATCCCCTTTGCGCTGAATACGAAAAAAATCTTCCACCCGATTACAGACACTGGGAAAAATATAATATTTTTGAGGAAATGGACGGAATTGTCTCTCACACACTGTCTGGCGCGGTTATTTTGTCCGAGCGCATACAAAATCCATTGAGAACGGTCTGAATCGATGAGATATGTGCTTGATTGGGTGTCCCTTGTTGTAATAATGTACATCAGAAGGAGGGGATGGACTCTTACTGTGTTTCAGCTGCTCTATGAACATGGATCAGCAGCTATTGCCAAACACTTTCTTGGCTGCTAATAGCACTTTTTTCCCCTTCTTTGTGTGGCTGGTAGTAGGTATTTAAGACAGCAACAGCAAATCAGAGGCGAGTTCCTAGCACCAAGATGCCTTCTTCGCCTCAAAAGAGTCAGACACAAATTCCGTAACAAACAATTTCCTTGGTTTTCTCAACACAGAAGGAAAAAAGAACGCTCTCAATTTTTGACGGTAAGATTAAAATTCTCCAAATATCCCATCCTTCAAGATCTGGGACCATTCCACATAGGCTGTCTTACAAATCTTAATAATGTTTGGATTTTTGTTAGCTTTTTTTTATCAAGTTACAGGAAATTCTGTATACTTTTTAAAGGAAAAAAGTGGATAAGTTGTCCGTATTTTTCAGATTGTCATTAGGATAAAAACGAAATCGTCCATTCTTTGCTGGAAATGCTACTGTGAGGGGGAAATGCGAATAATTTCTTGCAAACAAGAAAATGGTGAGTTGTCAAATTCTGCTTCTGCTGCCAAATGTGTTCAGTTCCGTGCCATTGCCATGTCGGTGGTCTCCTCTGTCGCTAGCAAAAGACACACATAGCCTATCTGCCACAGAAGGAATCAAACTACGGATAGGGTGCCTTTCGAAACGAACAGAATATCCGATCAGTGTGCCAGGCTCGCGTGGGGATGAGAAAGAACTGACTTTCACTGATTCGGGATGTTTTAGCCCAATCTCGCTGCGTGTGCTGCTACAGCATTGCATGCCGTTAGATCCGCCCAAACATCTGTCCGTCTAACCATTGGCGCATCCATCAGTGTCACAGTCCCTGCACATTGCGACGACAATACCTCAGACATAACAGAGACAGTGAGACTCTATACATAATCGCAAGGATCCTCTTTAACTTCACCGACAAAACAGTAGTCACAGCAGAGAATGAGGTTGAGAGGGAAAGTACAAGGATTTTTTTTTTTTTATTTCCAATAGCTTTGCAACCAAGACATTTGATGCAATCATTTTTTTTACATTGCCTATCCAGATGGACATGTACTGTGTGTTCATTCCAGACTTCACATTTACACTAAGTTTTGCCATTTTTTGCTGCGTTTTAAATTCAATGAAAATTACAAATATTTACTTAATCAAATGGTCTATTTTGCTCCTGAAACTATTGAACGTGAAACCTTACTGATCGAGATTCAAGGGAACTGATTTTTCCAGCATGATATGTCTACGTTCATATTCGCTACTGCATTCATAGATCAAGAGACGACATCGGTTTAACGTACATGGCTTATATTGTATCGATTATTGCTTAAAGATTTTGTTTAGTTTCATCGATTTGCAACAAAGAAAACATGAAAACACGAGATTAGCTTAATATTGTCATCTGTCAGGCCTCGTGAGGGTGTTGTCTACTCTTATAGTCACATGCGTTTCTAATAGGTAACTCTTTGGACAGTGTTATGCGTTTACTCGACTGTTTGCATTGCACTGCTGGACAAAGACTTGAGAGGAAAGTAGTGCTAATTTTCTTGCTCAATGTACCATATATAGCCTTCAGTGTAAGGACAAATATAGAGTAAGTTAAGCAACCAAGTATTCATGAGTCTCCAAAATACATGGGTGCGTAATTGAGGCTCGCCTATGAAACCCCCTTTATCGACTCTTATTTAATATGACGGGAAATTACCTGTTTGGGTAAATAAAAATGTAATTGATTAGTAAAGTAACATATTGACTGCAGGTAAGCAAACACTTATCAACCACGACGCTAAACGATTTATCCTTATGTATTCTATAGATTCCATTGTATATATATATTTACCGTACATATTTGCTAATGTAATTGGATTTTTTTAAAAATATGTATATATATGTATTTCGTGTGGACTGGACCCGGAACCCTCGATTAATTCAATTCAATGATTGGTTTAATGTTGGTTATGAAGTGGGACCTTAAAACTTGTCTTGTTCAGTGAAACCCCTCTACTAAATAGGATATTCGGTGGGTCGATTTTAGTAATGATTATCAATCATTCATGATACTTCATTGTACCAACAATTCTATTGTGTGAAAAAAGCGGGGGTATTTTTACATAAAGTATACATCTATTTATACCTTCACGATTATATAGATGTTAGTTAGTGATTGATTAAGACAATACGATGATAGTTCTTCAGGTTTATACCTGATCTCAGCACTGCTGCTGGTAGATACTCGCTAAAAGATTTTTTGGGAGATTATGTCCGAAAATGACTTTCCACTACGATACACTATAATGAAAACTCCCGCTCTACCCTATTAACAACACCTGCAGTTGGCATTGTGTGTGTGTGTGTATGTGTGTATGCGAGGAGAGAGAGAGGGAGAGAAACTGTGTGTGTTTGTCTCGTAAAGAATAACTCCTACGTTCAGCTGTACTTCACGTTTAATTTATGTAAAAATGATTAAAACGTGTGCCTTTTAGTCAAGCTCTGGTCAGTCCCATAAGTTTAAACCAGAGTAATTGAATCGCGAACAAGAAAAAAACCTACTTCGAAGTGGAATGGCATCTCTGTACTCGGATTCTGCACGCTCATCTCCACTGTTTCTTTGCCTTTTACAGTGGGAATGAGCACCTAATCAGTTGACCATCTCCGTGCGCACTGCTTTACAAAACATTATCAACTTTTAAAATAAAAGGTATATCGAGTAGTGCTTCGATTAATATATTATAAACAGTTACTTAATAGCCCTTCTCAAGTGTGACTTTGCGTACAAGGTTATTTATGTATTTGACGTGCGCAGAGCTAAGAATAAAAGGCCAGGACAATAGGCCAAGCACCGTTCAAGAAGTCTACCATGTCGCAGTAACAGAAAGGAAATATCTGATCTACATAACATCTACAAAAGTGTGTAGTGCGGGGGTGGGGGAATTGTGCTCTGTCTCTCTCTCCCTCTCTTTCGCCCTCTCTCTCTCTCTCTCTCTCTCTCACACACACACACACACACACACATACATACATACACTTTAAATATTATATACTTATGGCAATTCTGTTGTTCAATGGCAGAAACACATGAGATGCCCACACACTGAGAAAGTTGTATGTTGCTGTAAAGAGGAAACAACTTTTACCTTTAATGCGGATTTGCTTTTATCCTAGTAGCGTGGTTATATAGACCAGTTCCTATAAATTCAAACCTCTATCATAGTGGTAATGACTGTCAGGAAGGTGTAGCTTAGTTTAGGCAATGGCTCGATATATGTAACTATTTATTTACCATGCTGATATATGTATCAGTTATGTATAAACATATCCTTGTTTTCAGTATTTAAACTTGGGGCATGGCATGCGCTATGCGCGTCAGTCAGGCTTCAGTCTTAGGCCGTATATCCAATAACGTGTGGGAAATGTAACGTCTAACGTTTAAAAGTTGAAATACATTAAGGAATCATCCAAAAAAGGCAAGAGAAGGAATCACAGATATCTAAGACTTGATTTATAATGGCAGAAATACATTTTAGCCAATGCAAAACAAAGGGAGCATGTGTGAGCTATTGCTAATTGTTTGGATAATGTATGATATAATAAATAAATAAAAAAAGTATTACACAGCAGCACAAATAACATTATTATTATTATTATTATTATTAATAATAATAATAATAATAATAATAATAAACTGTAACGTTTGAACTTGAATTGATTCATGACATGCCATATAACGTATCACGTTTGTACTTCCATTGTTTATTATATCAAGATGATGACCACAGAAAGTTTAGCAAGTTAAAGACTCGATACTGTGCCAAAGTGTATTGAGGTCGTTGATTTGGCAAGTCATTGACGTTTTTAAATCGTCATGCACCCCAGTCACCCTTACCTCCACCCCCTATGTTCACTTGCTTACATATGCATAAATGACCTCGAAAAGAAAATAAAAGCAACGCAAAACTCAATGCAGTGCCTCAAGGTTAATGTCTTTGAGTCAAACACTGATGCTATTTCACGCAAACACACACAAAGGGATGAGATGAGAAAGAGAGGGGTATGGGGTTAAAGGCTACATTACCAGTAAAGCCCTCTGATGCTGTGCCAGTTTACCCGTCCACTCATTACGTCGACCAGCACACGGTCCTAAACTCTTCTTAGACAGATCCATACATACATTTAAACGTGTATACATAGAATATAGCACATGCGTCATTTCCTTCGTTGTATCACTTGCATTCATAATAGGTGAGCACGATTACAGGATTGCTGTTTCAGTAGTAAATAATATGCAATCAAACGTAACGTCAATAATACTAATGGAACTGCTTTTCAGATTGTAACTTAAGATAGATCAGTGAGTGCATTACTCTTGCAGTATACATGAAGATATCATGTAAATAAGACTACTAACAATTAAATAGGGCTGGTAACAATTAAGAAAAGTATTCAAGGTTGTAAGACTATATATATATAGTGTTTATTTTAGTTGTTATTTTCTCTATTGGCCTGGCCCTGTATAGGCTACCTATTAAACAGGGAACACGTGTATGACATTGTTAAATTGCTCCTTTACCTACAGAAAAATATTATAAATGTTACTTGTCTCATGTCGCCAATCAGAGTCACTTTTGTATTGTAAGGTTGTATTAGTTTTCTCCAAAGTATCTGTGGATGGCGGACAGTTTAACAATATAAATTAATTATATTACGGTATCCGATAAAATAGTGTATAATGATTATTATTGGAGAGCCAGTTTAATTTGCTTTGTAATGTAAATGTCTGTACCTCCATCATGGTACATATTTGCTGCATTGATACTTGTAATTCGGTTATGACTGTATATTAGCAGAGTTAGCACTACATCAAAGGATTTTGTCATTGTGGTAGAAAAAATGCAGTTTACGACACTATCGGACAAAAAACTACGAAAACGTATTTTATTCACGTCTTTCAACAACACAATAAATTCGTGATGTGCCCACCACATTTAGAATATTACAATCAAATGTTAATACAGCTTGTTTGTGGTTGGTGGTAGTTCGCTAGGGTGTCTCCAAATCGCAGGAGCATGTGAAGATGGTATGACCGCCTCTAGCGCTGTCTGTACACCTTGCTGGAAGCTGTTGCCTCCATACCACTGTTGTCTCATTACTTTACCTTACCTGTCGGCAACGTTCACCTACATTCACATTCTATGGGACAAAACGATAAATAAACAACATGATATAATGTAGCCTTTCGAATTTCCACTACACATGTGCACCCGTTGCCCAAGTAGCATGCTCTCTAAAGTTTACTTTTATTTTATGAAAGCATTAATTTATGTTAAACTAGATATCCTGGTTTAAAATAAATACATGAATACTAGGTATATTTGCATGCCATGTTCAGACACATAAAGCGTTCCGGATAAAGCATTTTATTTAGCTGTAGTCACCCGGACCGAGATAATAAGAGTGCTTATATAGCAACTTCCCTCCACGATCGTTCTCCAGCAGTTAAACGTCTTTCTTGGTTAATTTTGGGTCATTTCCTTTCTGGCTCTGAGAGGCTAAAACAAAAACTAAACACGGGAAATGGGAAGAAAGTGCGAAAGGACTTTACATACGGTAAACTTTACGAGAAAAATACACCGACAAAACTTATTTTAAGTTGTCAAAATCCATATAATTTCATCATGTGATAAATGTAAGCGTCAATTTCCCTGTAAATTTCAATATCTATTTTCTACATTTTGAAATAATCAGCCTTTTGAATAATTACCGAGCATGTAGACTAAAATGCAAATGTTTATTTTTTTAAACTTCAACAATTAACATAGCCTACTTGGGCTGCATCACGCACACAGCGACGTGCAAAAATGTGTTAATATTCAGAATTGTTCTATCTGCAGGTGATTGGATACTTCACTCATAGCGCAAAAGAAATTTGACACTACAAGGAGTATTTTATGGCATCTTTTTCAGCAAAAACTTTTTTCGTCATTACCAGGTTAAACTAAGATTAACATAGTATGTTGGTTGCGACAAAAAAAGTAAAAAAAACCTGGTTACTTAAAATTGGGGTAATACTCCATGACTTAAAAGCAGCACGCCTGGAATTTCGCGCAGTTAAACAGATTTGCTTTCGCCTTATAGTTTTAATGTAGTTTAACTTAACTATTAGCACATTCAGTTATATATTACGGTTCATCTTTATTCTGTGAAACTTACTTCAAGTTTGGAAAGAGTAGAAAAGCTTTACCGCAAATTGAGACAGATGCTGGTAGACAATATTACAAATATCAATCAGACATACAGCCTTGATGGTTTATCATAATATTAATGCATACAGAGGTAGTAGGAATCTAGAGGTTGTCTGTGTGTTAATAATTAGCAACATATTAATTAAACCCCGCTGGTTACTTCATTATATGGTATTACGAACCTGTTTAGAAGTGGGGCATCAAACATGTTGTCATATTCTGCCCATTTTTTCCAGTTTGCCCATACAAATCCTCATCATCCCCATGGGACACAGGTACTGTGTTGTTGCACACAGTGCCAGACCAGAAATCTGGCCTATCCAGGTGTTCTTTGAACGCACATCCAACATTATTGTACTTAGCCTTTTATCACACTAACGTGGTCGAGTTTTCTTGTAGCAGAGCACGGTTCAATGCAATCGATATGCTCTGGCTAGTCGCATGGATAGCAAGCCAGTAATTAGCAAGAGGAAAAGAACATAGGCAGTGGAGCGACTCCGTTAACGCACAGTCAAGAGCTGGGCAAAGCAACACTTACTTTCGCACAACATCGCAAGATGCTTAAATAAAGCCTTTATTACCTTCTATTTAAATAACATCTTACAAGCATAAAGGTTAATAATTGGCGCTACTGTGACCATCTCTCCCGAGGGAATGTGTGCAATAGACTCCTGTGTTGGCGACGAGGTCATCCGCGCCGCGGTAGGGTCGTTAGGGTCATATGACCAGAGTAGTACGGGACCCAGACTCCTAAGAGACGGAGGTGCCAAACCTATTTTGCGGTTTGGACCAAGACACGTGCTTGCGGTTATTTTTCTGCTTCTCGGAAAAACGAGACCGAGGGAAATAGGGAATAAAAAGAGAGACGCACTGTGGTAAATATTCGTCGGATATGTTTTCAAGCCACGATCAGGGGGGATTTTACATGGTAATAGCAGAGGCATGCTGTGCGTATTTGCCCGATTCACACATCTTCACGGGACACTTGCTCTTAACAGACTGTAAAAAGAGAAGGCTGGGCATCAGCGAACGGTATATGCATGAGATGAATACTACAACAGCAGGAGAAGCAGTTTTTGTTTTAAAATGCCAGCAGAACTTGGAAGAAAAAAAAACACCATTGACATTATACTTCTCATCTGAAACCATACATATGTGTGCGTAATGTGTGTGTGTGTGTGTGTGTGTGTGTGTGTATATATATATATATATATATATATATATATATAATTATATATATAATTATGTATATATGGTGTAAGGATAGTGCTTTCGGAACCCATGTCCTAAATTAACTCTTTTTTATTGTACCTGACTACATATGCCAGGTAAAATATAAAAATGCTCTGATTTAACTCTGTATAACACATTTAATAAATATGATTAAAACAGTGTCTGAAAATGACAAAAACAGTTTAAAGTTTTTTTTTCGTCCTTTTTCATTTCAAATAAAGGAGTTTGACTATGAAAAAATGCTTTTAAAAAAACTTACGTAAAGTTAAGCACAATCAGGAAAAACGTAATCTGTCTCTTCTCTCAAAAAAGTTTCTGCAAACACTTAAGAAGGATGCTTGCTTGGTTCTTAATGTCAAGAGCACAGGACACAACATTAGCGTAGCCAAGTGCAGGGCTGGGTTTTTGTGCAACCTCTCTGGCTGTGCTGCTGGCTTGCAGGGTTGAAGGGGCAAGTGCTGACCACCCTGCTTTCTGTGTCTGTTACTAGGTCACAGAGCTCCCCAGCCTCCAGTCACTGGGGAGTGGGTAATTTAAGCTCTCCTTGATGTACCCTATACATCACTGTCTGTGAGACCTGCTTCAAAATTAAAGTCTGATCTACAAAGTTAAACAAAAATGAGGCAAAAAATTGGCAGAGGTCAAAGAGGGTCGGAGTACTCAAAAGGAAAAGGTAGTCTTTTGCTCCGTTTGATTTATGTTATTGCTGGCACTGGAAAATGAATATATTAACCCTCCTGATTAGGTGTACAGGTCTCAAACCATATTTTTAGTTTTCACACTAGCTGTGTGGAGAAAATGGTTTGAGTAAAAAAAAAAACAATACAAAATTCAGCAGGTATCATTCCTTCATTTCAATATGTAAAAATAGGAACATGAAATATAGACAATGCAGTATGTCATATATGCACAGGAAGTGTATGAGCACGCTGCAAATAAATTGTAGATCTCATTGTCATTAAGTAATCTTAATAAGAAAAGCTGTTTTTTTTGCAGTGAATGTGCTGCAAAATGGTCCATCTACCATGCAATTGCTGTAAATCTAATTTTTGATTTTAAGCACTCAAGGAAAAAAGAAGGTATACATATATGCCCACTTTAAACAGAGGTTATATGTTAAGTAACCTGTTTTAAAAAGGTTTTCCCTGCCATGGTGGGGCAATTGGATGCAGTATTATACACCATTTACCTCACATGTGTGTGTCAGTGTGAGTGAGTGAGTGACGTGTGTGTGTTGGGGGGGGTGAGTGCATGAGTCAGTCCTTCCCAAAAGGGGGTGTGGGTGCCGAGGCTCCCCCTTGTCTTGATCCGTGGTGGTGTATGGTAAACAGGATTGGTCTCTGGAAGAAGGAACTTCCCCAGCAGCCTCTTATATCACTAATACTGCCACTAATGAGCAACAGCTGTCACTGCGGTTTCCGCATTTCCTGGTGATTCATGTCCCAGCTCCAGAGATCAGAACTGGGACAAATGTTTACCTCGATGAGAAACAGACAAACAACCGGAACCGAGTCAAACCTTCCAAAAAAAAAAAAAAAAAAATTGCCTGGTATCTCAAACTGCTGATAACCGTGCACCTATGAGGGCAATAAGTTGGCCCAGAAATCAGAGTTCAGTTACTGCATAAGAGTACTATCTGTGATACCTAGAATTATTTTTTACAATAATCCTCCAGTTTTCAAAATAAAAATAAAATATATTCCATGTTATCCGTGCCTTAATCCTCTTTTTAAGTTTGTCACAAGATATTTATTATATAAAAAGAAATTATGTGAAAGTATAACATGAAATTATGACTTAAACTTTCTCATTATTTTCTGACTGATTTTTTGTAATTATGATACACTGTAAATGCAGTTTTAATAATGGAGTTTACATGATTCCTACCCAAGCAGGCCTTCCTGATTGAATCTAAGACAGTTTGTAACGGAAGTCCTGAGACATACGCACATACAGATATGTAACTGAACTGATGTTAGAAATAAGATTGTTTTAAAGCTATTTAGAAGTACAAATCAGACCAATGTTTCCAGTGTATTGTAGTTTGAAATGATGTCACCTGTGTCTGATTTAGAGCGGTGAAGTAGTTCATGGCGTTCTGTTGAAATTACTGGTGCTTTTGAAGCTGGCCCAAAAGTCCTATTGATCAGACATGAGGGGACTGGATATGGCTCGAGACATCCCCAATTCAGCATTCCGAATTTTGGCTAAGTGTCACCAAACACCCTTTAACCACTGAGCCAATAAGAGAGCAGGAGGGTGGGAGTTATGGACATTTGATCCTCCATGTGAAGTTAACTTCATAGCAGAACAAGTAAAGGTAATGGTTGAAGCTTAAACAATTCAGAAACGATTAGAAGCAGACAGTAACTATTAAAAAAATGATCACAGCAGCTATAAATTTAAAGGGCTTTGTCCAAATATTCCTCAATAGTAAGCCAAGCATACAGTTTAAATTGTGTTTAATATCGTGTGGTTAAATTATATATATAAATATATTCCAATTAATGCATAATAACATAATTACATTAAGAGATCCTTTATACTTTTTTAGTATTACCATTGCCATGTATTGTTTTCTGTGTGCGGACAAAGTTTGATATAAGCTTGTTTATTATCCTCTGACTGAAGATTAGAACCCAAAAAGCTGATTCACTGCCTATGGGAGTATTTATTTTGTTCTCCCCATGCAGACTCAAAGTGTATTCAGGAAAGGACATGTCAGTCATATCTGCTGTGGTCCATCTCTTACTGCAGTAGAATGGTAATTAGTCCATAAGAACTGCAGGTCCCGGTTTCTTGAGGCCACCGAATTGCTGTGTAGAGGTTTTAACAGTTAATGTCGACACATTTCTGATTCGTTTTCGACAGTCTTTCTCAGTCTCTGCCCTCTGTCCTGAATCTAACAACTAAAAATACATTCTGTGAAAATAACTAGCTTCCAGAAAGATTTTAAAGCTTGCAATCCGCATGAATTATCTCTGCCTTATTTGCCAAATTTAAAGTGGTACATTTTTACATGCACAATAAAACTACACACAAACATGTACACACCTTCATACATACACAGATTTGTATTTGTGTGTATATATGCATTTGTATGTGTGTGCCAGTTTGTGTTTACATTGTGCTAATATATATATATGTTTTGAAAACATGAACTAAGTCTATAATTAATTGAATGAATAAATATCAGTGTGTAGTGGATATGGTGGTGTGAGGTCACACAGTCAGAGCTTGCTAAAAGGATTTCTGGTAAGGATTTGACAAAGCACTAGCATTCTCAAGCAAATGAATGATCTGATTAGAGAGACAGAAAGAATTAAGCAGAAAAAGGAAAAATGGGAAGGTACATTACCTGGCAATAACACTTCCTCTGTCGCCATGGAAAATAAAGAGGGAGATATTGTAAACAGCACTGAAATGCTCCAGATTTCTGTGTGGGCAACGGCAGACCCATTAAGATGGCTCCTTTATAGTCCATGATACAAAGAAGCATCTCACCAAACGACTTGAGAAACGTAGCATACACATTACAGGTAATGACACATTTCCCCCAATCCACTGTCTTAACAGCGTCATAGCAATAATTTTAATGATTATAAGACAGACTGCCAAGCGTAAGCTTGTAATTATAATAGCTCATGATTTGGCAGCGTAGATTTTTTTTTTTTTCTTACTGAACAAAAATGTCAGCTGTTCTCAAAATAATAAGATTCCAAACAAACAAGGAGCAATGTGCTGTGACACAAAGGGCTTTTCAGTTTGTTTTTTCCCCTTCGGCACTTCAGGCCTAATGGCAGTATTGCAAGTGCAGGCCTCTCGGCTGCTTCCTGTAGCGAGAACTGGCATGTAAACTCTAACCCCAAACCCATTTGCCACATCAACAAAAAAACATACACAGGCATGTACATGTAAATGTTTTTATTACTTATTACTTTTTTATTCCATTTGCATATGCACCACACGACCAATCAGGACCATGATAACATGGTGATCTATCAGTTGTATTAATTCATTGCTGAAGTGCTGGTTCTGAGATTATGTGTGTGTGTGTGTGTGTGTGTCTCATTTGTTTCTGGATGTGCACTGATTGAATACGTTGGCCTTTCCACAGTAGTATGCTTTCATCGAGTGTGTGTATTTGACTTTGTTATGCTTGTGGTGACATCATGTCATATGACTGACTGAGTGATGAAAAATGATTCACAATTCACCCCCCTTCCCCCTTCCCTCCATGTGTTCATTCATATTTCTCACAGAACTGTGATCCAAAACAAAATGTGTTGCACATACTCCCATGGCATTAATCACTTTTTTTAATTAGCATAACCCTGCCTTATTAATTACGCCTAATGTATCCTCTTTGAGTTTCCCCTCCCAATTCATTTAACGCACAACCTGAAGTCATTTAGACTTGAACCCGGCATCGGAGTCGACACTAAGATGTCTCAAGTAAGGGGAAGAGGGAGAGAGAACAGGGGGAGGGGGGGCAGCGCACATCCTGTGTATTTCTGAAAAGCTGCCTTTAGGAGAAGAGATTCCAGATCCTCGCTTCAGACTGAAGGTTACAGATACAAATCATGAGACGGTCTCTTGTCACGTCAAGCATGCGAAAGCCACTCCATTCCGGCTGTGTTTATCCTACGGTGACGTCTCTCCTGCCCCCCCCCCCCCCCCACAGCCACCCACCCCCTTCACAGTTCCAGCAGGAGATCCGTTCCATTAAATGAGCAGTACAGACAGATGAGGCTAATGGAGGAGAGGGGTGGACGGAGGCTCATTTACAGCACCCTCCGCATTACGCAGCGGACTCAATTCTTGCTCACAAAATAAAATATGTACTGAAATTTTGTGAATTCTTGTGTTTCCTCCTTCATAGCTGTGAGGACAGAGGAGAAGGTTGAAGGCGTGGATTCAACCCAAAGATGAATGGGGTGTTCCACGAAGTGCATAGCCAAACTATTATAGCATGTTAGCGTTACCGTTTGCTGAACTCTGTCCACTGATCAGACACATCACATGGTATTACGTTGACCCTTGGCAGACTTAAACAAATACGCAATTCTGTTTGAATGCATAAATGCATGCCTGAAGGCCTCACCGTCTCCTTTACAACTCAATGATCACTGCTACGGAGTGAGAGGGAGATAGATTTTATCAAAGATGACAGTGTTTTACTAAAGTCTGTATGTTTTATGTCTGTCCGCATTACCAATATTATGTATTGGCTCATACATTAGTTATCGTCTTCTGAAATCTGTTTGATTCCCTATTTAAAATGGGGAGATTCACACAGAAAAATTAAAAGTGCAATGACAGCAGTCAAAATTCATGCTGATACAATTCTTCTTGGTTCAAGAAATACTCTTTGCTTTGGGATATTTTTTTGTTCTTTTGTTCATGTATTTGTTTGTACCTCTATTGGTTTATGTTGTTGACAATTACCATACAATGATTGATATCTAGATTAATGTTTATGTTGTTTAGGGCGCTTTTGCATGTAAAGTATCCAGCTTGTCCCCTATGATGTATCTTAAGTTCTCTATTTTAAAACTGCATTTCCAGGAATGAGACTGAAATGCTGAGTGCTACTGTGGGCTAGTTTCGGTCTTCATGTGGTTTTGGGATTTATGTATCAAGATTCCACTTGCTGTCCATGGCTGGCCGATGCAGCTTCCCAGTGACAAAGTGAATCCAGTTAAATTCATACTTTCTCTCAAAGAGGTCATCATTATCTCTCAGTTTATTTGGTGTGCCAAGTTGTGTTGGTCAGATGACCTTCGTTTCAAATTGGGAAGTACAAAGGTCAGAGATCAAACGTGCGTGCTGGGGGTCAGCAAGCAGGCCGGTGTGCGGAACAAAGACCCCATGTAGGGGGGTGGGCTCCAGAGGGGCCGCCACGGTACTCGTGGAAGCATGTCGAAGAACACATACCACACCCCCGTCCTCTTACCCTGTGAAGTGTCTCCTCTTCCTCAGCACTCTCCTCTGTGATCCCCAAAGCGTCTCCCTTCCCCTCTCAACCACGATTCCCCCTGCTGATCCTAGAAGTGTCCTCCCCCCGTTCCCTACTCCTCATGTGATCCTCCCACCAGCGTGTGCATTTAATGTATCAGCACAACCCCTAACATTTAAACAGTTGTAAAAAACTATCTTACTCCAATAATGAACCAGCTATTTTCTGAGCATCAAATGCCTGAGATTTCATATTTGTTTGTCTGTTTGCTTAGGTGTGTCATTTTAATGTGGTTCATTGAGACCCTAGTCAGAAACAATTTCCCCTCAGATAAATGTGATACTTCAGTTTCTCAAGTTACAATTTTAAGGGCTTTTTTGGTGGGTGATTTTCATGTCATTGTTAGAGAATGCAGTCAGGAACATTTTCCTCCAAGTCTGCCCAAGATAAATTCACTCGTCTAGTTTCACAAGTTGAACTTTTTCTGTGAATGAGTTTTAAATATATTTTTAAATTGCTGTTGATTTTTTTGGTGAATAAGTTTCACGTGGTTGTTAGGGATTCCAGTCAGGAACATTTCCTTTCAAACCTGTCTCAGATAATTCCAGTAGTATAGTTTCATTGGGTCACATTAACTTTGTAGCTAATCTACCTATAAGCAGCTGATCTCGGTGATACTGATAGCTGTTGTTTCGGGTGCTATGGCAACCAAAAAAGTGTGCTCTGTAACCACAACTTTTGAATCACATGTTCTTTGTGTCTCTTTTGATGCAGGTTTAGTAAAACGTTCACCAGTTTACAAAAGGCTGTTCTGATATTGTATCTTTTTTTCCCTTACATTAATGTTTCACCAATTGCCTGTCTCAGTTGTTTTGGTAAGATATCACGCTTCTTACTACAATGTACATTTTATTCTTTTTTGAGAATACTTAGAAATTTCATGATTACAGGTATTTTAAAGCATTGATTTATCTATAAAGTGTTGATCGACAGTATGAAGATGCTGCATGTTTTATCTACAGTTTTTTTTTTTTTTATCTAAAGTCAGAAATGTGGAAAAAACTGCCAAAATTAATCTCAGATGGCATAATACATTTGTTTTTGTCATTGCATATTTCTCCAGTTGAACCTTGTTGTTATGGTTGGAGACAATTGGAGTCCATCAGATTTGTGCTGTTACCCCAGAAATCACTGTCCTTCTCTTCTCCCTCCCTCCCTCCCCTTTTTTTGGGTATACATGGTTCTGAAGGCTGAAGGTCAGAGAAGGTCATCGCCTGCCCCCTCGATACACGGCAAGGAGAGACAGGGCCGCGTACGTGCACAGGCTTGGGAGAGGCGTCACAATGGTGATCGGCCCACAACATCCGCACGACTGGCCCATCGGGCTTCTGCTCATGACTGAAGGAACACATCACTCCACGCTAAGTGGAAGTCTCACTCACCTCCTGTCCCATAACAATGTCACCAGACCTCCACATCTCACCCATCTGTTAGTTATTTTTGGGGGAAAGACATGACAGTCCAGGAGAAAGTACACAGTAAGTACATTAGGGATCAGTCTTTGTTTTCTCTACCTTTTCAGCTCCCATCAGGATTAAGTTGCTCTGACTGGCCCCTCTTCATTGTTAAAGTGTTCTGTGCTCCAGTTTAAAACAGGCTTCAAATCTAAATGACACTTCACACTACACACGAGTGTAGACAACGATATGAAATATTCAAATAAAGGACAGCAGGAAAGGAAAAAAAGACATAAGAAAAAAACAAGGGTCTTTCTGGCAGTCAGAAAGGGATTTATTAGGAGGGAATAAAGGTCTATAGCAATTTTTACAATATTTACCCATACATAAAACCCTTTTTTACACTATAATTTCCTGTTTTTGTTGAAGGTGTTTTTTGTGTGTAAGTAAGAGAGAGAGAGAGAGAGAGAGAATGATAGAGGTTTGGCACTGCAGTTGAGATAGCAAAATGAATTATATTTCACATACTTTGATTTTATTTACCTGAAAACAGATATCAAATTCTTTTGTTTAACACCATTTGCTATATTGATTACCTTAACAGCAAATATCACATTTTCATATGTGAATGTGTGAATGTGTGTGTGTGTGTGTGTGTGTGTGTGTGTATATATATATATATATAAATATATATATAACAAAACCTTTCAAATGAAGGCGTGTCCTTACAATGTTTCCATATGTGTAAAGGTTGCAATAAAAATGTCCATAATGGCCATTAAAAGACACTGTTTTCCATTGCATAATGTGAAGTATAAAGCACCTCTTTATTTCATAAGACTGTTCCAAATGGTTTTCTACTCAGACAGGGTATGAAGAGGGTTAAACAACAGTAGCACTGGGTGGTGTTTTAGTATGCAAGCTTTGCCATGAAAGCTAGCCTCAGCGCTTACACTAATTATTTTTTTAGCCAGCCGTGTGTGCCGAACTTGCCTGCTAGTTGTGCAAATGCTTATTTAAACTGTATAACTGACATGCATATGGTTTTCATCATCATAAAAGAAATGTTTGGGGATATGTTTTTATGATGCCGAAGCAGTCGCCTGGCTGACAAGTGCGGGTTGAGCCGCCTTCCTGCCATTTTTACGCAACATTCTGACATTTTCAGTAATAAATATAACAAGTTTATTCTACTGTGCAACTTTTTTTTTCCAATTGTCGTGAATTTGCCCCAATAAAAACATAAAACAAGATACATTTAGGAAGTTTACATTTTACCATCCTGTGTGACAAAATGCAAGTTGATAGTGGTGAATATTAGTTTTTTATGTTTATGAATCAGTATACAGGCATACCTTACATGGGCAGGTATAAATGTATTACAAAACACAGGCAAAGGCATCGTCAAACCTCTATGTTTTACCCACAATGCTTGTGTCACTGATTATGCCCAACTTTGCTCTTAATGTAAATAACCAATATAAGGACATGTAGTAAATATCCGTATTCACAGGATATTTGCTATAAATCCTTACCAACATGATAGAGCATGTACAGTACCTAATTTAAGATTATTAGTATTTAATGCTCTCCGAATTAGGGGAAGCAGAGATTATAGTCCATGTAATACAATAAGATAAATGGCAGCTCTTAACCACTGCAATCCCTTCAACCTAATGTCGGCTACATTGCATATAACACTCGGTGTATATAACACGAGTTTGGCAATGATTAGAGATGACAATAGTGCAGCGTATTATGCCGCTTTTCTATGTGGTGCTTTGCTTTACATTCTTTTTATGAATGTGCATGATGTCACTGTGCTGGTGGCTAATCGTTTGCACTATCCCCTACAAATAAAAGGCAGTTATTGTGCTCACACCGCAGAAAAATTTAAACAAAAGCAAGTTCCAACCAGTCGTCTGTCACTTTTGCAGCTGGATTTGCGAGGGGAAATCGACGCAGAACATGAGCTTATAGGGCTCTGATGTAAAAAAGCTCTTACGGTGGTCAGACCTGTCCGAGGGGGCTTATGGGAGATTTGATTCCCAGCCGTCCTTGATTTCGGCAGTGGAAACAAGGCTCTCTGCACCACAGGCTGAGTCAGGCACACTTCATACACAGATGTGTGTCCATGTTGTTTTCCTCCCCTTAGGAACAGGCCAATGGCAACTTACATGTTTTAAAATGGAAAGAGTGCAGGTAGGAGCTCCCCTGGTAAGCGAATGAACAGAGAAATTAGTCAAAAGAGTAAAATCAGACCAGTTACACCGAAGCCCCTGTAACATTTAAGTTAAAAGTTTCGGGCAAACAACTGTGGGGACGGTGGGGTGGGGACAGTTGTCCTCAGAGGCAGCTGTGTCTAAATGATGCATTAATAAAAAAGGGGGAAATTTTCAAACACACGATTGTTTTATTTCTCCAGCTCATGAAACCAAGGTTCTGATCAGCACAGTAGTTCTGAGCGCAGTATACTTTCAATAAACATTTCAGTTCCAACTCTGGGTTCTGAATAAACACAACAGACTAGAAACAACAGATTTCTTCTCCTAATTGCACACAGATGTGGGGCTTGATCTGGAATTAGTTAAATGTGTATTAAGAGGGAAATCAAGCATGATTCAATAAATACAGAGATTCTTACAACTGCATTTTATTCTCTCGAAAAGAGGGAAAAACATAAATAAGCTTATAAATATGCATGCATATATATATATATATATATATATATATATATATATATATATATATATATATGCATGCATATTCACACATTTAAAAAAATACCCTTCCTACTTAAATATATATTATCCGTCAGTAAATGAATAGTGAAAAAGAGGGAGTTTTATCACTATGTACAGTCATTGTTACATGAACAAAAGCATCAACTTATTTGGTATAAAAGCCAGTGATGCAATGCCCACAGTAAATCATGAAGGGACGTCAAGCTGTGGAGTCTTATGAGGAGGAAGTGTCTCTGTGCTTACAGTGGCCTGAGCCCTGCACACTGGCCCTTCAGCTGTGCAGAAAGTGGGACGTGTCCTCCAAGGAGTCAGCGGTGGCTCCAGTAAGAGTGAGGAAATGAAATGATTTGTTCCGGCTACAGAGCCAGCCAGGTCTCAGTGTCTTCACTTCCCCTGGGCCACATTGCCACACACGCTAATACACACACACACACACATTCATGTACACACAAGAGCGCTCATCCACACACATACCCATAAAGCCATACACACACATAAGTACACAAGTACACACACTTGAATACAAACACACACACACACACACACACACACTCCCAAACACAGACACTCATGTACACATAAGCACACACATGCACACACACAGAGACATGCAAGAAGTAAATAGACACCCGTAGTTTTATCAAACACTGTTGGTGTCTATTTAATTCTGGCATGTCTCTGTATACATGTGCATAAACATTTCTGCAAGCATACAGTACATATACTTGCACCACACCAACTCATGCACACCCATACGTACACACACACGAGGGCTTGCACAAACACACACACACACGCACACACACACACAAACACATCAGCAACCACTTGCAATGTATCCTTTCTTGTGGCAATTCATAAATGTTCCCAAGGAAATAGCTGAATGTGAGTGTGAAGACCATGGTTTCTGCGATTCAGCCCATCCAAGTTAAAACTGATCTATATGGAAATGGCTTTAGACCTGCAAAGGAACGAAAGCCCTATAAACCCCGAGACAATATTACCCTGTCCTTCCCCTCTGAACATTCCCCTAAGAGATGTGTGAGATGATCAGATGAAAAAAAATCTGATTTGAACCCCTCAATGAGAAGCAGAAAGGTCAACACTAGTTGGTAAAATAGATGAAGGCTAATGATTAATTCAACCTTTATTTAATCAATAATCATTTATCCTACAATATTACAGACATGATATCCCATTTTCCATTAACCCACAGAGGCTGACATGAACTGTATTGTTAAGTATGGCAGGTTTATAGTATAGGGACAAACCTCATATCTGAAAGTCATTTGGGGCTGTATTGTGTGCTGGAAGGAGACCCACTTGAAAAAAAGTAACAGTACCTACAGCAGACAGACAGAGGACGCTGGGATTAAATGCATTTGCATTGGGAAAAACGAAGGGCACTTTTCAAAATATTTACCAACAAATTTTTAATGTTTAAATGATGATTAACATGTTCTGTAACATCGTGTTTTTCAGCCTCTTAATGAATGCATCCCATAAATGACAGGACTACTCAAAATACATTTTTTAATTGACTGAAACCCTTAGGATTGTATAATAAATTATTTTATTGCATAGGTCATTTGTGTCAATTATTTCTTCTCTGAAAAGAGATTTCCTGAGATGTTCCCATTGGCACCAGCCACTTTGAGAATGGAGCTCACAGTGAGTTTTATTTGTGTGTTTTTTATCTTGTGTCATTTTTACGACTGTGACACTGCGCAAGTGACACCATCTTCTGTGTCTGTCTGCCCTGCTCTCTCTCTTTCTCTCTCTCTCTCTCTCTCTCTCTCTCTCTCTCTCTCTCTCTCTATCTTTCTCTCTCTCTCCATCTCTGTGTCTCTCTCTCAATGATGCAGTCTTCATAACGGGACTTTTTATCGCTTTTAATGACTCACTCTTTCCTTTCATTAATTCTTTATTGATTTTGAAGATGTCTGGTGAATTAATTTTTAATTACAGAAAATAAAACCCCACAAATGTATGTATGTGTGAGTAAGTAAGCATGCATTAATGTAGAACATGCGCAGAATCATATCAGCATTATTTTCTGTGACAGTATGCACGGATTTGCCTCCTCTCTCAAGCTTTCAGGTCATGGTTTATAAAGTGCTGAGAGTAAAATTTAAATCTTCTGAGCCCCGAGACTCACTCGGGGTGTGAATCTGGCAGAGAGAAATTGTACTAAAGGTCACAGTGAGCTAATAGCCTGGCTATCTTACATGAAATAAGTCCAGACATTTTCGACAGGTTTCTCAATGTCAAACAACAGCCTTTAGCCAATGCCTCTGACGTGACTGGAAAGCTCAGTGTGTTGCTTAGACGCTGAGGACCGGGCAGACATTTCAGTTCATACGCACTTCAAACATGTGCACTTCACTGTAAGCATGAACAACAACTTAGCTCTGTCTCTAGCTATCCCAAAACAAACAAGTAGGCACGCTAATATTTTATAAGTATACCAAGAGCAGGACTTCGGAGTATGTTATTGGTATTAGAGACCCAAAGGTTATGAATTAGAGAAATTATTCACTTAATTCTTATGACAGATATTGGCTACATTTTTTTTAATTCATCAGAGTCTTTCACCCCATGTTAAGACTGAAGATTTCAGCAAAGACCATAAAATAAGCATTACTTGTGTCCATTGGACCACCAGCTAATCAAGGTGACTGACTGGGATGTCAGAGACACTTGCGTTAATCCTGGGAATTAGCTGATTTACTGTCAGTCACCCATCAGATAATGAGAAAAACAACGGCAGATAAAGTTATACCAAAAGACATCCGTTAACATTACATTAAAGAGAACTAACAATGGACAGTACAATGAGTTTAGTGATGTCACATTACTATACATATTTAAATATGTTAATTTGTTAACCATAATACAAACCTGTTTTTAATTTATTTTAGGTAACATTATCTGTACTGAAACCTTGTTTGTGTGAGCTTGTTTCTTGTATGTGACTCGGGTTAAGAACAGCAAAGACCGAAGTCTCTATTGCATCCCATGATGCTGTGGGTGGGTCCCAGTGGCCCCGCCCCACCCACTTGTCCTGGCGCAAGAGGTGTGTGTGAAATACAACCCTCTAATTGTTAGGTCCAGCCCCACATCCCTCAAGCATGGATAGCGGTTTCGGCTCGATGTCACTTTAACAACGTGAAATTATAACCAAAATGGATATTTCAGGTTAAAAGTGTCTCTAAGAGTATATGGATACATTTCCGTCAATAAATTTGCCCTCGCCCCCTGGCCAAACAACCCCAGATTTGATTGACATTTTTACCGCGAAATTATACTATGTCTGTCTCCTGGAGAGGGGAAAAAAAACGTCTCCATTCCAAAATTAGCTAACCATCAACATAACATCAAACAACATGAACATGGTGTCATTTCACAGGAATATTGATTTGCGGATACGTACGGGATTCAAAGCGGATTTCCCATAAAAGGAGTAGCCACTATGTCTTCTTGGGGAGACAGAGAAATACAGTACATAAAAAAGTGCTCAAGAAGAAAGACTCAGCATTTAGTGGAAAAAAAACAGACGGAATAAAAATCCTGAACATATATACACTGGAATTAGTTCATTCTTTATCCTTCTCACTTCTTATAAGAAATTAAAATAAATGCATAATGGCAAGTAGATATTGAAGATTCTTTTCCTTTTAAAAAGAATGGTGTCATCTTCACATTTCTGAGATTCATGACTTTAATCACTGGGTTCGATACCATTTTTTAAATGATTTGTAATTGAGCAAGATTAACTGTTCTCTATCATCAGTGACACATATTACTTTTGTAAGCAATAAAATAATGAGCAAATACATTCAGCTTTTCGAAGAGGACAAATGCTCACAGATAAATTCCATGAAGGCCACAGAAATCTGTGCACACTCTGAGGAGGGACAGAGCATAATTATATGGAAAAATCCCATCTTGATTGCACCAGAATTTTGTCCAAAATGACATGGCATACCAAGTAGTCTTAAAAGGATTTTGCATGGGAATTTTTCATGGTCTGTTCTTCATATACTTTCTAAGACTTTATTCAAGATATCATAAATTTAAATTCAAGCATCAATTAGATAGTCATGTTAAATGATAATTGCAATGTACAGTACTGATTATTTTTCAGAGAATAGTCCTAAGTGCTTGTTAAGCATGCCAATATTAAACAAAAGGCTGTTTAACCAGCCTCGGCCATACTGCGCTAATGAAAAACATCTTGTGAAAGGGTTTCAGATTGATTTCCCACATCTTGATTCAATATCCTGAATTAATTATTTTAACCTGAAAAATACATTTAAAAAAATAAATATAAGGCACATATGGTTTCAGAAAACGCTCAACTGCTGTTAAATTATCGTATGGTCTCATGACAAAGTCTTTGAGGTGGACGAGGGAGGGAGGGGCGACTGGTTGCAGAGGAAGTGTAGTTTTATATGGGGTGCTGGGATGAATTTGGGAGGGGGGTTAATCTCAGGGGCTGTGGGTGGTTGTATTTTGTGAGGTGGCTGTATTTTGAACATGGGAACAGACTAATTTGGGAAGTGGGGTTGGAGTTGAATGTGATGCTCACAAATGTGACTCGGGGGAGTGAGAAATTTGGGGCAGGGATTGAAGCGTGGGTGGGCACAGGTAATGTTAAAACACAAAAGTCATCTTTTTTACATAAAACCTTCAAGGAAGGTACACTAATAAATACATGTCTACTTAAAACGGATAATATTCAACTGCATAGACAAAGATCTTCAACCGCTGCCATGCCTCACCACCCCCTTTCATTGTTATCCCAAGTTATTCAGTTTTTCTACTTAAAAACTGGAACCAATCTTAAGCTTGTAACAGTTCACCCCCCCCTCCCCCCCACAGCATTCTCATCCTCATTCCACAGTGAGATGAGAAAAGAAATGAAAACCCCACACTGTGTATCCCGAGGAGGAGAAGCGGTGGAGGGGTGCGATTGGAGGCTGCTATCTCGCTGTTCCTCCTCCCAGTTGTTTTTGACATCAAGATTATCATGAAAGAAGGCTGCTGTCGGGACTCAGGTGATTTACTGACAGCTTGAGCCAATCAATCAAAAAAGTTCAGATTAAAAGTACAAGATCCTTTCTTTTTATTTTAATCGAAGCAAAAAAATAAAGAGGCCTTAAAATTTCATAGCTTCCAGAAACTCTGGCAAGTATTCATTCTGCTCCACTTTTTCTTTCAAGCTCCCTGCAGGAGGTTCCCCTCATGACATCTTTATATATGATGTTCTCCTTTCAAAATGCCATTGAACCTTCAAATGAACACTGCTCTATGATCTTTGAATACAGAAACAAATTTTTCTTATTGACATACACTTGGCTGAAAAGCCATCTATATAAAACAAGGCGCAGAAACCATCCTGCATAAACTGCACTAATTTACATTTCTAAAATAGGTATAATTATAATGAGAGACTCTTTTAAACCATCTATTTAAGACCCGGTGATTGTTTTATGGTAAAGTTCAGCAATGTCTTAAAAAACACTACGTAGCAGTTAATCAGATGAAGGAACGCATGGTAACCTGTGAATTAATTTCCTTAAAGCTGCATTAAATATGTTAAAACATTCTCATTATACAAACAGGTACAGAGAAGCATTGCTCAGTGCAAAACAAAGTTCATTGAAAAATAAATACCTAACCTAGTTTAGTGCATTTTCCTAATAATTTCCTGAAAACTGCATTTTTCACTTCAAATAATTAGGTGTGTTCTTTACTGTGGAGCATATGTTCCCCTGTACACAGTGTAATGTTAAAAGTTCATATTGTTTGTGCAATTATCATTACTGTAAACTCTGACAATATGATACAGTATAATTGGAGTGAATTTGATGAAATTGTTTATTCTTTATGTTTGATGGGATATATTACAAAAGCATTAGCCATTTTTTGAGTCTTCTCAGCAGTTAGCAGTGATGTCACAATATTTCCAGGCAGGGTGTAATGTATTGTGCTGGAAACAAGAAAGATTGCTGGATCCCTGCCTCCTAGGGTTGAGGGAGCCGGCGGTGATGCCGTTGATCAGGTATATAGATGGCCTGAAGAGGCCTCCATCATTCATAAAACATGCCTCTGCACACCGAATTGATCTTGCAAAGAAGTAGGGTGGCACACCACTTCATTAGTCTTCCAGCGCCACAAATCAAGCGGCGCTAACCCTGGGGGCCCTCGCCGACGCTGTCACTTCAGTCCCCTCCCCCCCCCCCCCCCACCCCCCACTCCTCACCCCACCCCACCCCAGGCCCGAGGGAGCAGGTCGACCCACAACCACAGCAACACTATCCCAACGTTGCTGCAACGTTTTGACGATTCTGCGCGGTCGTCACATGCTCACGGGGTGGACGCACCTGCTTTCTCACGTAGGCTGCAGATTTTCCAAATAGCAACATGCATACGCACATTCCACACCAACCAAAAACAGCACAGACAAAAATGAAGTTCTTCAGTAAAATGAGAGCAGATTTAATCTCCCTTCCCCAAAGCCACCCCCACCCCCACCCCCTACTTTTTGTTTCACTCACCAAATGTTTCTGTGAGTTTGATTATCATTTCTGGCTGCGTCTCATTAGCTTCAGAGATTAGAATATGTTCTTTCTGGAGCACATTTCCAGCTAACTAAAACTTCCTCCAGGACAAAGGCTTCACTGACCATTACAAAAATGCAACATTTCAGCTGATTTCTTGAATTATTCTTGTTGGCCGTAACAGATAGCACACACGCTAGACTATAAGATTCTCTTATATGCATCCTCATTGGATACAAATACTGGGGAATGAAACTTAAAAAAAAAAATTCATTTTGCTGAAAATGTAAGAGTATGGTAACACATTACAAAGAGTAATAGGGATTCAAACTTCCTAAACAGCTTAATTCCTTATTGGAATGCTGTTGCACATGTCTTGAATAGTTTCTGGTGGTATATTAAACTATTTTCCAAGAAGGAAAGCCTCCAGTTGTTTTAGAGGTGAACATCTACACACTTCACATTCCAGAAACTGTAGTAAAGCTCCAGTAATGGGTAAATGAGATGATCAGGAAAGCCAAGGAAGGTGTCTGACTTTATCTTGTTGTCCATGAAATCAACCTTGAATCTGTTTGGCCTTATGAGAAACAATGCTTGCATCAAAGAGTGTATTTGATTGCTTAAAAGAGTTTTATATTTTTTTGGGTATAATTCATTGCAGAGCAATAATTGGACCCAGAGATGGCGACCCATGCCATTACAGAAACACCCCCATGTTTAACAGCTGAGACTGCTCATCGGCACTCTTCGTTCACTAAAACATGGAGTTGCAGCTGTACTAGCTACTGCAAAGGGAAGAACATTTCCACAAAAACACCTGACAGAGAAGGACCTGTTCTAGACATCCATTTCATAAGTTAAGGAGATCTAATATCAGTATCAAATACATTCAGTTTTTTAGCCTGGGTCACAGAGGTGTACATTTACATTCTGAAGTTTGTATTATGCACACACACACACACACACACACACACACACACACACACACACACACACACACACACACACACACACACACACACACACACACACACACACACACACACACACACACACATATACTTTACATTTCCCTTTCAACTTTTAAAATCCTATTCTTCTACAGCTTACTCAGAGATCTAGCCTGGTGTCACGCTAATGTGTAAGTAAAGGGTAACTAGCTCACAACACAGCGGATCTTTAGAAGCCATTGGTCTCAAAAATCAATTACACAATGCAGGGCACTGCAAAGCACCAATGCAATATCTACTGTTTGGGAAATTTCAGACCTTGAGTTTACTACAAGCCAAAAGCAGCATCAGGGCCTGAAAAGGAAATATCGGTTTACAATAATCCTAAATAAGGCAAATCCATAGGCCAGCTCCTCATCCATGAAAAGAGGAAGCAATAGATAAGCTTTATATCTTAGGTTGGAGGGGAGAATTTCCTTAAATTATGATTATGTGTGTATATATAGGACAAAAACAAACTCAGAAGACATAAGTCTTGGCCAATAATTTTTCAATATTTTTTTTCTTTGTTTCACAGTATTCTAGGCCAGCAGACAGCATGAGAGAGCTAGTGATAACTTGGACAGTCACCTAGTTTTATGTACCAACTACAACTCAGATATTTCAAAACCTTAAAAAAGAAGACAGCAAAGTGTTGCCCAGAGCATTCTGGGATGTCTCCTGGGGTTAGGGCTAGCACTTCACTCCACAGACAGACACAGATCAGAGTGTTGCTGATCTAATGAAAGACTGTACCATAGAAATCACTGCACATTTCAGTGGCTACAACACAACAGTGTAGAGTCTTTGTAGGACCTGGGTCCTGTTGTAAAATAAACACGATTCTGCTTTTAACAATGTTCAAGATCATTTTATGTGTTTCTTGGGGTGCTATTCAGCTCACACCTGAGCAAGAACAAGTACAACATGAAATGAAAAATGAAATCAGAAAGACTGGCCTACATGTTGGCTGTACTGAATGCTTTTAGAATTTTTAGAAATCCTGAAATTATATGGTGTCTAAGGAAATAGACTTACAGAAAACAGAATATAGATTCAAAGATGAGAGGAATCAGTGGATGAAAAAAATGACAAAGGACACATTATCCTCAAACAGTTCATCTCAGAATAAATGGGATTATTTTCTGTTGCTCTGTTTTTTTCTCTTTTTCTCTCTCAGGGAAGAAAAAAACAAATTCCCACTTTCTATTGTCTCTTTAAACTTTCATCGTTGTCCCCCTCCCATCTCATTCTCCACTCTTTTCCCTCAACTGTCATCCTAAGAGGTCTAAAAGCCTGTCTTGTGAGCTGTTCGACATCAGAAATGGTTTGTGTGTTTGTCAGTGTGGCCCTCAGTAAGAGTGAAGCACAGTGAGGCCAAGCAGGCTGTCTCCCCGGCTTGGCACTGGGGCCGCGCTTTCTTTCCCAACGCGCACGCAAAGCCCCTCCCCCATCTGACTCGTGCAGCTTAACGAACGCATCTGAAGATAACATCAATAATTCAGTCCACTCTGGGGGAGGGTGGGGGTGGATTGGGGGTCGGCGAGTCGAACAAGTCCCTTTTGGTTAGGCTTATTTAAGGACTGGGGCCGAGTTAAGCGGGAGACAGGGCCGCTACAAGGGCCATGGTCCGAGGGGAATTTGGACAGTCTCCATTACACCAGCGGAGCGATTTGTGCAGAATTATGTCAACGCACAGAGATCTGGACCTTTGGGGAAAATGAAATGTCTGATCTCTGAGCAAAGCGATCCAAGACAAGTTTTTTTTTTTTTTTTGCCAAGCATATTTAAGCTGCCAAACTCAAAGTGACTCAACGTCGCTTGAATGGATGAGCATGGAAATTAACAAAGAAGCTCATTGTAATAATTTATCATCAGTGGGCAAGAGGAGTTAAAACTCAGTGTTTGTTTCTGCTTTTGTGCATGATTATTATATATTTTAAGTGCATATGCTCAGTCTGAAATACTGCTTTGCTGATAGAGACAGTCACATCAGATGTCACATGACCTCCTTTTAAAACAATGGCAACAGTTGCAAAGCTTTATCAAATATGGAAAGTCTGTCATTAGTCATGAAAAAAAAATTGTGTTGCATGTTTTACACTAACATTGTAGTCAACAGCAGCATGGGTGACTGTGAAATTACTTTATGATTGACTGCTATTAAAATGTCAAATTATTGTATGGACTGTCATTATATATTATATATGCCATGGTAAGGAATGCTCGAAAATACTATTGATTTCAAAATTGTTTTTGTTGGTGCAATAAAAAAAATGTGAAAAGCTTTTGAATCTTCAAAATGAAATTGGTACAAAGCATAATGTAAAATATAGTTTATTGTAAGAACAAATGCTTTAATTAAAAAAAAAATGTATTAGAGAATCCATTAAATCACAATGCACCAAGCCAAAGTGGACAAATTCATGCTGAAATACGGGTGTTTTGAGACAAACACTGAGGCTGCAGAGCCACCATTAACTGTTTATCAGTGAGGGCATGTACCTTGCTCTTGTCTGTGAAGAGGATAAAATGCTGTGACAGCAGAAATGTTTGTGTGACAACTTCAGGAGTTGGGGCGGGGGGCCAAACGGAGAATTACCAGTACCTTTTAATCTTCCATCGCGGGGTTAACGGTCCAGTGGGAAAAAAGTCCAAGGCTTGCAGGCAGCCATCCTCTTTAAATTCAGCCATTTGTACAGAGGAGAGTGAGGACAAAAGAAGAGGGAAGGCAGAAGAATAGTTATGTTTTCACTGTTGTTTTAGCAAATGTGATGTGACAAAGTGAAGAAGGGGGCCGTGTGGAAAGTGCGCTCCTTTTGTGTATGTGATGGAAGATGGGATGCACCTACCAGTCTGCCGTCATCAGAGAAACAGACGTGCATCTATAATTGATGCCCAGCTTTGAGCCTGGCGCTGATCTGATGTGGCTCCTGCCCGACGACGCGGGCCGGCCTTGGCACGGCCTGTCAATCAGCCGGGCACGCATCGCAGGGTGGCGGGGTGAGCACCGCAGACAGCGCCCGCCACTCCTTTAATCACGCTTTTAGCCCCTGTGCTCAGGGAGGGAAATGGAGGGAAGGAAGAGGAAACCGGACTGGAGCGGTGAGGAACTGGGTTTTTCTCAACCTCTGCGTGACCCCTGAGACCCGGGCTTAGAGAAAGAGAGAGAGAGAGGCAGCAAGGGAGAGAGAAACCCGAATGGAGGAAGAGCCCCACTCCAGGTAAACTGAGAAACGCAGGCCGCACACACATGCTAAACATTGCTATGGCTCAGTCCAATATGCGAGAGGGCAGATGAGCCATGGCATGCCATTAGTAAAATTCTTCCTATTTCTAAACCTTTTGTTTCATTTCATCCGCGTTTATCATTATTTAACATTATTGTTTATTTCCTCTTGATCATTCCGAAGGACCTCGTTATATACATCCCCAGGAGCTCAGCCCCCTCTTTAGAGTTTAATCACTTGGGGTCACTGCCGCTAGTTTCTGGTCTGTAATTTCCATATCGAGAGGGTGTGTTGCTGGAGAGAGCTTGATGGGGCACATCTGGAGCCTCACAAGACACGAGAAATGAAGAGGGGAAAATAACTTCAGCTGGACTTGCATGGGCTTTGTGCAATGTGTTTTCAGACATCTTT
The DNA here is from genome assembly GCA_022829145.1 of Albula goreensis. Taxonomy (NCBI): domain Eukaryota; kingdom Metazoa; phylum Chordata; class Actinopteri; order Albuliformes; family Albulidae; genus Albula; species Albula goreensis. The sequence goes on from CM040741.1 coordinate 10,917,069, forward strand.
AACCAATAAAATGTGGAAACGGATGTTGATTTGAGCCTTGGTAACATTTTCATTATATACAACATGCTAATCTGATTTTGTTTTTTTTGTTTTTTTTTGCCTTTCCAGAGAGCATGTTGGATGAAGCAATCTCAAAAGTGGAGGGTAGGGGTGGAGGTGAGGATGGGTGGAGTGAGGGAGGGGGTGGGGGGGGTGGTTGGGTAGGGTAAATGCTTTAGTTTTGAGTGTCGCCTGTCGGAAAAATTGAAGTGAGAGCATGTGATATGGTCTGTAACCATGTCGTGATAATGCAGATTAAATTACTCATTTTTCATAAAAACAAAGGAGAAATTGCATGTGCAAAGCCGCCATTCGCGGACTGTGCACTGATTTAAAGCAGCTTCCTATCTGTGTGAAGCTCAGACAATATTTTTGCCATTATCGTTGTGTACA